>OY856186.1:90588046-90929853 GCA_963693315.1 Diogma glabrata
CTTTGTCCTAAAATATTTTTTCAAATTATTTTTATATTAAAGTATATTAAATTATCTTCCAAACGAGATATAAATCGTTAAAATCCGTTAAGCCGTTCATTTTTAACAAACTCTTAAAGTTGACCCTGCAGCCACAATCGTTGAATTTTCAAGAGAGAACCACGAGAGAACGGAGAGAGAGAGGAGCAAAAAAAAAATACGACCTAATTTTTTTTTATATTCTACCGAATAAGCATGGTGAAATTAAAATAAAAAATTATGAATCCAAAAAAACGCAAATAGTGATCGCTTTCGCGTATATGCTATATATATATATATATATATATATATATTATATATATATATATATATATATATATATATATATATATATATATATATATATATATATATATATATATATATATATATATATATATATATATATATATATATATATATATATATATATATATATATATATATATATATATATATATATATATATATATATATATATATATATATATATATAATATATATATATATATATATATATATATTATATATATATATATATATATATATATATATATATATATATATATATATATATATATATATATACAGTAAAACTTCTACAAACGACCACCTCTAGGAGAAGACCCCCTTTCTGTACGATACATTTGATCATAAAACCGTTTTTATTTAAAGTAAAACCTTCTCTCTAAAAAAGCCACCTCCCAAACCCAACCGCGACCATGATTTAATAGCACATCGAGAAACAATCACACTCTTCTAAACGACCACTCTTCAATATTTATTATTTTTTTCTACTTAAAATACAAAAGCAATTTTGTTTGTATTATGTTTATGTTTAATACATACATACATATTTAATCGGTTAAACAGCACTCAAACTAAAACATTTAATTATTATAATTGTGTGTTCCTTTTTAGACACAGTGTGTTTCTTTGGATTTTGTAGAAATATTTTAATTAAAATACAAAAGCAATTTTGTTTGTATTATGTTTATGTTTAATACATACATACATATTTAATCGGTTAAACAGCGCTCAAACTAAAACATTTAATTATTATAATTGTGTGTTCCTTTTTAGACACAGTGTGTTTCTTTGGATTTTGTAGAAATATTTTAATTATGTACATAATTATTATGTAATTCATACGAACACTTTTGTTTTGAGTTACCCTTTACATTTATTGCTGTTTAGTGTATGTATGTATTATTTGTTTTGATTTGTGAACACCAAGAAACATAAGGAAAACCTGTAAACTGTTTTGTATTTGTATTTTGATCGACTTTTAGTTACCTCAAATTTATCGAAACAAAACGACGTGATTAACTGTACATATGTAATTCATCAAACTGCTGATTAAAGAGAAATTTACCTATTTAAATCTCTCTTTACAGTGCTACAGTACATTAAAATGAAATTTTTGAAGTTAGGAGACAAAATAAATGTGATTGAGGGTTCTGCAAAAGGCATGTCACAGGGAACTTTTGCTGATAAATACGGTTGTGGCAAAACCCAGATCGCTAATATTTTGAAAAACAAAGATGTTTTAAAGGCAAAGTGGTACAAGAATGCAAATGAAAACACAAAACGACAATCATTTCAACCATTTAAACAAGTGAATGAATTAACTTTGGCTTGGTTTGAGGGAGCGCGAGCAAGAAATTTACCAGTAAGTGGGCCAATCCTACAAGAAAAGGCATTGTCATTTGCGAAAAGTTTAAAAAAAGATAATTTTGTAGCCAGTAACGGGTGGCTCAATCAATTTTGTGTCAGAAATAATATTGTGTTTAGAGCATTGAGTGGCAAAAGTTGTTCAGTAAATAGTGACCTTATTTCGAGTTGGTATCAACGTTTGCCATCAATGATAGCAAATTATGAATCCAATAATATTTATAACCTCGACGAAACTGGCCTTTTTTGTCGAGCGTTGCCAACAAAATCTTTCCTAGCCAAGGGTACCAATGCACATGGCTCTAAAAGATGTAAACATCGAATTACCGTAATGTTGTGTGCAAATGCGATTGGACAAAAAGAGCGAGCTCTTGTAATCAATACGTCCAAAAGGCCAAGATGTTTTAAAAATATGAATATGAATAATTTGGGAGTGGATTGGCTCTCAAATAAAACAGCTTGGATGACCCGTGTTATTTTTGATGAGTGGTTAAAAAAATTTGATAAAAAAATGATCAAAGAACGAAGCATTATATTAGTCCTGGACAATGCAGCCATTCGACCGACTTACAGCTCGAAGCTATCAAATTGTTATTTCTGCCTGCAAATACTACGAGTGTAAGTCAACCACTTGATCAGGGTATCATCCAAAATTTTAAACTACATTATCGGCGCAGAATGTTGACCACTTTAATCGCGAAGATGGATATTGTCGACAATGTTGACGAACTAATAAAACAAATTACTTTGGCTGATGTCGTTGAATATGTAAAGGAAGCGTGGAATAATGTCTCCCCGATAACCATTGAAAAGTGTTTTTCGAAATGTGGATTGATTCTGCTAAGTTCTAACAATGAGATAAATATTTCTGAAAATATGGATATTCAAAGTGATATAATATCGTTAGCAAACCTTGTCAATTTAGAACTCGACTTCGATACCAATATTGACTTGGATGATGTATCTCCACCTTGGGACAATGACGAATGGGAAACCGAGTTATTGAATTCAAATGTGACCAATTTTGATCAAGATGGCGAAAACGAGGAATCCGATAATGAGGAGTTTCAACCAATGTTACTACATAAAAGCTTGGAAGCAGTAGCTGGTTTAAAACGATTGTCGTTTAATTTAGGAAATAGTGAGTTAATCACTCATTTTTATGAATGCGAGAGAATACTGGGAAACGAAATCATTCAGCACAAGTCCAGATCATCGAAACAAACAACGTTAATTGATTATTTTACCCCAAAATAATACTAAAATATATTAATAATTTTTAAATTTAATTAAATTTAGTTAACCTATGAGTTGAAATTTGTTCCTGAAATTATAATTTCTTTCTATATTATTTATTCTTGTGATAAACGTATCGTATCCTGTGAAATAAAATAAATACATACATATTTGTTATATTTTTGAATTTTTTGTAAAAAAATTTTTTTTTCCCTAATAGGTCCACCTCTCAAAACGACCATTTTTTCTCTGGTCGCAAGGTGGTCGTTTTACAGAAGTTTTACTGTATATATATTAGACTGGTCGTTAAAATCTAAATTTTCCGAGACGCCCCCTAGAAAAATTCTTTGGGGTCGAAAAACCACAACGGCATTATTTTTTTTTTTTTTAAATCAAAAGAACACGTGCCGCAAAATCGTTGAAGTTGATTTTTTGAAAAATTCGTAGATTTTTTCAAATATCTCATAAAATATGCAGATGTCAAAAAAAATCACATAACCATTTTTGTAGGAAATTTAATTCTCTACAAAAAAGGTCTCAGTCATTTTTTCCCGAAAACGTATAGTTCTCATGATATTTTGAAAATGAACTTGTAAGTTTTCGTAATTTTTAAAAAACATAAAAAATAAAGATGACGAAAAAGTCATAATTTTCTTCTTATGCTATAGAATGAAATGTTTAAAAAAATAATCGTGACAAAAAAAATCAAAATTAGTACTTTTTCGTCGAAATTTTCATCATTTGGTTTTACGAGTTTTGAAGAATTTCAAGTTTTATTTCAAAATATCATCAGAAATATAGGTTTTAGGGAAAAAATGACTTGGACCTTTTTTGTAGAGAATTAAATTTCCTGCAAAAATGATTTTGAGATTTTTTTTGACATCTGCATATTTTATGAGATATTAACAATTTTATCAAAAAATAAACTTCGATGATTTTGCGGCACGTGTTCTTTTCACTTAAAAAAAAAAAAAATAAAGCCGTTATGGTTTTTTGACCACAAAGTATTTTTCTGGGGGGCGTCTCGGAAAATTTAGTTTTTAACGACCAGTCTAATATATATATATATATATATATATATATATATATATATATATATATATATATATATATATATATATATACATATATATATATATATATATATATATATATATATATATATATATATATATATATATATATATATATATATATATATATATATAATATATATATATATATATATATATATATATATATATATATATATATATATATATATATATATATATATATAAATATATATATATATATATATATATATATATATATATATATATATATATATATATATAATATATATATATATATATATATATATATATATATATATATATCTGTAGGTGAGAGGTAAACTACACCAAGTCCAATTTTTTCAAAATACGTCTTTTTATACTGTTAGAATCAGGATTTTGTTCTCTACCGAGAGGTTAATAGCACTGAGTCCTAACTGGTGTAGTTTTCGAAATAGAACAATTTTAAATAGTCCAAGTCCATAGTAAATAGTCCATTTTCAAACAGTTTTTTGGCTTTCCTGTAAAATTTTAAAAATGTGACTTGGTGTAGTTTACTATAAGTATATCATAAGTATATCAGTCATTTAATACCATAGGAAAAAAAAAAAAAAAAAAAAAAAAAAAAAAAAATTATCATATGCTGTTTTGTTTGTATTTTTTTTTTTTCACTAAGTAAACTATGTATTTGAAAAAAGATTAAATAAGAACAAAATAATAAAACACAAAGATGATTTTAAATTAAAATTGTTTAATAATGTTTGATTATAAATTATGTGTGATGGTATAATTGTAGTTGTGACGTAGTTCTTTTGATGTTTGTTGGACGTTTATTATTATTTGATCTTTGGTGGATTTAATATGTTATGACTAATTTTAACCAAATTAAACAAAACTGTTCCGAAATTGCATAAAGTAGTTTCGGTTAATGTATTAAATGTCTTTTGTGAAATTTGTTGGATAATTCCGTTTCTACTTAGTTTTTTGATTTTAACTAATTTGATACATTGATTCTACTTGTATGCATATCTGTCTGATCAAGAAATCTACCTTTTTCTAGCGGATATACCTGCCGCTGGACTTTTTATATATTTAAAATAAAAGCTTATTTGATCAATTTTATTATGATTTTTCAAAATAAATTTCTGATTCTACAAAAGAATTATTTGACACGGGCTTTGTAAATTTTAGAGCACACTTCAAAACTAGGCTTAATGATATATTTCGGCGTGATTTGGTTGTATTAGCATATGATTTAAGTTGTTGGTGCTTTGCTTCAAATCTCATTGATGACCAAAATTTCAAAGGACCAAATTTCTTAATCGATCTAAAATAATGATCTTAAACGCCGTATTACGCTGCATATGAATGGCTGCAACTTTAACCCTTTACTTAAGTATTTCGCCACTCTCTGGTCGATTATATTTTCTAAGTTATTTAGTATGTCCACAATTTGCAACTGACCTTCATGTGAATCTTTTATACTGGGCTTCCAGATTTTATTTCTACAGTTTATTCTTGCTGATGGCTTTATTATTGCGTGCAAACTTAAGAGAATTATCTTATCTCGTTCATCTGAAAACATAAATATATATTTGAAAAATGAGAACGAATTTCTTATATTTAAATAGGTTTAACCTTCTCCAGCATCATCCCGAATTTGTCATAGAAGTTGTTTTGTGGAGAGATCTTTAATATTCGGTTTCATTTTTTCGATAGCTGTTTTTGCAAAATATTTCCAATATTTAAACTGGTTATTTTTTTTTTTGGATGACGCTTCTCAAAATCTATATCATACTATAAAATAAATTTCAAAATTTAAATTTCAATCAATTAAAGTAATAATTTGCTAAGCTTACCAGCGATGGTGCCCTTGCATCTGTTAAAAGTGGCCATTCGTCAAATACTTTAGTTAGAGATATTTCATTTGTGGATGCCATTCTGCAATCTGCCGTTTTATCCCACAATACTTCAATTTTGTCCCATGGCTCTGTGTGGTGTTGCAAAAAAATGTTCTCCTCTAAAACAGAAGAGTTGAGTAAATCTGAAGATAGGGTTTTTTCTATATTTAAAGAGGTTTTTTTGGCTTATTCAATTGTGATCCTGAATTCCGTCTAAGAGGTGTAGTAAATTTCTTTGTTTATTAAACAATTTCCTTTTAGGATTCCCTGATATCCTTCGTTGATAATATGTATCCTGAGAAATATAACAATTTGGTAATGAAGAAATGCTAAACAAATAGGTTAACCATACTTAACCATTAAAATAACTTAAAACAAAACTTTGATGTAACATTAAAATAAATTAAAACATGCGGATCATTTATTACAAATTATAAGAATGAATAGAATAATCTCTCCAGTTGTTGTAAAATTAATTAAACTTACTGCATACTCTCCATCAAAAAGACGAAGAATTATATACCATTTAAACTTTTGTAAATTACTTCCGGGTTGGTTAGATTTCAGCTATCTATCAGTTTCTTGAAATCCTTATCACAACCACCTTTATCTACAACTGATTGTGCAAGTGGCGCATTAAAGCAGGCATTATGAGTCACAAGATATTCTTCTATATGTGCTGATTCTTGGTAAGAACACTGCAGAGTTGTCAGAATAGTAGACGTTGTTGGTTGCATATATTGATATTCCTCAACTTCGTCGAACTGAACCAATTCACTATATATGTTGTTAATTTTAAACAAGTATCTGATAACTTGTTGTTGTTACAGTAGTTTATTTATACACACTTGTTGCATACAACAGTACAAAATTTAAAAAAAATTAGATTCACAAAAATTTAGCACTAGTGAACCTAGATTAGCTTTGAGACCATAGTTTTTTCCTTGTTCTCGTCTCTTTATACTTGACACGTGATATTTATAAAAATCCGTTTTATAGCGATAGAATGGATAGGATAAAACAATTAATTTTGTTTCAATTACATAAATTACATTTTGTTTCAATTACAACAATAAAGCGAAATAGCTTTGAGAAAAGATTAGCTCTGTACTATAGACTAGATACTATTGTACTTATTGGAAAGCGATATCGCTTTAACATGTTAAAGGAAGACGATTTTTGGATTGAAGGGATGAAAGGTTTAATATAAACCTTGTTACATTATATTAAGATATTCTTCACAATCGATTAAAATAAAAATATTTAGCATAAGAATTTTAGTTTTAATTTTAAACAAATCTTTTCGTTTTATTATAAGACGAATTTCTTGATTTCGCTTACATGGTTTTTTTTCTGTGTGCATATAAACGAATTTTTCAATAAGTATATTTAATTTCTGCTGGTCTGTGGGAATTATATCCCACAAGCCCTTGAAGTTATCATGTTCTCCTCCTATTGTTGATAATATTCTGCCATTCAACGTCTTTTCACTTAAGCTAGAAACACAACACGGGCGAAATCATCCGACGACGACGATAGTAACATTAGAATACACAGGATACATACATTTCAAACACAACTACAGCGATAAACGAAAAAGTTTTTTTCGTCGGAGAAAATTTAGATTCTATTTCTAATTTATCGTCGGCGATGTTTATTGCCAGATACGAATTTTATTTTTATTTGGCTGCAAGGGTAATTTTTAATGTTATTGTGACAGTGCCGCCAACTGAAAAATATGATTTTCTGATGTTTTTCGCGTTTCTGAGTTTCGAGTTTATGTTCAAAGTTCGGTTTTATTCATTTATATATTTTCATAATTTTTATTTTGTATTTTATTTTTAAAATCAGTTATTAGTAGAAAAATTATTATTATTTATTTATTAGTAAAAATTGGTTATTTTTAAAATTGAAATTTGTGAAATTCATTTTGACAAAGAACAAAGTATTTTAGTTTATGCAATTTTATTTTTGACAGCTTTTCACGCTGACGCCTTTGTTGTGGTTACAACAGCGAAATTGTAGACGTTTTTTTTTATCGTCCGACGTTATCGTCCGTGTTGTGTTTCTACCTTAATTCTCGTTATTTTTATCATTATTTAGTTCGACGAATATTTTTTGCAATCTAGCTTCATTGATTGTGATATCTTCTTTTTTTTCTCGTTGAACTTGAAAATAGATTCGATCAGCTTCTTCAAACGTTGTGTACTACTACTTTCAAAACGATTATACATAGATTATCCTATACTTCGGCTGCATGTGTACAGGTTAAAATTAGTTCTAATAACGTGTTGTTCAGTGCACTGGCAATAATACTTGCAAATTTTGCATCATCCTGACTCCATTTTTGCAATGCTTTCTTTTGTTTAGGAGTTTTACCAGTTACTGGAAGTACTGGACAAAATTGTGTGCACGAAAAACCATATTTATATGCTATTTCCACTTTACCCAGTCCTCAGGACCGTTTCACTTGTTATTCAACTTGTAATTTTGCATCAGTATTCGAATTTTTAATAATTTTCTTAGTTTTGGTTTCACACTGTGTAACCTCACTTTCTATTACCTAAACTTTGTCACTATTAAAAGTTTATTAAAATTAAAATATTTTTTTTTGCTAATTACAAATTAAATGTACGTGGCCTGGGTCATAACCTAATAGGTTTTTTATTGACAAAAAACAGCAATTCATTTATTTCAGGAAACAAAAAAATGTATAACATATTTTATAAACAAAATGGCTTGACACAATAAGACAAACTTATTAATATTAGTACATCATAGGTATAAGTATGAGGTGCACAGCTTCCACAGCAAATATTTTTTCTACTTCCGAACCTAAAAAGTCTACTTTCGATGTTTGTTCATTGCATCGAAAACTACTTTTTCGTCACCAGTGACGACATAAAAAACCTATACAAATTACTTTCGTACCTAGAGAAAAGTAACTTTTTAAAAGACGTCTATTTTCTAATTTCTAAACTAGAAATGACGAAACGCATAACAATCGAGCGAATCAATTGATTAAATGAAATAATTTTGTTATTGTTAATTTATCTTTCTTGCTAAGATGATGTTTCTATCGCCTTGGCTGGTAAACTGTCCTCTCGTTTCAAAATATTTTGTACAAATTATATAATCTACAAATTATATAATCTAGTTACTAGTACCTGCAAGTTTAGATGGACAGATTTTTCGTGCATTATTTGAATGAAAATAAATATTTTGATTGCGTTAATGTTTTTTTTATGAATATAAGGTCGTATATAATTAAATAATAATAATAAAGGAGGACCCGGCGTGCTTCGCTACGCTTATAAATAAAGTTTTTGCGTAGACATTTTGTTGACGTAGAAGCAAGGATTTCAAAAAGTGGTGATGAGAAATGCTAGCATATAATTTTTAATTTTTCTTTTTAAATATATGAATGAAAAATAATCAGAACTCTAGCTGATCAGTTCGGATATATGAAAAATTAGCGATCAAATAAGTTTTCAAGTAAGCTTATTTGATCTCTAACTTATTTGATCGCTAGTTTATCATATATCCGAACTGATCAGCTAGAGTTCTGATTATTTTTCATTCATATATTTAAAAAGAAAAATTAAAAATTATATGCTAGCATTTCTCATTACCACTTTTTGAAATCATTGCTCCTACGTCAACAAAATGTCTACGCAAAAACTTTATTTATAAGCGTAGCGAAGCACGGGCCTCTAGTTAATTTTAAAGCATGAATAGAACACATTGCAATTTCATCTATAATAATGATTGATGCATTATTAATACATGTGCCATGTACACTGTTTGGAGTTATATTTGGCATTGAATTCTCTAATAATGGAATTGGTAATTGGAAAACATTATGCGAAGTTCGCCCCCCAATCAAAAGAGTTGATGCAATTCCACTGAAGGCAGTTACAATACACGAAAGATTTAATGAATTAAATTTATGAATGATTGCCGTTTGAACAAAAGTTTTGCCACAAACTGCATGAGCTGTCAAGAAAAAAACATCATACAAAAAAGTATCATGGAATTGAGCTTCAAGCAAAACAATATCAATCACACTACGTTGCTCATTATTTGCATTTTCATACATTCTATCGAAAACTATAGCTTCTTCTTCAATATCAAAATGATCTACATCGCCAATCTGTAAGTTATATTGTGGAATCGGAAGACCAAGATCACCACATGAAGTATTATGTGTAAGAAGAATTTCATTAATTTCAATCAAGGCTCGATTAATTGACACATCTTCATCGTAATTTCGTAAAAAGTCTTCAATCATGCTATTTCTAAATTCAATCCATAAAGCTAAAGCATTCGGAGGAACATTCAAACCACAGATAAATGCAAATAATTGACGTAACTGTTTTGGTGATTGAATTTCTGAAGCTTCTAGTAAACATTCACGCCATTCATTATCATTTGTTGCAATACTTCGAGCTTCACATGCCGCAACAAAAGTAGGATACTCAACACCTTCATACATACGTAGATCAGTAAAAGATTTTGAACCACGAACATGCAACAGAAGTAAACGCATATGAAATAATTCTATATATTTTGGAGTAACCATATATAATCGAGCAACAGCTTTGTCAGCCCCACATTGTCTTCTTTTCCACGATTCACTTTGATCATGCCAAACAAAATGTAATGCTAATTCGGTATACAAAAACTCATTAGCTAAAGTATCAATGGAATTCAAATGAAAAAAAGCTAACAATTTTGTTCTTGATACATTTGCGACTGCACCAGCCACATTACCATTCCTGATATAAACATTTTGTCTATTAGGCAAATGACAATCAAGTCGAATAATTGTATGAGATTGAAAATGCATTGGAAATTCAAATATGCGCCAAGCAGCTTCAGTCGAACCAACATACCGTCCATTCAAAAAATCTTGAATTTCATATCCCACAATTGCATCATCATTATTCACTGCATTCTCTCCATTCACTCTCAATTCAACATTGGCAGAATCATACCCTTTATATACATACTTGTAAACATATTTCACACTTTTAACAGTCGTACATATTTCCACGTTAATATGACAATTGAATTTTGCAAGAAGATAAGGATTATATGGAACAACATATCTATTATCAAGAGATGCACCACGTACGTTTCACATATTCATGTAATTTAGGAAAAAGAATGGGATCAGAGATTTCAGTACATACAAATTTATTAATCATTTCATTTCCATCAATTCTATCTTCATCTGACAAATTTAACAAACACATCAGGCAGGAATTAAAGCACTAGTACGATGATTAAAAATATTATGAATTTTAAAATGATACCCACAGCGTGCAATTCATTCCTTCATTCACAACAATCATTTCACCACTCACAAAATTTTCACATTCATTTACTTCCCTGTACATAAGAAGAATAAAATAAAATATAAAATACAATGTATAAAAGAATAACAAAATAACATCGTATCGTTTTTGTAAAAAAAAAAAAATATATGACTTGGGCAAATCCATTTCATATATTGTATAAGGGGGTCGTTAAATTCAAAAATACATTTTAATTCGTCTATAACTTTTTTATTTATGATCCGATTTGTGTGAAAATCTTTAAAATCTAAGTTACACTAATATCAGTTAGCAGTGAAAATTTGAAATGAATCCATCTTTGAATAAAAAAGCCTTAGGCTCCTCAAAGTTTTTCGTTAGCGTATTAATATATAAGATATATAGTTATAATCATTATAATAATAATATATATTTGGAATACAAATAAGTTCTAACCGTTTTTTTTGCCAAACTTGAAATTTTTTATGTAGCAAGTAAAACTTTATTTAATCAAAGTAATTTCTATTTGAAACCACATTCTTCTTCCATTTTTTAGGTAATAAACGAATTTTGTTAGTGATAAACTCTGGACGCTTGAAGGCGATTCAGTCGTCGACTCAATTTTTACTATCTTCAAAAGAGCGGCAGTGATGGTCAGCTTTGTTAATTACGTAAACCGAAACAAATGGTAATCGGACAGATAAGAGGCGCTTTCAAATCGAGTGAATTGCTGAAGGAATTGATGTTTTGTAAATGTTTGGTAAATACAGTGGGTGGGGTAGAACTTCCCATCGCTGCCCTGCTTGGTAGGTTTTGACAGCAAAAGAAACGATAATGTTTGGTGAATACAGTAGGTGGGGTAGAACTTCGCATCGCAGCCCTGCTTGGTAGGTTTTGACAACAAAAGAAACATATGGCTTGGATTTTTCATGTTGAAACATCTACTTATCCTGGCAATTGCGCCATTCAGGCTGCTTTTCCACGGCTTGCTTCAAACGCATCAGTTGACGCCAGTAACGTCCTCCTGCGATTGTTTTGCCTGCTTTTAACAGCTCATAGTGCTCACACCTCGCTGGTCCCACGAATTTGAAGATTACTTTCGACCAATGAATGGCTTTGACGTCGAAGGACTGAGCTCTTCTGGACTGCACCATGACAGTGCACGTTCACACTTTAATCCGGCATGTTCCTTTAAATAAAATAAAAAATAAGAATGTTGTTTTTCGTTATGATTTTGTTATGTTCGTAATAGTATGTTATTGACGACTGGTAAAGTGATAACAGCGCACCCTCTTAGCAAAATTTAAAACTCTAAAATCAGATCAAAATTCAAACGAAAAGTAAGTAAAATATTAAAATTTTGGTTTTTATTTATTTTGGATAAATATTTTAAAAAATAACAGCATAAAAGATTTAAATTGAAGTAACAATTAAAATTTTTTAGGTTTTCTTCTCGAGTCTGCCAATATATGCAACATTTTAAAACTTTTGTTAACAGCTGCACACAATCGGTTAAATAATTTTAGCACATCTTGAGGAGATATTAAATAGTATAGCGGTTTGTATATTGTTCAAATTCATCTTTATTCGACACATTGTCAATATTATACGTTTTTTTTTAGACAACCTAATATTATAGGTCTTTTCTGACCTTATTAATAAACAGCACTTATATGTAAGCGTCCTAACAAAGTTAGAGTTGGAATTCCAGTCATGGAATTTAATTTTTCGTCAGTATCAATAAGGAAAGGTAGTTTATTAAGTTCTTCTGGTTCACCATTAATTTCCACAGATACGTCGCGCTCGTGAATGTTGAATTGAGTACCTATGCAGACTTGGTGTATGGCACAACTTCATCTTCCTTGCTGTTAGTGGAATAAATATTTCCAAAGCCATCTTCTGTTCTACTGGACGTATCAATTGATAAACTAGAAAATAAAATATAAGTACATACGAGTACAAGATTTACAATTATACATTAAGTAAGTTTCAAAATTGTACATACTTGTTAATTATATTCAACCTAAGTTTTCTTGCCTTTTTCTTCCTCGTTATTATGCTTGATTGTGGTAAATTTTCTGAAGGAAAAGCTTTGATGTGATGTCCTTTTTCGTATATATTCGCCCGTGGTCCGTGTGCTACAGATCGCAAAGTTTTTGCGAATCTTTTTTTCCAAATATTTCGCTGTTTTACGATTACTTTCCATTTTGCTATTTAAAATTATAAAATTGCGATTAAATTATAATGGGCAATAGTGTTGTAACTTTTTTTTTTTTTTTTTTTTTTATTGGAGGGCCTTGAGACTTACAGTTCAAGTAGCACTGCGACCTGAAGGTCTATTGTGCTTACCCTGATTTTGTTATTAGTCAGTCGTCGTCTGTGCCATTACTGGTTGTATTCTGTCATCCAAGTTGAGACTTTTAATAAAATTAATTAGCTCAATTGGAGTGACGTTTTGTGGTAATGGAAGTGTTAGTCTTCTATGACCAAGTTGGTTGTATCTGTGCCCAGAGAGTTCAGGACAGCTGCAGATGACGTGTTCCATCGTTTCCGCATCCGAGTAGCAGAATCTGCACCTGTCGGAAACAACAAGGCCTATTTTGTTAAGATGGTGGTTTAAAGGACCATGTCCAGTAACGCACCACGTTAAAGTTCTTAGAGACTCTCTGTTTAAGTCGATTGTTTTTAAGGGTGAAACAGGGAGGTTACCTAGAAACTTCTTGGAGTGTACTAGTCCCTCTCTGCTTTTCCATAATTTAGCATTTTGTTCTTGTTCCATTGTTTGGATTGTGCTTTTGAGCGAACTCTTGGCCATTCCAAAGCATGGTTCCGGTCCAACAAATTTTTTATTGGCACCTTGCTTTGCTAAAGCGTCAGCGATAGCATTTCCTTGTATTCCTGTGTGGCTAGGTGCCCACACAAGTGTTACTGTGTTATTGCATGAGATTTTTAATAGATTTTGGTAGCATTCCCATACCAGTTTTGAATCAAAACGCGTAGATTTTAGTGCCAAGAGTGCTGCTTGGCTGTCAGAGATAATATATATTTCAATATTTTGGTATTTTCTTTCAGCGCATAGCAAAGCGCAACTGCTAATGGCAAAAATTTCGGCTTGAAATATGGTTGTTGTGGTGCCTAAAGCAACCGTTTGTTTTGTTCTAGGACCAAACACTCCTGCTCCCCTGCCCGTGTTGGTTCGAGAACCATCTGTGTACCAGATGCTGGCGTTTAGTGGCAGTGACCGTATATAGTTTTTAATAAGATCTCTGGCCAATATCTTGACATCAAAGTGCCTATCTAAATCTATTGTTTTTGGCATACAATCCGAAATATGGTATGTATGCAGTTCAGCTTGTAATTCAGAAAGGATTTTAAGGTGTCCAGTTAGATTACCCGGCTTAAACCCTTCTGTGAGCTGCAGTCTATGAACGCTCAACACCGCTACAGATTTAACATGTAGGTGCAATGGAGAAAGCTTTAGAAGAATCTCCATTGCTGACGTTGGCGTGGTTTTGAAAGCACCTGTGGCACTAAGACACACAAGCCTTTGTATTTTTGTAAACATATTTTGAGCAGTTATTTGGCGCGTTTTAGGCCACCAAACTAAAGTTGCATATGTTAGAATTGGTTTTATAATACTTTGGTGCAACCAAAGTATCATTTTTGGGCTAAGACCCCATGTTTTCCCAAACAGATTTCTGCATGTGAAGAAAACTTTGTTTGCCTTATCAGAGATATATTTCAGGTGTGGGTTCCAAGTTAGTTTGCTATCCAGGATCACACCCAAACATTTAACCTCTTTTGATGTTTGTATTGGATCGCCGTTTAGAACAGGAGAAACGAAATTGAAGTTTCTCCTGTTTGTGAAAACGACAATGCTTGTTTTTTGTGGGTTGATCGACAGTCCTAATCTGTTGCACCACTTTGATACAATATTAAGAGCTGTCTGGGTTCGACCAGCGACAATGGAGTCATGTTTCCCTCTAACCATGACTGCCAAGTCGTCGGCATAGCCTACAGTGTTGAAGCCGGAATCATTTAGCTTAGTGAGGAGATCATCAGCCACCATTAGCCAAAGCAGCGGAGAGAGCACGCCCCCTTGCGGGCAGCCTCTAGATGCAGTAACAGTCACTGAATAATCACCTAGTGTAGCCGTTATCTTCCGACTCTGTAGCATCTTGATAATCCACGCAATGATAAGCGGGTTTATATTTTTCTTTGTGGCCATTTCAATGATAGCATTGAAGTGGACATTATCAAAGGCTCCTTGTATGTCCATAAATGTACAAACAAGTGCCTCCTTATAGTTTAGGGTGCTCTCAATTTCTTTCACCATTTTGTGCAACGCCGTTTCAGTAGATTTCCCAGTCTGATAGGCATGCTGGCTAGAGTTGAGAGGGTTTTGTTTCACACATACATGACGGTTGTGATAATCCAACATCTTTTCCATTGTTTTTAATAGAAAAGATGTAAGACTTATGGGTCTGTATGATTTGGCTTCATTTGGTTTTTTTCCTGGCTTAGGTATAAAAACAACTCTGGTTTCTCACCATATCTGAGGAATGTAAGCAAGGCGAAAGCTTGTTTTGAACAAACGCATTAGGTATGGAAGAATGATTGTTAGACCCTTTTGCAGAAATACCGGAAAAATTCCATCACCTCCTGGAAATTTATACGGACCGAAGGATTCTATAGCCCATCTCGCTTTGTTAGGGGTGAAAATTGTGTTGGTTAAATGATCTGCATTACTTTTAGTTGCAGGATCTAGAAGACGTACGTCTTCGTTGGCATTATCTTCTGTGCTCCATTTTATTGAGCCCGGAAAGTGGGTTTGAAGTAAAGTATCTAGTGTCTCAATACAGCTGGTGGTATACGTACCACTTGGTTTGCAGATTAAGCCTAGAGGGTTTGTGTGATCAGACGACATCAATTTTTGGAGTCGAGCTGCAGCAGGCAGATTATCTATCGTATTGCAGAGCTCTTTCCAGCTATTTCTTTTTGATTGTCTGAGTTCTTTATTATAATTGGTTAGAGCTACTCGGTACTCTGTCCAATTATTTGTTGTTTTTGCTCTGTTAAAGAGCTTGCGAACTTTATTCCTTTTCCTCTCCAAGTTACCATTCCACCAAGGTACATCTCTGCATCTTTTGGATTGAGTTATTGGAGTATTAAGGTTGTATGCTTCAGTGATAATTTCTTGTAAATTATTCGCTGCAGAGTCAAGCTCAAATGTAGAGTTGATACTGCTGCAACTATTTACATTATCATGAAGATATGTTGTGTAAAGTTCCCAGTTGGTTTCTCTTGGGTTTCTAAAGTACTGGATGCTCTTCGGGTAGTGTTCTATGTTGAAACATATATAAGCATGATCAGACATAGAAGCTTCCTTCGAAACATGCCAGTTCTTAATATGGTTAGTAGCGTTTATGTTAGTTAAAGTAAGGTCAAGGACCTCGCCTCTGATTGCGTTTCTAAAGGTAGGCTCACTACCTTTGTTTGCAATAAACATATTGTTTGTATACAAAAATTGAAGCAGACGCTCGCCTTTTGTGTTAATGTTGCTACTTCCCCACACGGTGTGATGAGCGTTAGCATCACACGCTATTATGAGGTTATAGTGGTTATTGTTGCAATACTTGATGAGTTTCTCTACCACTTCTGGTGGTGTCTCGTCCTCATCCCCCGGGAAGTATGCAGAAGCTAAAATGAATTTACGAAATCCACCTTGAGGAAGATGAATTTCTATCTGGACCGTTGTAAGATCTCTACAGATAAATTCATTCAACGGAAATATTTTCAGATGTTTGTTGAAGAGAATCGCGGTTCGCGGTCTTTCCACATCTGAGAAATAGATCAGTTTTGTATTTTTGTTTGACGATAGACCTTTTATTCTTTTGCTGTCTGCCCACGGCTCCTGTATAAATGCAAGATCGTGAGCATCCTGTTCAATTAACCGGTTCAAATTAACTGAGGCCATTTCTGATCTGTGCAGATTAATCTGAACGCAACTTAATTTAGGTACTAGAGATTTTTGTCTATATCGTACAGGTCTTCTGTCTGACTTAGAGTAAGCTGGTGAATCAGACATTACCATAGAGTCAGACATGGTGTGTGTACTATCCGAATTAGGATAAGCTGATAAATCAGGCATGATCCTAGAGTCAGACATGGCATGTGTGCTGTCTGGTTTAGAATAAGCAGATAAATCGGCATGATCCTAGAGTAGGACATGGTGCACAGTTTTGTTGTTGGTTTATGTGATGCGTTTGGAGAAGCATCGCTCTCATCTAAAACTTTATAGTTTTCCATACAATATTTATGGAGAAAGTAGGGAGGTACATTGGTCAGCCACAACAGAGCCCTGTGCTGTGGTAAGGCTATTGAAACTGGAGGGCGCCCGGTATCCAGAGTTCCGTACTAATAATCAAGCACCCCCTTGACCATGCTAAGCTTTCGGCGTACGTGTCTCACCTTAGCTTTGGGTTTTGGACTTGATCTTGGCTTCGATTCTCACCGAGGACCTAACGGCATGGGTGACCCTACCGTTGTAGCTCCTAAGATCACTGAGTCTACTGAGTCCCATCACTGCGTCAAAGTGCCAAGTCCATTAGATGGGGAGTTGTAACTTACATTTGAATAAATAAATACACTAATTGTTGCACAAATTTTAAAAATATTAAATTTAATACGGTTTAAATATTTTTTTGAGTAAAAGTATATGGTATTTGACATATGTTTACAATTTGATGTGATCAATGAGTTTAACATAAAATCCGCTAGACCACATGGTGTATGTCGTCAATTGTGTAAAAAGAAATAGACAAAAACTTAAAATAGTGTTAATTGTTTCTATACGCGCAGCAAAACAGTTATTGAATATAGAATTTTTTGACGTCATATGCAAAAAGTAATAACCTTGCCAAATGCAAAAAGACGGGTTAGTTTATATGGATTTTTATATTTCAAAATGGAATTATATAGGCTCACGACTTTTCTTTGCTAAGAAAACAATCAGGCTTGTAAAATTTTGATGCCGTAGCGTGTTTTTGTTGCAGTTTTACATCTTGTTATCGATAATGAAGTTTTCAAAAGTATGTTCACACGCCATACTTCAAATTTCTACTCTAAAACCCCTCTCCAAATAACATTTTAAAATATGAGGCGACGGCCTTAGTTTTCGTTCAATCTTGACATCATTTTGTATAACCGAAAATTTTTTCATTCTCTTGTTTTGTTGGAGGAACTATGAAAACACACACGCTTATGGTACTAATTCAAAAACTGAGTAGTCGATAATTCATTGATGTTTTGTTTAAATACATATATCGATTTTTCGATTTTCATTATCCATAAAATATATTCGTGAGAAACCCGATATGTAGAATTTGGGTCGGACAGAGAAGTCTCGCCATGAGAGATTATTGTGCGGACAAAGAAAATAAACTATAAGGTATGATCAGCGTTGCCACTTGGATACATTTGTATCCATTTGGATACATTATTTGAAAAATTTATTAAATGGATACTGGATACAAAAAAATCACAAAACTGCTAGAATGGATACATTTTATTAATATGCCTTTAGCTGTGTTGGATTTCCAAAAATTTTGGAAAAAGTATCAGAAATTGGCGAGCAGTGTAAGTAATTTTAAACAGTTTTTGAAAATCGATCACATTTGTTTTTAACAATTTAAAAGTCGATTTAAAAATCATTTTATACAATTTTATAGACCATTTTCGTTTCTTAAATCTGAGGAATGTAAATGAGCTAGGTTTTGAAAATGAAGAAAACCATATACAATTGTCTGAAATAAGTATGGGATATGCAGTACAATCATTTTTAGCATACAATAAACTGGAAAAAGAGGAATTTTTGGAGGTGACAAAAACTGTGCAAAAAATGTATATGAAATTTATTCATCAAATAAAACACATATAAAAATCATCAGATAAAAATTTGAATTAATGTGATTTTTTTGTCGTTATATCATAAATAAATGTGATCAGGATACTGAATTGTACTAAACATATATTGTCATTAGTCCTTTAGCAATATCAAATAATCATGTTTCATTTTTTCAAAAAAGTAGATACATTTGGATACATTTTTTTATAAAATTGGATACATTTTAATTTTTTTGAGTGGCAACGCTGGGTATGATTGTTAAAATTTCTATTTTGGTTTTTTCTGCGCATGACGTCACGTAGTGAGTTGATTAATTTTCGTTTCAATGGAAAAAACTTAAGTCGTAGACGGTTTCATACTTTATTTTATTTTGCCAATAAAATAATTTGTTTTAAATAAAGGATGAAAATTAAGTAAATTTATTTTTTGAAATATATGATATTATATTTAAATGGAAAAATGTGCGATAATTATATAAACTCGTATAAGAATATATAAAATCTGATTATTCTGATTATGAGAATACTTTTGATTTTTTTAGACATTTTAATTATTAATAATGATTATAAATTAAAAAATAATTAGAGGGTCTACTTAAAGGGTTTAAAGGAAATTGGCCAGAAATATAATTTAATCGACCATTTTATTTAATTTTCTTTTTACGTTTGTTATGTCCAAAATTGTTTCATTTAAGTCGTTTTTTCGAAAGTATACATTGTAGACCTGAAGAAAATGGTTTTAGTTTTCTCATCGCAGTCTACATCTTTCAAAAGGTCTATCAAATTTTTTGAATAATTTTTTCTTATTAGCAATGAATTTCTATCACCGTCGCTAGATATTGCTTCAAGCTGCTCCATCTTCAGCTGTACATGGTATAGGTTTTAAAGGCCCCTGCTGTAAGACGGTTATTCCAAGTACAACGCATCTATCATGAAAATGATCAATCATTAAACTTGAATCTTTCATTGTAAATAATAGGTAGCTTGCCAAATATTCCAGACCTACTACAATGGTTGCATATTTTCAGTTGCAGGTTTTATATTTTCGAATGCATTTGTTGTAATTGTTCTCAAACAAATGCTGTTTAAAACCCTTGTCTAGGCCAGGGTTGCCATCTGTTTAGGTATTACTCTTAAACGCCCTTTTCATTTCGGATTGATTTGAGCAACTCATTCTATTTTTATAAAATAGAAAGATTCATAAAGTTTTAAAAAATTGGGAACATTTAATCCAGGAATCAGATTCGAGGAACCCTGATGTGCCACATTTGCTAATAGCTAAACTTTTTGATACCGGGAATTACTCACTGTAACACTTTTGATTGAAATTTTATTACCGATGCTAAATCTTAAACCATTTGATACTTCTTTGGCACCTTTCGCGGTTCGCCACAAATGCACCATCTATCCTGAAACCATGGTTTAACAAAATTATTTCTTGTGAGTTTTATTAGATGTGACACATGACCAAAAACATTTACTTTTTCTGCATCATTGGCAATCTTCTGCAACCGGCAATGGTTAGCCCGTTAGCAGATATTGCTAAATTTAATAACAGTCTGGTAATTGTAAAGTAGGCTGCTTACAATTAAAGACCTTTTATCAAAGCTACATGCACGAAGTTAGCTGGTGCTAAGACTTTAAGAGTTCCACTTCAATTATGCCACACCAACTACGTAGAGTATAATATATGGAGCAAGTCGAATGTATAGCTTAACCATTCAAATTATCATCTGGTGATCATTTCGATGGTTTATTAGAATTTTATGTTTTTTAATTTGGCCTGTGATAATTGTGAAAAATCGTTCATAGAA
The DNA here is from genome assembly GCA_963693315.1 of Diogma glabrata. NCBI lineage: Eukaryota > Metazoa > Arthropoda > Insecta > Diptera > Cylindrotomidae > Diogma > Diogma glabrata. The sequence continues at coordinate 90,608,968 of OY856186.1, forward strand.
TTTCAAAAAGGTTGAAAATTTAGTATTTTTCTTTCTTCATTATAATTATTAATTAGTTTACAGTTATTGGGGAAAAAGTTGAAAATTTGGAAGAAAATAACATGTCACTTTTATGTGAATCTGAACTATCTCAAATAATTGAATGTCGGATTTCAAATAAGGCTATGACAAATTTATCACTCGAATTAATTATTATTACTTATAATTCAATTATATTTTAGCAGAAATAAAATCGATAGCCAAAGCTTGAAGGACGAGAACTAATCTCTTCAATTTTTAATTGTAAATAAAATTCCTTCTTGTAGTATTTCGCAATTAATTTTTTATTATTGATATATTAAGTAATTTGACTATATTTAATTTATATGCTCGATCGGATTTCGATTATAACATCATCCTCAGGAGCTTACAAAAAACTCTTAAATATAGTTAAATTAGTTAATTTATCAATAATAAAAACTCAATTACGAAATACTACAACAACAAATTTTATTTACAACTAGCTGGACCCGGTCACGCGTTGCAGTGGCTTAGTTTTGTTGAATATAAGAAATAAAGAAAACAAAACACTCACCTTTCTAATATGTTTTATTTCATAATACTTGAGGGTATTCAATGTTTTTTGTTGATCCATTGACTGTGTGGATATAGAGATTGCCTGGTTCGCTAGCTCTAGAACACGCAACATATAATTGTCCATGTGAGAAAACAATCGTTATCTAGATCTAAACCACATACTTCCAATGTTTGGCCCTGAGCTTTGTTGATTGTGATTGCAAATGCCAATTGAATTGGGAATTGCAGTCTTTTAAATTGAAATGGCCTATCCGTTGGTATCATGGGTATGCGAGGAATGAGGACATCTTCGCTTTTGCAAGGTCCATTCAAGATTGTTGCTTCTACTACGTTGCTCAGTAATTTTTTTACTGTGAGTCGCGTGCCATTGCAAAGTTTTGGCTCAGTGATATTACGCAACATGATGATTGGCACGCCGATTTTAAATTGTAGTACATGTGGTGGCATCCCGGGTAGATCATGTGAATTCTAAAATTCTGTTGGATAGCTAACTGCTTCATCTGCTTCCATGACAGTGTCTACGGACTTGTATGTGACTTCCTCGCTTTGAATATTAGACAGAATTAAATTGTTAAGTTCATTGACGTCTTTGTTTTTGGCCGCAAGAATGATTCGTTCACTCAGTCAATCGTGATTCTTATGATTAATTTGAATATCAGGAAATACTTTTTCAATTAATTCCTCTTTTGACGACACTAAATTGCAGAAGTTATGAGGCAATAAAATTCGTCCTGTTGTTAAATCAACCGGCACCTTTCCGTCACCAATTCTCAGCAATTGATATGAGAATATCTCAGCTGATTTATCTTTTTGGAGGAGAACACGCATGTTTGTCGATAATTTTAACCTTTTCACGTATCGCCACAAAGTAGAATATTTCAAGCAAGCATTTATTTCATCTGCTGGTGTTGATCGGGGAACTACAGCTAATGTTTGTCTGAAATCTCCTGCAAGCAATATTAATGCATTCCCAAATGGTCTGGTATTTCCATGCAAATCTTGCAATGATCGATCAAGCGCTTCAAGTGATTTTTTGCGTGCCATTGTGCATTCATCCCAAATGATTAGTTTACATTTCTGCAATATTTTTCCCATTCCGGCTATCCTTTGGAAAGGTTGCATGTGGGCGTTTCAATGAATTGCATGTTTAATGTCAATTTCAAAGCGGAATGAGCTGTTCTTCCATCTGGTAGCAATGTCGCAGCTATGCCGGACGACGCAAGAGCTAAAGCTATGCTATTTTACGATCGAATTACTGCTAGAAACGTTTAAGAATCGTTTTAGAAACGTTTTGTCAGTTCCTCCTGGCGCATCCAAGAAAAAGATTCCTCCAACCCCGTTATCAACATTTTGCATTAGTTAATCGTAAATTGTTTTTTGTTCAAATGTTAGCTTCGGAATATTTGATTGCACATACGACAATTAGCTCTGTAATCCTTTTATTTATTTATGATGGATGATAGCATGCAAATTCGTATATTGATGTTATCAGCATTCAATGGTATTGCTACACTCGAATCACTTAAATTTAATTTGTTTAAGTACTCAGAAATACAGCTAAACTTACCATCTGATTCATTGGCACTTTCATAAAAATCAATAAGCGCAAGTTGTTAGTTAGTTATTCATGCACAGGACTGTTTTATATATTTAAATTTCCTTCAAAATGGTAAGTTTTCTGTAGCCTTGCTTTAATTTATAACAATCACAAATAATATGCAGATCAGCTATTTAACTTGTAATACTAAGAACAGATAATTAGTAACAGAAGTTATTTTAAAAAAACAGATGTTTAACGGTGGATTAAATCCAAAATTGCTTAAACAATGGTTCACCACCTGATCGTGCGATTTTGTAAAAGTAAAGATATTCACATATATTATAGAGCGATGTAAATTAATTGATATTGTTACCAACCTTGCGACACAAATTTTAATAATCAGTTACTTTGATATAAGTAAAGGTGCGATTCACGTGCGAAATCACGATTTTATATTTTCCTGATCCGTTTATTGGGAGAAATATGTAGCCAAAAGATCTATTTTGTTCAGTGTAAAATATTGTATTACAGATTGCTTCAAGGAGAATGTTGTAAATGAGAACTGAGGACATTTTTACTCCTACCGAGGACAGTCCTACCGAAAGGAGAACACGTTGCAACCTTATTGGTTTACAAATTAGATAAAATAATCTTTGGGCCTATCACTATACGAAACTAATCGATTAAATTGAGCATGAAGTTAAAATCGACCATAAAGTTGAGTGATTTGAGAATAAAGCAGGTGAGACACTTGTAATTGTTGACAGCCTACGTTATAAAACATATACATATGTAATATGTATAACGAAAAAAAAAAAATAAGAAAAAAAAAAACTATGTATAAACCTTCCTGTATTCGAATGCAACGTTGTGTCCAAATTTCAAAAGATTCGATCAAGTACTTTCGGAGATTACCTATTTTGAACAAACGAACATTTACATTTTTATTTATATAGAAGATTATTCATCATGTTTCGTCAAGCACCAGCGGTAAAATCCATCGAATTTATCTTCAATTATTGAAAAAAAAACGGCCCTATGACAATAAATTTGGATAATGGCCTTAAAAGGTTTTGACAAGATTACCTCCAAACTAAATTATATTTAAATAAAAACCTTTTTTAGTAATCAAAATAAAGTTATTTATATTTAAATAACTACATATACAGTCAGCGTCAAAAAAAAGTGTACAGCAAATAGTTCAACAGTTACGGACTAATATATATTACAAGAAGAATGGAAAAATAAAATACATTTCATTTTTAAAAAGTGTATTAAGTATTAGCTTATTTTAGCAAAAACAAAAATTAAATTATTTGTTGTTATCCTTGTAATTTTAAAAAAATTGCAAAATGCTCTGATTTTACGCGTCAAAAAAAAGTGTACACTCTCACATTGTTTGATTGTTTTTTGTTATAACGGGATTTCCGATTTTTTCAACTAATTTTATTTTGTTTTGTTGCATTGTCGATACCTTCGTGTCAAAGATCCGTGCAGTTATTATTATCCCAATAATAATAATTTAATATTATTCAACATGGCCAAACAAACTACTATAGAAACACGTAATTTAGTGGTAAAATTAGTATCTCAAGCCAAATGTCTGAGGGAAATTGCTAGTATTATCGACAGAAGTCATAATATTGTGAAAAAAATGCTATTCAAAATCAAACATTTGAGAAGTGTAGAAGATCTTCCCCGTTCTGGCAGGCCGCCAATTTTGTCAGTTGTGGACAAAAGAGCGATAGCGCGAAGGGCTAGGGCTAATCCCTCTGAAAGTGCAGTCAGAATAGCTGAAAAACTCACAGAAACATTAGGAGCAGTAATAAGTGTCAGTACCGTTTGCCGTGCTCTGCATGAAAATGGGTTACATGGTAGAACTCCGATAAAAAAATCAGTTAATCCTAAGAACAACCGAAAAAAGGGTCTCGAATATGCAAAAAAGCATATTTTTATTTTACAAAATGTCTATTTTACACTCGTCACTGAATAAGCACTTATTCCAAATAGTAATGTCTTCAAATATATGCTTTTTTGCATATTCGAGACGCTTTTTTTGCTTTTTCTTAGAATTAACTGATTTTTTTCTCGGAGTTCTACCATGTAACCCATTTTCATGCAGAACACGGCAAACGGTACTGGCACTTATTCCTGCTCCTAATGTTTCTGTGAGTTTCGCAGCTATTCTGACTGCACTTTCAGAGAGATTAGCCCTAGCCCTTCGCGCTATCGCTCTTTTGTCCACAACTGACAAAATTGGCGGCCTGCCAGAACGGGGAAGATCTTCTACACTTCTCAAATGTTTGAATTTGAATAGTATTTTTTTCACAATATTATGACTTCTGTCGATGATACTAGCAATTTCCCTCAGAGATTTGCCTTGAGATGCTAATTTTACCACTAAATTACGTGTTTCTATAGTAGTTTGTTTGGGCATGTTGAATAATATTAAATTATTATTATTGGGATAATAATAACTGCACGGATCTTTGACACGAAGGTATCGACAATGCAACAAAACAAAATAAAATTAGTTGAAAAAATCGGAAATCCCGTTATAATAACAAAAAACAATCAAACAATGTGAGAGTGTACACTTTTTTTTGACGCGTAAAATCAGAGCATTTTGCAATTTTTTTAAAATTACAAGGATAACAACAAATAATTGAATTTTATTTTTTGCTAAAATAAACTAATACTTAATACACTTTTTAAAAATGAAATGTATTTTATTTTTCCATTCTTCTTTTAAGATATATTAGTCCGTAACTGTTGAACTATTTGCTGTACACTTTTTTTTGACGCTGACTGTATATGTCTATAAATTTATTGGTTATATTCGCGCGTATTACAATTTAGTACTCACTACGTGACGTCACAATTGTTAAATTATTTGTGATGAGATGCGCAATAGCATACCTTTTAGTTTATTTTCTTTGTGTGCGGAGTCCTAAATAAAACAACGAAACAAAAATCATATTTCATTCATTTAAAAACGTTAACCGAAGCTTAAAAGATGGTAAAATTGTATTTAAATTTATATTAAATGAATAGAAAAAGAATAAATTTATTTTTAGCCTGGTCGTAAAAATTGTACAGTATAAAACTCGCACTGGGTGGTTATTTTGTAGCGTTAACTCACTAGGTGAGATAAAAAGTGAGATAAAATATTTGTCTTTGATCGATTATATTAGATAAAAGAAATCATTTAAACATAATTTTTTTATCTCACTATTTATCTCACCTAGTGAGATAACGCTACAAAATAACCACCCAGAATACTAATATGAGATACGTTCGATTTGAATTAAATAACTGGATTTACTGATAAAAACAACAACAATTTTTTAGATAATTTATTTTCTTCAGTCAAATCGAAGGCGGCTATTACACATATGAATTTAAGCACTCGCTACGCACATGCTTTAAGTTTTCATTTGCGTGAAAGATTAGTATAATTCTGTGCTCGTTTTACAATACACTATTGACTATACCTTTATCACTTTTCGATCTATTTATGGATTATACGTTTCTAAAATTATTTGGTAATATTTGATATCGATAGTTAATTAAGATAGATATTTACAAAACAAACAAAATAAAAATACATTTATAAATTGGTTAGATGATCACGATACGTGTCACGTACTTTCGTAAATTTAAATGACAAGGTTATTAACACATCATCATTTTGAATAACATTTTAATCAAAACAATGATATGTTAGTTTTACCATCATCTCGGGTTGAATGCCTTCACACAATAATTTAAATTGTCATTTACGAAAAACGGCCATTAGAAATGATAGTGTGCCGGTTACTTTACAATATAATAAATATAAAAAGAAAATCAAATCTTCAAACAAAACAAGCAAAAACGAATATGTTATTTTTATTTGATAACTGTTTTTCATAATCCATAGACGTGCTTATGTTTTATAGCCACAACAACAAACTAGGTTAACCGTTAACATGAAAATTAAAAAACTCAAACAAAACACATTCACGTGGCGGTTGAAGTTAATTGTTGTTTTTCCTAAGTACCTAATGCGGTACATACTTAAGTGAGGCCACTGTCACATTTAATATCAAATGTTTATATTGCTCAATAGTTTTCATAGTACGGGCCTGAAGTAAACGAAAAAACTAAAGCATGTGGGGTGGTAAAATCATTCAACGCAATATTAGAAATATTTACTCTACTAAAACGCAAGTGTGTTAGTAATAATTTATTGGTGTGCAAAAATTACTTCAACTTTTAACATCAATTTATATATAGTGTAAATTAATCTTTATTATTATGTTTGATAAAAAACAACTTTTGATCTATATTTGAAGTCTTATTACTTTACATCTATTCAATATTCGTTTCCATTTAGTTATGGTTTAGATTGTAAAATTTTGTTCCGCACCGGTTTTATTATTATTATTATTGAAATTGTGAAAAATCATTAAAGATTTCAGTTCTAAATCATTAAAGGCAATAGTGAAAGTGACTTTGTATAAAGTATAGGAGATTTTCATAAATAAAATGGTAAGAAAAATAATTTATATATTTTTTAATAGTGTGGAAGATATATTATCATGTAATGTAGATTAGTATTTTTGTATAGTAGAATTTTTTTACCAATGAATTTTTGACAGATAGGACGCAGCAAGAGATAAAAGATCAGACAAAAAGTAAAACAGAGTTGTATTATTTATTTTTGGATAAATTTGTTTTGAAAACAATTACATTAATAACGTGTATTTTACTTGCAAACTGCCTTTTTGATTTCACATAGTATTTTTAAAAAAGCTACATTTGATAAAAAACGTGATCTACGCAGGGGAAAAAGTCGAAATTTGAACTTGACCATTTTTGATTATTCTGAAACTTGACATGTAAGTAGTATGGACAAAATAAAAACTACAACTTATTTTAAAATTTTTTTAAAGTGCTTAGTTTGAGCATAGGGGGTACCCCGAAATCCGTGAAAAATAAAAATTCTGCCAATACAATGTAACTTTGAAATTAAATTGCTCAAGAACGGCTGTACCGTTTTCATCAAACTTTTTTTTGTTTGATAGATGATTAGTTAGTCCTTTGAAAAAAAATTAACTACTTTTTTTATAATTAATTTTTAAATAAAAATACTTTTTTAAAGATGGCGCTAGGGTCGAAGATGAATTGGAATTTAATTAATTTTTTTTCTGAAAATAGTTCTATCTTTACTCTAAAATATATCAAATTAACTCAGAGGCTTTAATTTTTGTTCTTGAGATATTTAATTTTAAAGATTTTTAGTCCGTCTAAAATTCTAATTGTTCATTATTTTCTCGAACTTCAGTGGTTAAAATTTTTTGATGATATAAATTATTCGAAAAAATAATGAACAATTAGAATTTTAGACGGACTAAAAATCTTTAAAACTAAATATCTCAAATACACGAATTAACGCCCCTTTGTAAATTTGATATATTTCAAAGTAAGGTTAGAGCTATATTTAAAAAAAAAAAGAAGTTAAAATTTAATTGATTTTAAAATTTTTTGTTAATGGAAGTTGTTTGAAAAAATGAAGAGAAATTCGAATTTCAGTCGTACTAAAAATCTTTAAAATTAAATATCTCAAGAACAAAAATTAACGCCTCTGAGTTAATTTCATATATTGGCGAACATCAAAACTAAAATAATTTCTCAAAAATTTAAAATTTAGCAGGCGATGATTTCGTTAACATTTATTAAAAAAACAAAAAACATTTTTTATTATTCGGATTTTGTTTTTTTCAAATAGTTTTAAAATCTTATTTTTCGTGTTAAATTAAAAATGTAATTCTCTATATAAATTATATTGCATCGCCTCGCCATCAATTTGATAAATTCAATAAGACAAATTTCATGTAACTTGTATAAGCTATTTCGGATATTTTTTTTTTAATAAAAAGTGTTGAGTAGTAGGAATTACAAAATGTGTCACAACAACACATAGATACCTTTTAAGACCCAGGTCCCACAACAACATGCGTCTTGAGGTATAGGTGGACGCTTTTTTTAAATCATTGTGGATTGAAGGCACTCGAGACTATTGATTCGTGCAAAGCATTCCATTTGTACGATGTACGCACAAAGAAATTCCTTTGCATTTTTACTATGACAGTGAGTAATCTCGACAGTCCGACAGATCCTGCACAAACCGATTGACGAGTAAAACGGGGAAAAACATATGTCTGAGGCGTTATGGACCTGATTTAATCTGAGCCCTGCTGGTGACGGACGATATTTATAAAAAACAACGAGATCAGCAACAGTGCGGCGATGTTGTAGGGAATCAAGATCTAGTGTTAAATTTCGATCACCAACGATTCGTATAGCACGCTTTTGAACAGAGTCCAAAAGAGCTAGGATAGTAACAGATGCAGCGCCCCAAACTTGACAACAATACTCCATACAGGGACGAATATAGGACTTATAAATGTGGAGTAATTGATGCGAAGCAAAATATTTTTACATCTATTGAGGAGGCCGAGCTTTCTTGACGCGTTTTTTGCCATGGCCATTATATGATCGTTCCAGAGTAAGTCATTGGATATTGTGACTCCCAATAAACGAATGCTTTCACATTCCTCTTATTTGGTCGTCACACATATTAATTGAAATATCGTTGGGAAACTCGGTCTTCGATCTGGAAACAATCAATAGCTGTGTTTTGGTGGAATTAAAATTGACCAAATTTTTGTCACCCCAATCGGCTACTTGTTTTAGGTCCTCGTTTACATTTATGGCAGCGTCTCTCCGGGCGGGATTTATTCGTTCATGCATTTTACCCTTTGAAGATAGGGGACGAATGACTTGTGCAGTGTACTATCATGTGCAAAACTATTTATTGGGTTACTGGTGATTTGCAACAGTTCGTTGATATAAATTAAAAATAAAGTGGGAGATAAAACTGAGCCTTGGGGTACACCAGCGGTTATTAATTTAGACTCAAAAGAAAAGCCATCTATAGATACCGAGATGTATCGGTTAGACAGAAAATTTTGAATCAACTTCACGACTGCTTGAAGAAAACCGTACGCAACGAGCTTGTTGATAAAGTTGGCATGCCAGATTCGATCAAATGTTTTTGAGATGTCTAATGCGATCACGTACGTTTCACCACCTTTCTCAAGTATGTTATTCCAAATATGTGCCACATAGTTCAATAGATCGGTTGTTGATCTTTTGTTTCTAAAACCGTATTGGCTGTCAGATATCAAATGGTTGTCTTCCAAAAATTTGGATATGTGTGAATTAATATAGTGCTCGTATATTTTTGACATGACTGGGAGTAAGGCTATTGGTCTATAATTTGAAATATCACATTTCGTTCCATTTTTTTGGACAGACTGGACATTGGCTAACTTCCAGCAGGATGGAAAAATACCATATTTATAGGATTTATAGAATATTTTGGTGAGAGTTGGTGCAAGTTCTATTGAAAATGTTTTTAGAATAACAGGAGGAATGTTGTACAGACCAGAGGCTTTGTGTTGTTTAACCCCCTTAAAAGTTTTTCGACAATTTTGGGTTTGAAATGTAATTGTTTCATATTAACTCCTGAAGACTGGATTTGGGGTATTTCTTTAGGAGTTTCTAAAACTGTTGAATTTGAAGCAAAACGTTCCGCGAACAATGTAGCTTTCCTTGCAGGGTCAGTAATGACTAAGTCACCATCAATGATAGGAGGGATAGAAGATTTAGTACACATCTAAGAGAATCTTAGAAGAGAAAACTTTTATCACCGCCATAACGAGGAGTGAAAGTCGGGCTTTTTACAATCTGCGTCAGGTCGTGCAATGCAGTAAATATTTCTGCCTGCCTTCCATTGTTGTCGTCGTCGGTCATTTTAGAAAAGTCTAACCACCATTTGTTGTGGACGTTGAAGTCACCGGTAACGATAACCTCACAACTTTGAAATTGTGCTCTAATTTCGTCGACAACATTAGTCAAGAGATTAAAAAAATTGGGATTATGTTTGTTTGGAGACCAGTATAGAGCTATTGTGAAAAAAGAAATTTCAGGTAGACAAACCTTTAATACTACTGTGCTGTAGCCATCACCATGTACTTCATAATTTGGAAAGCGTTTATATGCAACACTCTCATGAATGTATGCACATACACATTGATGAAGTTAAAAAGCTGATTCAAGCCTATATTTGGGATTTAGTGTTACGTCATAGGGATAGTTTTCGGAAACTTGTGTCTCTGTAAGAAAAAGAATATGCGGTTGGTCGTGCTCGAGATGATGTTGCACGGCGTCACGGTTGGCATTCAATCCACAAATATTTTGGATGTGTATTTTAAATATTTTATCAAATGTAATAGTTATTTGATCAAAATATAATTTGTTTTAAAAATGGGTAACTAAACAATAAATCCTATCATATAATAAAATATGACATAGGCCAATAGTTCATGATAGGATGTAAGAAATAATAAACAGGCGAAAACAAAATTTTTAAAAGTTTAAAAGGTTACTAACATATTTATCCATATTGTTCCCACGAGTTGAGACGCAATAAAGGTCACCAACAGGTCTTCGTCTATACCTTTTATAAGTCTATATACAACTGGGGGCGACAGGTGCCCAGAGGTTGGTACTTTTCATGGTTTGAATATATACAATTAAACTCTGAAATGTTATTGTGTATTGAGGAAATCTAATTTATATTCGTGCTACTTAATAATGGTTCAAGACCTTTAGTGAATGTGAAAGCTACTGTTCCTGAAGAATTTGAGAAATAAATTTAACTCATTATATGGTTGATACAACAACATTTTATCTGCTGCCTTTTGTGTTTACTTTACGTGAACAGTAAAATTGTTAAATCATAACCGAAGATTCAGCTTAATCAACACATTCAAAGTAACTCATTATATTGGATACAACTCTATCTTGTATCATCATATTCATCTCCTGGAGAATTCAACGCCACTAGCAGCCAGTCTCGATATTAAAATCTACCTCCACTCAACGCAGTATCATCTAAAACCCCAACAGTTTTTTTAATATATTTTAATCTGAGACACTGAATTTTTGCACATGCGCATATGATTATGCGCAGAACGACCAATTTTCATGTTCGCTGGTAAAAAAATTCTACTATATGTTTGTATTTATTATTTTATGTACAATTCAATACTCACTGATTTGCTTATTTTTAGAATCTTAACCAGATTTTGCTTATCTTTGGTTTTATTACTATTGCACACTCGTACTCAATATTATTTGTGGCACCGTTCCCCGGCCCAAGCCATTGGGTAACGTTAAAACATTTTGTACGTGAACTTCTAAATCGTGGACATGCAGTTACAGCACTTACAACGTTTCCATATAAGGATACACATCTAAACTACACCGAAGTATTAATTGATCCTCCATTTGATTTGCATAGAGACTGTAAGTAAAAAATAAATATTTATATAATATTATATAGAACTATATCGGCTTTACCTATATGTATTAGATGCTCCTGAATCATTTTTCACAAGCAATTATAAATCAGATTTTGCTAGCGTACTGATGTACTGGCATATGGGATTAACCAGTAGTGAACATGGTCTATCCGACCCGAAAATTCAAAAGTTTATTAAAAGTAAAAACTTGAAATTTGATCTATTAATATGTGAGCAATTTTTCCACGAAAGCTGGTTGGTTTTTGCACATAAGTTCAATGTTCCCATTGTCACCATATGTAAGGAATAATATGTTTTTGTATTGTTTAAAAATATATTTGTTAAATTTTTTAGCCACACTGGGACACTCCGATTACATGGATCGCTCCATGGGGCTGTTTACACCATGGTCACACGTACCACATCAACTAATTCTGGATTGGGGCGATAACATGAACTTCTTACAAAGAAGCTATAATGTACTGTTATGTAGTTATGATATGATTTTTAGATACTTCTATTACTTGCCACAACAACAAAAACATATCGATATATATTTTGCCCCTCATATAGACAGTTCGATTCCGTCGGTTTATGAATTAGAACAATCTATTTCGTTACGGCTACTGAATAGTCATCCAAGTTTATCAAAGCCAAGACCATCATTACCTGGAATGATAGATGTTGCAGGTGCTCATATTCAATCAGCAAACCCACTTCCAGCTGACTTGCAATCAATTTTAGATCAAGCAAAGGATGGAGTAATATATTTTTCACTTGGTGCATATTTGCAAAGTTCACATATGCCAAAGGAAAGAGTAAAGGAAATTCTATCCGCATTTGGAACATTGAAACAAACTGTTCTTTGGAAATGGGAAGACGATAGTTTAGACGCTCCACCGAATGTTATTCTACGTAAATGGCTACCTCAAAATGATATTCTAGCTCATAAAAATGTTGTGCTTTTTATTTCCCATGGTGGGTTGTTTGGCACTACAGAAGGAGTATACCGGGGTCTTCCTATTTTATTTATACCTATCTATGGTGATCAAAATCGTAACGCTCAACAAATCACAGATGCTGGATTTGGAAAAATTATTAAGTTCTCAGAACTTACAAAAACGGTTTTGTTGGCAAATATCAAAGAGCTGATAAGAAATACAACATATTCTGAAAATGCTAAAAGAGTATCGTCAGAGTTTCGCGATAATTTAGCGCATCCGATGGATGTTAGCATATATTGGATTGAATATGTCATTCGGCATAAAGGAGCACCGTTCTTGCAATCGGGTGCAAAACGTTTAAGCTGGCCCCAGTATCTACTTTGGGATGTATTTGCATTTTATTTTTGTATTCTAACAATATTTATATATATTATTTTTAAACGTCTCAAGATGTTGTGTCAACGAAAATCGTCAAAAACAGCAAAATCCAAAGCAAAGAAAAATAAATGATTATCTCACCTCCGTTTTGATGAGAATACAATTTAATAGAAAATATATGCGTTATTTTTACACATGTTTGTTAGTAATTTAATTATTTGATATCCGATGATATCATTACAGGAAGCTCCGGTAGCTACTATACCTAAGCAAAGACAGTCAATAAAATTTTAAATTATTTTGGCCGTGTAATCTAAAATTTCTGGCCATCAACTAAATTCATCCATGGATGTTTATTCGATGGAATGAATTTTAAAAGTATTGCATTATAACAAAAAGGATTTTAAAATTCACGCCAGTGCTACAAAATAAGGGGTATAGTGTAGATGAAAATTCACTTTCTAAATTATCTATACCAACAAAACTCTAGCGTCTATTTGCCATGTTGGCATCAAAGGAAAGAAAGAAAAACTTTGTAAATCCTTCACCACAAAAAATCTATTTTGACGTTCACAGATAGCTTTGTTTTCATCTCTTGTCATAAAAATCTCTAGTCATTAAGTATTGAAATTAAAATGTTGTTTCTTTATCTTTACTACATCTATGCAATTTTGGGACGTTTTTAGGTAGTTACGTTTAAATCACAAAATATCAAATCTATTACAGAATATATGTGTGTCAATGTATCATGATAATATATGTAAAAAACCAAACTGCAAGCCCACTCCATATCATACATTATTTAAATTAAACTAAGGGGTATACACTATTTTATTTCGTTTATTTTCGTTATCAATTGATTGACAAATTGATTGAAGGTCTGTAACCTGCTTATCTTCTTTTGCAAAGAAAGAACAAATCAATTTTATGAATTGTTTCTTTAATTTCTAATCAATAGAAAATATTTAAAAACAAAGAAAAATAATAATTAAATCAAAGAAAATCAAAGAAAAGTAATAATAGTAATATTTAAAAACAAAGAAAAATAATACGTCTATTCACTCCGAAAGCAAAGCATAAACTAAATTGAAATTTGAAGAGAAAATATAAAATACTAAATAGAAATTTAATAAATTTCGTTTGTTTCGTTTTTGATTTTTATTTTTTCCCTATCGTATACTCTTCAGTCGTCTTTTATATGGTATAGCTACGCTTTTTCGTTTTTTGTGTATTACATATATATATATATATAGATTTGGTAGTCAAATATTTCATTTCGAACACTTGGCTGTGATAAAAAAAAAATGAACATACACCAAAATCTCAATAACAACGGTACTTTTCAGCACCATAAGACAAAAGATATTGGACCCTCAGTCCGTATTTTGCAATTGAACATTGAAGGCATAAGCAAGTCAAAAACTGAACATTTACAAAGAGTATTAAAAGATTTCGACATCGACGTTGTGCAGACGAAGTGCTCTAGAGGAAACATCGTTGGTTACAAATTAATTAGTGCTATTTTACCACCAAGCATATGGATCTGCCACGTATGTTAAGTCAGAAATCATGAACCCATATACTTACACAGACGGACAACGACATACACCTTATTGGTGTTGATATATCAGACACGGAGATTGTAAACGTATACAAGCCTCCAAATACAAAATGGCCAGCTGCTACTCTACCATTATTTCACCACCCAGCAATATATGCTGGTGACTTCAATAGCCATCACACTCAGTGGCCCTACTCAAACAACAATGCCAATGGCATACAACTGAATGACTGGGCGGATAGTAACAACATGTTCCAGGTATATGATGCGAAAGACATGAAAACCTTTAGATCTGCTAGATGGCGACGTGATTACAATCCCGACCTTTATTTTTCCAGAAAAAACGAACAACGTAACCCTATTCCAATATCTAGGACTGTCTTACAAGGTTTTCCATGCTCTCAACATCGTCCAATATTTCTTGAGGTAGGAATCCAAATCCCACTCATTAACTCCACTCTTCAACCTAGATGGAATTTTAACAAAGCTGACTGGGATAAATATAGGTTGGAGTTGGATGCAGTGATTCGCTGGATCCAATCCATTCCTAAAAGTTACGATAGGTTCGTTGGAGCCACCATCTCAACTGCTAAGAAATGCATCCCAAGAGGCTTCCGTGAAGAATACATTCCTGGCAGGAGTAGAGAGAGAGCGATAAATTATATGAGGAGTACTTTAGTAGTGGTGAAGTAGACGTGGCTGATGACTTAATTTACTCACTGGACGCCGCGAGGAAGCAAAAGTGGATTAACGCTGTTGAAAACATTAATTTTTCACATTCAAGCAGGGAAGCTCTAGCGAAGAACTAGATTCAGCACTGTCCCAAACAAAAAACAGAAAAGCAGCGGGCTACGATGGTATTTTTCCAGAATTTCAGCTATAAATTGCTAGAACGACTCATATACAACGTATCGCACCGATCTTGAATGACCAGATCCCAGTCGAACAAGCTAGTTTTCGTCCCAATCCTATATCGAGGATGGATATCAGACACAATTAAAAACAGGCGCAGTATTCATCGATCTAACTGTAGCATATTGCATGGTCTGGCGAATTGGGATTGTATATAAGCTGTTCAATGCAATACCTTGTAGCACCATCTCACGTTTAATTAATAACATGCTAAGTAATCGTGTATTCAAAGTTCATCTAAATAATTCGAGTAGTAGGTCCAAAATGCTTAACAATGGTTTACCACAGGGTTCCGTCCTGGCGCCATTACTTTTTAATTTGTACATCCATGACATTCCTGATACAAAATCAAAGAAATTTGGTTACGCTGATGATTGGACGCTGCCCACCCAAAATAAAGACATGGGTGTCTTGAAAGATTTGCTCTCAACTGACCTAGCGATAATGAATGACTATTTTCGAACGTGGAGCTTATTTCCTAATCTAAGTAAAATCGAGAGTTCTTGTTTCCACTTACACAAAAAACTGGCAAAACACGAACTATCAGTGTTATTTAACGGCACTGTCAATTAATACAATCAGCAGCCGAAGTACCTGGGCATTACTCTCGATAGAACTCTTTCTTTTAAACTCCAACTCCGTCAAAAAAACTTAAAACAAGAAACAATATATTGCACAAACTGGCAGGCTCTACATGGGGTGCTACTCCAGCCACCCTGCGCACAACTGCTCTAAGTCTGGTTTACTCAGTAGCTGAGTACGGCGCACCAGTCTAATTGAATAGCACACATACTCAAAAACTTGACTGCCAGCTACATGCCACGATGCGTACTATAAGTGGTCCTATCAGGTCTACTCCTTTACCTTGACTCCCTGTGTTAAGCAATATCACTTCACCTGCACTCAGACGCTCGCATGCGCTCATGCGTGAACATAAAAAAGAAACCAACCACATCACGGTACCCTTATTTTATTTAGCGTATGGTTTTTTGTAACACATTAAAAAATAAAACTTATAAAAGGTAGATTTTTCTATAAAATCAACCTAAATCAAAACATGAATACACATTAAATGAGCTTACAATCAATTTGATTGCGCGTCTTTAGTTAAAAAGTAAAAATATTTGAACATTGGGCAGTACATTTGAGCATTAGATGTTAACATCGAGTGAGTCTATCCATGTTACTACATCGGGGGTTGCCAAATGGATGTCTGCGATGTTGCCATTGTATCGTCGAATTGGACACACAGTTGCAATGTGTTTTATGGTTTGTTGTGGAACTTCACAGTCACATTGAGGGGACTCTGAAGTTACCCTTGCACGAATACTACAGTGACCACACTCGTTGTCGATTGAAGTCAAGAAAGCCTCCATATAAAACTGCCAGCAACCTGTTGGCAACTAGTTTTAATATTTTCGATGCCTGAGACACCTCCTGGCATCATTACAACACACCTGACCTTTCTATTACCCACCTTACTTCTACCCTACCTGGTTTCGATCTGCCACGTCATACCTGGACTACACTAAACCGAATAAAACGAATCATGGACGTTGTGCTGATTCTTTCTACAAGTGCGGAATTTCAGAGTCCCCTCAATGTGACTGTGGAGCTCCACAACAAACCATAAAACACATTGCAACTGTGTGTCCAATTCGACGATACAATGGCGACATCGCAGATATGCATTTGGCAACGCCCGATGTAGTAGTATGGATAGACTCACTCGATGTAAACATCTAATGTTCAAATGTACTGCCCAATGTGCAAATATTTAATGTGTATTAATGTTTTGTTTTAGGTAGATTTCATAGAAAAATCTACCTACTATAAGTTTTGTTTTTACTTTTTAATGTGTCATAACAAAAACCATACGCTAAATAAATCATACGTTATGCAATTACTACGAAATATATAATATGTAGTTAATTTTGATATCTAAAAAAAATAAATTTCTATGCATTAAAATCTTTTTTTTTTTTTTCATTTTTTCACAGGAATCTTTCACAGTAGAGCTCCTATTCCAAATTTATGAATTTTCAAAAATATTTTGATCCGAACGGCCGTTATGACGATTTTAACATCCAATTTGTTTTTCCGATTCATATTTCTTAATTATGTGTCGGATTTTGCTCATTGACGAACTTATGCTAGTTATAAGATATTACACAATTTCAGAAAATATTTTTGTTCTAGCTTAACCAATACGACCGTAGTTAGTATCGAACCTGACACTACCAAGAATGCACTCACTTCCAAAGTAGGAAAAGTGACCAATTGTATAAACAACAACCGACACATATATATAGAAAGAATTTCAAACCATACAGCCATTTACAAAATTAGCAATAAAAAATTCAACAGATTTAAACAACAAATTGAAATGTTGGTTTCTTTTGATGTCACTGCCCTGTTTTCTAGTATTGTAGTTGATAAGGCGATAAACTTAATCAAAACTTGGATGATTTTCAATGAAATAGATACCAATAAACTCAACATTTGCATAGAAGCAGTTATAATGTTACTTTCAATTCAATCTGGCACATTCATGGGTAATTCTTTGTTATCTTTAATGGCAGATTTTGCAGTGCACAATATTGCAAAAGTGCGTAAAATGTGCATGTTACAAAATCCCCGTGCACAAAATTGTGCATAATAAATGTCATGTACATGATGTGCACCATACCGTGCACATGTCGTAAAACGCAGCATATATGTGCACACACATGTTTGCACATATTTCACGAATAACACAAAACGAAGCGAAACGAAATGCATTTAATGATGAAAATAAAATAAAATGGAGGGTGAAAAAGTAATTTATCGTTTTCTATGAAGGCTTGTTTCATTTAACTTTTTAAGAGATAATATGATTTTCGTAATATTAAATTGATGAATTTTATCTTATTTTCATCTAAAATTATGTGCGAAAGAAATATTTTGTGAAGTTAATAAGAACATACACAAAATACAAATGGGCACTTTGAATAATTACTTTTAATGATTCAATAAAAATTATTATATTTATTTAATGTTTTTTGTTTGTCATTTTTCGTGTCGGTTTACTGATACTTATATTTATTTTTTTATAATATTATGAAAATGGTGGATAGTAATATTACTTTTTATATGAAAGCCAACTACAGTAAAAGCCCAGCCCAGCCCATTTCAGCCCAGTCAATCAAAAATTCCAAATAATTCCAAATTTTAGGACGATTTCATGTTATACTTCATATAAACATTTTGCTAGGATTTTCTTCAGACTATTTTCAATTAAAATGCTAGAAACTTGTTTTTGTGGTTTATGGTTTTTTATGTATTTTCTTTATTTCTGAGATCTGTTCAACTTCCTCAAGTATTTGTTTAAAAATATTATAAATCACTCAATGGAATTATAATCTCCATTTCATCACCGTCATTGCCTGGACAACACACTAGCAGCAACCAACACTATTTGAATAACTCCACTAGCAGCAGCCGGAAAACGGAATTGTTTGGAAAACATTACGGCTACTAAAGATATTTTTAGAAAAGCCACCACAACAGATCGCTTCATACCAGCTAGCTCCTTCTACCCTTGGCAATACAACATAGCAGCTTTCAGCAGAAGTATTGCGCACAGATTAGTCAACATTCCACTTTCTCCAGAAAACTTCAAGAAAGAAGAAATAAACATCAAGAAAATAGCTATTATAAAAAGTTGGTATCGTCAAGAAATAGACATGTTAATTCAAACTAGTAAAAGGAAGAAATAAATTGCTAACATTACTTCGTTACAACCGTTGAATAACAACAACAAAAAACGGAAAATCGATTTTTTTTTGGTAATTTCTACAAAATTTAAAAACACATTTAACCGTTATAATATAGAATAAGTACCTCTGTCAGATTTCAAATTATCCTCTTTGCTCACCAACAATAAAGACAACATACTAGCCAACGACAAAACTGGAGTTTATCAAATTAACTGCTAAAACTGCAACAAGGATCAACAAAAAGGAAGATAATCACGATGTTTAAGGAACACATCAACATAAAACTTAACCACAATAAATCAACGGTAGCACAACATATAATATGGATACAAACCACATAATAAATACCCAACTGAAAATTCAAGAAGTAAGAGACAACAGGAAATAGAAATTATCGATTCATACCACATCCAACAACAAGAAGAAGATAATCTGCTGAACAACAACAGAGGTTCAATATACAGTTTTTTGTTTACTTTGTAAAACTTAATTTTTACTGCATATTTTTATATAATTTCATTAAATTTTTTCACTTCAAAAAATTGTTGTTTTAACACCAAATATTTTCTGTCTCTAAGAGACCTTCTTCAAGGGTTAATTGTTTTCTAAACTGTTTAGAAAACAATTAACCCATAAAGAAGGTCTCTTAGAGATCTTCCTTATTTTATTTACAGAAAATGAAACTATGCAAAAATAATGATGGAAAACAAATATTATATGATTTTTAGCACTACCTGTCAAATAAATAATTATTTTCTTATTAATTTGGAAATTATATAATATTGAACGAAACGGCTAAAAGACTATTGCAATAATTTTAAAAACTACAGTATCGATAAAATCAAAATTCCGTAAATAGAATGCATTTATGAATGAAAACCCCGGACCTTTCTCACAACCCTTGTCATTCTACATCGATAATGAAAACGAAATTTTGTATTGAATATCTTGAACTTCATTTTAATAATTCTATTTGAATTATGAAATTTTTAAAAATGTACATTTTTAATCAATAAAGACACAATTTAAGGTTTAAACAATGATTTAATTCACACCCAACAATGGCGGTCAATAACAATATTTAAAATTCAAAAATCTTAAGAACACAATCAATCTTATTCTCTCGATTATTCAATTAACAATACTAATTTTACATAACAACAAAATGTACTATGGTTTAACACTGCCATCTATGTTTATAAATATAAAATTCATTTATTTTAGTTTACACAGAAAGTTTATGTCTACGTTTATACATACTCCTTACAGTTCGGTCACCTGACATATGATCGCCTCGATCATTAAAAATAAATTTTCTTTCTTAGAATTAGATATGCATAAATGTACAATAACTTGCATATTCCATCAAAATAACAATACATTTAAAATTATAATAAGTATTTCAATTCATTTCAATAATCCATATATTTCTTAATTCGAGTGCACTCTAAAAAATAGAAATAATGAGGTGTAAAATCACGGCGATAATAACTGTAAATTAACATCGTTTTTTGTGTACTTTTCTAACCAAGGTTTAATCTTAAACCAATAGTTCGTATCTAAAAATCATAACTTTAAAAATTCGAACAAATGTGTAATATTGCGATAACCTATGTTTTTTTACGTCAACTTGTGCATCTAGTACACCCAAGGTTGTATTATTCATTTCATTTGTGTTCTGTTCTCGTTCAGCTACGTAAATTTAAACATTTGTATTGTAAAATCGCAACACTCGTTGTCTAAGCTGTACAGTATATGCTCAATGTAATATTTTATAGATATATACTTTTCTTTGTTTCATTGAGTGTGTTGCAAGGTATTGGATCCAAACTAAAAATTAAAAATTAAATTAACAAAAGTTCATTAATTAATTTTAGTTGATAGTGTAAACTATTTAATTATTAATTTAATTAAATAACTAAAACAAAAGTATTTATTTTATTTATTTTACTAGGAAAATAGTGTATTATTAGGATGAACAATGCTTTGTTTAAATCACCCTTTACGATTACATGTGGACTAAAAATATTAATGCAATATTGCCCACTATCATTAAAATTAATTCCTTATATGTAAGTCCGTAGACCATTCTCATCGGCCCTTTATAGGATATCAATACTTTTTGTTGTGAGGAATTTTAAAGAGATTTTAGGTTAAATAGTGAAATAAAATCATGTATAGTTTCGTGGAAATATGCTCCTTTTTTTAGTGTAAGAATCTGTCAAAAAGGTTTTAAATTTAAATAACCCGATGTAAATTTACACAATTTTTTGTGGTTTTGTCGGTATATTTACTTAATTTGTAGTAAATTTACATCAAAATATAGGCAAACATACATCGAATATGGATTATAACTAATACTTTTTGTGTAATAATGCATACTTAGACGAACTGTTGAATTACGAAAAAATGTGTAAATTTTTTTATTTTACACACTGTTGTAAATTTACGTTTATAATAGGAGGCATTCAGTTACCTCCTATTATAAGGGTAAATTTACACTATTTTTTTTTAGAGTGTGACATCGAAAACTCCTTGAAAAGGTTTACCCGTTATTTGAAAACCTTCAATATCTTCAATGCAATATCTATCATTGTCCAACACTTTCACAATTTTGTAAGGACCACGATACTTTGGGATCAATTTTTTATTAACGCCACACTCTAAAAAAAAATAGTGTAAATTTACCCTTATAATAGGAGGTAACTGAATGCCTCCTATTATAAACGTAAATTTACAACAGTGTGTAAAATAAAAAAATTTACACATTTTTTCGTAATTCAACAGTTCGTCTAAGTATGCATTATTACACAAAAAGTATTAGTTATAATCCATATTCGATGTATGTTTGCCTATATTTTGATGTAAATTTACTACAAATTAAGTAAATATACCGACAAAACCACAAAAAATTGTGTAAATTTACATCGGGTTATTTAAATTTAAAACCTTTTTGACAGATTCTTACACTAAAAAAAGGAGCATATTTCCACGAAACTATACATGATTTTATTTCACTATTTAACCTAAAATCTCTTTAAAATTCCTCACAACAAAAAGTATTGATATCCTATAAAGGGCCGATGAGAATGGTCTACGGACTTACATATAAGGAATTAATTTTAATGATAGTGGGCAATATTGCATTAATATTTTTAGTACACATGTAATCGTAAAGGGTGATTTAAACAAAGCATTGTTCATCCTAATAATACACTATTTTCCTAGTAAAATAAATAAAATAAATACTTTTGTTTTAGTTATTTAATTAAATTAATAATTAAATAGTTTACACTATCAACTAAAATTAATTAATGAACTTTTGTTAATTTAATTTTTAATTTTTAGTTTGGATCCAATACCTTGCAACACACTCAATGAAACAAAGAAAAGTATATATCTATAAAATATTACATTGAGCATATACTGTACAGCTTAGACAACGAGTGTTGCGATTTTACAATACAAATGTTTAAATTTACGTAGCTGAACGAGAACAGAACACAAATGAAATGAATAATACAACCTTGGGTGTACTAGATGCACAAGTTGACGTAAAAAAACATAGGTTATCGCAATATTACACATTTGTTCGAATTTTTAAAGTTATGATTTTTAGATACGAACTATTGGTTTAAGATTAAACCTTGGTTAGAAAAGTACACAAAAAACGATGTTAATTTACAGTTATTATCGCTGTGATTTTACACCTCATTATTTCTATTTTTTAGAGTGCAGGTGTTGTATCAACATTTTTTACAACAACCAGGTCATTCAATTGGTATTTGGTAGGTTTTTTTCTTTTCCTATTATGATAAGTTTCATTATACATTTGACTTTGTTCAATATTGTTAGCAGCCTGTTCACGCAATTCATCTAATGATAACTCTAGTGGATCAAGTTCCAAATTTTGATCTAAAAATTCAAAAATCTTATCGTTAGCCTCACCTTTTTGGTTAACGCCAAATAACAACTTACTTGGAGTGATTTTTGTTGTTTTACTAACAACGTTATTAAATGAAAATTCTACCTGTTCTAATACAGTATCCCAATAAACATTATTTTCTTTATCTACGAGTTTGGAAAGCATAGGTGTTAAAGTACGATGAACCCGTTCTATCTGTCCATTTGCTCTAGGGGCTCCCGTAGCAATCAATATATGTTGGATGCAATTTTCATCTAGAAAGTTTTTAAATTCAACTGAAGTAAAATTGCTTCCACGATCAGTAATAATACGGTTTGGTCGACTGTACTGTTTAAAATATAATTTTAATGAACCTATAGTGTCTTTAGCACTAGTTGTTCTCGTTGCATATAAGCGAACAAATTTGGTGAATCCATCTATTATGGATAAAATAAATCGCTTCTTTGACTTAGTCAATTCTAAAGGGCCATAGAAATCCGTATGTAACGTTTGGAATGGCTTGTCGCCTTTAGGGATAGAATGGAGAAATCTTTCGGATTTGCCACTCGGAATATGGTACGATATGCACTTTAAGCAATTTTTTATATAAAGCTTAACTTTATCTTTCAATTTGGGAAACCAATAATTTCGTGTAATATACTCCATAGTTTTTTCGACCCCAATGTGACCCAATTGATCATGTGAGTTACGAATAATTTGAGATTCCATTATCTCGGGAATATAAAAACGAATTTTATTTTTTGAAATTTTACGGTAAATTAAACCATCTCGCAATTCAAAACAGGACTTTCCTGTCGCTCTAACTCTTTACGTAAACTTTCTAATAATGGATCTTGATTCTGCAAAATAGCCAATGTTTGTTCAAAGGGATTTTCTTCAATTATTAATATAGCTTCCGCACGACTTAAAGCGTCCACATGCTGCATGCGCCTTCCTTCTCTATGCTCTATAATATAGTCAAATTCTTGCAGCTCTAATGCCCAACGGGCTATTCGAGGGTTAATCAATTTTTTGTTCAAAGTTAAAGTGATTGCATTACAATCGGTAACCACTTTAAAAGTTCGACCGTATAAATAAACTCTGAATCGTCTCAACGCGTAAATGATTGCTAAACACTCAAGTTCATAAGAGTGATATTTAGACTCACACGGCCTAGTTCTTTTCGAAAAATAACTGATTGGATGAAACTTTAAATCATTTTTCCTTTGCAATAGAATGGCTCCAAAACCATTAGAACTAGCATCGCAATGCAATTCTGTTTCGTCTTTCGGCGAAAATATTGCTAAAATTGGTTCTTCCAATAACTTCAATTTTAAAATATCAAAAGCTTCTTGTTGACAAGGTCCAAACTCAAACTTTGAATCCTTTCTTATTAAGTCCTGTAAAGGCTTTGCAATATAACAAAAGTTGCTTATGAATTTCCTAAAATAGGAACACATTCCTAAAAATCGTTGGATTTCTCTTAAACTCTTAGGATAAGGATAAGTAACAATTGCTTCAATATTCTTTTTATTTGGTTGTATCCCTTGAGAGGTTACAGTATATCCCAGATACTTAATTTGTTCCATTAGAAATTCACACTTATCCAATCGCAATTCTAACAAATTTTCTGTTATCAATTTTAAAACTTTATTAAGAATTTGTAAGTGTTCATCGATAGTTTCTGTAGCTACTAATATATCATCAATATATATTACGATTTTGTTTGAGTTAAGCAACTCAGAAAATATAGTTGTTATAAATTTTTGGAAAACAGCAGGTCCATTTTTCAAACCAAATGGCATCCTTAAATACTCAAATTGTCCTATTGATGTGACAAAACTAGTGAGTGGAATACTATCTTCCGACACTACAACGTGATGGAAACCATTTTTCAAGTCCAGTGTTGAAAAATAAACCTTTCCATGTAAATAATCTAATGAATCTTCAATCACCGGCAAAGGGTAATTATCCCTTAGGGTTAACTTATTCAATTGTCGATAGTCGACACACAATCGTTTTTCAGTCGCATTTTTTTTATTTATTAAAACAACAGGCGAACAATACGGAGATTCACTC
Organism: Diogma glabrata; assembly: GCA_963693315.1. Classification (NCBI taxonomy): domain Eukaryota; kingdom Metazoa; phylum Arthropoda; class Insecta; order Diptera; family Cylindrotomidae; genus Diogma; species Diogma glabrata. The sequence goes on from OY856186.1 coordinate 90,634,036, forward strand.
CTTCGTATAATATTTTTGTCTATTAACTCACTAATAATATTAGAGACAATATCACGTTCAACATACGATAGCCTTCGAGGTACAGAACTAAAGTATTCGTTCTTGGACAATGAGATATGCATTTCAAAATTAATTTTGGGCTTATCGGGTTTATCACAATTCAAATAATTTTGCTTAAGCATATCAATGACTTTTAATTTTGTTTTAGAATCTAAATTAGTATTAAATTTTAATTCATCAGTTTCTTCAAACTTCTCGTTATCTAAGCAAATATTCAAAATTTCTCTATCTGATTTAATTTCTAAATTACTTTCTGAATCAATTTCTAAATTATTTTTTAAATCAAATTCTAAATTATGTTTTAAATCAATTTCTAAATTTCCTATTTTAATTTCCATATCACATTTTGCTAGAAAATCTCTGCCTACAATAATGTCATGTGACATAGTAGTATCTGGCACAACATGTAACGCCATACAATATAAATTATTAGAGTAAACAATCCTAACATTAATGATTCCAATTACACTGAGTCTGCTTTGATTTATACCCGAATACTCGCTACTAGTAATATTCCTTATAATATCAAAACAGTTATTAGATATACAACTTTCCTTGATAATACTAATAGGGCTTCCGGTATCTACCAGTGCAGACAAATTTAAACAATTATTAGTAAAATTTAGGTTAAACAATTTTAAGTCAATAAGGATACCTATGTTGTAAAATTTTGGTACCTCATTGCAAACGTTTATTGTTTTTTCCTTTTCATTTTCAGGACACATCTGAGCCTTATGTCCTTCACGTCCACATTTAATACATGCACCAAATAAACGTTTTGGTTTCGAACAATTTGTTGACAAATGTCCCAATTCTCCACAATTATAGCATCTCGGACTCTTGTTAACGAAACTTGTTTTAACTGGAAGAGATTTGACGACATTATTATTTTTACTAACAGTTTTTCTTGCAAATTCCTCAAATTTGAGTCCTCGTTCTCGATCGGTAATATTTACGAAAGCTGACAATAAAGCTTCTTTTGAGCTAAAACATTGCATACGTGCTTGGCTTTGCAAACGTATGTTATTCATTCCCTCAATTATATAGTCCACCATTTCCTCCTCATCAATACATACATGCTTACCCAAAATAATCTTCTCTTGATAGTAACCATAAAAGTCTTCAGATGGCTTCCATGAACGTTGTTCAAATTTTTTACGTTGATCCAATTTATTTGATCTATTATGGTATAATTTTCCCATTTCCTCCAACAATTCCTCTAACCTCAAAGTAATATGAGTTGGTTTAGAATGAAACCATTCCGCTGCTCTTCCTTCCAATTTATTTATGACTTCGATTTTCAGCTCGTCGTCATCAATGTCATATGTTTCAGATATTAGTTTGATTTTCCCCAAAAATGTTTGAAAGTTATCACCTGTACCTTTAAATGGAGATAATAATTTAGAAATATCTAAATGACATTTACCTTTGTTCGATTTCTGACTAGGCGTATGTGACGCGCCGCCATTTTTCTTTTCAGTTTGTATTTTCGATTTTTTCTGAAATTCGAGAACCATCTGCTTTAATTCCCCAATTTCTTTATCTTTCTCTTCTTGGCATAGTTCAATCAACCGTTGTTGTAGCTGCCACTTGTTACCTTCTATAATAACATTATGGCTTTTTAGTGCCGTTTGCAATTCTTCCACTGTGAATTGCAATATTTTTGTAATATTAAGAGACATTATTGTTTACAATACGTGTTTTTATAACTAACTTTAATTATAAATTCTATTTAATTATATAATTGTAACCGAATACTGAATGTTTATGAATAAATGTGCTTTTGAACCATTACACGTCACTAAATTTTTCTTTTAATAAATAAAATTTTGAACAATTCATACGCATCAATAAATGTTTTTAATTAAAAAGGATTTTAAACAAGTATCCCACTTCTGAAATTTTAATCAATAAAGACACAATTTAAGGTTTAAACAATGATTTAATTCACACCCAACAATGGCGGTCAATAACAATATTTAAAATTCAAAAATCTTAAGAACACAATCAATCTTATTCTCTCGATTATTCAATTAACAATACTAATTTTACATAACAACAAAATGTACTATGGTTTAACACTGCCATCTATGTTTATAAATATAAAATTCATTTATTTTAGTTTACACAGAAAGTTTATGTCTACGTTTATACATACTCCTTACACATTATATATAACACAAACTGTTTTTTGCAGCTGAAACTGCTTTTAAAAAATGTAAAAATCTATTTTGGATTTTTGAGATCAATTAAACTCAAGTAAGTAAAGAAGTAATTGGAATATTTTCAATTCAAAGGTATGGTTTGAAGTTTCTCAGAAAAAAACTACAATTTACATTTTACGTGTTTCGGATGGGATTCGAACCTACCCTCGTCAGTGCCCGGCTCGAATCCTTGGGCAGACACGCTATCGATTACGCCGTTGAGGCGATGACAATTTCAAAAATCTATATTTTTCTTTGCTGGTATGTTTACTATAGAACAATTTTCTGGTTCTGATTCCTGTCGAAATATGTTTTTGATTAATTTAACTTGATTTAAGCAAAATTAGATCTAATCCGTTTCAACAAATTAATTGTAACGAAAATTCAATCTTGTAATTAATTAATGGTATTTATAATAATTAATTAATTATTATAAATACCATTTACAAACGTTACTATTTAATACTCCTAAAAATAGAGTCTTCCATAAAACTTTTGAAATTCTAACTTTTTTTCATTATATATCTTGTGACTAATTGAAAATGATTTTGTTTTTTCTTTTTTCTTGATTATGTGGACCAGATTTTAGTATTTTTAATTTTGAATTTTATGAATCCATACACAGGATGATATCTGTACTAATTTATTTTTTTATATTTTTTTTTTTTTTTTTTTTTTTTTTTTTTTTTTTATAAAAAAAAAATTTTTTATCTGGACACCAAATTCAACATTGGCTTTTCCTTTACCAAACGCGTCCTCTCCTTGTGCGATGAAAAATACAAACCTCAAAACATCCACAAGATCTACCAAATCCTCCAAAATAATAACTTTCCTTCCCACATCATCAATAGAATCCTGAACAAATACCTAACCTTATCCTCATCCTCTCCCCCTCCTCCTCCTCTTGTCGACCCCGTCTACTTTCCTTTTCCCTATATCAACGGTTTCACCCACGTGTTTACAAATTTTTTTCATAGATACTTTCCTGAAGTTCGTTTAGCTTTTTCCTACCCTACTTCCCTCAAAACTCTTGTTTTTTCTAAAGTCAAAGATCAAACCTCTACTATGGCTTGTTCGAATGTCATATATTTGCTAAACTGTGCTGATTGTGACGCAGTTTACGTTGGTCAAACAAAACAGCAATTAAAAACTAGAATTCAAAAACATATTTCTGTTTTTAAACGTCCTGACGATTCTAACAACGCCTTAATTGAGCACTTCAAAACCACCGGACACTCCTTTGACTTCAACCATCCTAAGATCCTATCCTCACAATCCCATTTTCACCACCGCACGTTTTTAGAATCGTGTTACATAGCCCTGCTATAGCCTAACTCCATCAATTTGATGGCTGATCTCACTTACCTCAATTCAAAATACCTTCCCATCATCAAATCCTTCCAAACTCGCTCCCATATCAGAACAACATCAACCTCACAATAAACTCTCGTTTTACTAGTCAAAAATAAACCACTGCTACTAGGGTTCTATATTTTGGTCTCCCCTCCTTCGATCACTTTCAAACCATATTCGTTCCGCTTTTTTCATTCCCACCCTCTTTTATCTCCTATTTCTCTTTTCAACACAACTTTTTCATCGCAGTAAACCACTGCTACTAGGGTTCTATATTTTGGTCTCCCCTCCTTCGATCACTTTCAAACCATATTCGTTCCGCTTTTTTCATTCCCACCCTCTTTTTTCTCCTATTTCTCTTTTCAACACAACTTTTTCATCGTCTCCGAAAAATATGAAAAAACTTCAGTCCATTTCTTCTCCACATTAACAACAACAAGGTTTGTTTTTATTATTATTTTCGATTGACTTTTTAATTAACCTTTTTGGAAAAGATTTTTATTTTTTATTTTATTTTTGTTGTTAATTTTATCAGTTAGTTTTTTAAGTTTTATATATACAAAAATTATTTTTCATTTTTAGTTTATTAAGTTTTTTAAATTTAAGCAATGTTTTGATTGTAATTTTTTAAATTTGTTTTTTCTTTTCTTTTTATAAAAAAATAGAAATATCGTCGCCTTGAAAAAGGAGCAAACCAAGGCTCCGAAACGTCGACATCCAAGCATTATATCATGTCTTCAAATTAAAATGTACAGATGTATATAAAATGTAAACAAAACTTAAAATAAGATTAAAAAAAAAAAAAAAAAAAAAAAAAAAAAAATAAATTAGTACAGATATCATCCTGTGTATGGATTCATAAAATTCAAAATTAAAAATACTAAAATCTGGTCCACATAATCAAGAAAAAAGAAAAAACAAAAACAAAATATATAACTGGATCAAGAACCTTTTCAACTTTATCTACATAATTGAAAATGAAAGAAAATTTAAAACAAAAGTTTTAAATTACCATTCAATATTTTATTGAAAAAAATTTAATTCCATTAAAAAAACAAAAATATTGAGAAAAAAGATATGCATTCCGTCTCTAAAAAAATTAAAAAAATGATACAACAATCACCAACAGAAAATATATAAAATGGAAAAAGAACTATTAAAAACACAGAATACCACGAAACATTTCTTCTAAAAAACTGAAGAAAATATTGAGATGTCGTAAAAATCCCCTGAACTCATTCTAAATTTTACTTCATATTGACGTCACACTATGCTAAAACACAAACAGAACAACCTTAAAAAACTACTTATCTTAAAACTACATTATTATCACAATTTAAATATCGTAAATTGTCCGCAACCATAAACTGTATTTAAATCAGTCTTTTGTGATGAAGATGTCAAGTGTCAACTCATATTGAAAGAGAAATACCTACTCAAATAGGAGTTTTTATTTTTCCTTATTTCATTTCACGGGAATAAAACTATGGAAAATAATGATAGGAAAACCACTAATATATGATTTTTAGCACTGCCTGTCATAAAAATAATTAATTTTTTGTTAATATCGAAATGATAATAATTTGAACGAAACGGGAAAAGACAGTAGCAATAACTTTAAAAAACTGCATTATCGATCAATTTAAAACTCGTAAAATTTTTTAATGATTTTTATAAATTCATTAATAAAAAAAAAACAACAATTTTAATTGTGTTTAATAGAAATTAAAAAAAACAATAAAGAAATGTATCACTCCAGGAATTGAACTCTAGACATATAGAACCTTAGTCGACCGCTATATCCCTATTGCAATTTGGAATGTTATTCCCGGATAGATGTATAAACTCACGGCTTTTACATTATAGATAGATGGATAATAATAATAAATTGAATTTATACAATATTGTGAAATTCGTTTACCGTAAAATCGTTACCGTTACCGTTTAATGTTATGCAATACGAACTTCACAATATTGTCCGAATTCACATTTATGTGTTCGGGAATAGAGCCCTGTTAGACAAAAAACAATATCCCAAATACGAAAAAACAAACCAAAATAACAAAAAAATATTTCAAGACAACTTCCACACCACCAATTTCTACGATTAGATGCTATTTTTTTTGTACTCGATGTGGACAAAAACAAAATTTTGTTTCCATAAGAATACGATTCAAATCATAATTCTGTTAAAAGAATACAAATTGCGGTATTTCGGTACGGAACTTGTTTAGGACAGTCGAAAAGAAGACACAATCAGCTCGCGTATTCACCACCAACTTCGCACCATCTAAACCTTTTGTATCTTTGTATATGTTTTAAAATTTGTATATGTTTTAAATGTTTAATTTGTATATGTTTTAAAATAGCTATTTATGTATTAAGGGCGTAAAGTATGTCTTTTTCGCTTGAGAGTGAAATTGTTGCTCGAGGCTTTAGCCGAGGCGTTCGCCTTGAAATGCATACAACATTTTTTGTACGAGTAATATTCTGTATTATTTGCATAAATAAAAATAAAATACATAATATATACACAAAATACTAAAATATTTTTTAAAAAAATTATTTTTTTGACAAATGGCTGTAAAGTTTAACTTTACTGCCGCTAGGGAGTTAGCTAAAGTCTTACTTTTTTGCCTGCGGCTGCAAAAGTAACGGCATTTTTATTTTATGCACCGGCGGCTGTAAAGTAGCATTTGTTATTTTGTTATTTTTTCAAACATATTGTATAACTATGACAACAAAAAATAAGTTGATTCTCATTGGATGAAGATATTTTGAATTATTGTCTGTTACTATGACAACAAAACATAACAAACAGTTTCATTGGATAATGAAATTTGGAATTATTGTATAACTATGACAACAAAATAACAACTACTTCAATTTAATTATGAAATTTTGAAAAGGCTGCTTTGATAAAATAATTTTTTTGGCAAACGGCTGTAAAGTTTAACTTTACTGCCGCCGGGGAGTAGGTAAAGTCTTTTTTTTTAGCCGGCGGCTGCAAAAGTAACGCCATTTTTATTTTATCTGCCAGCGGCTCTGAAGTAACTTTCATATTTTTACGGCGGCTGTAAAGTAATTTTCATATTTTTGCGGCGAAAGTAAAGTAATTTTCATATTTTTACGGCGGCATTAAAGTAAAATAACATGATATTATTAATTTGTTCAAAACAGAATGCATTTCAGTTCATTTTAATGAATTAAAATCAATAAAAATTAATTTCAGAAAATTTATGACCTAAAACATATTTATAAAAAATTTGATGCATTAATTTCATATTTTTAAACAAATTTAAACGTTTGCCTAAAAAATAGTGTATTGAATTCGGAGCTAAAGTGACTTTTTGTGTTTCGTCTATAATTGTCAAACTATAGACTCAACACAAAAAGTATCACTTTAGCTCCTAATTAAATAATGTACTATTATCCAAGTAGTTTTTTGAAATAATAGTAATAATAATAACTTTTTTATTCGCCTGCATATTAAAGCAGTACTTCATCATTGTGATTTGCGGCCGTAAAGTGTCACTTTTTAACCATATATTTTTTGTCATAGTTACGTCCAAAAAAGTAAAAAACATTTTTATTTGTTTAAATTCTATAAAAAATAGAAATTTTTATCAAAGCAACCTTTAAATTCAAAATCTCACAATCCAATTAAAATTATTGTTATTATTTGTTGTCATAGTTATACAATTATTTTGAAAAAAATAACAAATATTTTGTCAAAGGTTACTTTACTTGTTGAAGTAAAACTTCTTTAGGCGCGTTATAAGAATTTTGCAACGGAAGTATAAAAAACGAATATAATATTCGGCAAATATACGATACAATTCGATTATGACACGCATATTTTAAATATTCACTGGTTTTTGCAGTATAGAAATAGTTCATATTTTTCGATGCTTAAAAATTTAACAGAAATTCAATTAAAAAAACATAATTTTGAATTATATTTATTTAATGATTTTCAATCCGAATTTTGCAGTATTTTAATTTAATTTAATATCAGTTTTCAAAATATTATATGTCTGCTCCATTTTTGTTTACAATGGATGCTTAGACTCGTAAGTTAATAAAAATGGCAGCATATTTGGCTTTTTTAAAGGCAGGGAAATAAGTTGTCGCAAATCTTGGTAAATGGCATATATAATGAAATATAACATGACAAAAAGCACCGTTTTGAAATTTGAGCGAAATCGAATAACTGGTTCAGGAATGGAAGAAAGCATGTTTGGTGGATCTTTTTGGTTTGTATAGTCAAGTCATTCATTTGTTCATTTGTTATTAAATTTTTTATTCACTTATGCAGTTTCGTAGTGTTATATGAGTTGGATGTGTTGATGTAGATAGTGGTCATAGTGTGGTCATGGTGGTCATTGAAGTCATGGCCATGGTAGTTATGGTGGTCACGGTGGTCATAGTGGTAATGGTGATCACGGTGGTCATGGTGGTCATGGTGATCATGGTGGTCACGGTGGTCATAGTGGTCATGGTGTTCGTTGTGGCCATGGTGGTCATGGTAGTCATGGTGGTCACGGTGGTCATGACGGTCATGGTGGTCATGGTGATCAAGATGGTCATGGTAGTCATGGTGGTAATGGTGATCATGGTGTTTAGAGTTTGCATCCCGGGCTTTCCCGGGCGGGAAAAAATATTTGTGTTGATTAAATTTGTTTTGTTAAATAAAAAAATGAGTGCGTGTAATCTTTGCACGCGGTTGAAATAAATTTCTTTGGCCACCATGGTGGTCATAGTGGTCATGGTGGTTATGGTGGTCATGGTGGTCATGGTGGTCACGGTGGTCATGGTGTTCACGGTGGGCATGATGGTCATGTTGGTCATGGCGGTCATGGTGGTCATAGTGGTTATAGTGGTCATGGTGGTAATGGTGGTCATGGTGGTCATGGTGTCCACGGTGGTCATGGCGTTCATAGTGGTTATGGTGGTCATCCCAGGTCATGGTGGTCATGGTGATCATGGTGGTCGTGGTAGTCATAGTGGTCATGGTGGTTATGGTGGTCACGGTGGTCATGGTGGTCATGGTGTTCACGGTGGTCGTGATGGTCATGGTGTTTAGAGTTTGCATCCCGGGCTTTCACGGGCGGGAAAAAATATTTGTGTTGATTAAATTTGTTTTGTTAAATAAAAAAATGAGTGCGTGTAATCTTTGCACGCGGTTGAAATAAATTTCTTTGGCCACCATGGTGGTCATAGTGGTCATGGTGGTTATGGTGGTCATGGTGGTCATGGTGGTCACGGTGGTCATGGTGTTCACGGTGGGCATGATGGTCATGTTGGTCATGGCGGTCATGGTGGTCATAGTGGTTATAGTGGTCATGGTGGTAATGGTGGTCATTGTGGTCATGGTGTTCACGGTGGTCATGGCGTTCATAGTGGTTATGGTGGTCATCCCAGGTCATGGTGGTCATGGTGATCATTGTTGTCGTGGTAGTCATAGTGGTCATGGTGGTTATGGTGGTCACGGTGGTCATGGTGGTCATGGTGTTCACGGTGGTCGTGATGGTCATGGTGTTGACGGTGGTCATGTTGGCCATGACGTTCATGGTGGTCATGGTGATCAAGATGGTCATGGTAGTCATGGTGGTAATGGTGGTCATGGTGTTTAGAGTTTGCATCCAGGGCTTTCCCGGGCGGGAAAAAATATTTGTGTTGATTAAATTTGTTTTGTTAAATAAAAAAATGAGTGCGTGTAATCTTTGCACGCGGTTGAAATAAATTTCTTTGGCTACTGTGGCATGTAGTAATAAAAAGATGAAAAATAAAATAAATATGTCATATTGCAATTTAGAGTTGCATTTCTTGATAGTATAATTTACTGTGTAATAAAAAGCAATATATATAATGTATTACAAAGTCAATTCAATAATTAGCATAATTGAAATATGAAATTAGAGGTTTATGACAAATTAGCTAAACTGATTGAAAAATGCATCAATTGTTAAATTAAGTGGACATGTATCCATCGTGAAATTTGTAATACGTTGTAAGACTTTGTAAAACATGTAAATATGGCTTTTTATTACACACTGTTGTAAATTATATTATCAAGAATATTAGAAAGAAACTCTAAATTTCAATATGACATATCTATTTTATTTTATATTTAATATTTTTAGTAATACCTGCTGCAGTGGCCAAAGAAGTTTTACTTCAACAGCGTGCAAAGATTACGCACTTCATTTTTTTAGCATATTTTCATTTCAAAATCTATGCAAAATTATAACTTGATTTAGAATAAACAATTTTTTTAAAAACATTTTGCCAGCGGCGAATAAAAAATAGTGTATGACGCACGGATGTAAGCTATTTTGGACTTAATGTGGGTGCAAATCTCGGCTAGCACATTGATTTGCAAACTCCACATACGTCCAAAATCTTTAGCTTTACGTCCTAGCATCATAATGTACTATAGGCATTGTTATGTATTTCAATTTTAGGCACTGGTATTTCAATTTTGGCATTGTTATTTCAATAGGAAAAAGAAGCCTGCTTTACAAACAATTTTTCAATTGTAAAAGTGCATTTTATGGCTTACTCGTACAAATAGCTATTTATGTATTAAGAGCATAAAGAATGTCTTTTCCGCTTGAGAGTGAAATTGTTGCTCGAGACGTTAGACGAGAGAAACAATCACTCGAAAGCAATAAAGATACTTTATGCCTGAATTGCATACAAGATTTTTTATTCGAGTAAGATTCTGTACTATTTGCATAAATAAAAATGCATATATTTACACAAAATAGTAAAAATTTTTTTAGAAAATTATTTTATCCAAGCAGTTTTTCGAAATAATAACTTTAGGCATTGTTATTTCAATTTTAGGCATTAGTAGTATTTTATTTGCCCAATCAGAATTCGCATTGAACTGTCAAAACGCAATTTTCAAATAAAATGAACCATAGAATTCGATTTGGATATCGAGTTTTTTCTGGAGATTGTAGTACTTGTTCAGAAAGTAAATAAAAAATATAAAAATCAGCAAACTTATTTATTTAATTTTTTATTATCGTTATAATTTGATAGTTCTGCATGTTAATGTACTTACATTACTTTTACTTAAACTAACATTTTTATTAATAAATACAAAAGTCAAATTGTCAAAACTTCAAAATTTTGAAATTCTGACAACTTTTAGAAATAAAAAATGAAGGGTAGCGAATGGCGTGTTGAGTACGCGAACTAAAATACAATTCTGACTTTTCGAAACCAACTATTTTGTCAGATTTGGATTTGGATTTGGGTACATGAAATTGTTAGTGAAATATGACAAATAAAATACGGCTATTGTTATTTCAGTTTTGGCATTGATATTTCAATAGGAAAAAAAGTCCAAGCGGCACGTATATCCGCTAGAAATAGGTAGATTTCGAGATCAGACAGTTTTGTGTGCCAGTAGAATCTGATGTATCAGATTAGTTTAAACAACACAAACTAATTTAAAACAGATATCGAACAAATTTTAAAAAGAAAATTAGCTACATATAAGCAAAACTATATCTATCCAATTTTGCAACAAAAAAATATCAAATCTACCGCAGAACATGTGTGTGACAATTTATGACACAAGCCTACGCTATATCATATGTCGTCCAATTACTGCAAAATATCAAAATAGTTTATTTCTAAGAAAAAAAATTAATTTCTTCTATTCAAACCTTTTTATTTTTTTTCATTTACTGTTATAAGGTTTTTGGAAATTGTAGTTATGGATTGTTGCAAACTTTTTTGTTGAAGCCAACAAGTCAAAAACCTCGAACTGCAGAGGTTTATATTTATAAGAAACGGATTAAAATGTTTCCACAGACTCTAAATTTATGAAGTTTTTAAAAATATTAGTATCCAAACGGCCGTTATAACGGATTAAAAAAACGAACTTTTTTTCTAGTATAAAGCCCCTAGTTATTTAACCATGTGTCAGATTTTAATGATTTACGAACTTGTCCAAGATATTAATAAAACACACATGTTTACAGAAGGTTTTTTGATCTGGCTCCACAAATGCGACCGTGAGAGTGCCGGTTGATTCAAACGCATTTGGTGTTTTACAAGCTTTTTTGTTGGAGCCGCTCACTCAGAAACCTCCATCTGCAGAGGTCTTTTTTTTTTAAAGAAACTGATGAAAAAGGTTTTAAAAATTCTAAATTTATGAAGTTTTTAAAAATATTAGAATCTAAACGGCCGTTATAACGGATCTAAAAAACAGAGTTTTTCTAGTATAAAGCCTCTAGTTTCTTAACCATGTGTCGGATTTGGCTGATTTACGAACTTGTCCAACATAATAATAAAACGCACATTTTTAGAAAAGGTTTTTTGATCTGGCTTTATAAATGCGACCGTGAGAGTGCCGGTTGTTGCAAAAAAAAATTTTTTTTGCAAAATTTTTTGTTGGAGCCTCTCACTCAGGAACCTTTAACTGCAGAGGTCTATTTTTAAAACAAATTGATAAAAAGGATTCCAAAAATTCTAAATTCATTAATTTTTTAAAAATATTAGTATCCAAACGGCCGTTATAACGGTTTTAAAAAACCAATATTTTTTAGAAAAAAGGCTCTAGTAGGCTCTAACTAGGCTATAACCACGTGTCGGATTTTGCTGATTCACGAGCTCCTCCGAGATATTAATAGAACACATATGTACAGAAAATTTTTTTGATCTCCCTCAACAAATGCGACCGTGAGAGTGCCGGTCGTTTTCGTTATATCTCATATCATGTATATATATATATATATATATATATATATATATATATATATATATATATATATATATATATATATATATATATATATATACACATATATATATATATATATATATATATATATATATATATATATATATATATATATATATATATATATATATATATATATATATATATATACAAATATATATATATATATATATATATATATATATATATATATATATATATATATATATATATATATATATATATATATATATATATATATATATATATATATATATATATATATATATATATATATATATATATATATATATATATATATATATATATATATATATATATATATATATATATATATACATATATATACATACATACATATATATATATATATATATATATATATATATATATATATATATATATATATATATATATATATATATATTCCGAAATTCCGAGATGAAGCCCATTGCAATAGGTAGATTTTTATATGAAATCTACCTAAAAACAGCTTTACGAACAATTTTTGAATCTCAAAAGTGCATTTTAGGGTTTACTCGTACAAAAAATTTATTTATATATTTAAACTTATATCAAAACGCAGAGCCATCAAACTAATAATAGCTATGTTTTATTTTAATTCTATAAAGAATATTGGACAGCTACTTAAATCTGTAATAATTCTACAGAACTAATTAGCTGTCAAATCATATTGAAAATTTTAATTCTATTCTATATAAATTACAAGCACAGCTAGAGATGCACTTTTCGCGACATTTTCTCTTTCTCGAGGAAAACTGAGAAGGGAAATCTGTTTCTCGAGAATTCTTAAGAATTCTCGAGAATCGAGATAATTCTTTATTAATTTTCTTTAGTTAATAAATAATTTTCTAACCCAAGAGCTCTTCATAAACCCTATTCTCTCATTATAACCGCTAAATTATCGATAGCTATCTGGGATTTTTTAAAGTTACTAGAATTGAGAGATTGTTTTAATCAGCGGACGCTTTGTTAAAGTTTCTTGACAGTCAAATCATTTTCTGTATGGGAAGCCAGTCCTGTAAAAATGCTCTATCAAAGTAAACAAACTATTCTTACGAATTTTGAAATCAAATAGTGAAAAGTTTTCTTTCCTCGGTTTTTACAGAGTGTTGCGATACACAATTTCTATTAAGGGTGTAATTAAAACAACTATACTATTTAAATAAACTTTGGTCCTCACTTAGGTCACCCATATAAAACTAATCGATTAAATTAAGTCTTCAAGTGAAATTCGGCAATAAAAATTACGTTCCTTTATGGAAATTATACGAAAAAAAAGAATATTCTAATAATTCGTCAGCGATCCATCATTTTTATCATATTGTTACGATTTAGAAAAATCTAGACGATTACGGTCACTTCCAGGAAAATAAAATCAACAAAACACAACAAACAAATTAATGAAATCAATATTGTTGTTGTTGTCTCTTCTTAGAAATAGGGTCAACATAAACGATTTTATGAATCAAATCAACATAACGTAAAATAATCGAATATTCTAATATTTTCTCAAGGTTTCTAGAAAGTGATGTCGAATTATCTAGAAGTATTGCAGAAGGTATATAAGAGGATTGCTTCTTGTAGTTTTGAATTAGTTTATTTTAAACCTGCGATTGTGAAGTTAAAATTATAAAAGTGATCTTTAAATTAGTGAATAAAGTTATAAGTGTTATTGAATAGAAATAATTTGTGTATTATTTTGAACGTTGAGTTACTGGAAATTTCTACAATAAACCGTTGGAGTTTCTGAAGCTGTTGAAAGAATATTCTAGTTAGGAATATTGTATGCTGTATTGTTTTCCTGTTGTTGTGAAACAATTGTAACGATCGCAATAATCGCAAAACAATAATAAAACCAAATTCCTCTTTGTTTTCAATTCAATAGAAATGTATTTCATTAGTTTCCGTTCATTTTTACATTAATAATAATTTTAAAATTTTCTAAAACTTAACTGCTAGTTAAATTTTGAATATACTATAAAAAGCAAACGAACGTACTCAATTTTATTTCCAATTCTAGCGAACAGATGTCGTTGTCGTTATTAATCTTTACTGAATTTTCGATGTTACCCGATTTATTTTGACATCGGCAGATGTAAAAAGGAAAATCACATTTTTTGATTGAGGCATTCAGTTTTTAACTTTAAAATCAAAAACATTCTTGAATGTAATTTTCATTTTCTGATTCGGGTTAAAGGAAAAAAACAATACAGTTTTTTGATATTGTGTTTTTAATGGTTAACATTATGCAGTGGATCATAATTGTGCGATGTTGATATCCATAGAGTTTTAATTAAAAAATTAAGAAAATGAAAGAGTTAATTTCAAGATATACATAAAATAACTCGTAACATATCAATTAATGTAACATCAAAATGTATTTAAAGTTACTGTATATATTTTAAACGTATCAAATTAAGTTTCATACGCAGTGGATTTTAGCTACTAATTTCATCTAATTTTTCATACTCCATATTATAAATTTATATAAACCAGAAATTTTAATATAATAAATGTTGGTTCGTAAAGCAGCATATAATTTTTATTTGAATTACGAACAAATTGGAATATTCACGCCGCAATGGGGCACAAAAAATACGAATAATAGTTTTATGTGCCAGAAACCTCGCTCGAAAGGATCTATTTCATGCTGCTGAGTTCTTTTTGGAAATTAAACATTGAAATTAAATTTTGGGAAATAGGACATCACACTGGAAGTGTTCACCAATCAACAGTTTTTAATTCAAGGTATTTTAAATTATAGATATTAATTTTTGTTTTTCTTTCCTTTGGAATGTCCGGCTAATGTTATAAAAATTTAAGGGATTCCCAAATCCTTGTGTTCGTCTGGGGATAACGCTATCCCGCAGCAATTTTGTTTGTGTTACAAAGGTCCAAGTTAACAATAGGCTCCAATCAAGGGCACTAACAAAACGTGACGCCGAACCAAAACCGGACCTTAAAAAGTGTAATAACGGTTCTAAATAATTAATATAAAGTTATTCCTGGCGCAAAATTTGCATAAATCATATTTTTTTGGCGTAATTCTTTTATAGAACCGGGTTGGTTTTTTGGGTGAATTGTTTGATAAACCAGTGGGTTTTTTTTATATAATTTTTATATAAATATTAAATATATTGATATATTAAAGATTTGTACTAGGGCGTTTCCAACTGGTTATTTTGGGGCAAAATAATTTTTTTTTCTTTTCGGTAATAACCAGTTTGGTTTGTTTTATATTTTTTCTTATAAATACATATGTTAAATATATATAATATTTAAAACTATTTTTGGATAAACCAGTTATTAGAGATCGTTCTTTTTGGAAAGTGTTTGAATTTGTTTGTTGGTTTGTTTTATATTTTTTCTTATAAATACATATATTAAATATATATAATATTTAAAACTTTTTTGGGGATAAACCAGATATTGGTTTTTTTAATTTTTTTCTTGTGTATTTGGAGTGTCCGAATTGTTTGGTTTTTTTTTTTGAAACCAGTTATTGGTCTTGATATTCTAATAAAAATATTTGGGTTGTTTTAATTTTTTTTTGAATTCTTGAGAAATAAGAATATGTATTGTAAAAGACAACAGGGGCAGAGGAGCTTCAATGGTGAAGACGTGGTAGCGGTTCGGTCCCTCTTCAACGGGGTCCAAATTATAAGAAGGGGAAATAGGGAGGAAGAGGTAGGACGGGTCTACAGACCTGTTCTACAGAGAACGAGACCTGGGGATCGAGGTGAGCCAGATCCACATTCGGAACAGATAGTTGGAGACCTCCTGGAACAGCTGATCCAGGATCTCCCTCTGTCAGAGCCGAATGTGGGCTGGCGTGAAAGGAGGAGGATCTCCAGGAATAGGAAATCGACCCTGAAGAAGAGGGAAAGGAATAAGAAGAGGAAGGAAGAGAGTCGCTTGGTCGTGGAGATGGGGTCTTCCTCGACCAAGGATACTCAAGTGGTTGAGGTGGCCGAGGAGGTCTCCATCTCACCGACCACGCGACAGGTAGAGGAGTGGATTGGACCACAGGAGGCTCCTGTTCCTGGTTGTTGGATAAGCTAAGCTTATGCATTGTTTTTGTTTGTTTGAAAAAAAAACCGTTTTGGGACAGCAATTTTTTTTTGGAGATTGTTTTTTTTGTGCTGTCATTGGAATTTGTTTTTGTACATATTGTACATATTTTTGTAAATAATTTTCTTTTGTATATAATCGTGTACATATTTTTGGTATACTATTGTACATATCTTTTGTATATCCTGTACATAGTTTTTTTTATATACATAGTACAATTTTTGTACATAATGTATATTTATACTTGGTTATATATTGTACATATTCTTGGATGATGCAATTGGTTTATATATGAAATTAATCGTATGTTTTTTTTGATTGTGGTTAAGTCATGTTTTTATGAGTTTTGGGATGTTGTTAACGTGGTAAAAGTTAACATTGACCAAACAGTTTTCAACGGTTTTGTATAAGCTTAAATCTTTCGTCACTACTTTCAAAGTATTATTGGTCTGAGTTTATGGAAGTACAATTGAAAATAATTGATTCCCATCAACTTTATAAAGTGAGCCGGATCCAAATCAATATCTCTACATTTGTCATCATAATGATCCGCGGATGTACGTATACATATCTCGTATGAGTCCATTTTAGCTACCACCATTTTTTTTAAATTATTTTTTATTGCGATTAATTTTAAAAAAATGGTATAAATGTGGAAACAATTATTCTTAGCTAACATTTGTTTTTGTTTTGAATACAATAAATAAAGCGAAAGATTTAACCTGAACAAATATATTGGAATTGGTAACTTAAGGATTAGTGGGCTTAGTTTTGAATTTATAATAATCGTAATTTTTTTATAATGTAAATTACCAATTTATTATCTAGTCTGAAGATTAAATTTAATTAATTTCATGTAAAACTTTATTAACACATGTTATATATTTCATGTTTCGATTTAGCATTTTTAAATAGGGAATTGTTTGGATTAGGGATAAATTATGTAGTATTTAGGTTTATTGATTCACTTTCTACAGCGGTAGGCCTAACAAGCCATCCATGGGGCTTATCCCCTTAACATTGATGTCGTTCTTAGATCGCCTATGACCATCGGGGTTATGCGATCGAAGAACATTGGTTTCTTCTCTTCATTCGGCGAGGAAGTTCTCAGGGACGAGGAGTGGTGTTGCTGTGTTTGTACTTAGGTGCAAACCAGTAGTACCATTCTTTGCTCAGAGGCTTCTTCGGTGTAATGAAGAGAAGAACCAATTGTACTTTTGCTTTCAGGATCAGAGGCTTCACCTCATACAAATTCAAAAACTTTCCATTTTTCCACTTAGCTTTTACAATAGAACAATTTTTCATAGAGTTTAAGATTTGAGGTCTGGTGCTCGGGAGCGTTCTACAACTTTCGCATTAGGTTTAGTTGTAATTTATTTGTAGGTTAAACAAGCACAACTGGGTCAGTAGAAATGGACCTAGTGTCTAATCGTGACAGTTGTGATTGTTTTATTAGGTTGGGGAGAAACTGTTCTGTAGAATCTGGTCGTTAGGGGCTTTTCTAATCAGTTCTCACATGCATGGTTGGAGTGGGCTCGCGAGCGCGATATTTCACATTTAAATGAAATGGATATTGTACCATACTTACTTTTTATATTGTCTCCAGACGAATCTTGACTTTGGGAATCTCTTATATTATTAAATAAAAATAAAATAAATCAAACAAATTTTTCAAAAATTAAATAAATAAAATTTTTATTAAATAAATTAAATTTTCGTTAATTAAAATAATTTAAGGTAAATAAATAATTTTTTTTAGAATCTAAATAATTTTAGGTAGCTAAATAAATAAATTTTCTTAATTAAGCTTTACGTCAAGATATAAATAAATATTCTTTGTTTTTTTAAAAAAATAAATAAATATTTCAAAGTTAAGACGGTGCATCCAATAAATAAACATCCTTTCTGAATAATTTTCATTTTTTCAATTTTTTTAAAAATAAATAAATATATTTTAGGGGTGCTATCGTCAATAACTAATTTTAGGTATATATAATTATTTCAGTATATCTGAAATTAAATAAATAAATTATACTTTTACATATATAATGTTTTAGGAATTTTTGTGAAAGATTCAGCAAAGATTGGCTACGACGGTGGTCCTTTTTGTTCCTTTATAAAGTTTGTTTTTACAAGAAAATCTTGTATGTTTTCGAATTGGGCGTTCGTTGTTTTTTTTCGTTTTTGTGCTTTCATCCTTTTTACATTTCCGTCGTACTAACTCCATTTTTTTTGTTGAGAATTGGTTTTACTATTGTTGGTGATTGCGAGTCATGATTTTGCGGGTTTTACCATCGAAATCTCTAGCGTCTGTTTCCTATATACCAAGCCTAAGTTTTTCAATATATTTTTTTTATAAAATTAAATTTAGTGTTAGAATCATTAGTTGTCATAAATTAAACATATATTCTTAATCATTAGTTATTATAGTTATAAATTTAATTCTCGGTTTTTAGAATTTAAATAGGTGTTATATTTAATATTACTTAGTTATTATAATTTTTTTTTATTAGTTATTAGAATTTCTATTATTAGTTTAAGTTTAATAGTGCTTTGGTGTTTTCTGTCATGGAGGGGATGGCGACGTTTTTGTGATTTCAAGAGTAAAAAATCTTGGTTTTTACCTTGAATTCATGGTGTAACGATCGCAATAATCGCAAAACAATAATAAAACCAAATTCCTCTTTGTTTTCAATTCAATAGAAATGTATTTCATTAGTTTCCGTTCATTTTTACATTAATAATAATTTTAAAATTTTCTAAAACTTAACTGCTAGTTAAATTTTGAATATACTATAAAAAGCAAACGAACGTACTCAATTTTATTTCCAATTCTAGCGAACAGATGTCGTTGTCGTTATTAATCTTTACTGAATTTTCGATGTTACCCGATTTATTTTGACATCGGCAGATGTAAAAAGGAAAATCACATTTTTTGATTGAGGCATTCAGTTTTTAACTTTAAAATCAAAAACATTCTTGAATGTAATTTTCATTTTCTGATTCGGGTTAAAGGAAAAAAACAATACAGTTTTTTGATATTGTGTTTTTAATGGTTAACATTATGCAGTGGATCATAATTGTGCGATGTTGATATCCATAGAGTTTTAATTAAAAAATTAAGAAAATGAAAGAGTTAATTTCAAGATATACATAAAATAACTCGTAACATATCAATTAATGTAACATCAAAATGTATTTAAAGTTACTGTATATATTTTAAACGTATCAAATTAAGTTTCATACGCAGTGGATTTTAGCTACTAATTTCATCTAATTTTTCATACTCCATATTATAAATTTATATAAACCAGAAATTTTAATATAATAAATGTTGGTTCGTAAAGCAGCATATAATTTTTATTTGAATTACGAACAAATTGGAATATTCACGCCGCAATGGGGCACAAAAAATACGAATAATAGTTTTATGTGCCAGAAACCTCGCTCGAAAGGATCTATTTCATGCTGCTGAGTTCTTTTTGGAAATTAAACATTGAAATTAAATTTTGGGAAATAGGACATCACACTGGAAGTGTTCACCAATCAACAGTTTTTAATTCAAGGTATTTTAAATTATAGATATTAATTTTTGTTTTTCTTTCCTTTGGAATGTCCGGCTAATGTTATAAAAATTTAAGGGATTCCCAAATCCTTGTGTTCGTCTGGGGATAACGCTATCCCGCAGCAATTTTGTTTGTGTTACAAAGGTCCAAGTTAACAATAGGCTCCAATCAAGGGCACTAACACAATTAAGGTGTTGAATACTTAATAAAACCTGTTGTTTGTGCTTACTAATCAGTGATCGAGCTCAGGAAGAGATTGGGAATTACGTTTATCGAATTGAGAGTAAGGCCAATTCGAAGGAAGGTTAGAAAAACGTAACATTGGTGACATCGGCGGATTAGTTAGCTGTTAATAATGGTTTTATTAAGTGATTTGAAGGTTCTTGAGTTAAAGAAAGAACTAGAACAACGTGGATTGTCAACAAGTGGAAACAAAACTGAATTAATGCTACGACTTCGACATGGTATGGAAGCCAATGGAATGGATGTGGAAAGTTACCAGTTTGGAGTGATTAGTCCAAATAATGATCTAGTGGCAGCTGATGAGGAGAAAAGTTTTGTTGCAGAAACAACAACAACATTACCATCTGGAAACTGCGATTTTACGCAGTTAATGGCTATGATGCAACAAATGAATTTGAACATGCATCAGATGAATGCTAATATGGTTGCCAATAAACAGGAAATGAATCAGCAACTGGATGCCGTAAATGCCAATATGAATCAACAAATGGCTACTACTAAGGAAGAAATTAGTTGTAACATCAATCAACAAATGGCTGCTACTCAGGAAGAAATCAGTAGCAACATCAATCAAAAATTGGCTGCAAATAAAGAAGAAATCAGTAACATCAATCAACAGTTAGAAGCAATAAACACAAACATTGGTATGAGTCGCGACGAAGTCAAACAAATTATGGATGAAAAACTTCAACAAATGTCAACGGCATTCGATGGAAAAGTCGAGAAGATTCAAAACGATATCCAAGAATTAGAACAAAAAGTGCTTGACGAAAACAAAAAGGTACTTTCCAAAGTTGATGATTTCGAAAAGCGGTTGCAGGATGTTGAAACGACTAAAGTTACTTTCCAGGTGGTGCAGCAAGTAGCTAATATTAAATTGAAACCACCATCGTATGACGGAACCACATCTTTCGGCATCTTTAAGTTCCAGTTCGAAACCGCAGCAGATCAGAATGTTTAGAACGCAGAAAATCGTCTGGCTGCATTAATAGTTGCGCTAAAGGGTGAAGCAGCTGTGCCGGAAAACGACCGAAAAAGCTATACTGAAGTAATGAATGCGTTGGAACGAAAATATGGCAGCGACCACAAAAAGGAGCTATACCGAATCGAGTTAAAGGGTCGTTTGCAACGGAATGGAGAAAGCCTTCAGGACTATTCTTCGGCAGTAGAACGGCTTGTACATTTGGCACACTCGAATACTCCACCGTATTTTATGGAGAAAATGAAGATTGAGGCTTTTACAGATGGTATCCGAGATCCAGAAATTAGGATCAAAGTAATGACTACACCTAAGGCGACTTTCCATGAAACTGTCGCATACGCAATGCAATATGAGATGGTACAGAGGTTGTGTATGCCATCTGGTGGATGCAGAAAAAGGAATGTAGAGGGGAACATCAAATGGGAAGTTTTGGCACACAGAGATAGAAGCGACATCAGATGCTGGGTATGTGATGAAGAGGGTCACATGGCACGGGAGTGCAAGACAAACGGGGAAGCAGACAGATTGTCGTCTTCTGTGAAGAACAGAGGAGCCGAAGAAATGGAGCACTTAGGGTTCAGGAACAGCAGTAGAAAACGCCTGTGCTGGATATGTAGGAAATCGGGCCATATCACACAGGACTGCTGGAACAGGAAGCGTGATAGATCTTCGTCTCCTATTCAACGGAAGCCTGTTGGAGGTGCAACTGTAAAGCTAAAAAGTGAGGAGAATGCAGCCTACATTCCAATTTCAAGAATTGTGGTAAATGGTGAAAGCTTGGGTATCAACGGACAACTTGAAGGCAAAGGTTGCTTCATGACACTGGATACAGGTTCAGCTCGAACATTCGTTCGCAAAGGTTTAATTGACGGTGTTTTGGAACCATCAGATGGATTGAAACTCCAAACAGTAACTGGAGAATGCGCTGAAATAGAAGGTAAAAGAATCGCTGAAATAAAATTGGGAAATAACTGCTATCAACAAGAGGTGCTAGTGGCAGACATTATGGATGAAGTCATTTTGGGGATGGACTTCATGAAGGCGAATGAATTAGTCTTCGATTTTGGATGTGGGATCCTAAAGGTAAATAATGTAGAGATGCCACTACTTGTGAATGAGGCAGAGTCAACTGATATTGGCAGCAATGAGGAACTACGCAGTGCAGTGGAAAATCCAGCACCATCCAAACAGATGAGGGAAAGAAACGTCAACCGACGCAGACGTTTGAACAAACGCCGAAAGTTAAAAAGGAAACAAGTTCCGGTCCATAACGAAGTGAGCGATGTAAAAGAGGTGGTTCAAATAGCTGCAAACGGGGACGAATCGCAGCTGAAAATGAGAATGGTTCGGAGACATGGTAATGTGAAACACTCAAAGGGAAAAGATAAGGAGGACTTTAGAGATAATGAGAATCCATACTTATCACGGTGGGCGGACATAGAACAAAGTAATGGCCAAGGACTTAGAAAGGGACCAGAATTCTAAACCGCCTGGGAAATAGAAAAAGAAAAAAAAAATGTTTGGATTCAACAATTGGAGGAGAGATCTAGATCCTGTTCGGGACGAACAGGCTTAAGTGGAGGGTAATGTTACGATTTAGAAAAATCTAGACGATTACGGTCACTTCCAGGAAAATAAAATCAACAAAACACAACAAACAAATTAATGAAATCAATATTGTTGTTGTTGTCTCTTCTTAGAAATAGGGTCAACATAAACGATTTTATGAATCAAATCAACATAACGTAAAATAATCGAATATTCTAATATTTTCTCAAGGTTTCTAGAAAGTGATGTCGAATTATCTAGAAGTATTGCAGAAGGTATATAAGAGGATTGCCTCTTGTAGTTTTGAATTAGTTTATTTTAAACCTGCGATTGTGAAGCTAAAATTATAAAAGTGATCTTTAAATTAGTGAATAAAGTTATAAGTGTTATTGAATAGAAATAATTTGTGTATTATTTTGAACGTTGAGTTACTGGAAATTTCTACAATAAACCGTTGGAGTTTCTGAAGCTGTTGAAAGAATATTCTAGCTAGGAATATTGTATGCTGTATTGTTTTCCTGTTGTTGTGAAACAATTAAGGTGTTGAATACTTAATAAAACCTGTTGTTTGTGCTTACTATAATCAGTGATCGAACTCAGGAAGAGATTGGGAATTACGTTTATCGAATTGAGAGTAAGGCCAATTCGAAGGAAGTTTGGAAAAACGTAACAATATCAATAACGGAGTCCTCACTCTCTGTTGACAACGGACAGAGCTGTTCGAAATAAAAAAACAATAATGTTATGTAAATAGTCATACTTACCAATAATATCTCTGTCCTTCGTCAAAATATTTGTTGAATAACCTCAGTCAACATTTCGTGGCTGTTTTGTTTTGTTGTCTCTGAAAAAAGAAAGAAAAAAATTGACTTGTATTAATTGGTTAATTACTTTAATTTAAGCTGTTAATTTAAGTTTCGTAATTAACTTTGCTTAGCCGTCGGGATTTTTATTAACACTGGATATTGTCTGTCTGCAAACATTAAAATTATTTATATTAAGTAGTTCAGAACTTACAAGTCTTGCAATCCATGACATCTCCAGCTGTTGATGTTTCCGATCCATAGAATAACACTGAAAGAGAAAGGTTTTATTAATTTATTGTTTGTAATTTAATCAACTAATTTTACCTTTAATAATATTATTGTTTTTTGAAATGTCAATTTTTGACATTTAGGTTTCATCTGATGAGTTCACGTTCTCACCACTTGGCAAGATTTATCATATCTTGTGTCGATACGACAGTATTTAGTACTTATTTATGCTAATGTTGAACACGTGAGCTCTGCAGTCAATAAAATGATTAGTTTTTTGGCTATATATTTTAGATTTTATGATTAATAAGTTCTTCTTCTTCGTTTAATTTCTGACAAGTGATGGTTAATTTTTGAGTAGTTAATTTAATACAAATAATGTTCAGAAGAAATGTAAAATTAATGTGAATTATAAAACATTGTAAAACAAAAATGTTTTTAAAATAAAATAAATAGTTCTACATTTAATTGGTGAAATTGTGCAGTGGTGTTTTTTGTGTTCATCTGCCTGCCAGTGTTTGCCGAAATTATTGTTGCATGGCCGCCATATTTAAGCATCCGAATATCTGATTGTAATGCTGATTAATTTTCACAAGGAGTGAAATTCATGTTACAAGCCCTATTTGGCACAGTGTCTTCAAACATTTTTTACTTCTTATGAAATTCATTTTTTAATTCATTGCCCTTTTTTAGGCAATACAATAATTTACTAGCGCATGCCAACTGAGGCATTGATGAGTTGGCACACAATGATCATCATCATCATCATCATTCATATATGCTGCTGCTAGGCGTGATAACAGTGGACATGCTTTACAATTCATAACATATTATTTTATCCGTCGTCATCATTGTTAGTTGTCATCATTGTTAGGCGTGCTAACTGTGGACACGCACATTATCCATCAACTTATATTATATGTCATCGCTCATCATATATTACTTTATCAGTCGTCATCATTGTTAGGCGTGCTAACTGTGGACACGCACATTATTCATCAATTTATATTATGTCATCGCTCGTCATATATTGTTTTATCAGTCGTCATCATTGTTAGGCGTGCTAACTGTGGACACGCACATTATCCATCAACTTATATTATGTCATCGCTCATCATATATTATTTTATCAGTCGTCATCATTGTTAGGCGTGCTAACTGTGGACACGCACATTATCCATCAACTTATATTATGTCATCGCTCATCATATATTACTTTATCAGTCGTCATCATTGTTAGGCGTGCTAACTGTGGACACGCACATTATTCATCAATTTATATTATGTCATCAGTCGCCACATATTATTTTATCAGTCGTCATCATTGTTAGGCGTGCTAACTGTGGACACGCACACTACCAATCAATTTATATTATATCATCAGTCGTCACATATTATATTATCAGTCGCATTCATATCATATTATCAGTCGTCATCATCATCTTCTGCCATTGCTAGGCGTGATAACAGTGGACACGCATACTACCAATCAATTTATATTATAACATCAGTCGTCACATATTATATTATCAGTCGCATTCATATCATATCATCAGTCGTCATCATCATCTTCTGCCATTGCTAGGCGTGATAACAGTGGACACGCATACTATCAATCAATTTATAGTATATCATCAGTCGTCATATAGTATATTATCAGTCACATTTATAGTATATTATCAGTCGTCATCATCATCTCCTATCATTGCTAGGCGTGATAACAGTGGACACGCATAACATCAATCAATTTATATTACATCATCAGTTGTCATACATTATTATTATCAGCCGTCATCATCAACATTTGCCATTCTTAGGCGCGATAACTGAGGACACGCATATAATAAAACCAAAATTCTTGATAGCTCTCTGGCTTTTTATTTAACGTCGTTCGTCAAAAAGAAAACATACAGTCCACTGCCAAGTCAGAGGCGCCATCATTTTGGTCCTTCGAGCCGGATGTGCCACCGGAACACAGCTGTCATCACAAAGGAAAAATAGTAGAAAACCATATCGTCTAGATTGGTTTCTCAGGTATTCCGTTAACTTTAGTTTTAAACATTTAAGTAATCATATTATATTTAAAACCATAAATTAATATACTAAAATACAAATATCTTTTAAATACAAATTATATTAACATTAACTTTGAGGTTTAAACGATACACGGTCACATCAATAAGTAGTCAAATAAGTGTCAGTGATCTTTCTGTCGTTGTAGTTGGTTGTCCTTGTTACAACAATTCATTATACGTATTTCGAGCATTGTCAATTTTAGGTTCCAAAACAGTTCGAACCCCGGTTCCTAGTTCACTCATTGGTTCAGTAATTCTCCTTTGTGTTAATTTTCAACCCGCATCATGGCTGAATTAGAGCTCCTCAAAAAGCAGCGTGCTGCGTTTAAGGGCCAATTGACCAATTTTAAGACCCAAGTTCCAACTGCTGAATCATTTGGAGCAGTCGAAGTTCTTCTTAGTCGGCTTCAACGTGTTTACGACAAGTATGACGGTGTCCAGTCAAAAATCGAGATATTAGATGAATTTGCTACTCCTGATCGCTCTGGCTTTGAGGAAGAGTATAGTAAGTTAGAGATCGTGTTGAGAGATAAATTGCACGACCTCAAAAAATCGGAAGACAGTTCCCTGTCAACCTCATTTCACAATACGTCTCAGCATGAGCTAAATCCTAATACCAATGTCTCTGCTGGAGTTAGACTTCCAGAGCTTACACTGCCGTTCTTTAGTGGTTTGGAATCGGAGTGGTTATCGTTTCGAGACATTTTTCTTGATTTAATCCACACGAAGGCTTTAGATGAAACAGTTAAGTTCTTATATTTAATCTCAAGTATTCGAGCAGGGTCTGCGTTTGCACTAATCGAGAGTCTTCCCGTAACTGCGGCCAACTACACTGTAGCTTGGAAATTATTGTGCGACAAATATAATAACGAAATATCGATTCAACGGCACCATACCCGGGAACTCTATGACGCCCGAACTCCTCAGGAGCACTCAGCTAAAGCTCTCCAAATGTTTGTTGAGAAGATCTTCAAACATTATAATGCATTAAAATCCCTAAAGGTAGCTGTTTCTGAATGGGATTTAATTCTAGTTCACCACCTGATTCAACGATTGGACACGGCATCTAGGGTCCATGTGGTAAAACACACCAAACCAAATGATTTGCTTCGGTTTGACGAATTAATGCAGCTGTTGCGTAACCGAGTCAGAGTGCTCGAGACATTAGCATCTACATCAGCTCACACTCATTCTCGAGTGAATAAGTCATACAAACCAGTCGCTCTAAATGCCACACACACACCGCCGGCAAGTTCGTCCGACAAATGTAGTTGTTGCTTGGGAAACCATATGTTGGCTCATTGTCCAGAATTCTCCAGCACTAAATTCACGCCAAGATCCAGATATGATTTTATCAAGAATCGCCGTCTTTGTGGAAATTGCTTACGAGATCGTCATCCTCTCAGTGAATGTCGTCAACCGCCGTGTCAAACGTGCGCACTCAAACACCATACATTATTGCATTTCGAACGCAACAATCAATTTCCGGATGTTAAAATGCAACCAGTTGTAGCTAACTGTTCCGAACTTCAGTCACTCAATAATGATTGCAGTGAAGCGACGTGTGCTGCGGTAACCAGTCTGAAAGTCTCATCAGAGACTACACCCACCAAGTTCAGCAAGGTCATTCTTATCGGCACTGCTTTAGTGCGAGCATCAGTTAATGATGGTATCCAAATCCTCTGCAGAGCTTTACTAGACAGCGGCTCAACAATGAATTTTGTTACTACACAAACATGCAAATTGTTACAGGCACGTAAACACGTCACATCTAAAACCATTACCGGTATTGCGGGATCACAAACATTGATCAAACACAAAATCTATTTAAAAATCTCTTCGTGTGTCTCAGCCTTTGCTACGACGTTAAAATGTTATGTTCTTCCCACCATTACCCATGAAATACCTTCTACAAGAGTTATGCTTCCCAAGCTAACCTTACCTGATCACATAAAATTGGCCGATCCCCACTTTAATGTACCAAATCGGATCGACATTCTGTTGGGTGCTGAGATTTATCAATGTCTGTTCAAAGGGTCATCAGTTCAACTTCATCGCGACTTACCTCCATTTTATGAGTCTGAATTGGGCTACGTGGTTATTGGTAAAACGAATATTTCATGCACTCCAAGGACTCAATCTCAATCACATATAGCGTTGTGCAGCATCCAATCTCTCGAAGCTCAAGTAAAACGATTTTGGGAACTGGAATCAGTATCGTCCAAACCGGTGTGGTCTAAAGAAGAATTCGCATGCGAAACTCATTTCAAGGAACATGTCAAGAGATCAGTTGATGGCCGATACACCGTCGCACTCCCTACCAATCCCAAGTTAGACCAACTAGGTTTATCCGATCTGTCAGCGCGTCGTCAGTTCTACGCCCTGGAAACTCGTTTACAAGGGAAACCTGAGGTCTATAAACAATACCAAGACTTTATGCGTGAATACTATCAGTTGGGACACATGACCACTGCGGTACACGACAGTGATAAATGCAACTTTTACTTGCCCCATCATTATGTGATAAAGGAACAAAGTGAAACAACAAAGTTGCGCGTAGTATTCAATGCGTCCGCAAAATCTTCATCTCTTGTTTCCCTGAACGACTGCCTGATGGTAGGCCCTACGATCCAACAGGATCTTGTTTCGATAATGCTTCGCTTTCGGAAACATAACATTGCGTTCAGTGCTGACATCGCGAAGATGTATCGACAGATCAGACTTCGAGATGACCAACAAGACCTTCAACGAGTATTTTGGCGCTTAAACTCTTCCGAACGTCTTCAAGTGTTCAAACTCGCCACTGTTACATACGGAACTGCAAGTGCTCCATTTTTAGCCACTCGGACGCTACATCAGCTCGCCATTGATGAACGTATCAAATATCCAGAAGCATCTAAAATTCTTGATAGTGACTTTTATGTAGATGATGTATTAACGGGAGCATCAAACATGTCAGAGGCCAGCCAACTGAAGACAGAGTTAATTGAACTTCTAGCCTGCGGTGGCTTCGAACTACGAAAGTTTGTTTCTAACATGAAGCAATTATCATCGGAAGATCACGACACATCAACCGTTACCATTTTATTGGGGGTTATATGGAATACAAAATCTGATCAGTTCGAAATGGTATTTGACTTGCCTCCTACTGTTGCTTTATGTACCAAGCGCAGGCTTCTTTCGGAATTATGCCAAATTTTTGATCCTTTGGGTATTTGTGCTCCAATTGTTCTCACCGGAAAACTCATCATGCAAGCTATTTGGAAACTTCAAACTCTGGGTTGGGATGATCCACTACCACCTCACATCGCACAAGCCTGGTCAACTTACAAACAGGAATTAAATACATTACAACGAATCAACATCCCTCGGTTAATTGCTTCCTCCACGTCTAATCCGATCGAACTGCATGGGTTTTGCGACGCTTCCGAGCGAGCATACGGTTGTGTACTGTACACCCGAACCTTCTCCTCAACGAATCAATATCAACTAAATCTCATTTGTGCGAAAACAAGAGTGGCACCGTTGAAGCAGGAAACGATCCCACGGTTGGAACTATGCGCAGCAGTACTCTTATCAGAATTGACTCAGAAAGTTATGTCTGTCTTGAAAATGAATTTTAGTGCGGTATACCTTTGGACAGATTCACAAATCACGTTGCATCGAATTAAGTCAGAGCCATCAAAATATGCAGTATTTGTAGCAAATCGTCTTTCAAGAATTCAAGAGCTTACGTCAGCTAATGATTGGTATTACGTTCCTACAGCTGCAAACCCAGCGGATTTAGCGTCTCGAGGACTTATGCCTTCGTCCTTTTCTGCGGCATCACTTTGGTGGATAGGACCCGAGTTCTTGAAGAGCCATTCGTCAGCCTGGTCAATCTCACATGACATCAATCTACCAGATGAATTTGTGAACTTGGAGGTGCGTAAAACCAACGATCGTGGTTTAGTCCACTCTACAACAGATGATAACTCTCTTTTTATTCGATTTTCGTCTCTCACAAGGCTAATTCGAGTTGTTGCCTATATGCTTCGTTTTACTAACAATACAAAACATAGAGATATTCGAGAAGGTAATGCGTCCATTTTTCTATTACCTAACGATATTAAAAATGCTACACTGTGTTTGATCCGAATGGTTCAACGAAGTAATTTTAGTGACGACATTCGGTGTATTAAAAAGACTAAGTATTGTTCACCTAGCAGTTCACTTCGATCTCTTGCGATATTCTTAGATAAAGACGATATATTAAGAGTCGGCGGTCGTCTGAATAACGCAATAATTTCAGAGGATCAGAAACATCCGATCCTACTACCTGGTAATCATCCCTTCAGTGTATTAATCGTACGACATGAGCACCAAAAATTGCTACACGCTGGGCCTCAATCACTTTTATATAACCTTCGCTTGCAATATTGGATAACTGGTGGACGCAACTTATGCAGGACAATCGTCCATCAATGTGTTCGTTGTCATCGAATAAAACCACAATTACGCAATCAAGTAATGGGTGAGTTGCCATCTGATAGAGTGAAATCCGTGGAGCGTCCATTTCTCATCGTCGGAGTAGATTTCTGTGGGCCATTTTCATATATCCAAACCAATAAAGCCAGAACAAGAATTAAATGCTACATTTGTCTTTTTGTCTGTTTCACCACCAAAGCAGTGCATTTGGAACTTGTGATGAGTGCCTCAACTGAATCCTTTTTGGCTTGCTTACGAAGGTTTATTGCTCGACGCGGAATATGCATTCGCATCTATTCGGACAATGCCACCAATTTCGTCGGATCACGTTCGGAACTGAAGGAGCTCAAAACGTTATTTCTTTCTCAGTCATTTCAAGACACCAGCTTAAAATTCTGCTCCGAAAACGAAATAGAATGGAAAACCATTCCTCCACGGTCTCCGCATTTTGGGGGTTTGTGGGAGGCTGCAATCAAAAGTGCTAAGCATCATTTCAAACGCGCAGTTGGCAATGCAGCCCTTACTGTGGAAGAACTCCTTACACTGATTTCACAAATCGAAGCATGTCTCAATTCTCGACCTCTTACGCCCTTATCTAGTGATCCATCAGACTTGACCGCTCTTTCACCTGGTCATTTTATTATCGGTGCTCCTTTGACATCAATCCCAGAACCATCATTAATTGATTTGTCCAGCAACCGGTTGTCACGCTTGCAACGAATCCAACAAAATTTACATCAATTTTGGGAAAGGTGGCACAAAGAATACTTATCGGAACTCCAACGACGACACAAGTGGCATCAGGGCTCACATAAGTTCCAAGTAGGTTCTTTAGTTATCCTCCATGACGATAATTCACCACCATTAAAATGGCACTTAGGTCGCATAACAGCATTACATCCTGGACAAGATGGGATCACTCGTGTGGTTACAGTCAAGACAGCACTGTCAGAATTGAAAAGAGCTGTCAATCGTATAAGTGTTCTACCATTTGAAACCGAGATCGACAAAGGCGTTACTACCTAACATGTTCATCGTAACGTAACTTGCTTTCAGACATACCATCATTAACCCGATTTTAATACAAACTCGGCTAAAATCATTCATATGTTCCTTCTACTAACTTGATGATCCTCCACATTAAATAAACCACCTAGCCTTGGTCATAACATGTGTATCAAATAGGAGTTGTTTCTATTTTTTTGATGTCACATACATCTCCTCACAAGCATAATCATTAAACTCTCCCCACTTATAAATTAAGTAGCGATGAGTTGTCTATAACTTAAAATCCTGCAGCTCTAGTCAATTCGGCAAACAACTACAATTGCCGCTAGGAACAAGTTGGTTGTTACAGTTGTTGACTGCATAGACAAAGGATTATACGAATCATCGTCTCCTATATTTCATATCAAGCGATAAAACATATACCATGTAGGTCATTGTTATCAGATAAATTCTTATCAATTAAAGTTCTCATTTTAATTGCAGTTGTATCATTTAATTTCAATAGTAATTTATATGTTTTATCTAACTTCAATCCAATACAGTACTAGCATTTATTATTTCCCGCTACCTAAACCAAACAGAGAATTTCGTCCCATTTTCGCAT
Organism: Diogma glabrata; assembly: GCA_963693315.1. Lineage (NCBI taxonomy): Eukaryota > Metazoa > Arthropoda > Insecta > Diptera > Cylindrotomidae > Diogma > Diogma glabrata. The sequence continues at coordinate 90,666,039 of OY856186.1, forward strand.
CAATTTCGTTGGGTTTCCTGTGAAGAGCATTCTCACGTAACCAACACTTTCGTTGGTTCCGTGAAGAGTATTTTAACCAACAAACGTTGGTTCGAGTCTTCACAATGTACAAGAGTTGTGAACTTGAAATCACTAAAACTGGTATAAGAAAATCAAAAGTCAAAAGACTTTTCACAGTGCAAATCGATCAAGAACTTACAACCTCGATCGGCTGTTATTTATCGTAATTTCACATTCCTGTGAAGAGCATTCTCACGTCACCATCACTTTCGTTGGTTCCGTGAAGAGTATTTTAACCAACAAACGTTGGTTCGAGTCTTCACAATGTACAAGAGTTGTGAACTTGAAATCACTAAAACTGGTATAAGAAAATCAAAAGTCAAAAGACTTTTCACAGTGCAAATCGATCAAGAACTTACAACCTCGATCGGCTGTTACTTATGGTAATTCCACAATCATAACTTTCTAATTCATAAGCTAGTGCATCATAGCTACATTTTGGCTCATGATGCCATTCTCGTCAACACATTATGCAATGTGATCAAAACATTCAGTCTTCATTATTGATTTGCATAGTCCATGTCTAACCACTTATTTCGTCGGTTGCTAAGCACACTCCATGATTAACCATTCAGTCTTCATTAATGCTTTGCATAATTCATGTTTAATCATCTATTTCTTCGGTTGCTACGCACACTCAATGATTAAACCTTTAGTCTTCGTCAATGCTCTGCATAATCCAGGTTTAATCATCTATTTCTTCGGTTGCTACGCACACTCAATGATTAAACCTTTAGTCTTCGTCAATGCTCTGCATAATCCAGGTTTAATCATCTATTTCTTCGGTTGCTACGCACACTCAATGATTAAACCTTTAGTCTTCGTCAATGCTCTGCATAATCCAGGTTTAATTATTTATCTCTTGGGTTGCTACGCACACTCAATGATTAAACCTTTAGTCGTCGTCAATGCTCAGCACATTTAATGGTTAATCCGCTATAACGTCAGCTACACACGCACATTAAATGATTTTATCCGTCATGATTTTGGACTAATTCAAATTTTAAATTCACTGTCATCAATTTCGTCGATTGACTCGTCTTCGAAAGTATTTTAATATACGAGTCATTGTCTCTATCGATCAGAATATTCATCGTCTCAATTTGCGTCATCTGTAATTCCATTTAGGAAGCAGAAACTATTATCAGTTAGGTCCAATTCAAAATCTAATCGCGTTACTCATGTATCACCACTTCACAACGTCAGTTCCGTTTTGAGTCGTTTACCATTGTCGCTTTGTTACAATCATAACACCACCGTTGGTCGAGTCCACAAAATCAGTATTTAGCAAGCTTGATGAAGGTCTCAAGTTGTTGCCTGCGTCACTAAGAACTACACGTTACTGCCCATCGTGAACTCTAGCATATTATTCAACCAACCTCAACGGCAGAAAGTACACTGATACTTACAGTAATGCGAGCTTTTAAACTTCACTTCTTGTCATTTGGCATCTCTCATGATACCTCATGTTCAATTGTAAATAAAAAAAGTACATAATCACAACAGTTGTTGTTGATAAATTTATTCAAAATAAAAAAATATTTTTGTTTTTGTAAAAATAAACATTTCTAAAGCAAAAAAATGATAATTGGTTGTGAACCAGAAATAAGTATCTTAAAACTAGTAGTAACATAATTTTCTGAATTAAAGTAACTTACATAAAATGTTCTGAATTAAAATTAAAGTGGTCATATGACACACTTATGATATTAGCTATAAGTTGTTAACTCTCTGAATTTTTAAATAACCAATTAGATTAATAGTTTTCATCAATTCATGATTTATAATAATTTATATAAGTAATTATCGTCAAAGGCGGGAATATGTTGACAACGGACAGAGCTGTTCGAAATAAAAAAACAATAATGTTATGTAAATAGTCATACTTACCAATAATATCTCTGTCCTTCGTCAAAATATTTGTTGAATAACCTCAGTCAACATTTCGTGGCTGTTTTGTTTTGTTGTCTCTGAAAAAAGAAAGAAAAAAATTGACTTGTATTAATTGGTTAATTACTTTAATTTAAGCTGTTAATTTAAGTTTCGTAATTAACTTTGCTTAGCCGTCGGGATTTTTATTAACACTGGATATTGTCTGTCTGCAAACATTAAAATTATTTATATTAAGTAGTTCAGAACTTACAAGTCTTGCAATCCATGACATCTCCAGCTGTTGATGTTTCCGATCCATAGAATAACACTGAAAGAGAAAGGTTTTATTAATTTATTGTTTGTAATTTAATCAACTAATTTTACCTTTAATAATATTATTGTTTTTTGAAATGTCAATTTTTGACATTTAGGTTTCATCTGATGAGTTCACGTTCTCACCACTTGGCAAGATTTATCATATCTTGTGTCGATACGACAGTATTTAGTACTTATTTATGCTAATGTTGAACACGTGAGCTCTGCAGTCAATAAAATGATTAGTTTTTTGGCTATATATTTTAGATTTTATGATTAATAAGTTCTTCTTCTTCGTTTAATTTCTGACAAGTGATGGTTAATTTTTGAGTAGTTAATTTAATACAAATAATGTTCAGAAGAAATGTAAAATTAATGTGAATTATAAAACATTGTAAAACAAAAATGTTTTTAAAATAAAATAAATAGTTCTACATTTAATTGGTGAAATTGTGCAGTGGTGTTTTTTGTGTTCATCTGCCTGCCAGTGTTTGCCGAAATTATTGTTGCATGGCCGCCATATTTAAGCATCCGAATATCTGATTGTAATGCTGATTAATTTTCACAAGGAGTGAAATTCATGTTACAAGCCCTATTTGGCACAGTGTCTTCAAACATTTTTTACTTCTTATGAAATTCATTTTTTAATTCATTGCCCTTTTTTAGGCAATACAATAATTTACTAGCGCATGCCAACTGAGGCATTGATGAGTTGGCACACAATGATCATCATCATCATCATCATTCATATATGCTGCTGCTAGGCGTGATAACAGTGGACATGCTTTACAATTCATAACATATTATTTTATCCGTCGTCATCATTGTTAGTTGTCATCATTGTTAGGCGTGCTAACTGTGGACACGCACATTATCCATCAACTTATATTATATGTCATCGCTCATCATATATTACTTTATCAGTCGTCATCATTGTTAGGCGTGCTAACTGTGGACACGCACATTATTCATCAATTTATATTATGTCATCGCTCGTCATATATTGTTTTATCAGTCGTCATCATTGTTAGGCGTGCTAACTGTGGACACGCACATTATCCATCAACTTATATTATGTCATCGCTCATCATATATTATTTTATCAGTCGTCATCATTGTTAGGCGTGCTAACTGTGGACACGCACATTATCCATCAACTTATATTATGTCATCGCTCATCATATATTACTTTATCAGTCGTCATCATTGTTAGGCGTGCTAACTGTGGACACGCACATTATTCATCAATTTATATTATGTCATCAGTCGCCACATATTATTTTATCAGTCGTCATCATTGTTAGGCGTGCTAACTGTGGACACGCACACTACCAATCAATTTATATTATATCATCAGTCGTCACATATTATATTATCAGTCGCATTCATATCATATTATCAGTCGTCATCATCATCTTCTGCCATTGCTAGGCGTGATAACAGTGGACACGCATACTACCAATCAATTTATATTATAACATCAGTCGTCACATATTATATTATCAGTCGCATTCATATCATATCATCAGTCGTCATCATCATCTTCTGCCATTGCTAGGCGTGATAACAGTGGACACGCATACTATCAATCAATTTATAGTATATCATCAGTCGTCATATAGTATATTATCAGTCACATTTATAGTATATTATCAGTCGTCATCATCATCTCCTATCATTGCTAGGCGTGATAACAGTGGACACGCATAACATCAATCAATTTATATTACATCATCAGTTGTCATACATTATTATTATCAGCCGTCATCATCAACATTTGCCATTCTTAGGCGCGATAACTGAGGACACGCATATAATAAAACCAAAATTCTTGATAGCTCTCTGGCTTTTTATTTAACGTCGTTCGTCAAAAAGAAAACATACAGTCCACTGCCAAGTCAGAGGCGCCATCACTCTCAATATGTAATATTTGTTTTGTCATATAAAACAAATATTGTGTTTGTTATCTAATTTAAAATTTTAGTTTAGAAGATAAAACATGATTCTCAATCTAATTTAATGAATTATTCTGACAGGAGCTGACAGAAGCCTTCGTAAAATTGTAGAAGGGTTGCGCTGACTACAAGAAAAGCTTAGTGAGTCTTAAAAAATTTAATGTGTGATTTTTGTTTGTCTTTAACTTTTTTCAAATTCTCGAGAAATAAAACCAAATTTCTTGAGAAATGAGAAATAAAAATCTATAGGGAATTCTTGAGAAATCGAGAAAAAGAATTATCGAGAATAATCTCTAAGCACAGCGAATGATGATAAAAAGTAAAGTAATTAGCTTACTGATTTTCTATATTTCCTTTGAGGTACTACCAACCTCCAAAAACCGATATATGTCCAAATCCAATTCTTTGGCTCGTTTTATTTGAAAACAATTTGTTGACAGTTCAATGCGAATTCCGTTTGGGTCCCATTTGTCAAGGTCAAAAATAATTTTTTGTACGAGTAAACCGTAAATGCACTTTTGCGATTCAAAAATTGTTCGTAGGCAGGCCTTTTTTTCTTATTGTAACAACAATGCCAAAATTGAAATAACAATTCCTAAAGTTATTATTAGCTGCGTTTTTTTCATTTAGGTCAGGGTCAAGGTTTGAAAAAAACGATCTGGGTCACGCAAAGAAAAAAAATATTATATTTTAAATGGCAACACTGTGCTGAGAAGAAAAAAAATTGTGAACTTGTAGCGCCATTTTGAAATTAAAACTCAATAAAAAAAAAATCAAAAATATTTAACGTCTCTTGAAAAATAAAACTTCATATAAAAAAAATTCAAAAAAATTTAATCAGAAACGCTAATTTTTTACATATGGCAATGTTCATTGATTATTGCAAATGGCGTGAAATAAAATAATTGATAATTAATAAAAAAATTGTAAACATCTATTCTTTAAAAAATATGGATTTTATATCGTAGATATTGCTTTAAAATTAATTTTAAGCAAATTTATTGAAATCATGTTGAAAACAAATCATATTAAAATTTATTTTTAACAAATTTAACAAAGCATCTTTGACAGTTTTTTTATTTTGAATAAATTTTCTTTGAGATTTATAAGTTTTAAAATGACCATACCAACCTTATAAAATCAAAACCTACGTTTCGCCATCTCTTGCAATTTTATGTAACCAAAATATTTTAGATCATTGATCTAGACCCAGATAAATATCTGGGTTAAGTTGTTGTTGTTTTTACATGTAAAAAATAGAGTTGATCTAGACCTTGAGCCTGACCCAAATGAAAAAAACGAAGCTATTATTACTATTGTTTCCAAAAACTACTTGGATAAAATGATTTTCTAAAAAAATATTTTACTATTTTGTGTAAATATATGTATTTTTATTTATGCAGATAATACAGAACCTTACTCGTACAAAAAATCTTGAATGCAATTCGGGCACAATGTATCTTTTTTGCGGAAAAGACATGCTTTATGCTCTTAATACATAAATAGCTATTTTTTCGAAATTTCTAGTCTCAACCTCCTCCAAAGAACATTTGAAATTATGACGACCATTTCGTTTTTTCTATACAAAATTCCAACAACCGTGAATTTTTTTACATTTTTTATTTTGTAGTGTTCGCAGATAAGTGGGGCTATTTAAATATGTATTGAAAAAAATATTTTCACACTTTTGAAAATAAGTCGAGGTAACTTGTCAAGGTCAAAAAATTTTTTCCCGAAATTTTTCCTCTCAACCCTCTCCAAATTTAGAATTTATTTTTGACGTTGGGTGATAGATATATCGTGTCAAACTTAAATATAATTTCTGTTTTAAATTTGTACTTTCAACCCCCTCTAAAGAACATTTGAAATGATGAGTCCACCACTATGGTTTTTATTCAATCTTTAGAACAATTTCTACAGCCGTGAATTTTTTGATTTTGTAATGTTTGAAGCTAAGGGGGCGACAGAAAAAATTTGCACATTTTCAACCCAAGAACTTTTAAAATTATGACGACCAAAAAAAATTTTCATTTTTCCATATAAAATTCCTGCATCCGTGGTTTAAAAAAAAATATTGCGACGCTGATGCATAGGCTGACTTCACCATAGCTCTGGAAACATAGTGTTCTGGATATATAATGAGCTAATATCCATAAAATAGGTAGCGAAATCCGAAATTCGACGTCCACGCCGTGCTGCCTGGGTAATGCTGACAGAATTAGGTTGGTGTATTGGAGACAAGCAGAGTAAAAACTGCTTAGTCAATGACGCTACATCACGGCGAATTGGCGCCTTAAAACCAATGTGACTCAAGCGTCTGTTCTCCATGTGAGGGGCGGCTTGGAGCGGGCGTCTGTCTTGAATCAAGCGGCTCGCTATATAAACGTGTAAAAAGGTTGTTTCTGGTGACCTTAATATGCAGAACGGACCCATTCACGACAATTTGGGTTGGGCCTAAGGTTAACACCCTAACCCCGGAAAAAAACTCATATGTTAAATTTGGTTATCAAAAAAAGAATAACAGACCCGGACAAAAAAACACAATTTTACCTGGACGTGAAAAAGGACCAGACTACCGAATCGGAACGTGGAACGTGCGCAGCCTGAGCGCTCCTGATGCTCTTATAAGTCTGGAAACAGAGGCTGAGAGGTATAGGATGGATATTATTGCTCTACAAGAAATTAGACAGCCGATAATCGGAAAACAAGATTTAGATAGTCACTCTCTATATTGTAGTGGTCATCCTTCCCGAAGAGAATTTGGTACTGGCTTTCTGGTTGGTGCACGCATACAAGAAGCCGTGATGAAATTCATCCCGGTCAGTGAGAGGATCTGCTACCTACGTGTACGTGGTACATATAACAATATTTCTCTTATTGCCGTGCATGCACCTACTGAAGCTAAGACCGTCGACGAGAAGGATAATTTCTACATAGCACTGGAAGAGGTTATGAAACAAACACCAACACGCGACTTCATTATGGTTCTTGGTGACTTAAATGGACAGGTTGGAAGAGATATCTCTTATGGAAATGTGGTAGGTCCCAACAGCCTGCATTTGAATTCGAATGATAATGGTGAGAGAATGACTGAGTTTGCATTATCAAATAATTTGAGAATTGCCAGTACGTTCTTTCCGCATCGATCGATTCATAAACAGACTTGGGTCTCACCGAATGGAAACACTCGAAATCAAATTGATCACGTTCTAGTAACAGCAGGTTTCTTTTCGAGCGTTCGGGATGTGCGATCCTTTAGAGGTGCATACATCGGAAGTGATCACTTCCTTGTATGTGCAACGATAAGGTTCCACTTCCCAAATCCAGGCATTCCAAAATTCAATCAACGGAAACGTTTTAACATCTCATCATTAAAGAATGCTGAAACAGAAGAGAGATATCAAATCCATATTGCCGAAACATTGGAGAAATCAGAAACCATTAATGGAGACGTCGATAAGTCATGGTATTTACTCAAAGATGCTGTTTTAAGCGCTGCTGAGGGAATACTTGGACGACCACAGAACCACTCCCAGAAGCCATGGATGGATCAAGCATGCCTCGACGCTATTCAATACAAAAGAGATTGCTATCTGAAGTGTCTACAAGGACGCAACACCAGGTCCACGAAGGAAAACTATAAACTGGCAAGACAAGCCGTTACAAAGCTATGTAGACGAGCGAAGAGAGAATGGTGGAAGAGACAGTGTGAGGAGATTGAAAGCTTCAATAAGGAACATCAATCGCGTAACTTCTTTCAACAGGTTAAAACCTTAAAGAAGGGCCCTCAAACTAGATCAACTGCTATTCAAAATGAAGATGGGGAGCTACAAGTAGACCTTAAAAATATTTTAGATACTTGGGCCGCTTATTTTGAGAATTTTCTCAACTTAAGTGACCAGCAACAAGTCGGACGACGAGCAAAGCTTATTCGTGCGTCAAAGGTACATGTAGACGAACCCACCAAAGAGGAATTCGATGCGGCGCTGTCAAAACTAAAATGCAATAAAGCACCTGGTATCGACGATATAACATCCGAAATGATTGTACATGGTGGCGAAACTCTATCCTTAAGATTGTTTGAACTTGTTCAAATGATCTGGCGGACTGAAACCATGCCACAGGACTGGAACACAGCTATGCTGATACCAATCCATGAAAAAGGTAATCGCCTACAATGTGCAAACTACAGAGGAATCGCTCTCCTCTGCACAGCATATAAGATCTTTTCCTACATTTTGCTGGCTGCTATCCAAAATCAATCCTTTTGCTGAACAACTGTTTGGAGAATATCAGTGTGGCTTCCGGCGGGGCCGAGGTACCACCGATGCACTTTTCTCGATAAGGATGATTTTGGAAAAGTGTCGAGAGTTCAACATACCTGTGCACCAACTTTTCATTGATTTCAGGCAGGCCTACGACTCTCTCGAACGAGAGACTCTATGGTCTGCTCTGGTGTCGATGGGAATTCCTGGTAAACTGGTATCACTATGCAAAATGACAGTACAGAACTCTCAATGCTGTGTACGAGTAGAGAACGATATATCAAAGTTTTTTAAAGTCGACTCCGGTTTAAGACAAGGTGATGCTATCTCTACTATACTTTTTAATCTAGCCTTGGAATATGTGTGCCGTCAAAAGAAACTACCGACTAATAACAATATCTTGTCAATAAACTCAGTACAGATGATTGCTTACGCTGATGATGTTGTCATCCTCGGCCGAAGTGAAGCTGTTATGAGTGAGACTTTCAAGTCGCTTGAGAGTGGTGCTAGGAAAATTGGTCTGCAAATTAACTACAATAAAACCAAACATATGAATGTTTCAAGAGAGGCTGAGAAGAAAGATTTGATGTGCGGCGATGAACGAATTGAGGGAGTTGAATCTTTTAAATATTTGGGATCAATGCTTGACTCAAACAACAGCATACTTACAGATATTAAAGCTCGAATCGCTGCAGGTAATCGAACTTTCTACTCAATTAAACCTCTCCTTGGATCACCGTATGTATCAACTAACACCAAGCTCAAGTTATACAAGACATTGATTAGACCGGTTGTGATGTATGGGTCACAAACGTGGACCCTTACACAAAATGACGAATCGCATTTATCTGTATTTGAGCGTAAGATCCTACGCTACATATTTGGTCCACTTAAGACAGACGATGGGGAGTATAGAACCCGGTATAACTTTGAGATCAGAGACCTTCTTGAGGGTCCTGATATAATAGGTTGTATCCGTTCTAATAGGATTGCTTGGTTTGGGCATGTTCTACGAGCCGATTCACAGTCTGGAATGATTAGAAAAATGTACGTTAGTACCCCAGGGAGTGGTAGACCGCGAGGTAGACCACTACTACAATGGGAGACTGACGTAATAAACGACCTTAAAAAAATCGGCTGCCATGGTAATTATGTCGCTGTTGCGAATGACCGTGGTGAATATTCAAAGCTGATTAACCTGGCAACGCTCCTACATGGAGCATGAACGCCTTTAAAAAAAAAAAAAAAAATATCCATAAAATACTTTAATTAAAAGCTAATCAATATTATGGACTTCGTAGTTCTAATAATAAAAATATTAAAGCAAGCAGTAGTATCCCAACAAACATAAATTCTGTTGTACGAGAAAAAGTAAACAAAAATTTTATCGGAAGTGACAAAGCGGAAGTTAGGATGCAGAACTGTTGTAAACCGTACTAAATGTGTATGTACCAAATTTCATCCAACTCGATTATCAGGTACAGAAGTTATTGAGCTTCCAAAATAACAGGTGCTTGGAGGACCCCCTACCACTTTGGTCACTATCGCTAAAAAAAACTAATCAGTTCCTCGCCATACATATATGCATCTTTTTGCAAAGTGTAATCAAAATTACTTAACGAACGAATGTTGTATGCTTCCAACAAACATTGAAGCAATAAACAAGTGTTCGGAAGGACCCCCCCCCACCCCACTTATCCCAATATTGTCCAAAAACTAGTCAATTTTTTGTCAATAAAGTCTTTATCTTTTTTCAAAGTGCCATTAAAATTGATTAATGAATGAAATCTGTATGCTCCCAACAATCTTTAAAAACCAAGTGTGAAAAGTCAGCAGTTGTATGGTAGATCCCCCGCCACTTTGACCAATGTGTCCCAAAAGATGATAATTATCTTCTTACACTAATTGAAACCTTTCCATAAGTTTTATCATAATCACTTCATTATTGTAGGCTGTAGTGTGCATAAAGATACTGAAAAAAACTGCCAACAATTAAAAAAAAATTTTTTTACCGGAAGTAAAAAACTGGAAGTTGGGATGCAGAATTCTTGTAAATCATACTAAATGCTTATGTACAAAGTTTCATCCAATTCGATTATCAGGTACAGATGTTATTGAGCTTTAAAAAAAAACAGGTGTATGGGACACCCCCCACCACTTTGTTCACTATCGCTCAAAAACTAATCAGTTCTTTGCCATACATCTTTGCATTTTTCCCCAAAGTGTTATCAAAATTGGTTCACGAACGAATGCTGTGTGCTCCCAACAAACATTGAAAAAATGATGACAAAGTAAACAGGTGTTCGGGAGACCCCGTACCACTTATCCCAATATTGTACAAAAACTAATCAGTTCCTTGTCATTTAAGTTTCCATCTTTTTCCAAAGTTTCATTAGAATTGATTAATGAATGAAGTCTGTATGCTCCCAACAAACTTTAAAAACAAAGTGTGAAAAGTCAGCAGTTGTATGGTAGACCCCCCGCCACTTTGATCAATGTGTCCCAAAAGATGATAATTATCTTCTTACACTAATTGGAACCCTATTCCATAAGTTTCATCATAATCACTTCATTATTGTAGGCTGTAGTGTGCATAAAGACACTGAAAAAACTTCAAAAAAGTACAAAAAAAAATTTTTTTCCGGAAGTGAAAAACCGGAAGTTGGGATGCAGAACTATTGTAAACCGTACTACATACTCATGTACCAAGTTTCATCCAATTCGCTTATTAGGTACAGAAGTTATAGAGCTTTCAAAAAAACAGGTGCTCTATGGACCCCCCCACCACTTTGTTCACTATCGCTCAAAAACTAATCAGTTCTTTGCCATACATGTTTGCATCTTTTTCCAAAGTGTCATCAAAATTCGTTCACGAACGAATGCTGTGTGCTCCCAACAAACATTGAAAAAAGTGTGACACATTAAACAGGTGTTCGGGAGGACCCCCACCACTTATTCCAATATTATCCAAAAACTAATCAGTTCTTTGTTACTTAAGTCTCCATCTTTTTCCAAAGTGTCATTAAAATAAATTAATGAATGAAGTCTGTATGCTCCCAACAAACTTAAAAAACAAAGTGTGAAAAGTCAGCATTTGTATGGTAGATCCCCCATCACTTTGATCAATGTGTCCCAAAACAAGATAATTATCTTTTCACACTAATTGGAACCCTATTCCATAAGTTTCATCATAATCACCTCATTATTGTAGGCTGTAGTGTGCATAAGGACACTGAAAAAACTTCAAAAAAGTACAAAAAAAATTTTTTTACCGAAAGTGAAAAACCGGATGTTGGGATGCAGAACTATTGTAAACCGTACTACATACTCATGTACCAAGTTTCATCCAATTCGCTTATCAGGTACAGAAGTTATAGAGCTTTCAAAAAAACAGGTGCTCCAGGGACCCCCTACCACATTGTTCACTATCGCTCAAAAACTAATCAGTTCCTTGTCATACATGTTTGAGTCTTTTTCAAAGCGTCATCAAAATTCTTAGACGAATGAATGTTTTATGCTCCCAACAAACATAAAAACTTTGTGGAAAAAACCACCTGTTGTATGGTGGACCCCCCAACCCTTTATCCAATGTGCTCCAAAAGCTGATAAAATCTTTCTCATATTATTTAAAAGCTTTTCGCAACGTTTCATGAAAATCGATCGGTAATTGTAGGCTACAGTAGGGATAAACACCTGAAAAAAAAAACTTTTTAACCGGAAGTGACAAACCGGAAGTTGGTACGCAGAAATATTGGAAACAGTACTAAAACCTTATATACTAAGTTTCAATAAGATCATAGCCCGGGATCAGAAGTTATTCAAGATTTAAACTTAGAGGTGTTCGGGAGACCCCCCGCCATTTTATCCAAATTTGAAATGAATCCAGATCTTCCATTTTCAAGTGAACTTGTATCATTTGTCAAAGTTTCATCTAGATCCTATGCAGAAAACTCACCCACCCACCCACCCACCCGTACACCAAATTTTTTTTTGGCTGTTTAGATAGAGGATGGTCCAAAACAAAAGAAAAAAGAAAATTTGGGGTATGTAAGATTTTTTTTTTTACGATAGATTGCATTACTTCACACAATTTAAAATTGTGGTGAAGTAAAAATTCTGTTCTAATGTACGATAATAAGGGTAGGGAAGCAGAAAATAAATCCTCATTTTCGCCTATAATTCGGAAACGGCGCTTTCAAAGATTACTATAAAATTTATTTTAGATTAGAAAAAATTAACCTTTCATATGACATGCCACTTGTCAAGGTCAAAATTATTTGTTTCGAAATTCTCGCTCTCCAAATAACGTTTTAAAAGATAATGCGACCGCTATAGTTTTCTTTTAGTTTTTACTGCTTTAAGTATGCTACATACCTACAGTTAAATCGTACAATATAATTGAAGAATTTTTTTACGAAATATTGTGTCAAAAACTGAAGAAATAGACATTCAATTATTTTCTTCAATTTTTTCTTTCTTTTTTCTTTTGCAAGTTTATTTTAATTTTTTTTTTGTTTGGAACTATATATTGAGATGTGACTTAATTTAATTAAATTAAATATAACCCACTTCGACTAACCAATTGTAATCAAATTTAAACTTGTAGTAAATAAAATTATTATGAATTGCTAAACATTGTCCTAGTCAATGTATAAATTATTAACAAAAAAACAGAATGTTTTATGCAACTTTAGTACTTCTAACTATTTTTCAACTTAAAATTACAAAAATGATTGAAAAAAATTATCATTGAAAATTTCATATAAAAAATTTATTTTCGTTCCAACGAAAAATACATATTGAGAAACAATAAATTCATTCTTTCTTAAAAAAAATGATACGACAATCACCAACAAAAAATCGGGGAAATATCGGGTATATGGGGGTAACTCGGATCGGGTAGAGAGTGGTATCATTGAAAAGGAAGGTCTTGACGAGACAAATTGCCGCGGTCTCATCCATGGAAAAAGTTGTGAGTGTTTAAAGTTTAACTTTTTCGATGCATTTTTACACAAAATTCACTTAATTAAGTAACATTGTTTTTTAATAGAAAGATTTGGTACTCACCGCATCGGAGCGGAAGGACGGGGAGGGGGAAGGAGGGCAAATATAGGGTATATAAGCAGTCGATAATTCATTGACATTTTTTTGTTGAAATACATATTTTGATTACTCTCTCCTTATCTATGTACATAAAATATAGATAAAAACAAATAGTTATTGTGTACTGTCAATTATTGTTTTTATTTCTCTTATTATTAGAAGTTCAATTTAAACAATTACAAGCATTAGATCTTTGAACCTTCGTTCGTTTTATTATTTTTCCAAATATTTCTGGGATTGCATGTCCCCTCTTCAGTGTCCTATAATTAATGTATTCATTTGCATTACCTGCGAAAAAATTTTTAGTCCACAAAAATCAACACAAACAACATAATTATCTTATTGTAGATTACTTATTTCATTATTTAAAAAGTAATTGGTCCCAGTATCTTATAACTCTGTTTAGTTGACATGAATTGATAAAATTAACAAATTAAAAAATTGTTAATTATCTTTAAAATGAATTATATGTATATGTATATCTAGGAATCTATGTCGGAATTGTGGTTGACTGCTGTGTCTATTTATGTGTATAGCTATTGATTCGAGTATCAGCCGTTTTATCCAATTAGCTTCCTTAGTTATTATAATCGAATCGTATTCGAATTTGTGACCTAACTCCTTGGAGTATTTGTAGGCAGCTGTGTTATTAATTTTCACCACTGTGAACTTTATATCATTCTTATGTTAAATAAGTCTTTCGTCCAGTCTAGTTTCTGTCCTGTCTGACCAATATATTTGCCTTCACAATCTTTAGAATTGAATGCATATATTACACCATGTTGATCTACACTGTGTTTCCTACCTCGTATGCTGTTGTAATGATCCTGGTGACTGTTTTCTCCGGTTTGTAAGCGACCTTTAAACTGTTGCTGTTGTTTTTTAATAACCTAGTTAGACTCTCTGACCAGGGCTCCCGTTTTAAAGTCAGATTGAAAAAAATGGAAAAAATGGAAATTTTTCGCTAAAAAAATGGAAAAAATGGAAAAAAATGGAAAACAAACAATTTAAAATGTGTAATACATAGGGTATCTTAGAATATTACGGTAAAAAAAATGTTTTTTCAGGTTATCCAGACTCGGTTTTTAATTTTTTCAGAAAATGTTTAAACTACGGTATTTTATAATTGATAGAAAAATTAATAAAAGTGTACAATTATTCATTTGTTAACACTTTTAATCGTTAATATAACAAAAACCTTGACTCGAAAATTTCAGATTGAACGATTCTCGTACATATTGTTTTTAAAATTGAAATAAAATGAATTGTTAAATTATTTTTATGAAGAAATGGAACTAGAAGATTATTTGATTGAATCTGAGTACAAAATAGTTGCATTGCATCTCATAAGTAAACAATATAAAAACAGATAATTTTTAATCCAATAATTCATCTTTAAGTGTTTCAGAAACTAAATTTTTATTTTTAGTAACTTCATTAACATATTTCTTAAAACCAGGTGAGAGTAAAGAGGCCTGTTCAACCATTTTGAACAAAGTTTCGTGAGGAATATTTTAATATTTTTAATATATAATATTTTTCATCGGCTTTTCGATTAGGAGCGTTGAAAGTAAGCAAATAAATTATAAGCGAATCAGATCATACAAATTCAACCACAGATCAATTCGTTGCTTAACTCCAGCGTTAAATGCATTACTAATTTTACGTAAGCCGCAGCTGCCCAGATTCAGAATTTCTTTATTACTCGAATCATGTGCTAAGTCCACCTTTAGATGTCAAATAGATTTTAAGTTAACATTAGTTCCGTTCATCGAAACTTGAATCCAAGTATTGGTTCATGGAATGCATAATATGAAAGTTTCTTACAAATTTTCTGCAGTAGTATGTCCCAAATAGATTGATATCAAACAGGTAATCGTTCGTGATTTGTTTTTATCACCATTCTATATACCATCATTCTTACAATATCAATTTGCTGTTTTAGACTCTCATGCAAATAAGCTACAGCAAAATATATTTTTTGAATTAAGTCGATTCAGTTCGATATAATTATTAATTCTATATATCATTGTACCGGTACCTTGGAATTTAGTTAGTTTTAATTCTCGTTCAATTTCACTGGCAGAAAACATTGTCTTCATCATAGAAACGCTAATTACAAAGATCAAATACCACAATGTAACACAGTCTTTAAAAAAAAATTCGTAAATCGTGTTGGACAAAGCGAGGCACTTGTGAATAATTTAGGTCACGACAAGTGGCATACAATTATAAACTTTTTCTTTTAAACTGTTCCTAATAGGAACGATATTCTTTTTAGTATTTTTCTGGTGAAAATTTATGTTTTTAATTATGAATAATTTATTTAAATCTAGCATAAGTTGATCAATATAACACGTAGGCTTTCTATCGTCTTGGACTTCACACAGTTCGGAGCTTACTAGCTTGCAGTTTCACACCTGCATATTATACGAAGTGAAAGTAATAACTGCAAGTCTGGTTTACCATCATCATCATGAACCGTACTCCACTAGGAAGCATATGGAAATATATTACGGAAGCTTTTTAAAATAAATTTCTTTGCACATTTTGTTCTCATTTACACATTTAGTGGTTGCATTCGGCACATTTAGTGGTCGCCGAATTACAATAACATATTATTGTATGTGCAATAGTATTGCAAACCTCATGGATAATTTTTTAATTAATTAAATAAATAGAAAAATACTAAGATCCATTTTATGTTTCCCAAACCTTCGCCGTAAATCGAACGCAGGTGTTTTGTGTTAAAAGGAAAGCGTGTTAACACTTAAACCACTTCTGTTATTTGGATTTAATAATTGTTCATATTATATAATCATGTAGTATAGTTGTAATTGAAGCCGTTTTGAAAACATTTTTCGTTAATCGATTCCACCAGTATACGAAATGAGAAAAGAAGGAATTGGTATAAATAGATGTTTCCACATATGAGACCTCTAAGGTATGCTTATAAGAATGCCAGGATTGGCTTGTGGCTCGTGAAGATCTACGTAATGGAGGCATTAAGTGATTAATTTCTTTAGAGCATAGCGTAGTATAATGTAAATGCTCCAACAACTCTTGTATGATCGGCTTCAACACGCCTATGAACTCTGTCGACAAAATTTAGATGTTTCTGGTATACTGCAACCCATAAATTGGGGTAGAATTCGTGGATTGGTCGTATAAATTCTTTATACATCGTAGTTATTTCAGATGGAGACAAAAATTTGACTACAACGTACGAAGCCAAGTCGTTGGGACTCTAATTTCGCCACAGAACAAATGTGATCATGCCATTTTCGTTTGTGGTTTATATTAGTACGAAATAGTTAAGTGCAGGTGAGTTTAATAATGCTAGTCTGGAAAACTTTTCAAAACAGGAGCTATAGAGTGAGGTTTTATAGGACAAAACTAGAATTAAATGTCATAAGGTTCAGTATACACCAGTTCCGATTGATTCAAGATCTAGATTTTAGTCCAGAATTGATTTAAGATCCAAGGTTTGAACCATTTTTCTACGAGTATAATTAGCAGTTAGACTAGATGGCTGTTTCTTCTTCATTCTCTTAATATATGAATGTTAGATAGAACTTCGGAAGAGCTATATATTGGGTTTGTGGTGCTAGATAACAAACCGTTAAAAAAGATCAGAAAAAGGGGTGGCGAAAAAACCGAACCCTGATTAATGCAGGCTTGAATTGAGAAATTATCCGAAACAACACCAACTACTAAGAGATCTCTGGAATAAAAAGACTAAAAATAAAATTAATTTGTTGATAAGAGCCGATGCCAAACTCTATCAAACGCCTTGGATATATCAAGGGAAATGTTATGAGACTCACCAAAGTCATGAATTGCTACACCGTATTTCTCCGTGAGGACTGGATAAGGTGCAGTGATGAAGATATTATCAATTGTGTCTTTAAGAGAATTAAACGCGTCCAATGGGGTGATTATGATGGTAAGGATAACTACGGTGTATATAACACAAATAGATGTCATGTTTATTTGCGATGACTTTGAGACAGATAAAGCAGAATACAGAAATACTACTTGTTTCATACTGGGGGAGCTTTGTATGTTTAAAATCCTTGTGTATATATGTATATCATTACAACACGGTGTTTAGAGCTCCGGAGAATGATTTTTACAGCCGAATCGTACATTATTGATATTTGAAACTTGTGTTTCACCTAGCTCAAGTAAATGAGGTTTGTTTTGGTTGAGATCGTATTGGATGCCAAGAAAGTTTTTTGAGATACCAAGGATGTTAATGATATCGATTACGAAGTTGGAGAACGAAGCTAAATAATGGCTAAATAAACAGATTAATAGGAGAAATAACAAATACCAAAATCAGAAGGAAGAAATAGAGTAACACAACAAAGGCCACAAAGATTCGTTTGTGGAGAAAATAAAAGGTACTTCAAAAAAATTGAGGTTGGGGATGTGTACAATTATTTCTCAACAAGTGTACAAGCATTTCTCAACGTTTTGGATCATAACCAGTCTAACTGGACAAACAAAAATGTCCGTCTGTATGCCATTGAAATGTTTTAGGGAAAATTGAAAACGACAGATATTTCAGTCTTCATCAATCACTATACCAAACCCTTCGGCCTTCCCACAGACCAAAGTTTTTGATATATCGGAGTAGGAGGTTTTAAGTCCATATTTTATAAATACTTTGAGATTGTTTATCGAAATTTATGATATTTAATGAAATCTTCGGGTTTGCATTAGATTTATTCGGGTTTATGTTTTGTAGTAGTTGGCAACCCAACCCTATTCTAATATAAATGTCCATGCAAAATTACATTTGTCTGCAGGTTAACAGAACAATATTTTAATTTAAGTTTTCAGCGTTTTTTATAATAAATAAGGTACTTTTTGTCGACTTTGTCGGTGTTTTTGGATGCCAACGTTTCGGTAGCGGCTTTTGCTCTTTATATATTAAGGCAAAATTAACAAAACTGCAGTCAAATTCTGTAACTGTGAAGCGTTGAAGTGATAAAAATTTCTTCGTTTCTTTTCATTAAAAAACTTATCATTTCACCGCTTCACAATTACAGAATTTGGCTGCTGGTGCTGGACAGAGCAAAGAAACAATTTTCATTTTCTTTCACTTTCAAAACGACAGCATCTAAAAAAAGCACCAAAAGTGCTTAAAATTTAATTATTATTCTGTTAACTTGTAAACAAAGATAATGTTACATGGACATCTATATTAGAATTAAAACTATGTTTATAACTTTTAATTACCATATTAATGTACATAAACATTAGCTGCATTTCATGAAACAGTGTGATCCGGATCCGCTTAAGTTTTACATGTAATCTGAGATCCAAAAACAAAGTTGGATCTCATTTTACATGTAAAACTTATGCGAATCCGGATCACACGGTTTCATGAAATGCAGCTAATGTCTTTTATATAAACAGAAATATCCATTCAAATAAAATCTAGAATATAAATTGGTTTAGTGCCCATCTCAATGTCGATTGTCGTCCAAACTCGTAGATCAGTAGAGTATGGAAAACAGTAAAATATGTGTTCGTAGAGCAAACTTCAAACTAAACAATATACACTAGAATTGAAAATTGAATAAAAACAACAATGTCTAACTTATGTAGATCTGATAAATGATGATGAAATTTCAACGTCAAATAGCATCGCTTCATATAGAAGAGAAATGGAGTTTTACTCTCACAAAAGTTGAACATATTCGAATTTCAAAATATTTGAATTGCATAATTCAAATTACTTTTTCCTTAATTACTTGGGTTTAATTACTAAAACTATTAATTGATCGACGAAAAGGTTATCGAGGTTTATATCGATAAATGAATTATTTGCTCACATATTCTCCTACTATTTCCCTGAATTTGCATTATATATAAAACTAGTTGATGAATAACGATGGAAAAGTTTTTTAATTAATATAAAAATGTGTATATGTATTTTAAAAAAATGTTTAAAAAAATGGAAAAAATGGAAAAATGACGGAAAAAATGGAAAAAATGGAAAGAACCAAAATAAATGGAAAAAATGGAAAAAATGGATTCAGCGGGAGCCCTGTATTACACATCACACTTTATTAAAATAAATCAATCAAAAGTAAATTCATGCAATTCAGACCGAGTGCACAGCATTTGGAAAATAAGCTAAATTTTTTAACCTTTTCAACCAAACTCTTGTACCTGTGCAGTGTGCATCTAATATTGTAAGGAAATACATAATGTATTATTTAAAATATTGAACGGATTGATAAAAATGACC
Source organism: Diogma glabrata (assembly GCA_963693315.1). Taxonomy (NCBI): domain Eukaryota; kingdom Metazoa; phylum Arthropoda; class Insecta; order Diptera; family Cylindrotomidae; genus Diogma; species Diogma glabrata. The sequence goes on from OY856186.1 coordinate 90,685,874, forward strand.
ATGCAGAAGGTGAAGGTATATAGACAAAACTATTTGGAATTATCGTTAATGATATTATTTTCCTCCCAGACACATGATAAAGGTAGCTCAAATTTGTATGATAAATAGAATAATAGAATGACCAATGACGAAGTTTCTTTAATTTACCGATCTTAAGAAATTGTTATTATTCCTATTGTTGAAAAGTGCAATTGCTATTGGTGCAACTTCGTGAGCTAATTAACAACAGTATCTTAAATATATTAACACTGCACGACTGCACCCCCGCCATACCTTAACTTTTCTATATTTTATTTCCTTTTCAAATACCCAGCTACTCGGGTAGCCCGGGTATTTCAGAAATTAAATACTACCCGGGTACTTGCAAAGTCGAGTAATTTGGATACCCTAGGTGTAGAGTAGGACAGTCGCATGCGTCCGACACACACATCAGGAAGATAACGAAGAAATATCAAACATTGACTTCAAAAGGAAAATAACAAATTTTTTCTTATAATTCTGAGTCAATGTTTTAACATTAACCGTTCAACGGTTTTTTCTTTTTATATAAAAAACCGCAATCTTTTTCAATCGTATAGTATGATTCATAAAAGAAATACAAATTCATACATGCATGCATATAAAGTAAAAGTACGTGTTTATTTTAAATTAAACTAAATCAAAATAACGATTATGTCGAGATAAATTTAAGAAACAGAATATTATGTATTGTATATTCAACTTATACACTTTTGTGTTTATCAATTTGAAACAATAAGAAATTGACAAACTTGGGACTCCATATATAGTTAAGCCAATATTTACTTGTACGAAATAGTGTCAAACTTTTTAGTTTTTTCATTTGCAGTTTTGTCAAGGAAAAGAAAATATTACGGTAAAAAACGATAACAGTCCGTTCTATGGTCTGGTAGTGATAATGACAATTTTTTAACAAAGATTATTTTTGTATGAATCCTTTAATCGATTTCAAAATTTTTAACTGATTGTACCTCATTTATTTTTCACAGAAAAACAATGAAATTAAAAAACGATATGCAAATGTTACATACGATGTTACTTAAAAAAAGATGTTACTGTCATTATTCGTGTATAGAGCGATTTGTCTGCCGCAATAGCGCTACAAATGAGGGATAAGAGAAAAAATCACAAAAACTTTAAAAGGGATTCTATACAAAACACAACTTGAATAATTTTAAAAATTTTCAATAGTAATTTCCCAAGGACGGTGATACATAAATCGAAATAATTTCTTGCGAAAATTTCGAAAACAAGTTGATTGATAAAAGCTCGAGACCGTGGGTCGAGGGCTATTGTCAATGCGACTTGCTTGAGGAATTTTTCAAAAAATTATGAGAATTTATCACCGGTCGAGGGGAATTCGTTTAGAAAATTCTTTGCCATTTTTGATTTCTTTATATTTTTTTTTGTATTTTCTGCATTCAATATACGTTAATTGTTTTTATTTATTCTGGATTACTATAAATCCATAGAGGCGTCAAACAATATTAATAGTATCGAAAATTGATACAATATCTTCACTATGAAAATTGTTTTGCAGGATTAAAACTTGTATTCGTCAACAAATATTATTTTAAGACATTTATTAATTTATAATTCTATTAATTCATATTGCTCCGTACTGATGATAATAAGACTAGTTTACAAGAAAAATCTCCCTGAATACAACCCAACTTTTTTTATGGATTTGAACCGCTGAACACGAATATCATATTCATTTTTTTTAGGTTAGCTCTTGTTTTTGAGATATTCGCGAAAAACCAATTTTTTCGGTGAAAACAAATGTTAATCCGGTTTTTGGATATCATATTGTACAAAACAAACAAATTTAATATATTAATGAAACAACCCGAGTCGAACTTAAACTACGATTTAAGCAGTCGACATTCTCAAATGAACCTATTTTAGTCCTTTTCGTCCTTTATTGCCTTTAGAACTTAAGAACTTTTTATTCTCGATAAACTTATTAACTCCTACAAAATCTAAAAACATACTATTTAACATCTAATTAGAATCTCAAAAAACTATTTACAGTCTACTTATTCTTATGTCGTGCTATTTTGCAAAAAAGAATTGATCTGAGATCAAAAAAATTAGCTGTCAGATCAAATTAGCTGTCAGTTTGTGTTCTTTGGCAAAAAAAGATTGATTTTTATTTTGATATAGATCAAGTTTTAAAAATCTAGATTTTTTGGTAGATTTTACAAATACATTGAAATATTATTTTTAATTGTCAAATTTATGTAAAAAAAACCGCCATTTTAATTATTATTATTATTTTGTTTTAAAATAATTTATTATTATTTAAATTATTTAAATTACTAATTAATAATAAAGTTATTACAAATAAAATGATAAAACGTAAAATCTATCATTTTCAAATGTAAACATAACCAAACATATCAAGTGACAGAACAAAAAGTCAAAACAATTTACTACTACATTTACAAAAGTAGATTGATTTATTTTATGCTATTCGGTGGCAAGTAAATAAATCAATCTTTTTTCCATCAAGCCAAAGAACGCGACATTAAAATACTACTTTACACCTAAATAAGCCTGTTTTTCAACACCTTACTAAGTACTTATCATATCCTAAGAACTTAAAAAGTCCTATCAATTCTATCAATGTACAAAATTACATCTTATTTGAATCTTCAAAAACTATTTACGATTCCGATCTTATTTCACATCAAACCCGACAAACATTTTTATACATGAAGATAGCGCTCGTATATTTAAGTTCTAAAGCTCAGTATCCTGCTCGAGCGAAGCTAAAAATTCCATATAAATTTGACGTGAAATTTAGCTCTTAAAAAATAAAATAAAAAATTTTGCTAATGAGTTCGCTGATCAGTATGCTGCTCGACGCGGAAATAATTTCAAAATGATAGTTTGCGCATTGTAATATAGATGGCTCTACTACAATATCTACACGGTTTTCGCAGCAAATTAAATGCACGAGACATTAAATTGAACGCTAAATTTTGACATTTTTATTGTATTTTGTAATTGTGCGTTTAATGTAATTGTGTGTTTAAAGTATAAATGTGCCTTTGTAAAAAAAAATTATCCTTTTTAGTTTTCAAAATGTATTTTGAAGCCGAATATTTAGATGATTCGTATTTTGAAAACGTTTTCGAGAGTGCCAATAACGAAATAAATAATGATGCTCTTGAGGTTGAGCGTGTAGATCAAATTAAAAGGAAAAAAAGACTGAAAATGGGTTAATGGCTAAAATGTCAGACAACTGTCAAAACTTATCTCTACACAAATGTCTACATACATTTTTTAGCTTCAGTTTTATCTGTATTTTTGTGGAGACCTTGTTAAAATTTAGCTTCGCTCGAGCAGAATACTGAGCATAAACTGGAAATGTATGAGTGTGATTTTGTTTGTAAAGGATGCGTCCATTTTTTCGCCATTTTTTTAATGATACAATTTAAAAGACCAAAATTCAGAAATCAAAAAATTTAAATATTTGAATTATGTGTAGAAAATAATACTAATTTTCCATAAATTTCTCAGTATTATGAAAATTTAAATCAAAATATCGATAAATTGATATGAAACAAGACAAATAAAATATATTAAAACAATATTATATTTTTTTTAAATCACTAAAATTAATTATTAAGAGGGCCTAATTGTTTAGCGAGATTATTTATATTAGATTAACCCAAAAATTTCTTTCGCACATAATTTTATATAACATTAAACTATTCAATTCTATTAAATGCATATAAATTATTTCCTAAAATGTTAAATAAATCCAGCCATATTAGAATACATATATAAAAATACGTTTTATTTTTCTATATTCTTATATTTCTTGTTCTTTCTTTTCTTTTGTTTATTTTTATTATCGCATCAAACAATTTTTTTTCTTTTCGTTTTTTAATATTACGGAAAAGACCGAAAGAATTTTTTTTTAATGTCTATTTCTCTTATACGTACGTATAAAACGTATAAAACGTACAGTATAAAACACACAATTATATACGTTTTATACCGTATAAAAGTAAAATCCTCAGTCGATAAAAATACATTTATATAAAATTATCGCGGGCGTATTATTCATCGTACTCGTGATATTTAATATTTATACAGCTTAGTTTTCTGAACTAATAGGAACAGTTGCTTTAGAAAATATAAAGTCGTCATGATAGTTTCTTACCCAACTATTCCTGTTAGTTCAGAAAACTTTCCACATTTTCAAAATATAATATAATTAGTCTGCAACAAAATATAATTAGTCTGCAACAATTTGACATTTCCAACCGTACCTATATTATTCATCAATGACCACAATTGAATTCGCTCAATAAACTTTTCACTATACTTTTCCGTTTGACGTAAATACATATTTTAACTATTACAACTTTTGTATAAAAACAATATTTGCTGCAACAACCTGATATTTTCAAACTGTACCTATTAATTAGATGTGGTGCAACCCGGATTCACACTACAAAATTTCTTTAAAACATCTCTCTAAAAATCCCTGATAATTTCCCTAATTGCTATGAAAAAACGACTTTTATCCTGCAACAACATAATATTTTAAATGCCTTATTAGATAGAGAGTAGTTGAAGCTGGATTGAACCATAAATTATAAATTCAATAACATTTCATGATACTAAATAATAAATTTTATAAGCCAAATGTTTCTAATTCAAAATGTTTCCGATTAAGTAAATGTTTGTCAAAAAAATTTGGAATCAAAATTCATTTACACTTATAATAATCAAGCTCCTGGCCTTACATTTAAATGCCAACCATCAAGATTTCTCTACATTCAATCTTACTGCTCATTATCATTTAAACTTTTTTAAGCAAAATAAATATCCCATTTTTTTTACAATTTTCTGATACATCGAATATATCGTCCCTGCGGTTCTTTTCATGGATGAAAGCTATTTTCTGAAACAAAAAATTTTAAAATCGCTCTAGTAGTTTTCATCGGTTGTTACGGTTGGTTAGTACACAGACTAGCATTTTTGTTTGCTTTTTAAGAATTTGTATAAAACTTTAATTGTTTATTTTTATTGTTTTAATATAGAGGTATCAAAGGACCTTTTCGAAAGAATAAGAAAAGAAAATGCCAAACAAATAGTTTTTTTTATAAATTATAAAATATATAAATAATTTATAACTACCTAATTATATTTTTACTGAATATAAAAATTAAAATTATAATTAATATCTGAACTAAGAAGTACTTTTAATTTTTTATGAATGAATTTCAGAAACAAAAACATATTATACGTTTTATACGTTATATACGTTTAATACGTTTTATACGTCACGTTTTATACGTGTAACGTATCAAACGTTTTATACGTGTATATTAACAACCCTGAAAAAAAGTGATACTTAAATACTCTAAATTCTAAATAGTAGAATTTGTAAGTTTTAAAGAGTAGTTAAATTTCGACTCGGGAAGTGCATAGTAAATATGCTAACCAACATTTGGAACTTTGATTTCTGATTTTTTGTAAAAATTCATCAAGGGTTCTCGAAGTTACAGTCAAAAAAGTTGAAAAAAAAACGAAAATCTCACGTTTTTTAAATATTCCATATTCAACGCCATAAATTTTGAACAAACAATGATTGTAAAACTTTATTTCTAAGACATTTGCTTCGAGTTTCCAAATGGAAATTCCTCATTACTTCACTAGTAATTATTTTACAAATTTGACACGCAACGCGAACTGCATAATAAACAGAACAACCCAAAACACACTTAACGTGACACTTTACGTGGTCTCTGAAGCAAGACAAAATATTACTAAAGACACGAATATTATTCTTAGTCAGATTGCTAGAATATTACATCACCATATAGAGGAAAAGAGGAAAATTAATAATTTGACACGCTAAACTTAGCTAATAAACTACGTAGTCTGTGAAATACGCTGGCTAGATGAGCTTTAAAGTATAAAGCCTGAAGTGGATTTTGCCACACAGGTGAGTAATATGGTCCAATCTTGTTGATGTAGATTTAACAGCTCACATGCTATATAACGAACATGTTTACCTTTCCAATAAACTCTGAATCGTTGTCAAATTTTACCTATTGATCGTTTCATAGACCACAGTCTGCTATTGAATGGTATTTTAACATTTGGGATGGTAATCGTTTATCTGAGTTAAAATACTATTACTCTAGTCTTAGTCTATAGTTCACTGCCGTATCACAAACGAACAGTATGTTGTTACATTGAAAACTTTTGTATGTGTGTGTGTATATAGTGATAATTAATTTTATTCTATTTTGTTTTATTTATACCCAAAGTTATTTTTGAAAAGTTCCGTTGTCTAATAATATATACAATTTAATTAATTTGGCAAGATATAAACATATAAATAACAAAATAACACCACCATGATAAATAAAAAAAATTACTCAATTTTGCAAAAACTATTGTTGCAAAAATAAAAATTTATGATATATAAAAATAAATATATGGGTATTTAATTAATTTTGACTTCAAACAAATGTATACCTATTATATACACGAATTAAACAACGTGTTAAGTCCCGTTATGGTTATACATATTAACTAAGGTATTCGAGATAACACAGTAAGAGTTTGTAATAGGATTGGATCGGTTCGTTTAGTTTATACCAGCGCACACTTGAACTATCTTAGTACATACTCAAAACAATGAAACGAATGTAAAAACTATGTGGTGTTGGAGCTATAATTCACTAGACTTAAATTTAAATAGATTTTGAATTGACTAGGATTTTGTAAGTAGCAAAGCAATTAAACCGAAGGTATTAAAACTATCATTTAAATTATTATTCAATTCGAAAGCATATTTGGCTTTGTCTCAATAAACTTTTCGGGTCATTCCAGATAAACTCTTATTCTCGTATTGCTTGTTGGATTTGAACTTACACTCATTAGTAATACTGAAGCAAACCATTTGTGGTAGACACACTATCAATTACGTGGCCGTCGGTTGTACGTTACGTTGGTTAATGTTACGTTACTTTGAAATTGTTTTAAAATGTCATTTAAAAAATTTAATATGTCACATATTTTGCACATTTTTGTCTATAATAATTATTATTACTTTTATAACTGCAATATTTCAAATATTTTAATAGAAAATTCTATGAACATAACTTTATACATGCGTGGTTAAAACTTACACAGTACATACTGTATTTTATGAACGTAAAATGTGAATTTTATTTGAGGATATGATATTAAAGATATTTAATGAATTCGAATTATCTTTAGTGGTATTTATTAATTGCAGTTGTGTTATGCATGATATAAAATGATATAACGTCAAAATAGCTCATCATTGCATAATTTATAGCAAACTACACTTGAACGGATTATGGCTTGAATGGTATGGAAAATGTGCACGGTATAATGTTTCATTATGGCAGCTCAGTTTCTTAGGTAAATTATTTTAATCTTTTAATACATTTGAGAACGATTTGCACATCAAACGTATGCGTTCATATATAATGCAATCATAGACGTCGTGTGTTTCAGAAACAACGGTTAAGATATGTTCTTTTGGTCGCAGTGATGAACTTTGAAACACTGACATTTTTTAGGAAAAGTTTGTAACAGTAGAATCGCAACAGTTTTGATTAATAAATAAAACGAAACATGTGAAAAATGACAATAGTAATATTTTTAAAAAAAAACGTTCAACTACTGATGCTAGATAGTATTTTTCAAGTTTACGACCGCCAATGAGACCGTAAAGTAATCACTTTTCGGTTGATCGAAATCATTCCCATCTATCCAAATTATTTTATATTTGTTAATAACTTCAGTTTATTAAACAGTTGTTGTTGCAATTTATGACAAATACAGTAATACCCCGTTTAACGTCAAGGATGCGTTCCAAAATTCCTTAACGTTATGCAAATCAACGTTAAACGGGGTATGGGTGTCGTACAAAACGATGAGATAGGTGCTTAATTGTTAATTTTTTCGTCAATTTTTCTTCCTTTTCAATAATTATTAACTGATTAAGTAGAATATTTCGTGCATTTTTCTCCATGTCCGAGGCCGCTTGGAGCGGGCGTCTGTCTTAAATCAAGCGGCATGCTATATGAATTTATGAAAAGATTATTGACCTTGAATCGGACCTCTCTCTCTTTCTGGCGTTTACATCCCATGGAGGAATTTTGCCATCTGTGCAATCAGCTTCCAACCATCTCGTACCATGACCAGTTGACCCCAGTTTCAACATCCTATATCACGAAGGTCTTGGATGATGTCATCACGCCAGCGTTGTCTAGGTCTTCCTCTTCGACGAACACCAGCTGGTTGTTGTTGTGACACTTTTTTATCATTCTATCTAATGGAGCCTTTTAATACATCGCAGCCTCCAAGAAGCTGTCTGATTTCATGATTCATTCGGATTCTATACTGATTTTCAGCAACATTACATGGACCATAAATTGTTCGTATGACCTTCCTCTCGAATGTTGATAAAATTCTACAATCGGAGGAAGTCAGTGTCCAGCTTTCACTTCCAAATGTAATCACAGGTCGCTTTGTAAAGTGTGAGTTTACAGGACCGCGAAAGATGTTTTGATCGCAGAAGTTTTGAGTATGCGTAGAAAACTCTGTATGTGACAGAGATACGGGCTTTGATATCTGCCTGCTTGTCATTTGACGATGTTATTACAGACCCGAGGTATTTGAAGTTTTCCACGTGTTCCACTTCATAGTCGCCAGTATCCAGATTTCCGGGAGGTATGTTCTTAGATGTTGCTAACACTTTAGTTTTGCCGGTGTTGATGCATAATCCAAGTCGTTTAGCATTTCTTTCAAGCTGAGAGAGACTATTCTTAATATCGCTCGTTCTACGCCCGAGAAGCACAATATCATCTGCCTAGCCAAGTACTTGACTAGATTTGTTATATATGCAGTTTTGTGTCTCAATTCGGCTTTTTCTTATCGCGTACTCCAGCGCTAAATTAAACAGTACGTGCGCGAGTGCATCACCTTGTCGAACACCTGATGTTACACCGAAAGGGTCATAAACTGACCCTTCGATTACTATTCTACAATTTGATCCCGATGTTGTAAGTTTGCACAGAGAAACAAGTTTCTCTGGGATATCAAGGCATATGAGTGCGGACCAAAGGTTGTCGCGAATGATACTATCATATGCTTGCTTGAAATCAACGTAGAGCTGGTGAATGCTTATGTAGTACTCCCAACATTTTTCCAGAATCATCCTTAATGTAAAACATTGATATGTGGTTGAACGGTTGGGACGAAAACCACACTGATAGTCACCGATGATAGATTCGGCGAACTGAATGAGTCGAGCAAGTACGACATTAGCTAGTATTTTATATGCAGTGTTTAACAGTGCGATGCCACGATAATTCGCACACTTTAGACGGTCACCTTTTTTATGTAGCAGAACAATGAGAGCTCTTTTCCATTCAGCAGATAGTTTTTCTTGGTCCCAGATTGCAAGAAATTTTTCAAAAGTTCTGCGAGAATTCCATCGAAACCTGGTGATTTGCCATTTTTCAGTTTTTTAATGGCAGCTTCCAATTCTTCTATTGCTGGGTAAGGGACAAAAATCTCCTCAGTTGATGAAACAATTGCTCGAATAGGATGAATTTTTTTTTTTTTTTACTTTATTTATTTATTTTTTTTTTACGATTTATATGTTTTACATTTACACTAAGATTACATTATTTGCTAACATATAGCTCAAGTATTATTATTTATCGTCTACAAAAGCACATAGTGTGCTTATCCGTAGACATTTAAAGTTGTATTATTTTATTTTTATTTTGATTTTGAGTACATATTGTATTTTATCAGTTTTTAAGTTGTTGATTTGCATTTTTCCTATTTTTACATCTTTTATCAGTTAGTTATTACAATTTCTTATAAAATTATATAATTAGTTTGTGTATAATTGGTAGACATGTATCTTCAGTACCTCCTTGAATTTAGAAATCTTCTTAATTGTTTTAATATTTTCCGGTAATTTATTAAAAAAGGATAGACCTTGGTACAAAAAGTTTGCTTGACCTCTGACTGTGCGGCAAAAATTCAAATAGTAATTATCTTTTTGGCGTGTTGAATAATTATGAACTGAGCCTACAATTGCTAACGACATATTATTCTTTATTAAGTTGTTCTCTATCTTAAATACAAGAAGAACTGATTCGAACATTATTAAAGCATCCAACGGCAGATTATTTTGGTTATACAGTAACCTTGTAGGAGTTAACTTTGGTAAGTTTTTTACGCTCTTTAAACATCTATTAATAAGACGTTTAACTTCATTCAGTCTAAACTTAGCTGAGAATCCCCAGATAGGTAGCAAATATCGCACTTGACTCATTACGTGGGCATTAAAGATATTGTATTTAATACTTATTGGTAATATATTTTTCATTTTAAATAGTATAAAAGATATTGCTCTAATTTTTCCCTTAATTGATTTTATATGTTGTTCAAAATTCAGACACGAATCAACAAGAAGTCCTAAATATTTAGTTATATATACCCGATTTATTAAATGATTCTCAACCTTAATATTGTATAGATCTATGTCATTTAAATTTTTGTTAGGAGTTTCAAAAATAATGTAATTAGTTTTAGAGAGATTTAATTTGAGATGATTACTGACCGCCCATTCATTTATTTTATTCATGTCTTCTTGCATTTTAGTCATGAGATCATCGCAACTCAATTCGTTATATAGGACTGCAGTGTCATCTGCATACATTTGAGGTTTTCCATGTAAATCCAAGCAAAATAGGTCATTTACATATATTATAAATAATAAAGGACCCAATAGGGAGCCTTGCGGAACACCATGTTTTATGTTTAGGGAAGAACTTAAAGTTTCATCAATTTTCACAAACTGAGAGCGATTTTTTAGATATGTTTCAAATATTTTAAGCTCATTAGTACCTATACCTATTTTGTTTAACTTAAACAATAATCGTGCTGATTTTATAGTGTCGAACGCCTTTTGAAGATCTATAAATATACATGAAGTATATAATTTTCTATCTAGCCCCTCTTTTAACTTTAGAATCATTTGACCAGTAGCTGCCAATGTACTTGACCCACTCATAAATCCAAATTGATTTCCGTTTATGATTTTATTATTTAAACAAAACTTTTGCAGTCGTTTATATATGACAATTTCCATGCATTTTGAGAAGGTAGAGAGAATTGATATCGGTCTATAATTAGAAACTTCATAAGAATCTCCGGATTTGAATACAGGACATACCTGGGCTACTTTGAGACTGTCGGGAAAGCAATAGGATTCCATTGACTGATTGATAAGATCAACCAATTTTTGAGATAGTATTTCATTGTAGTGGAGGCAGAATCTAGATGATATATTATCAAATCCATTGGCAGAGCGGTGATTTAAATTCTTAATAATATCTGTAATTTCTTGGAGATTAGTTGGGGTTAGGGTAAAAGGATCTATAACAAAATTTTGGTCATTACTATCTTCATTTGATGCCATATTTTGAGGTAACAGATCATCAACGCAATTGACAAAATATTCATTAAACCTATTACAGGTTAGCGTTTTGTCATCGATTGTTTGACCCTGACTATCTTTAATTTTAATAACTTTCGAGTTCTTTGATTTATTAAAAACAAATTTATTTAATATTTTCCACAGACTTCGCGCATCACTTTTATTTAGTACATTTTGAAAATATTTCATTTTCCCATCATTTATAGTCTCTACGACTTGCTTCTTAAAAAATTTGAAACGATCAACAAAATAACTGTTTGATGGAAATTTGGTTTTAAGATTATAAAATTTATCTCTTAGTTTGATATTTTCTTTTACAGATTTATTAATCCAAGGTAACGAAAATGTACATGGCAACCTAATTGTATGATCGTGTGTATTGTGTTTAATTGTTTCCTTACATACATTTATTAAATCATCAAAGGTTTGACAACTGCTTATTGATTCTGCTAATTTGGCAGAATCTATTTTACTGTGATCTAGAGTTTTTTTTATGAATTCAACTTTTGTGTTTGTAATATCTGGTTGACTTAGGCTTATTAATAATAACCTATGATCACTTATACAATGATCTATCAATGATAAGGAGTAACTGCGATCTACGATATCCGTGACCAAATGATCAATAATTGTATGGGTAGAAGATTTAATAGTATGTGCAACTCTCGTAGAAAACAATTTATCTATTTTATTTAAAACTAAATATCCGTTTGAGTTTAATATATCATAGTATTCTGAAATTTCAGTACTCGATTTTAATAAGTTTAAATTGAAATCACCCAGAATTACACATTTATTATACCTTTCCAATAAATTGTTTAAATTCTCTAAAAATGTAAAGTATGTATTTATGTAAAGTATGTTAAGATTTGACGTTTTTAAAAAACTACTAGGTATATTATTTACATTATAGGTTATTTCACAAGAGTTAACTAATTCACTAGAATCCATATTCATAATTTACTTAAATTAATTATTTATTAATATTACCACAGAGAGAAGTTTTAGTTTTTGTATTTCTCCACATCATCTTTAGACTTGATTACATGGATAGGTGAAGTTCCAGTTTTACGAATGAAAATGTTGTTATTCGAGAACCATACGTATTGAAAGTTGAAAGATTTCTTCAATAAACGAGCTTCTCTAAGTAGTTCCTGATTAAATGTTGTAAGATGCATATTAAAATAAATTTGTCTTCCTTCATCGGTTTCATTTAAAAATATTTTTTTCGTAAAAAGGTTGGCTTTATACGTTTTTTTTGCTGATTTCATTTGATCCTTGATTTTTGTATTTGTAAATCTAATAAGAAGTGGTGAATGAGTTTGAGTAGTTTTTTGCTCATTACCTTTCTTTTTTAGCCTTATTACTTCATTAATGTCTCCTATCTTTAGATCTACCTTAATCTCTTTGGCAACCAATGAGACAGCTTCAAGATCATTCAATTCACCATTTTCAGGAATTCCCATAATAATCATATCACAATTAAGGCGCTCCTGTTTAAGAGTTTCAATTTCAAATTTTTGATTTTCAACCAGACTTTCCAAATTACGTGTTCGCTCAATATAGTCGTTTAACATAGCTTTTAAAGATTTGTTTTCTTGTATTAAAATATCTAGTTGACTAGAAATAAATTGTTGAGATTTAACCAAAGAATTGATGGATGACTTTGCAGTTGTGCTATAATTTTCCTGTTCATTATCATCTGATTCTGTTTCAATAGAAGAGTTTTTATTTGTATTTCTTTCATTACATTCATTCTCACATACACTTGAACAATACCAGATATGATCATCGACATACTGCTTGTATTGATAACGCGTGACCTTCGTACATTCAAGATGAAAATTTTCCGAACAGGCTTTGCATGTAAGTTTTTTATCTTTTTTGGTGATAGTTTCTTCACACTTAGGACATTTGCGAGCTGGTGGACTAAGAAGAAAGTTTTTTTTCTCTTGGCCCCTTAATTGATTTTTATTTGGTTTTCTTGGTGGCATAGTAAATGAAATCACAATGTTACACTTGTTTTAGTTTAGGAATTAACAGTTTTTATAATAAAACAAGACACAATCAAAAAACTATTAGCAATAATACTAATACCACTAATAACACTTATAATTTTGAATAAATTACACAAATTTAGTAACACTAAATTAATTTAATTATTTAATTTTATTTTATTTCAAAGAGCAAATCAAAAACATGTACGTACTCAATCGAAAGTAAAAAAAGAATCGTTTGTTTAAATGAAAGGTTCTGACATTTAACACCGAATTTCATTCGTCCTATTCAGTAGGTCTTGAAAGTGGGATCGCCACACTGCCAGCACATCACGTTCACTTGTTGTAAGTTCATTATTTTCATTTTTGATGGCTGTAGATCTTGGGTGGAAATCTTTTGTCAGATTCCGTGCATTGCCAAAGCACTCTTTTGAATTTCCGTTGGCCACATGTTAGTTTGATGTTTTCCATGCAGCTCTTCATGTGTTCGCGTTTTTTTTACGTAGAAGTTTTGCTGAGGCTTTCTTGGCGCATAGATAATCAGCTTGGGAGCTTCGGTTGTTCCTTGTTAACCATTTTTCTCGCAGTTTTTGTTTATGTTCAACGGCTTCGTGGCACTGATCGTCAAACCATTCGTTGTGTGATTTTGGTCGTCGTTTTCCGATTGTAGTTTGTGCTGCGGCTATAATGGTTGATTGAAGCGTTTGCTATTCTTCTTTTATGTTTAATGGCATCTCAGAAGAGATGTCATGCTCTTCTATGTTTTGTGTTATTACTTCCTGATATCTATTCAGCGTCCGAATGTTTAAATGCTTCGACATTTCAGCGTACGGTCTGTAGATGATAATTTGCACTTGCACTTAAAGATGAAAAGCATATGATCGGTGTCCATATCAGCACCTATGTATGATCGAACGTCAGTTACACTTGTAGAGGATCAATTTGATTTTACGTTCTTCCTTCATTTGATTTCCACGTTGCCTTGTGAATTCTCTGATGAGGGAAGAAAGCGCTGGAAATTACTAGATCATACATCATAGCCAGTTCGACTGCGCGAAAACCGTTATTGTTGCTGGTATGATGCAAGCTGTTAGGGCCGATATGTGTTTTAAGTTCTGCAATCCTACCAATTTCAGCATTAAAGTCACCTACCACGATTTTTATATCGTGCCGCGGGATGTTATTGATGACTTCTTCGAGTTCTAGGAAGAAAAGGTCTTTAATATCATCTGATTTATCGTCAGTAGGTGCATGAACATTGACGATCATTACATTGAATTTTTGCGTGCGGATTCTCAGTGTGCATAACCGCATATTAATTGGGCAGAAGTCGATAACATGCTGATTCACGCGACGGTGTATAAGAAAGCCAACTCCAAATTCTCCTCCGTTTTGATGACCGCAATAATACAGAGTGTATCCTTTCGCTGTTTCATGGGTTCCACTACCTGCCCATCTTAGTTCTTGTAATGCCACTATATCCAGTGTGTAGCTCTTGACTTGTTGTATGAGTTTTAGGAGATCTCTTGGTCTTCTAAGGCTTAGCACGTTCCAGGTTCCCATTTTTAAATCGTAGTCCGGGTACAGTTTCCGAGGTTGTTCCAATAATGAATCCGAGATATTCCGAGGCCTGTGTACAGAATTCATGACAATAATTTGTTTACGGAAATGGGGTGTTAGGCCTTCGCCCAAACCAAATTTTCATGAATGTTCTGCATCTTAAGGTCACCAGAAACAACCTTTTTACACGATTATATAGCGAGCCGCTTGATCCAAGCCAGGCGTCCGCTCCAAGCCGCCCCTAACATGGAGAACAGACGCTTGAGTTGCATTGGTCTTATGACGCCAATGAGTATAAGCAGTATTTACTCTGCCCCTCTCAACTACACCAACCTTATTCTGTTAGCGTTACCCAGGTAGCATGGCGTGGACGTAGGATTTCGGATTTTCGCTACTCCTGGAACCGGACCCGTTCACGAAAATATGGGTTGAGCCTATGGTTAACACCCTCACCCCGGAAAAAAAAATTTGTTAAATTTGGAAATCAGAAAGAGAATAACAGACCTGGACAAAAATACAGAATTTAACCTACACGAGGAAAAACAACGGACGGAATCGGAACATAGAATTTGCGCAACCTAAGCGCTGCTGATGCTCTAATAAGTCCAGAAACAGAGCCTTAATAGTATGGGATGGACATCATTGCTCTGCAAGAAATTAGACAGCCAATAATAGGAAAACAAGGTTTGGGTAATCACTCTTTATACTGTAAGAGTCATTCTTCTTGAAGAGAACTTGGTACTGGTTTTCTTGTTGGTGTACGCAAACAAAAAGCCGCGATGAAATTTAACCCGGTCAGTGAGAGAATCTGCTACCTACGGGTACGCGTAAACATTTACATCGTCAGTATAAAAACAATGACGAGTATTTAATTTTGTTTTAAATAGCAGACGAAACTATTACACGAGTAGAGAAACTTATAAAAATATCAAACTATTAATTTTTCTTGTTTTGTAAAACTTTTCAAATTCGCTGATAAACATAGTTAATGAAAATTAAAAAAGTTGATTAAATTCGAAAGAACAAATAATTTAATAGATTATTTTGTTTGTTTCTCGACAATTCGAAAAAAAACTTGTTTTCATTTTTTTAAAATTTTCAAAAAAAATTAGAAATTTGAAATAACGTTATAGTGAATCAACGTTAAACGGGGTAACGTTATACGAAGTCTGACTGTACATATTTTTCTGTCACAAACCTACCATAAAATAACAATGCATGCACAATGAAAATACTTTTACTCATGAGATCCAAGTTTGTATGAAAATTTATTTCGAGAAAAAAAAAATTTATTTTTGAAATACTTTGAAATATTTTCCTCAATGAAAAAGTTAAAAATTTCGTAACTTTTTTCTCATGATTATTAAAGAATTGAGCTACCTACATTTTAAGGCATTGTATTTCTATTAAAAAATAATAATAAAAAGTTGCTTAAATCTCATGAGGAAAAACCTCATACATTGTGCATGCACCGTAAGTTGTTTGAAAAAATAGAACAATATTTTGAGTTTTATTTTAATTTCAATTTATTAAAAAGCTTTTGCAGCAATTATGACAAATACTTTCATTTTGCTCAAAATCGATAAAACAAACATAATAAAATATAAGTTTTTTGAAAAATCTTAGATTATAAAATATACAGGATAAGCAATATATCTTTTTTATTCGCCTACATACTAAAGTGTTAGTTTATTACTGTGATTTGCGAACTTAAAGTGTCACCTTTTACCATATATTTTGTTGTCATAGTTACGTCCAAAAAAGTAAAAAACATTTGCATTTGTTAAAATTCTATCAAAAATAGAAATTTTAATCTAAGCACCTTTGCAATTCAAAAATATGGAGGGGCTGAAATCTCAAAGCTCTGAGATATCAAGACTTCGGTCTGGGTAAAGGATTTTGATATAGTTTTCGGCAAAAAACTTTCACGAGGACATGGTTTTTAGTTTTGGGCAGCGATGTATATCAAACATAACTCTTTGTTAAAGTACAAGTATTTTTTATATCTGTTTAAAAATTTATTACAAAACTAACACGAAACATCAATACGTTGCCGGAAAATTATAATCAAAATTCCAAAAATATTGTTAAATTAAATAAAATCAAACTTTTTCAAAATTCCAAAAATATTCTAAAAATTAGAATGAAATCAAATATTTAAACTTTTTCTAAATTCCGATAATATGCCAAAAATTCTTTAAAATTCGAACTTTTCCAAAATTCTAAAAATATTGCAAAAATTATTACAAAGACAAAAATTAAAACTTTTTTCAAAATTCCAAAAATTATAATAAAATA
Organism: Diogma glabrata; assembly: GCA_963693315.1. Taxonomy (NCBI): domain Eukaryota; kingdom Metazoa; phylum Arthropoda; class Insecta; order Diptera; family Cylindrotomidae; genus Diogma; species Diogma glabrata. The sequence goes on from OY856186.1 coordinate 90,703,277, forward strand.
AAAAATTAAAAATTTTTCAAAATTCTAAAAATATTCCAAAAATTCTTACAAAATCAAAAATTAAAACTTTTTCCGAAATTCTAAAAATATTGCAAAAATTATTACAAAATCAAAAATGCAAGCTTTTTCAAAATTCCAAAAATATTTCAAAAACTATAACATATTCAAAAATTTCCATGTTCAATTTCATTTTCAATTACATTTACGTCATAAAAACAGCTACATTTTTTTTTCCAAAAAATTGGCTAAAAAATAAATGATTTGACATTTTTTGACACACTTGATAACATTTTTTTGACAAACTTATAATGCCATAATTCTCAATAATAATAATAAATTTCATTTCGAGCAAACAATTTTATTTTTTCCAAAAAATTGGGTAAAAAATAAATAAAAATCTCTCTTTTGACACACTTGACAACATTTTTTTTGACAAACTTATAATGCCAAAATTCTCAATAATAATAATAAAATTTCAATTCAAACAAACAATTTTATTTTTTTCCAAAAAGTTGGGTAAAAAATTAATAAAAATCTTTCTTTTGACACACCTGACAACATTTTTTTGACAAACTTATAATACCATAATTCTCAATAATAATAATAAAACCGAAGTAGTTTCATTTGAAACAAACAATTTTTTTTCCAAAACATTGGGTAAAAAACTAAATGAAAATCTTTCTTTTGACACACTTGACAACATTTTTTTGACAAACTTATAATGCCATAATTCTCAATAATAATAATAAAACCGAAGTAGTTTCATTTCAAACAAACAATTTTTTTTTCCAAAAAATTGGGTAAAAAAATAAATAAAAATCTTTCTTTTGACACACTTGACAAATGACAACATTTTTTTGACAAACTTATAATGCCATAATTCTCAATAATAATAATAATATTTCATTTCCAACAAACAATTAATTTTAAAAATTATATAATTTTCTTGTGTGAACTACTTGAAGTGATTGCAATAATACAGAGTAAAACAACGTCTTTTTTCACTTCAAAAACTTTTTATTGTAACACCAAATATTTTCTGTCTCTAAGAGACCTTCTTCTTGGGTTAATTGTTTTCTAAACTCTAAAAAGTTTAGAAAACAATTAACCCAAGAAGAAGGTCTCTTAGAGACAGAAAATATTTGGTGTTACAATAAAAAGTTTTTGAAGTGAAAAAAGACGTTGTTTTACTCTGTATTATTATAAATTAATTTTACTTTTTTTCCAAAAAATTGGGTAAAAAAAAAAATAAAAATTTTTCTTTTGACACACTTGACAACATTTTTTTGACAAACTTATAATGCAATAATCTAGTTTTTGATCTCACATACCAATCCCGACCATCAAGATTCCCCCAAATTTAATGTTCCTACTCGTAATCACTTAAAATGAACGTTTTTTAAGCCAAAAATATGAAAATTTGCTATTTTTGACACACATAATGATTTTTTTGACACACTTCCGGTACAGTTATCGAACACAGCGTCCTTTCGGACCTGCACCTTGTGAATACCTATTTTTAGAAAAAAAAATTTTTGAAATCCCTCCAGCCGTTTTCCCTGCAGTGTAGGTAATGACGGCGGCCGGCCGACAGACAGACATACATTTTTTTTTTTTGATTTTTTAGAATCAGGAGGTCCTAAAACGTCGAGAAATGTCAAAAAAAGTGGGGGTAAAAATTTCACTTTGAGCTCATGAATGTAATACTTAGGTCTTTCAGACCGAAGTAATTTCATAATCCAATTAAAATATTTGTTATTATACAGGGTTTTTCAATAAGAACATAACAATTTTGTATTTAAATAAAACACAGAATAATTGAGATATCGAGCTGAAATTTATTTCATATACAATACACATGTTACATTTAAGAATGGAATTCGATCTCGGCCATATGACCACCGCGAGCAACGTTTGCAGTGATCGATTCTTTGAATCCAATTTTCGAAAAAATAGGGTCCAATCACACCCCCAGCATGAAATCCACACCACACGGTCACTTTTATGGATGAAGTGTAGTCTCTTGAAGCACATGTGGGTTTGTTGCTGACCAAAAACGCATATTTTACTTGTTAACAAAGCCATTTAGCCAGAAATGAGCTTCATCGCTGATGTTGATTTTTCGATGAAATTCATTATTTTCTTCAAACTTTTGCTGAGTGCAATCGGAGAAGTTTCGGCGCTTCACATGATCAAGGGGCTTCAGTCCTTGAGTTAATTTGATCCTGTAAGGGTGTAGGACAAAATCTTTACGTACAATTCTCCACAATCTGGTTTGAGAGATTCCCAATTACTGTGAACGGCGTGGAATCGATCGATTTGACTCATTTTAAACTGAAGGTCTAACGGCTGCGATATTTTCGGTACTCCGACCGGTGCGTTGTCTCACTGGCACAGGAACATTCAATAGTGAATATGTTGACTCGAATTTATCCACTATAGCACGCACAGTCTGTCTGGTGGGACGATTATTACGACCGAAAATTTGCGTAAGCGCTCTCAAAGTTGCGACCACCGACTGAGAATTTTGGTAGAACTTTTTAATAATTTCCAAACGTTGCTCGTTCGTGAACTTCACCATGATAAAAATGTAAACTTTGACTAATGTTTTGACATTGACAGATCATAAAAAAAATTCAAGAGTGCGTTCGTATTAAAATACAAAATTGTTATGTCCCTATTGAAAAACCCTTTATTTGTTTTATAGTTATACAAATATTTTGAAAAAAATAACAAATATTTTGTCAAAAGTTACTTGTTTAACATGTTTTATGTTTAAAAATTTAAGCAAATTTTTAATGTTGATTTATATATATTAGGGTTTCTCAAACGGGATCCCGGGATCCCGTTTTCCCGGGATCCCGGAGGTAAATTTTCATCCCGTTTTCCCGGGATTTCACCCCGGGATCCCGGGTATCCCGCTAATTTTTATTAACATTTTTTTGTACTTTTTTCAAAGATATTAAAAGTTTTCTCACTCGAAAATCGAGTAGTTTTTAATTCTTTTCCCTCTGTAGTAATTAATTTCGTTCAAAATTAGGAAAATATTTTTTTGACACATACGGTATCATGGTTTTTTTGTATTGTTTTTTTGACACATATAACCACAACAAATTAAAACCAATCAAACTTAAAATAGGTAGATTTTTCTGAGAAATCTACCTAAAACTTGCGCTACATTTCTCTTAATTTATGTTTAATGGTTCTGTTGGACGGATGGTTCAATGGACGTTTCGTCACGAAAACTCGGACAAAAATGAGTGATGGCGCCATTGACAACCTAGTTTTTTGAAAAATTGTTTAAAAATTAGTATTATGAATTTATTTTTGTTTTTATGTATTCTTTTTTATTTAATTTTTGAAGTTTTTCTAATTAAAAATAATGGAAATATAAAAATCAATAGCGCATTTTTGTGCTGTTTTAATTTTACACATTTTTCTACCACCCAATTAGAAAAATCTAGCTTTTCAGCGTTTCCCGGGATTTCCCGGGATCCCGGGAATTGGATACTTTTTGTCCCGGCTTCCCGGGATTTGAATTTCTACGGGAAATGAGAAACCCTAATATATATAGATTATATGACGTAAGCTATTTTGGACTTAATGTAGGTGCAAACTTCACATACGTTTAAAATCTTTAGCTTTACGTCCTTTAATCATGATCTACTATTAAGTGACATTTTTTATTACTTTTTCTAAAAGAAAAGAAACTATTCGAGCTATTTTTCTATTACAGAGAATAGATATTTGTATTGAAAAATTTCAAAAGAAGCAAATCGACACAATCTATTTACTCAACAGGCCCCGCCGGTTTCATTTGATGACTCACCTCGCGAAGTATAAAATATGTAATACTTCGTGAGGCACCTGTTCTTGACGAGCCCGACAACTTTTGTATCTGCCATTTTTCTCGATTCGGCAGCTTTTTCGTTCGGCAAACGCCGAAACATTACGATTGTCCGAGGATATTGTAAATTTACTACCACAATTTTGTTTTTTTATTAATGGGGTGTGGAAATTTGTTTAAGAAAACGAAGGTAACCTAGTCCGACAAAAATTTGTCTGCTATTGTCGAGTCCGACAACCCAAACATGCCAAAATGTCAATTGTCAGACTCAACAATAGGAGATAAATTTTTTTCGGACAAGGTTAACCTCGTTTTCTTAAACAAATTTTCACCCCCCCATTAATAAAAAAAAATTGTGGTAGTAAATTTACAAGATTCTCGGGCAATCGTTATATTTCGGCGTTTGCCGTACGAAAAAGCGGCCGAATCAAGAAAAATAGCAGATACAAAAGCTGTCGGACTCGTCAAGGACAGGCGCCTCATGAAGTATAAAATATGTGGTAATCATCAAATCAAACCGGAGAGGGCCTCCTGACTATTTCTAAATTCTTAACAGAATATTTTTTATTTACAAAGGATAAAATTTAAAAAAAAAACAATTCCACTTTTGTTTACCTTCTCACAACAAGTCAAAAGGGTCAAACTGCCTAGTGCCTATCTGCAACAACATATTATGGCCAAATACAGTTTGATTCTTTTTGGTCCATTTGACTCATGAGAAGGCAAACAAAACTAGATTGGTCTTAGAAGAAAAATGCAAATTGTCCCTTTTTATGCAACACTATCGATATCTTTTCCTATAAAAGGAACCAGATAATAATGGTGCGCAGACATCCTGTGTTTATTTATTTTGTGTAAACTACTTTTAATCCAAAATTTGAGCTTAAAGAGAAGTTCAATTTGTTATGCATTTATAGTGTATATACACGAAATTTATGAAAACATTGCATTCGCCTGTATATTGTATTTTTTTTTTTTAAACGGCGTTCATGCTCCATGTAGGAGCGTTGCCAGGCTAATCAGCTTTGAATATTCACCACGGTCATTCGCAACAGCGACATAATTACCATGGCAGCCGATTTTTTTAAGGTCGTTTATTACGTCAGTCTCCCATTGTAGTCGTGGTCTACCTCGCGGTCGCCCACTCCCTGGGGTACTAACGTACATTTTTCTAATCATTCCAGACTGTGAATCGGCTCGTAGAACATGCCCAAACCAAGCAATCCTATTAGAACGGATACAACCTATTATATCAGGACCCTCAAGAAGGTCTCTGATCTCAAAGTTATATCGGGTTCTATACTCTCCATCGTCTGTCTTAAGTGGACCAAAAATGTAGCGTAATATCTTACGCTCAAATACAGATAAATGCGATTCGTCATTCTGTGTAAGGGTCCACGTTTGTGATCCATACATCACAACCGGTCTAATCAATGTCTTGTATAACTTGAGCTTGGTGTTAGTTGATACATACGGAGATCCAAGGAGAGGTTTGATTGAGTAGAAAGTTCGATTACCTGCAGCGATTCGAGCTTTTATATCTGTAAGTATGCTGTTGTTTGAGTCAAGCATTGATCCCAAATATTTAAAAGATTCAACTCCCTCAATTCGTTCATCGCCGCACATCAAATCTTTCTTCTCAGACTCTCTTGAAACATTCATATGTTTGGTTTTATTGTAGTTAATTTGAAGACCAATATTTCTAGCTCCACTCTCAAGCGACTTAAAAGTCTCACTCATAACAGCTTCACTTCGGCCGAGGATGACAACATCATCAGCGTATGCAATCATCTGTACTGAGTTTATTGACAAGATATTGTTGTTAGTCGGTAGTTTCTTTTGACGGCACACATATTCCAAGGCTAAATTAAAAAGTATAGGAGAGATAGCATCACCTTGTCTTAACCCGGAGTCGACTTTAAAAAACCTTGATATTTCGTTCTCTACTCGTACACAGCATTGAGAGTTCTGTACTGTCATTTTGCATAGTGATACCAGTTTACCAGGAATTCCCATTGACACCAGAGCAGACCATAGAGTCTCTCGTTCGAGAGAGTCGTAGGCCTGCCTGAAATCAATGAAGAGTTGGTGCACTGGTATGTTGAACTCTCGGCACTTTTCCAAAATCATCCTTATCGAGAAAAGTGCATCGGTGGTACCTCGGCCCCGCCGGAAGCCACACTGATATTCTCCAAACAGTTGTTCAGCAAAAGGATTGATTTTGGATAGCAAAATGTAAGAAAAGATCTTATATGCTGTGCAGAGTAGAGCGATTCCTCTGTAGTTTGCACATTGTAGGCGATTACCTTTTTTATGGATTGGTATCAGCATAGCTGTGTTCCAGTCCTGTGGCATGGTTTCAGTCCTCCAGATCATTTGAACAAGTTCAAACAATCTTAAGGATAGAGTTTCACCACCATGTACAATCATTTCGGATGTTATATCGTCGATACCAGGTGCTTTATTGCATTTTAGTTTTGACAGCGCCGCATCGAATTCCTCTTTGGTGGGTTCGTCTACATGTACCTTTGACGCACGAATAAGCTTTGCTCGTCGTCCGACTTGTTGCTGGTCACTTAAGTTGAGAAGATTCTCAAAATAAGCGGCCCAAGTATCTAAAATATTTTTAAGGTCTACTTGTAGCTCCCCATCTTCGTTTTGAATAGCAGTCGATCTAGTTTGAGGGCCCTTCTTTAAGGTTTTAACCTGTTGAAAGAAGTTACGCGATTGATGTTCCTTATTGAAGCTTTCAATCTCCTCACACTTTCTCTTCCACCATTCTCTCTTCGTTCGTCTACATAACTTTGTAACGGCTTGTCTTGCCAGTTTATAGTTCTCCTTCGTGGACCTGGTGTTGCGTCCTTGCAGACATTTCAGATAGCAATCTCTTTTGTATTGAATAGCGTCAAGACATGCTTGATCCATCCATGGCTTCTGGGAGTGGTTTTGTGGTCGTCCAAGTATTCCCTCAGCAGCGCTTAAAACAGCATCTTTGAGCAAATACCATGACTTATCGACGTCTCCATTAATGGTTTCTGATTTCTCCAATGTTTCGGCAATATGGTTTTGATATCTCTCTTCTGGTTCTGCATTCTTTAGTGATGAGATGTTAAATCGTTTCCGTTGATTGAATTTCGGAATGCTTGGGTTTGGGAAGTGGAACCTTATTTTAGCACATACAAGAAAGTGGTCACTTCCAATGTATGCACCTCTAAAGGATCGCACATCCAGAACACTCGAAAAGAAACGTGCTGTAACTAGCACGTGATCAATTTGATTTCGAGTGTTTCCATTCGGTGAGACCCATGTCTGCTTATGAATCGATCGGTGCGGAAAGAAAGTACTGGCAATTCTCAAATTATTTGATAATGCAAACTCAGTCATTCTCTCACCATTATCATTCGAATTCAAATGCAGACTGTTGGGGCCCACCACATTTCCATAAGAGATATCTCTTCCAACCTGCCCATTAAAGTCACCAAGAACCATAGTGAAGTCGCGTGTTGGTGTTTGTTTCATAACCTCTTCCAGTGCTATGTAGAAATTATCCTTCTCGTCGACGGTCTTAGCTTCAGTAGGTGCATGCACGGCAATAAGAGAGATATTGTTATATGTACCACGAACACGTAGGTAGCAAATCCTCTCACTGACCGGGATGAATTTCATCACGGCTTCTTGTATGCGTGCACCAACAAGAAAGCCAGTTCCAAATTCTCTTCGAGAAGGATGACCACTACAGTATAGAGAGTGACTATCCAAATCTTGTTTTCCGATTATTGGCTGTCTAATTTCTTGCAGAGCTATGATATCCATCCCATACCTCTCAGCCTCTGTTTCTAGACTTATAAGAGCATCAGGAGCGCTCAGGCTGCGCACGTTCCACGTTCCGATTCGGTAGTCTGGTCCTTTTTCACGTCCAGGTAAAATTCTGTTGTTTTTGTCCGGGTCTGTTTTTCTTTTCTGATTTCCAAATTTAACAAATAATTTTTTTTCCGGGGTTAGGGTGTTAACCTTAGGCCCAACCCAAATTGTCGTGAATGGGTCCGTTCTGCATCTTAAGGTTACCAGAAACAACCTTTTGACACGTTTATATAGCGAGCCGCTTGATCCAAGACAGACGCCCGCTTCAAGCCGCCCCTACCATGGAGAACAGACGCTTGAGTCGCATTGGTTTTAAGGCGCCAATTCGCCATGATGTACCATGATTGACTAAGCAGTTTTTACCCTGCTTGTCTCCGGTACACCAACCTAATTCTGTCAGCATTAACCAGGCAGCACGGCGTGGACGTCGAATTTCGGATTTCGCTACCCCATTGTATAATCTAGGGAAAAAATTAACTAAATATTAAAACCACAAACACAATCCATATAAAAAAGTCCATACAAAATATAAATAAATAAATCTATATTGTTTTAATTGATAAAAAACAATTTCTGATGAAAAACCCCTTCATGATAAAAAAACCCATTCCATACACGAGGAAAATAGCGATGCAATGTGATTAAAATTTGAAAAATAATATTTAATACAATCAAAAGAATTTAATCAATACAATTATAACCCATCGAATAATGATCATTTTTATTGGAAAATTGTCATAACGCAATAGGTTAAGTTTATTATGCTATAGGTTAGAAAACAATAATACATACTATTATAATGGAAAAATAGAAAAACATACAAATAAAGTTGATATTAATAGTTGGAAGAGGATAAAATTCTAAAATAAATTGCAATGTTTCTAAAATTAAGTGCTCTTTCAAATGACACCTCACTTGAACGGGTTTTATATGGTGGTTTTATACCTTTTTATTTCCCTTACAAATACAATAATTGATGAAAAATCTGTTCTAAACAGAGTTGTGAAAACTTGACCATTTTTGGTTTTCCTGAAACTTGGCATTTAAGTAGTATGGACAAAATAAAAAATACAACATATTTTAAAAATTTTTAAAGTGCATAGTTTGAGCATAGGGGGCACTCCAACATGTATGAAAAATGAAAATTCTGCCAATCCGAAGTAACTTTGAAATTAAATTGCTCAAAAACGGCTAGACCGATTTCATCAAACTTTTTTTTGTTTGATAGATGGTTAGTTAGTCCTTTGAAAAAAATTAATTAATTGTTTTTATAAATAACTTTTACATAAAATTTTATAAAAACTTTTTTAAAGATGGCGCTAGGGTCGAAGATCAATTTTAATTTAATTAATTTTTTTTCTGAAAATAGTTCTATCCTTATTCTAAAATATATCACATTAACTCAGAGGCATTAATTTTTGTTCTTGAGATATTTAATTTTAAAGATTTTTAGTACGACTAAAATTCGAATTTTTCTTCATTTTTTCAAACAACTTCCATTAACAAAAGTTTTTAAAATCAATTAAATTTTAACTTTTTTTTTCTTAAATATAGCCTCTAACTTTACTTTAAAATATATCAAATTTACAAAGAAGCGTTAATTCGTGTTCTTGGAATATTTAATTTTAAAGATTTTTAGTCCGATTAAAATTCTAATTGTTCATTATTTTCTCGAACTTCAGTGGTTAAAATTGATGATATATTTTGTTCGAAAAAATAATGAACAATTAGAATTTTAATCGGACTAAAAATCTTTAAAATTAAATATCTCAAGAACACGAATTAACGCCTCTTTGTAAATTTGATATATTTTAAAGTAAGGTTAGAGCTATATTTAAGAAATAAAAAAAAGTTAAAATTTAATTGATTTTAAAATTTTTTGTTAATGGAAGTTGTTTGACAAAATGAAGAAAAATTCGAATTTCAGTCGTACTAAAAATCTTTAAAATTAAATATCTCAAGAACAAAAATTAATGCCTCTGAGTTAATTTGATATATTTTAGAATAACGATAGAACTATTTTCAGAAAAAAAATCAATTAAATTCCAATTGATCTTCGACCCTCGCGCCATCTTTAAAAAAGTTTTTTTAGTATTTTTATTTAAAAATTAATTATAAAAACAATTCATTAATTTTTTTTCAAAGGACTAACTAATCATCTATCAAACAAAAAAAGTTTGTTAAATCGGTATAGCCGTTCTTGAGCAATTTAATTTCATAGTTACATCGGATTGGCAGAATTTTAATTTTTCATGCATGTTGGGGTGCCCCCTATGCTCAAACTAAGCACTTTAAAATTTTTTTTAAATAAGTTGTAGTTTTTATTTTGTCCGTACTACTTACATGTCAAGTTTCAGGAAAATCAAAAATGGTCAAGTTCAAATTTCGACTTTTTCACCTGCGTAGATCACGTTTTTCATCAATTATGAGTATATATTTGACACTTCCCTTTTTCATTAAAAACTTACTAATTTTTCTATCATTGCAAAAACTTTTTAAATTTGTTGATCAGTTAGATTCGGATCTAAGCAGGAGAAAAAATTCAGAAAGGCAAAAAATTCAAAAAATTCAAAAACACATTTTTCAGTATTCCTTACTGAGTAGAGCCCTTTCATATAATACCATACTTGACTCGATAAAAAATGTATTTTCTCAAAGGCCTCACATAAGCTCTGTAAAGAAACGAAAACAACTTTAATAATCTTTTAACCCGTCATATTGTGTTAATGGGTTAGTTTTATATGCATCTCAAGTTTCAGGTCTATGGGCTTTATGGCTCACGAGATAATCGATATAATGGAAAAAACACGCTTTACTCTCACCAATATAAGGTTTCTTATAAAAAACGGAACCCTAATAAATATGCAATTTTAATTTATAGCGTGGTGGAAAAGCTACAATACATATTTAAAACAATAATTATTGAATGAAAAAAATTGCAGTCGTACAAAAATGAAATGCCTGTTTTATGGAAAATTTAGACACAATCGATTAAACCAGGGAGGGATGTCAAACTTGTGACCCGCTGCATAAATTGTTGTGGCCCTCAACATTATTCCACACCTACAGTGATTTAATTCAAAAATGCATAAAAAAATAAATTTATCAAAAATAATTTCATAATACAAAATCTACTTATATAATTGCTATTAAAAAATATTATTTTCCAATGCATAACCTGATGTATTCTTGCCAAAAGGGGCAATTTCCCCTTTTGGCAATAACCCCTTTTATGAAAGCAGCTATACGTGGTATCGTCAGCAGACTTAAAGATTATGTTAAAACCCAGCACAATAGATCTTTTCAAAACTTTCATTGTATTATCCCACCTTGCTGGTCTTATGTTCAAAGGTAATTAAAATTGACAATGCATTTAAAAAAATTGCTAAAATTGTTAAACTTATTCGAGCACGTGGTTTAAACCATTGAGAATTAATGACATTGCTAAAAGATGTGAAATGCGATTACGAAGATTTGCCATACTATACCGAAGTGCGTTGCCCTTCAAATCATAAGTTTTAAGATTTTTACAGTCGTTGGACGAAATCATATTTTTTTTTTCTAAATTAAAGATTATAGTCGCTGGGCCCTCCCTGATTTCATTTAATGATTATCACATATTTTATACTTCGTGAGGCGCCTGTCCTTGACTAGTCTGAAAACTTTTGTATCTGCCATTTTCCTCAACCCAAACATATCAAAATGTTAACTGTCGGACTCGACAATAGCAGACACATTTTTGTCGGATAAGGTTTCCCTCGTGTTCTAAAACAAGTTTCCACCCCATAGTTAAAAAAAATTATGGTAGCAAAATTACAAGATCCCGGGCAATTGGCATTTTTCAGAACTTGCCGAACGAAAAAGCGGCCGAATCAAGGAAAATGGCAGAACAAAAGTTTTTGAACTCGTCAAGGACAGGCGCCTCACGAAGTATAAAATATGTGGTAATCATTAAATGAAATCGTCGAGGACCCAGGGAATATTATGAATGATCTGAACTATGATTGGATAGAAGATTTGACTTTCTCAGTTGAACATTACATAACTCAATATTATTGTTCAGTGTAAAAACATGCTTATAACCTCGTTGTATGACCAAATAAATTCATTCAAACAAAAGATACCCTTATGGAAAATACAATTGAATTTATGCAATTTTTCTAGTTGTAAGACACTTTTGCTTAAAGTTCCATAGTTAAAATTTGCAAAATATGAAAAACAACTGATGTTGGCAGACGATTTTGATCTCCGATTTTGATCTCCGGCGGACTATTTTGTTCTCCGATGTCTGTTGTCATTGAAATTATTGACGAAAATTTGCAGATGGGCCCGAGCAGAAATTAGTTAGGGAAAGCCTGAATACAATCAGGGTGTGATCAGTGCCAGAAATCGTAAGCCCTAATAGGGCAATGGACAGTGGGGCTATTCCGGGTCTGAATTAGAAAACCTTTTTAGGGTTAACCTTATCTGAATATATCCGTCCCTGATGTGGTTTTTCGTATTGCACTCCTGGTTGGGCAATCTGATCAGGGCCTGATATAAAATACCTTACTAGAGTTTACCCTATTTAGTTTTATATGGCGAACTTGATCAGGCCCTGATCCGACTATCCCAATCAAAGTCTGATTAGGAAAAAGCGTTACACTCACGATGAGGGCCCTATCAAACTAGCGCAAACCTTATCAGGGCCATATTTGAACCCTAACAAATTTCTGCTCGGAGTGTTTATAGAACTACGATGCGACACGCTAGTAAACCAAAAATATAAGGAAATTGGTATTCCAAAGTTTTGCGATTATTAACTGCAGACCGTCCAACAACTCAACATTTTGTTATACGCATATTATCAATGTTTAATAGCACGTATATATGTGAACACATTTTTTCACAAATGAAGATGCTAAAACTGCAAAGCGAGCCATTTTTGTTTTGTTTTCTTTAACAAATTTAAAATTTTTAATAAAACCAAGCATTTGGTCAGAGGTAACCACCTCAGGCAAAAAAAAAAAACAAAAACATGTAGCCCGCATAAGGCTTTCGAAAGTAATTTTCGAAAAATTTGGACCGTATACCGAAATGAGTTTGACATGCCTGGATTAAACGGTTCTTCTCAGTCTTTATATAGTATAATAAAGTTGCTATTAGTTTTTTTTGCTGTATATGTTGCATATAGAAACGTAGGCTGTCAACAAGTGTTCCTTCATCTCTAAGAGCACTTAGACCTATATTGGAGTTGAACCCGGGTCCTCCGAGCTCAAGTCCAGCGTGCTAACCACTAGGCCACTCAACACACAATTATTGTCATTATATATATTCAAATCTTTCTCTTCAAAGTTTGATAGAGTTCACATATCACTGTATGTAAAATTGTGAAAAGAGTTGTAGAAGTGTGATTTTTTAGATTTTTAGCAAAAACGTCCGGCGCGCCATACAATGTAATAAAAGATGAATCAAAAATTTCTATCTAACATATTTCGACAGAATAGTAGATTGTATTACTAATGCGAATGCGTTTTCGAAACAAGAGTTAGTTTGCCAATAACTCGCGTTTGGAAAACGCATTCGCACTAGTAATACACACTTTTTTTTGTAACAAGTGCATGAAATTTATAAATATTTATTTAATTGTTAATTTAATCATTTATTTAACAAAGTTATAAACAAATTTGAGATATTTAAATAATTAAAGTGCGCCATTTTCGATGTAATAGTTGTAAATTATAAGAATCCAACTACCGGTAAAAAATAAACATAAGAATCCAACTACCGGTTTTATAAAAAAAACAAAGGAATCCAATAAGAGCTGTCAAAATTGTAAACTTTGAAAACCCAAATAAATTGTTTTTTCTTGAAATTTCAAATGATGCAATGTGTTTAAGTTGTTTTTACTATATGGTAAGTTATTTTAATTATTATTTTGATATTTTAGTGCTATAAAAATATTATATATAGGATAGATTTAACTACAAATTTCACATGCAGGCGGCGTGCGTGCCAGGCATACAAAATATTTTGTGGTCATATGTGCGGAAAAGTAGTTTTTTCTTTTATTCTATTCTAGTACAAAATTGAATATTTTTAATGCATGTGTTACAAAAAAACCATTTCTACACTCAGCTGCAAAAATATACATATGTCAATCAAATTAAAATTTGTGAGAGTTGTAATAGCAAAACACCGACACCAAACAAAAATTGGTGAAAGAGGATCAAAAATACATGACACTGGTTTATAGCCTACGATTGTCTATGCAGCATTAATCACTCAAAACAATATATTTCGTAGTGAATTTATTCGTACCACATAAAGATGTAAAGCTTACTCGTAGTCGTATAGTTAACACTAAGTAAAAAAATTATTTGTTGAACGTGCTTCAGAGATTCCACAAAATCAAAACATCAGTAAAACGGGTTCAGTATAGTGTTAAGAAAATAAAACTAAATGAAGTCTACTCTTTATAATAACTTATTAAAAACTTTGAACGTTGAATAAAATAAAACCACACTTGAGTGAGTAGGTAAAATACACGTTTCGACAGTTTTGGGTTTCACTCTATATCTTTCTTAGCGCTAAGAATTCTCACTCTTTGAAAGCACCCAGGTGTGAAAAAAGAAAAAATCATGGTTAAGAAAAAGTTGGCAAATTTGACAGATATTACATTTAACATAGAAGCAATATTGTGCAGATGAATAACAGTATATTAATGGAACGCTTTAATGGAATAAATTATTTGGAATAGTTTACAATGCAAACAAGGCAAGAATTGACAACAACGGTAGAATTGACAAAACAAAAATTATCTTTATCCAACAAATAGTCCTATATCATTTTCATTCGGTATTCAAAGGTAGAGATGTGCAGATTCGATACTTTAAGTAATCATGAGTTTCATTCATTTTTGAATTTCGTCATTTTTCAACCAAATACACGTTATTTTTTATTCGTTACAAAGTAATCATATACAAATAAAGAATAACATGATTACGGAATGACCTCAAATGACAAATTGATTTGTAATTCTTTATTTCGGTTAATGATCCATGGGTGTGACAGTCCCGCGTGCCCAGTCACTGCTATTGATATAAGGGTTAACATAAGATTTCACGTACTACTGGCAATAGCAGTGCTATATCACCAGCCAAGTTTATATCTTAGGGGTGTTAGCCGAACAAGTCTATCCAATCAACGGTATAGCACCCTTAATCTTAGTTATGGAAAACTTTTTATTTTGTTAAAATTAACAAAAGTGATTGACGAAGTGACAATGACCAATACATTACACGTTTTTCTAATTGACCATAGAATTGTTAATTCTACAAATTCTACTACACACCATAAATATTTAAATGTGAAACTATGTATCACTGCAATTATATAGAGAGTGAAAATGCGGCATGGAAGTATTGCACAATGCACATTTTGAAAGCTTAAATAATAAACAAATAATTGTAGGGAAAGTAATGAAACGATGATAACTTGTGTAATAAAAGATTCATATAAACCACAATTTAACCTTTTATTTAGTTTTATGTCATCGATCGTGTTGCTTAGTGGCTTTAATTCTAGTGGCTTTAACTCTGCATTTTTAGATACAATGTAATAGCCGTGATGTAATCGCTGAATTCTCATTTGACTCACTTGTAAAAATACAATCATCTACTTGTATTTTCCTTAATCGTTAGTCTAACTATTGTGATGTAACACATAATATTTTCAGTCAAAAAATTCTGACGCATACGAAAAAGCGGTACTTTTTGACCTTGTTACAACCATTAATATTTTCTGTTAATCCAGTTATCGCATAATTTTTTTGGAATATTTGAGACAATTGGGAAACAAATTATTCTTTTTATAATAATAAAATAATATATGGGATATAATAGTTCGTGGGAATTAAATTTAAGAACAAAATAGTTTTTAAATCGACGAAATATAATGAAATTTAAGTGACATGGTTTTGATTTTTATTCAAGACAAGATTTAGTCTTTTATTTATACGGTAATGTGGGAGGAAAATATAGATTTTTACTAACTTTTTCAACGTTTAATAAAGGTTGTTTGTAGGTCAATAGGAAGATATGGCGATATAGGTTGAAAACGGATTAACTTTTGAAAGAACATTAAGTGTGTCAAAAACAATTGTAATCTTTATTGATACATCTTATCTTATCCCCAGTTTATCATTCAATTGATTGGTCGACTTTCGTTACATATTTTAGAATTCAATGACAACAGGTTCCTTAAATTGATGTAGAATACATGCCATACTACAAGAGACACCATCTAACATAGAAGAACAGCACAAACCACAATCAGTTAACGACCACTGAATGTACTCAACGAACGGTCAGACGACCATTGCCGCCAAGGCTTTTGAAAAGAAACAAAATAAAAAGGGGTAACAAACAAGACCCGAAGTTAGTAAATAAAAAAACAAGGAAACGAATTTAAGGGTGATCCTGTATAAAATGTTGGTAGCATTTACCAGCGTTCCATTAATTTTAAGCAAGCATGTGATAGTATCATACGCAACAACTTTTGGTGCTCATAGATCATTTTTGTCTGATAAGCGGGGGAATAACAGATTTATAGGTAATTACATTTGTTCCTCTATCAAGTCACAACTCAAAAACAGAGTTTGTAAATTAATGTGGTCGTTACCATGCTTTACAAAAATCTTAAAATTTTAATTTGAAAAATATACATAAAAAGCAGGCATGTAGTTACCGAAAAAGAACGCCCAACGTGTATGGCTGTTTGACGTGCACTATGATTAATGTTCATAATAAGAGATGCAGATCGAAAAGAAGACGCCGAATGGCTAACCGAAGTTGACATTAATGACTCAACCGCTTCAACGAATATTAGCCTGGATTGTACAGATGAGGTACCAATTGTTATTGATGCAAAAACTTGGATACGGAACCCATGAAAAATAAATGATTCTTATTAATTTTAATTCAAGTAAAAGATTTTTATTTTGGAAAAATTAATTTTCAATTGTGTGAAGTAATGCAATCTATCGAAAAAAAAATCTTACATACCCCAAATTTTATGTTATCTTTTGTTTTAGGCCATCCACTATCCAAATAGACAAAAAAAATTGTATATATGTGGGTGTGTGGTTCTATGACACAAACGCATAGGCTCTTGATAAACTTTGGTATATGATCCAGGTTCACTTAAATAATGGAAGATTTGGATACACAAAATTGAACAAAATGGCTAGAGATGTTAAAATACGGTATTTTATTTTTGTTTGTATAATACAGCGTATTATACATTGTATAATACAAAATAAAATACCGTATATTCTGTACAAAGGTGCAATAGCCGACATACAGTGTTAGTGGTATAACAACAAAAAATTACTTCCATCACCATTTTCAATCACAACTAATCCATTTTCTTCTAAATATCTGCCCCGACATTTCAGGGCTCCCGTTTTAAAGTCAGATTGAAAAAAATGGAAAAAATGGAAATTTTTCGCTAAAAAAATGGAAAAAATGGAAAAAAATGGAAAACAAACAATTTAAAATGTGTAATACATAGGGTATCTTAGAATATTACGGTAAAAAAAATCCCTGTTTTTTCAGGTTATCCAGACACGGTTTTTAATTTTTTCAGAAAATGTTTAAACTACGGTATTTTATAATTGATAGAAAAATTAATAAAAGTGTACAATTATTCATTTGTTAACACTTTTAACCGTTATTATAACAAAAACCTTGACTCGAAAATTTCAGATTGAACGATTCTCGTACATATTGTTTTTAAAATTGAAATAAAATGAATTGTTAAATTATTTTTATGTAGAAATGGAACTAAAAGATTATTTGATTGAATCTGAGTACAAAATAGTTGCATTGCATCTCATAAGTAAACAATATAAAAACAGATAATTTTTAATCCAATAATTCATCTTTAAGTGTTTCAGAAACTAAATTTTTAGTTTTAGTAACTTCATTAACATATTTCTTAAAACCAGGTGAGAGTAAAGAGGCTTGTTCAACCATTTTGAACAATGTTTCGTGAGGAATATTTTAATATTTTTCATCGGCTTTTCGATTAGGAGCATTGAAAGTATGCAAATAAATTATAAGCGAATCAGATCATACAAATTCAACCACAGATCAATTCGTTGCTTTAACTCCAGCGTTAAATGCATTACTAATTTTACATATGCCGCAGCTGCCCAGATTCAGAATTTCTTTATTACTCGAATCATGTGCTTAGTCCACCTTTAGATGTCAAATAGATTTTAAGTTAACATTAGTTCCGTTCATCGAAACTTGAATCCAAGTATTGGTTCATGGAATGCATAATATGAAAGTTTCTTACAAATTTTCGGCAGTAGTATGTCCCAAATAGATTGATATTAAACAGGTAATCGTTGGTGATTTGTTTTTATCACCATTCTATATACCATCATTCTTACAATATCAATTTGCTGCTTTAGACTCTCATGCAAATAAGTTACAGCAAAATATATTTTTTGAATTGAGTCGATTCAGTTCGATATAATTATTAATTCTATATATCATTGTACCGGTACCTTGGAATTTAGTTAGTTTTAATTCTCGTTCAATTTCACTGACAGAAAACATTGTCTTCATCATAGAAACGCTAATTACAAAGATCAAATACCACAATGTAACACAGTCTTTTAAAAAAAATTTCATCGTGTTGGACAAAGCGAGGCACTTGTGAATAATTTAGGTCACGACAAGTGGCATACAATTATAAACTTTTTATTTATAAACTGTTCCTAATAGGAACGATATTCTTTTTAGTATTTTTCTGGTGAAAATTTATGTTTTTAATTATGAATAATTTATTTAAATCTAGCATAAGTTGATCAATATAACACGTAGGCTTTCTATCGTATTGGACTTCACACAGTTCGGAGTTTACTAGCTTGCAGTTTCACACCTGCATATTATACGAAGTGAAAGTAATAACTGCAAGTCTGGTTTACCATCATCATCATGAATCGTACTCCACTAGGAAGCATATGGAAATATATTACGGAAGCTTTTTAAAATACATTTCTTTGCACATTTTGTTCTCATTTACACATTTAGTGGTTGCATTCGGCACATTTAGTGGTCGCCGAATTACAATAACATATTATTGTATGTGCAATAGTATTGCAAACCTCATGGATAATTTTTTAATTAATTAAATAATTAGAAAAATACTAAGATCCATTTTATGTTTCCCAAACCTTCGCCGTAAATCGAACGCAGGTGTTTTGTGTTAAAAGGAAAGCGTGTTAACACTTGAACCACTTCTGTTATTTGGATTTAATAATTGTTCATATTATATAATCATGTAGTATAGTTGTAATTGAAGCCATTTTGAAAACATTTTTCGTTAATCGATTCCACCAGTATACGAAATGAGAAAAGAAGGAATTGGTATAAATAGATGTTTCCACATATGAGACCTCTAAGGTATGCTTATAAGAATGCCAAGATTGGCTTGTGGCTCGTGAAGATCTACGTAATGGAGGGATTAAGTGATTAATTTCTTTAGAGCATAGCGTAGTATAATGTAAATGCTCCAACAACTCTTGTATGATCGGCTTCAACACGCCTATGAACTCTGTCGACAAAATTTAGATGTTTCTGGTATACTGCAACCCATAAATTGGGGTAGAATTCGTGGATTGGTCGTATAAATTCTTTATACATCGTAGTTATTTCAGATGGAGACAAAAATTTGACTACAACGTACGAAGCCAAGTCGTTGGGACTCTAATTTCGCCACAGAACAAATGTGATCATGCCATTTTCGTTTGTGGTTTATATTAGTACGAAATAGTTAAGTGCAGGTGAGTTTAATAATGCTAGTCTGGAAAGCTTTTCAAAACAGGAGCTATAGAGTGAGGTTTTATAGGACAAAACTAGAATTAAATGTCATAAGGTTCAGTATACACCAGTTCCGATTGATTCAAGATCTAGATTTTAGTCCAGAATTGATTTAAGATCCAAGGATTGAACCATTTCTCTACGAGTATAATTAGCAGTTAGACTAGATGGCTGTTTCTTCTTTTCTTCTTCATTCTCTTAATATATGAATGTTAGATAGAACTTCGGAAGAGCTATATATTGGGTTTGTGGTGCTAGATAACAAACCGTTAAAAAAGATCAGAAAAAGGGGTGGCGAAAGAACCGAACCCTGATTAATGCAGGCTTGAATTGAGAAATTATCCGAAACAACACCAACTACTAAGAGATCTCTGGAGTAAAAAGACTAAAAATAAAATTAATTTGTTGATAAGAGCCGATGCCAAACTCTATCAAACGCCTTGGATATATCAAGGGAAATGTTATGAGACTCACCAAAGTCATGAATTGCTACACCCTATTTTTTTTTTTTTTTTTTTTTTTTCTTTATAATTCCTTTTATTAAATTTTAATTATTTATGGTTTACATTTCTTATTTGTTTTAGGCAGGTATTAAAATATAACAAAAGTGAAATCATATATTTGCAAAAGCACATAGTGCTAAACGCAAATAAATTTATAAATTATTTGATTTTTGAATCATTGACTTAAGTACATATCAGTAACAAAAATATACATACATACATACACATATCCACACTTTTATATAAATAAATAAGTTAAATATAAGTTATCTTGATTAGTTTAAAGATTTAAATAATGAGTTACATCCAAATTATAACTAAAAATATATATGTTTGATTTTTTTTAAATGTTTTTGAATATTGATTCTTATTACTTCTAAAATTAAAAATAAAATTGATTGATTAATTGATTCTAAAGACTTATCTAATTGTTAATAAAAATTTATAGTTATTCTGTACATAAATTGTTATCAGAAATATATTTCTTTAATTTTGGTTTAAATATTGAAATTCTAGGTTCATTTTTTAGACCATCAGGAAGAGAGTTATATAGTGTAAGACCTCTGTATAAAAGAGAGTTTTGACCGCTTGCCGTGCGAACGAAATCAATGTACACTGATCGGCTTGATCAATGTATCACTACGAAATCAATGTAGTAGTCATTTGCTTGGCGAGTAGGATAATCGTGAATAGAGTTAATTTGACGTAGCAAGAAGTTGTTTTTCAAAAGATTATTTTTTATTTTGAATATTAAAATCAAAATGTCGAGGTCTACTAGCTTTTTCACAGGTAAAATGTTACTGTTGTAAAGAAGTTTCGTTGAGCAATCAAATTTCAGTTTCTTTATGTTACGTATGCATTTATTCACTAGAATATGAAGTTCTTTTATTCTGGTAGTTGCTGCGACTCCCCAAATCGGTAGCAAGTACCGTATATGGCTTAATACATGAGAGTGAAAAATTATGTATTTTATTTTTTGGGGTAGAATATCTCTCATTTTGCGTAGAATAAAATTACTAGTTCGGATTTTGCTTTTTATCTTATTGATATGATGGGACCAATCCAGTTTACTGTCGATGACGAGGCCTAAATACTCTGTTGCATAAACTCTTTTTATTGCTTGACTATTTATAAATAGATTAAATGATAGAAACTCATCCATGTTTTTATTTTTCACTTCAAATATCAAGTAGTTTGTTTTTTGCTCATTCAGTTTAAGATGACTATTCTTTGCCCAGTCGTTTATTATATTTAAGTCTGATTGCATTTTTAATCTTAAATCACTGCATGTTTTCTCTTGATACACTAACGCCATATCGTCCGCAAACATAATAAGCTTACCATTGAGATGTAATGAGAATAGACTATTAACATATATGTTAAACAGCAGAGGACCGAGAAGTGATCCCTGTGGAACTCCATATTTAATTGTATTAGAGCTGCCTATAATGGAATTTATTTTTACCGATTGCTGTCTGAGTGCAAGATAGCTTGCAAAAAATTTCAAACTTTTCCCTTGTACACCTATTTCATGCAATCGTTTAATTAAATATTTATGACACACAGAGTCAAAGGCTTTCTGTAGGTCGATGAACAAACAGGCAGAGAAAAATTTTTTATCTAAACCAGATCTAACATCGGAGATCACCTCTGACACTGCAGATAGAGTACTAGATTTTTCACAAAAACCAAACTGATTTTTGTGAATAATATTTTGTAATATACAATAGGGTTGCAATCGGCGAAATATTACACTTTCGAAACATTTGGAAAACGTGCTCAGCAAGGAAATTGGACGATAGTTTTCCGAAGACTGTTTACTACCAGCTTTATGCAGAGGAATTAAAATAGCCGTTTTTAAGCAATTAGGAAATTCGCATTTTTCAAGTGCATTGTTAATTAGTTCACTTAATTTTTGGGCCAGAATGTCCTTAAAATGCAGACAGAAATTTAACGATATGCCATCGTAACCAACGGCAGATCTTTTATTTAAGCTGTGAAAAATTTCAATGATTTCATCTTTGTTCGTCGTACATAACGAAAGAGAATTATTAGTTTCATCATCCTGCTGGTCTAGAAAACTTTCAATATTTATAGTACTATCTGGAATAATAGATTGGATGCAATCAACAAAGTACTGATTCAATATGTCACAATTAGTTTTTACATCTGTAATTAATTCATTGTTGTGTTTCAGTGCTATATTTTTTACATTTTTGTTTTTTTTAAATACGTGCGTATTTAAAATTTTCCACACATTTCTAAAATCGTTACCTTTTAATTCATTACTAAAGAAATTTATTTCTGATTGTTTTTCTTGCGTTTTTAATTTATTTTTGTAAAATTTAAATTTAGTTTTTAGAACATTATTATTAGGATATCTACATTTTAATTTGTAATATTTATCTCGTTTTAATTGTAATGTTTTAATTTCGTTTGTTGTCCAAGGATCATTAGTACTAACAGGAATGTTTTTTGTAACTATTTTTGTATGTTGTTTAATAACTGATGAGTAAGCATTAATTAATTCTTCAAAGGATTTAGTTTGAAACACATTGGTCTTAAAACTATCAATGCTTATTTTATTATAGTCTAAATAAGTTTTCGTTTGCATAATATTTGGAAGATCAATTTTGTTTTCTTTAAGAACGCTAAATATAATCATTTGATGATCACCGATGACACAATCATTAACAGATAGAAAATATTTTGGAGCCACTATATCTGTGATAACATGATCAAGTATAGATTGCGATTTATTTGTTATACGTGTTGCGAAATTCAAATCATTTTTATTCAAAATAATATAACCGTTAGAATTAATAGTATCATAATACTCTTGTACTCCAATTTCATTACTTTTTAATGTATTGAAATTGAAATCACCAATTACATAAAGGTTTTTATTGCTTTGAAGAATCTGATCAAATCTCTCCAAGAAGTCATCAACCATCCTTTTGTCCTTATAAGGAGGTCTATAAATTGCCAATATACTACATTCCAAACCTAATAACTTGACAATTAAAAAGTTGTTAACTCCGTAAGAGAGATCCATAACCAGATCAGATAAGATAGTATCTACAACATATATCGCAGTACCTCCACCACCTTTATTTTCTCTTGTAGAAAAATATGAGGTATAATTATTAATTTTATAAAATTCTGTTTCGTTTCTAAATACAAAAACTTCCGTTAATACTATGACATGGACAACGAAATCAAATGACGAAATTAAGTATTTTAGATCAGATAATTTGTCTCTTAGGCTTTGCATATTGACATATATTATATTTAAGTTTGAATTTAAATTACCTTTTGTTTTGTTTTTATAATGTTTTATATCTATACAATCAAGAATATTATAATCAGAGTTCATTCAAAAGGAAAGAACTGGTTTAGTATTTTATGATATTAATTAAATGTTATTGAATGAAGATTTAATGATACTGTCCACCTTTGTTTTTGCATTGACGATTATGATGTTGGATTTATCATCTTTTTTTATAAGGACTTTGTTAGTAAAATTACAAAACCATACATACTTGTAACCATGTTGTTTAATTTTTTTTGTATAGTTTAACAAATCCAGATTTGCTGGTGTAAGAAATGATGAAAGAAAAATCTTTTTCTCTTGATCCGTGTGATTAACAATTTGATAAGTAAAAAGCGGTCCATGTTGCTTTTTGGCACGCATTACATGTTGTTTGATGTTTGGTGAGGTAAACTTTACCAAAACTGCTGTTTCTGATGTGTTATGCTGATCTTTTTTTACTATCCGACGGGCATCAATTATGTCTTCTTTAGATATAGTTACGTTTATTGCACTTAGCACATCGAGAGAAACTTTGATTAAATCAAGATTTGCAATAACTGGTACACCGCCTAT
This sequence comes from Diogma glabrata, assembly GCA_963693315.1. Classification (NCBI taxonomy): domain Eukaryota; kingdom Metazoa; phylum Arthropoda; class Insecta; order Diptera; family Cylindrotomidae; genus Diogma; species Diogma glabrata. The sequence goes on from OY856186.1 coordinate 90,727,247, forward strand.
TAATATGTGATTATCAAGTTTTTCTTGTTTTAACATTTCGATTTCATACTCCAACGTCTGTAATCTATTTTCAAACTGTGCGTAATTAAACATCCATTTCTTTATCATCTGATTATCTTTTAGAATCTGATCAAGATTTGCCGAAATATCTGGGTGGTTTGTTCCATCAGCCATCGAATTGTTTTCCTCACTAGATATTGATGTAGAACGAGATTGATGTTGTCTACAATTATTAGAGCAAACATAGGTTTCTTTATTGGCGTTAATGTTTGAATATTTGATGCGGTTAATGCCGGATCATTCAATGTGATACAATTGTTCGCACGTTATACACTTGACCTTTTTGTCTTTTTTCGTAATAGCTTCTGCACAAGTTTTGCATAACGTTTCGTTAGGCGTTGTTTCGATTGTGGTTTTCAAGAAACTTTTTGGTGAGTTTCTTAATTGATTACGATTAGGCTTACGATTACCACCCATGATTTAGTTACGCGATAAGAATAAAGTTAAATATTTTTTATATAGTTACGTGGATTTTATATTGTAATACACTTAACACAAACTTATTTTTTTCCACTATATAAATATAATTCGTAACAGTATTTAAGCACTCAATTTTTATTTAGACTAATAACAAAATATAGCATTTAATAACTGTTGTTATCACAAATAAATATTCAATTTTTTCTCCGTGAGGACTGGATTAGGTGCAGTGATGAAGATATTATCAATTGTGTCTTTAAGAGAATTAAACGCGTCCAATGGGGTGATTATGGTGGTAAGGATAACTACGGTGTAAATAACACAAATAGATGTCATGTTTATTTGCGATGACTTTGAGACAGATAAAGCAGAATACAGAAATACTACTTGTTTCATACTGGGGGAGCTTTGTATGTTTAAAATCCTTGTGTATATGTGTATATCATTACAAACACGGTGTTTAGAGCTCCGGCGAATGATTTTTACTGCCAAATCGTACATTATTGATATTTGAAACTTGTGTTTCACCTAGCTCAAGTAAATGAGGTTTGTTTTGGTTGAGATCGTATTGGATGCCAAGAAAGTTTTTTGAGATACCAAGGATGTTAATGATATCGATTACGAAGTTGGAGAACGAAGCTAAATAATGGTTAAATAAACAGATTAATAGGAGAAATAACAAATACCAAAACCAGAAGGAAGAAATAGAGTAACACAACAAAGGCCACAAAGATTCGTTTGTGGAGAAAATAAAAGGTACTTCAAAAAAATTGAGGTTGGCGATGTGTACAATTATTTCTCAACAAGTGTACAAGCATTTCTCAACGTTTTGGATCATAACCAGTCTAACTGGGCAAACAAAAATGTCCGTCTGTATGCCATTGAAATGTTTTAGGGAAAATTGGAAACGACAGATATTTCAGTCTTCAATCACTATACCAAACCCTTCGGCCTTCCCACAGACCAAAGTTTTTGATATATCGGAGTAGGAGGTTTTAAGTCCATATTTTATAAATACTTTGAGATTGTTTATAGAAATTTATGATATTTAATGAAATCTTCGGGTTTGCATTAGATTTATTCGGGTTTATGTTTTGTAGTAGTTGGCAACCCAACCCTATTCTAATATAAATGTCCATGCAAAATTACATTTGTCTGCAGGTTAACAGAACAATATTTTAATTAAAGTTTTCAGCGTTTTTTATAATAAATAAGGTACTTTTTGTCGACTTTGTCGGTGTTTTTGGATGCCAACGTTTCGGTAGCGGCTTTTACTCTTTATATATTAAGGCAAAATTAACAAAAATGCAGTCAAATTCTGTAACTGTGAAGCGGTGAAGTGATAAAAATTTTTTCGTTTCTTTTCATTAAAAAACTTATCATTTCACCGCTTCACAATTACTGAATTTGACTGCTGGTGCTGGACAGAGCAAAGAAACAATTTTCATTTTCTTTCACTTTCAAAACGACAGCATCTAAAAAAAGCACCAAAAGTGCTTAAAATTTAATTATTATTCTGTTAACTTGTAAACAAAGATAATGTTACATAGACATCTATATTAGAATTAAAACTATGTTTATAACTTTTAATTACCATATTAATGTACATAAACATTAGCTGCATTTCATGAAACAGTGTGAGCCGGATCCGCTTAAGTTTTACATGTAAACTGAGATCCAAAAACAAAGTTGGATCTCATTTTACATGTAAAACTTATGCGAATCCGGATCACACGGTTTCATGAAATGCAGCTAATGTCTTTTATATAAACAGAAATATCCATTCAAATAAAATCTAGAATATAAATTGGTTTAGTACCCATCTCAATTAGTTGGAGATTGTCGTCCAAACTCGTAGATCAGTAGAGTATGGAAAACAGTAAAATATGTGTTCGTAGAGCAAACTTCAAACTAAACAATATACACTAGAATTGAAAATTGAATAAAAACAACAATGTCTAACTTATGTAGATCTGATAAATGATGATGAAATTTCAACGTCAAATAGCATCGCTTCATATAGAAGAGAAATGGAGTTTTGCTCTCACAAAAGTTGAACATATTCGAATTTCAAAATATTTGAATTGCATAATTCAAATTACTTTTTCCTTAGTTACTTGGGTTTAATTACTAGAACTATTAATTGATCGACGAAAAGGTTATCGAGGTTTAGATCGATAAATTAATTATTTGCTCACATATTCTCCTACTATTTCCCTGAATTTGCATTATATATAAAACTAGTTGATGAATAACGATGGAAAAGTTTTTTAATTAATATAAAAATGTGTATATGTATTTTAAAAAAATGTTTAAAAAAATGGAAAAAATGGAAAAATGACGGAAAAAATGGAAAAAAATGGAAAGAACCAAAAAAAATGGAAAAAATGGAAAAAATGGATTCAGCGGGAGCCCTGTCTGACAGATCTTTTGAATATGTTAAACTTTTGTATTTTAATTCCTGGATCGTGGTACCTTCTTCGCTAGCACTGTCATATTTCACTATCATTCTTTTTATTATTCTCTTCGGATTCATCAACACTAAATCTACCACAAAATATAATGGTTTCTCTCTCCCTGCGACTGTATAAAAAAAAAATGAAAAAAACTGACATTTTGGCTTTTATTATAACTGAATACATATATAATTTTTATAAGTTTGTCCATAATGAAAAAAGTTTGACAGCAAATGTTCACAAAATACTCAGAATTCGGAGAATATTTACATAATATTGAAATTATATTTGAGAAAAATCACACTAATATTTGATATCTATATAATATTTTTATTTGCCAATCGATTTCGAAAGCTAAGCTTTCATTGTCAAGGCCTGTTCTTAAACTAAAGTTATTTTGAGATATTAAAATTACATACATATTTAGTTTTAAATTATATAAACTATTAAATAAGAAAGTTGACAAAATTTTTGGTTTTTACCACTCCTACTGTTAGGTTCATTAATTAAACTAAAGAAATAAGGGGCTGACATTACAGAGTCCTAAACTAATAATGAAAAAATTCCTGATTAATTCCTTATTAATGAAAAAATACCTGAAAAAATTTTTTTGAAAGAGTATTATTATATTTAAATTTTTTTAGGATCGGGTCAAAAAACAATGAAAACAGTAAAACATTAAGATATTTATATAAAACAAATTGACCATTGAGGATGATCATACTAGCCTAGAAAATCTGAGTCCAGCAATAAGACAAATACCCTGACTCATTCTGCAAAAGACAAACAAAACCAGCATGAAAAGTCGGATATATACTCAATAGAATGCAATACAAGGAACTGTGGAGCTAAATATATAGGAATAACAAAAGGATCTGTTAAAACTTCGTTTAAGGAACACAAAAGAGCAACAAGCAAGCAAAAGATCACAGAATCATCAGTAATGGAACATATGGTATTAAATAAACATCAATTCAACATCGACAATTTAAAACTAGTCAAAGAATGTAAGGATTATCGTCGACTGGATATACTTGAATCCATAGAAATTCAAAGAAACAACAACCTAATGAATGCGGACAACGGACAAATCACCTCATCACTTTTTCAATTATGTAGACAATAGTAAATAATCTAATTAGCTAATTACAACCTATATCTATAAAAATATATACATTGTTAATATTAAAATTTGCATTTGAACTAATCCTTATCTTTAGATTGCTTTAAATATTTTTGTATTTAAATTCAATATATAATTCGTAACCTTAACCTTCTAGGCTAATATGATCATCCGCAATGGTCAATTTGTTTTATATAAATATTATTTAGCTTAATGTTTTACTGTTTTCATTGTTTTATGACCCGATCCAAAAAAAATTTAAATTTTATAATAATCTTTCAAAAAATTTTTTTCAAGTATTTTTTCATTAATAAGTTTATTAGTTTATGACTCTGTAATGTCAGCCCCTTATTTTTATAGTTTAATCAATGAATGCTGTTAGGAGTGGTAAAAACCAAAAGTTTTGTCAGCTATCTTATTTACTAGTTTATATAATTTAAAACTAAATATGTATGTAATTTTAAAATCTCAAAGTAACTTTAGTTTAAGAACAGGCCTTGACAATGAAAGCTTAGCTTTCGAAATCGATTGGCAAATAAAAATATTATATAGATATCAAAAATTAGGGTGTTTTTTCTCAAATATAATTTCAATATTATTTTGGTGATATCTAGTGCTCAAAAAACAATATTAGTTAATATTTACATAATTTAAATATTTATTCGTATCGTTAGAAAATATTGTTGGTCCTTTAAAAAAAGTTGACTTAAATAATCACTGGAATTAACACAATAAATTAAATTATTCTCGTAATTATTTTCATTCATTTTATAAAAATTAGCACAACTATGAAGAAAATATTTAATTTTTTTTGGCGTTTTAAATTTAGAATTTTTTAAATTTATAATTTAATAATTTGTGTTTGTAAATAAAAACAAATCAAAATGGAGAAAGAGAAATTGAATATGATATATCAGCCATCACCATTTTTTATGTCTCTCTCTTCATACAATTTTAAAGATATTTTCTCTCTACTTCTATGGTTGTTGGTTGGTTGTTGGGATACATATTGTAGTACCTATAGTACACACATGTAGTACACATCACTTTCATAAAAAAATTTAAACAAAAAAACAACTTTATTAGTTATATTTTTTCGTTTTAGCTTTTGATTTTACTTCTACAGCATTACTTTTTAATTTTCGACACAATATTTTCAAACTCTTAACAATAATATATACAAAAATTGCTACAATACAAAAATAAAACCCAAATATATCCCAAAGTAAATACTGTGCCCAGCTTAACTGTGTTGCAGCGGATTGTAAAAACAGTGCACCTTTGTGTCGAACAACATATTCAATCCAATATATACTCACATCCATCGGATGAACTAAATTATCCCGGAACTCTGACGAAACCCGTTTAGCATTTACGGAATAAGATTTATTTGCTAGCAGTTCTTTGATATTCTCCAATAAAACAGTTTTTGTGAGTTCTGGGAATTTAATAATTTTTCCGAAACCAGCATTTTTGATTTGATGTGCGTTACGATTCTGATCAGCAACGATTGGGATAAATAGTATCGGGAGACCATGGTACACTCCTTCGATTGTACCAAACAAACCGCCGTGAGAAATAAATAGCACAACGTTATGATGAGCCAAAATATCATTTTGAGGAAACCATTTACGTAATATAACATTTGGTGGAACACGCATGGTATCATCGTCAGATTTCAAAAGAATGGTTTGTTTCAATGTTCCAAATGCCGATAGGATTTCGTTCACTTTTTCTCGTGGCATATATGAAATCTGTAAGTACGAACCAATCGAAAAATATATTACTCCATGCTCCGCATTATCTAAAATAGATTGCAAATCAACCGAAAGTGGACTTGGTGATCGAATATGTGCACCAGCAACATCTATCATTCCCGGCAATGATGGTCTTGATTTTGATAAACTTCTGTGAATATTCAGTAGCCGTATCGAAATCGATTGTTCTAACTCAAAAACCGTTGGAATCGGGCCGTCTATATAAGGTACAAAATATGTATCAACAAGCTTTTGTTGTTGTGGCAAGTAGTAGAAATATCTTAAAATCATATCATAAGTACATAACAGCACATTATAGCTCCTTTGAAAGAAATTCATGTTATCGCCCCAATCCAGGATTAGTTGATGTGGTACGTGTGACCATGGTGTGAAAAGTCCCATGGAACGATCCATGTAGTCAGAGTGTCCCAGTGTGGCTAAAAAATTTAACAAATATATTTTCAAATAATTAATACAAGGATATGTTATTGCTTACATATGGTGACAATTGGAGTGTTAAACTTGTAAGCAAAAACCAACCAGCTTTCATGGAAAAATTGCTCACAAATTAATAGATCAAATTTCAAGTTTTTGCTTTTAATAAACTTTTGAATTTTAAAATCTGATAGACCATGTTCACTACTTGTAAGTCCTAGAATCCAGTACATGGTTAAACTAGCAAAATCTGATATATAATTGGTCTTAAAAAATAATTGAGGAGGATCTAACAAGCATTTAAGAAATTTTGTTATTATATGTTTTGTTATTTTATTAAAATTAATTTTATCTTCTCACATTCTTTATGTAAATCAAATGGAGGATCAATTAAGATTTCGGTGTAGTTTTGATGTTTCTCCTTGTATGGAAACGTTGTCAATGCTGTAACTGCATGCCCACGATCTAAAAGCTCACATATAAATCTTTTTAGCATCAACCAATGACTAGGTCCCGGGAATGGTGCCGCAAATAATATTGAGTACGAGTGTACGATATTAATGAAACTAATGATTAGTACAAATTTTGTCAAACTCTAAAAATACATATATTAATTGTTATAATTATTTGTTGATTAATGTGCAATTTTTCAAACCATTGTGTATCTTAGATTTATTGGTCGCTATCACTATTCCACTATTCACTAGTTATTTTAAATCGTATTTTAAGAAACATTGCCCAAATAAAATTGAATAACTTTTCTACTGTAATCAAGAAGACTTTAAATGTTATTTTGAGAGTTGATTCGAAATGTATTTTTAATTCTGATTTTCTTTAGGAAATTTAAACGATAGTAGATAAGCGCGTATTTTATAATGTGTTGTTTTTTAAACTTTCTAATTTCTATAAAATATATATTTTTTACATTTATACCGGTTTTCGTAAAAACTGCTGAGGGCATGAAAAAATTTAAATATTTAAAATTTTATGTAGAGTTATTGAAGTTGAAGTTATCTAATCTCTGATTATTGAAATTATTACACTTTACCATAACAACATTTACTGTGTTTCATGTATACATCTTCTTATTTAAATGAGAGTATATCATTTATATGTTAAAGGTTATTAGTTTCATATTAATATTAATACGTCTGGGTGATAAATTTTCACATTAATATAAGATGATAAAGTTTCCACTTAGAAAGCATCAAAATTAAAAATATGTATCATGGACATTTCTGTGGTTGAACGTTGAAAGCACCAAGACTCGAACTATGAGGTTTCAATAGTTATACATGAGTTTAACGATTCGAATTCGACTATTACATATTCTTTTAATCTTTTTTCTATAACGTATATTGCACATTGCCGTAAAACATTACTAATTGTTTGTTTTCAAATTCCGCATTCTAGTCCAGGCACATTGACTCATTTACAGAGATATAAAAAGAAAAATGTTATCCAGATACATACGTTTTCAAATGGTTAAAAGGGTTAAATTCAACATAAGGAAAATGTGTTATGTGCCCAAGAAGGTTAGGGGATGATTTTAGGGGTTGAAACACTAAGAAAAAAATGTATGTAAAATCGACGAAAATCTCTGTTGATTCAACATACATTTCAATCGGTTTTGATCCTACAAATCGTTCGTTAAATTCAACAACTCATGTCTGTTGATTTAATTTTACCAGGGTAGCGAAAATCCGAAATTCTACGTCCACGCCGTGCTACCTGGGTAACGCTAACAGAATTAGGTTGGTGTAGTTGAGAGGGGCAGAGTAAATACTGCTTATACTCAATGATTCTGCACCATGGCGAGTCATTGGCGCCATAAAACCAATGCAACTCAAGCGTCTGTTCTCCATGTTAGGGGCGGCTTGGAGCGGGCGTCTGTCTTGGATCAAGCGGCTCGCTATATAAATGTGTAGAAAGCGTCTGTTCTCCATGTTAGGGGCGGCTTTCAGTGGGCGTCTGTCTTGGATCAAGCGGCTCGCTATATAAACGTGTAAAAAGGTTGTTTCTGGTGACCTTAAGATGCAGAACGAACCCATTCACGAAAATTTGGGTTGGGCGAAGGGCTAACACCCCATTTCCGTAAAAAAAATTATTGTCATGAATTCTGTACACAGGCCTCGGAATATCTCGGATTCATTATTGGAACGACCTCGGAAACTGTACCCGGACTACGATTTAAAAATGGGAACCTGGAACGTGCTTAGCCTCAGAAGACCAGGAGATCTCCTAAAACTCACTCAACAAGTCGAGAGCTACACACTGGATATAGTGGCATTACAAGAACTAAGATGGCCAGGCAGTGGAATCCATGAAACAGCGAAAGGATACACTCTGTATTATTGCGGTCATCAAAACGGAGGAGAATTTGGAGTTGGCTTTCTTATACACCGTCGCGTGAATCAGCATGTTATCGACTTCTGCCCAATTAATATGCGGTTATGCACAATGAGAATCCGCACGCAAAAATTCAATGTAACGATCGTCAATGTTCATGCACCTACTGAAGATAAAGCAGATGATATTAAAGACCTGTTCTTCCTAGAACTCGAGGAAGTCATCAATAACATCCCGCGGCACGATATAAAAATCGTGGTAGGTGACTTTAATGCTCAAATCGGTAGGATTGCAGAACTTAAAACACATATCGGCCCTAACAGCTTGCATCATACCAGCAACAATAACGGTTTTCGCGCAGCCGAGCTGGCTATGATGTATGATCTAGTAATTTCCAGCACTTTCTTCCCTCACAAGAGAATTCACAAGGCAACGTGGAAATCAAATGACGGAAGAACGGAAAATCAAATCGATCACGTCATGATCTCTAAGAGACACTCCACAAGTGTAACTGACGTTCGATCATACAGAGGTGCTGATATGGACACCGATCATATGCTTGTCATCTTTAAGTACAAGTGCAAGTTGTCATCCACATTTAACAGACAAGCAAAAAAGACCGTGCGCTGGAATGTCGAAGCATTTAAACATCCGGAAACGCTGAATAGATATCAGGAAATAATAACACAAAACATAGAAGAGCATGACATCTCTTCTGAGATGCCATTAAACATACAAGAAGAATGGCAAACGCTTCAATCAACCATTATAGCCGCAGCACAAACTACAATCGGAAAACGACCACCGAAATCACACAACGAATGGTTCGACGACGAGTGCCGCCAATCCGTTGAAAATAAACAAAAACTGCGAGAAAAATGGTTAACAAGGAACACCCGAAGCTCCCAAGCTGATTATCTATGCGCCAGGAAAGCCTCAGCAAAACTTCTACGTAAAAAGAAACGCGAACACATGAAGAGCTGCATCGAAAACATCAACCAACATGCGGCCAACGGAAATTCAAAAGAGTGCTTTGCCAATGCACGAAATCTGACCAAAGATTTCCACCCAAGATCTACAGCCATCAAAAATGTAAATAATGAACTTACAACAAGTGAACGTGATGTGCTGGCAGTGTGGCGATCCCACTTTCAAGACCTACTGAATAGGACGAACGAAGTTCATCCTATTCGAGCAATTGCTCCATCAACTGAAGAGATTTTTGTCCCTTACCCAGCAATAGAAGAAGTGGAAGCTGCCATTAAAAAACTGAAAAATGGCAAATCACCAGGTTTCGATGGAATTCCCGCAGAACTTCTGAAAAATGGAGGAGCAGCTCTGGTCTCACGTATATACGATCTGATTCTTGCAATCTGGGACCAAGAAGAACTACCTGATGAATGGAAAACAGCTCTCATTGTTCCGCTACATAAGAAAGGTGACCGTTTAAAGTGTGAAAATTATCGTGGCATCGCACTGTTGAACACTGCATATAAAATACTAGCTAATGTTGTACTTGCTCGACTCATCCCGTTCGCCGAATCTATCATCGGTGACTATCAGTGTGGTTTTCGTCCCAACCGCTCAACCACAGATCAATGTTTTACATTAAGGATGATTCTAGAAAAATGTTGGGAGTACAACATCAGCATTCACCAGCTCTACGTTGATTTCAGGCAAGCATATGATAGTATCATCCGCGACAACCTCTGGTCCGCACTCATATGCCTTGGTATCCCAGAGAAACTTGTTTCTCTGTGTAAACTCACAACATCGGGATCAAATTGTAGAATAGTAATCGAAGGGTCAGTTTCTGATCCTTTCGATATAACATCAGGTGTTCGACAAGGTGATGCACTCGCGCCCGTACTATTTAATTTGGCGCTGGAGTACGCGATAAGAAAAAGCCGAATTGAGACACAAAACTGCATATATAACAAATCTAGTCAAGTTCTTGGCTACGCAGATGATATTGTGCTTCTTGGACGTAGAACAAGCGATATTAAGGATAGTCTCTCTCAGCTTGAAAGAAATGCTAAACGGCTTGGATTATGCATCAACACCAGCAAAACTAAAGTGTTAACAACATCTAAGAACATACCTCCCGGAAATCTGGATACTGGCGACTATGAAGTGGAACGCGTGGAAAACTTCAAATACCTCGGGTCTGTAATAACATCGTCAAATGACATGCAGGCAGATATCAAAGCCCGTGTCTCTGCCGCATACAGAGTTTTCTACGCATACTCAAAACTTCTGCGATCAAAACATCTTTCGCGGTCGTGTAAACTCACACTTTACAAAGCATTGATACGACCTGTGCTTACATTTGGAAGTGAAAGCTGGACACTGACTTCCTCCGATTGTAGAATTGTATCAACATTCGAGAGGAAAGTCATACGAACAATTTATGGTCCATGTAAAGTTGCTGAAAATCAGTATAGAATCCGAATGAATCATGAAATCAGACAGCTTCTTGGAGGCTGCGATGTAATCGGATTCATTAAATCCAACCGGATTAGATGGTTTGGTCATGTAGAAAGGGCTCCATTGGAAAGAATGATAAAAAAAGCGTCCCAACAACAACCAGCTGGTGTTCGTCGAAGAGGAAGACCTAGACAACGCTGGCGTGATGACATCATCCAAGACCTTCGTGATATAGGATGTCGAAACTGGGGTCAACTGGTCATGGAACGAGATGATTGGAAGCTGGTGGCACAGACGGCAAAATCCCTTCATGGGATGTAAACGCCAGAGAGAGAGAGAGAGAAAAACAATTTTCAAAGGACAGTAAGTAAATTTAACGAACATGTTTGTTGATAATTACGAACAAAACACACAATCTGACTGGTAAAATAACGTACACGTTTGTTGAAGTATTTTATCAAATTTATTAGTATTTTATCAAATATATGAAGTATTTTATCAAATATATAGTAACAAACACCATTTACATCGGTCCAATATTAATCTGAAAAATAAAACTAACAAAAATAATAACACGAATTTTTATTGATACTCTTTAAGAATTTTATTTATTTTACAAAATAATAATGTAAATAATAATGTAATAATAATGTAACAAAATAATTATATACAAAATAATAATAAATAATAATAATGTTGATGGCCTAATCTGTGTGAGTTAAGTGATTGCATAAAACATCCATCCAGTGAAGTTTTGGAATTCTGATTTAAAATATATTATTACTAAATGTAAAAACTAACGTTTTCGCAAATTTTTTTTAACATTCTTTTTTTACAACTAAATTCATATTTAATTTAGCACTCTCAGTCGTAGCTAATGAATATTCCTTGATGCTGGAACGCTGTAGCTTGCTCGAAGAAACGAGCCTTCATATAACTATATATCTGAGCTTTCATCATTGAAAAATATACTGCGTCCTATAATCAAGGATTATGCCATTAGCTGGACTATTGACAAACCAATTTTAGTTTTGTTCCTGCAAATTTTTAAAACAAATTTGCTTTTTATCTCTTATTTTATTTTTATTTTCTCTATCCTATCACGAAATATTGGCCTATGTCATATTTTATATGTGATAGGATTTATGGTTTAGTTATCCATTATTGAACAAAAAAAAATAAAAAAAAACAAAAAAAAAACAGATTTGCGTCCATTAACATCCTAAGAACGCATGTTGTTGTGGGACCTGGGTCTTAAAAGGTTTTTATGTGTTGTTGTGACACATATTGTAATGCCTACTACACATCACATTTTATTAAAAAAAAAAAAAAAAAATAATATTCTAATTAATTAATTGATTGAAAACGTTAAAATTTCTGGAATATTGCATTTAATTTACATTACACAATTCACTTTATAAATAACCTGACACATTTTATTTTAAAACTTGCACCTAGTTTTATTTAACACAACTTAATTTTTATACACTATACTAACTCCATCAAAATTAACTAACAAATAATGAAAATGGCTACTACTCTGCACTCTGCAAATGGTTTCATTCTTTGTTTTCATACGTTTTATTCAACAACGAAAATCAACCTACAGTTCGTAAATGTTGTTAAAAATATTTAACAAACAGGTTTGTTGAAAATTAAAAATTAACAGATATGTCTGTTGAAACCCTCAAATTCAAACAACATGTCGTTTAAATAAATTCAACAGACAAATGTTCGTTGAATTTTGCCTACATATTTTTTTGAGTGAAAGGAGTGAAAATGGATACATCTCGTGTTTTTTGCAATTTCACGCGAAATTTGATGTCCTACTGAAAAATGTTATATACAAAAGTTGTAGATCTTGGAAAAATCTACAACTTTTGTATGGGTCATTTTTTAATATAACCTCAAAATTTCAGAAAAAAATGCAAAAAATCAAAAAAAATTTTTTTTTTGTTTTTTACTTGTCAATTTCTCAAAAATAAATATTTTTTAACCAAACTTGCTGAAAGTACTCCTTTTTATGTCCCAAATAATAAAAAAAAATTTTAGATTGAAATATTAAAAACTGTTTGAAAGATTCATTTTTTTCGATCCGAAACACGTTGTTTTCAAAGTTACATTTTACTACTTACAATCATCGTAGAGAGGTCTTACAGGGCTCATTTTTTTCGTTTTGACGTCTACTTTTCAATGAAATAATAAAACAATACAGCTTCCATTTAAAAACATGTCTAAAAATTGAAAAATATAAAAAATTTAATTTTGCAAAAACAAATTTTTTGGTTATTGTTAATAATTTGTTATAAATAAAAAAATTTTTCAAAAACTAATAAGACCATTGAATTGTACGAGAAAAAACACGAAGAAACATATCTTTTACTATTTAAATCAGTGTTGCAAAACGAAAAAAAAAATCGTAACGTTATGCGTTTCGTTTTTATAACAGTATATTTATTTTTTCGGTACGTTATTTCGTTATGAAACAGAAAAATATTATATTTTATTATGTTATAACGTTATAATTACGTTATTTTAAAATTAAATGTAATGTTTAACAGATTAGTTTTAAACATTACAATTTAATTTTAAAATAACGTAACTATAAAATTTGACTCATTTCAAATTCTTTTATTTTAATAACGACACCTTTTATTATTCACTATTGTTATTTATAAAAAACAATTAAAAAACAATAATTTTAAAATTTTTAAGTATATATATTTTATAATTCACACTACTATAGTTTTGATCTCGTGGAGATCATCGACGGGCGTAGATATGTAACTGAAGTAATTAAAATTAAAGAATTATACAATGGATTATTCACGTCACTCCGACGAATATTTTGAAATCGTTTCATATTAAAAATAATTAATTTTTACAAAAACTAAGCAATCTTATCAGGAGTTTTCACAAATCTGATAGTTTGTTTATAACTATTAGAGTTGCTTTTAATAGATCTTCAGATTGATTTCTCGGCCAGCATAAAAATATTCTTTCTTAAAATTATTCAAAACACCTGTGATGCAAAACGGCTACTACAGACTTGAAATTATTTAAAATAAACTTAAAATTGTACAAAATTTTATGCCCGATTTATAGTCGGTAACTTTAACTTAACGTAAAGTACAAAGTATGAAAATGCACTAGAGCATTTATAGTCGTTAACGCAAACTTAACGTAAAGTTCATTTCATTCTATCTTAAAGATTTTGTTAAGGATTTGTTGACGTTTGGTATAAAAACTGAAGAAAAGTAATATTTAATTGCAAGTGTCCATAAAAATAAAATTTTATTTTTTAAAAAATGCAAAGGATATAAAAAGAGCGACTTTAAAGCCAAATATTAGCAGAAAATTAATATGAAAATAAATTTTTTTATTTTTAAATTTTGTATCAAATGTATGTTTCGAATTTTATTATTTTAAATTTTGATTTTAAAATCAGTTTATTACTTTTAAAGAATTGATTGATTTGTAACATTGATTACAAAACCATAATTAATATCAGATCAAACGTCAATGAACACGTAATTTCTTACCGACTATAAATCAAAATTTTTAGATGTCTTAAGTTAGGGTTAAGTTAAAGTTAACGTTACCGACTATAAATCGGGCATTAGAACTACCAAAATCTGTAGTTTAAGCGTCCGCAAAAATTGATAAAGAGCAGATAAGTTGGATTTTATTCAACCGGTTTTTGTGTTTTGATTTTCATATACATAATTATAAAAAAAGTCACCCGAAAAACGAAATAAAATATTGAGTTATCGTTACGTTTTACGTTATTATAACGTAGTTTAATTTTTAAAACGTTATGAACGTAATTATTACTAATAACGCTATTTCATTTCGTTATTCCGTTTTTGCGTTACGTTACGAGTAACGTTTTGCAACACTGATTTAAATACATTTTTTATTTTTGTACAGTACTGCTATAAATATTGTAATAGCATATTTCGTGTAGTTGAAAGATGTCATGTAAGTACATACAATGCCATCGACTTTAATAAGAAAAGTTCCTCATTTCTCGCGATGAAATTATTTAATTCAATTATTTTCTACATATTTTGATAAATAAATCGTCTTATAATTAACTTTTGTATACAATTATTTAAAACATGCTTTTAAATAATTGAATGATTTTTTTAAAATGAAATCTGAATCTAATTTAACTTGCACCGAATTTATAATTGAAATTTATATCAACAAAATAGATTGTTAACAATACTACTACTAATAATAATAATAATAATAACAAATAATGGAGGTAAATGACAATAATGAAAAACTCAATTTTAATCAAGTTGATTTTTTAATGAAATATGCTCAAGTACTGATAAATATCATACATTTACACTTTATATACATAAATATTGTTACGTTTTTCTAACCTTACTTCGAATTGGCCTTACTCACAATTCGATAAACGTAATTCCCAATCTCTTCCTGAGTTCGATCACTGATTAGTAAGCCCAAACACCAGGTTTTATTAAGTGTTCAACACCTTAATTGTTTCAAAACAACAGGAAAACAATACAGCAACCAATATTCCTAACTAGAATATTCTTTCAACAGCTTCAGAAACTCCAACGGTTGATTGTAGAAATTTCCAGTACACCACGTTAAAAATAATACCCAAAATATTTCTACTTAATAACACTTATAACTTTATTACACTTATAACTTTACACAAAAAGATCACTTTTATAATTTTAACTTCACTATCGCAGGTTTAAAACAAAACTAATTTAAAACTACAAGAGGTAATTTTCTTTTATACCTTCTGCAATACTTCTAGATAATTCGACATCACTTTCCAGAAACCTTGAGAAAATATTAGAATATTCGATTATTTTACGTTATGTTGATTTGATTCATAAAATCGTTTATGTTGACCCTATTTCTAAGAATATGTACAACAACAACAATATTCATTTCATTCAATTGTTGTGTTTTGTTGATTTTATTTTCCTGGAAGTGACCGTAATCGTCTAGATTACGTAATCGTAACATTACCTTAGATTCTGTACATTAGATTCTATACATTAGATTCTTAACATTAGATTCTGTAATCGTAACATTACCTTCCACTTAAGCCTGTTCGTCCCGAACAGGATCTAGATATGCTATTAAAATGTTTATAGCAGTATTGTACAAAAATAAAAAATGTATTTAAATAGGAAAACATATGTTTCTTCGTGTTTTTTCCTGTACAATTCAATGGTCTTATTAGTTTTTGAAAATTTTTTTTATTTATAACAAATTATTAACAATAACCAAAAAATTTGTTTTTGCAAAATTAAATTTTTTATATTTTTCAATTTTTAGACATGTTTTTAAATGGAAGTTGTATTGTTTTATTATTTCAATAAAAAGTAGACGTCAAAACGAAAAAAATGAGCCCTGTAAGTAGTAAAATGTAACTTTGAAAACAACGTGTTTCGGACCGAAAAAAATGAATCTTTCAAACAGTTTTTAATATTTCAATCTAAAATTTTTTTTTATTGTTTGGGACACAAAAAGGAGTACTTTCAGCAAGTTTGGTTAAAAAATATTTATTTTTGAGAAATTGACAAGTAAAAAACAAAAAAAAAATTTTTTTTGTTTTTTTGAATTTCTTTCTGAAATTTTGAGGTTATATTAAAAAATGACCCATACAAAAGTTGTAGATTTTTCCAAGATCTACAACTTTTGTATATAACATTTTTCAGTAGGACATCAAATTTCGCGTGAAAGGGCAAAAAACACGAGATGTATCCATTTTCACTCCTTTTCAACCCCTAAAATCATCCCCTAACTTTCTTGGGCACATAACACATTTTCCTTATGTTGACTTTAACCCTTTTAACCATTTAAAAACGTAGGTTTCTGGATAACATTTTTTTGTTCTCCATATTCAACGTGCCTGGACTATTCGCAATGGGTGTAACTTACGCTCTTTATTGTTGCAGATGTTATGTGATTATAACCATTTGGTAGCAATATCAAATATGTATTAATATGGTTTTCACTAGTTTGTGTGCTTTTGTCAATTTGAAAATTAATTTTTAATATAAGCAAACGATTTCATTTTTTAGATAATTAAGTAATCCTTGTAGTGACAATTTTAAGAATATAGTTAAGAAAAAAAAACTGAAGAAGGATTATTTCCGAAATATATATATTCTGTAAAAAATAAAAATAAAATTGTCATTATAAGGATTACTTAATTATCTAAAGAGGAGCATATGCCCCAGATTTTTGGTGGGATTGATAGTCACAAACAAAAGGGGTGACAAATAACTCGTACTCTTCCCCAGATTTTTTTCTTGCCACCATGTGTAATGTGACTAATCCTAGCATTATTAAAAAATAAACAAATTAGGTTAACATTGAAAAGGAATCCTAATGCAGGATCCATAATTAAATTGTAATGTTAAGGAAATAAAAAAAAAATAAAATGTATTAGATTAGTTTAAACTAATTGAATTTAAGTAATTAATCAAAAGAATATAAATGTCTGTCATAGTACGTTCATATTACGATGAAATCAAGCTCGAAATCACCTAAAATCCAAGTTTTCAAAAAAACCGTTCACAGTATTATTAATATGATTAAGCAGTTATTTGTAAATTATCAAAAAATGAGCAAAATTTTTAAATAAATATGTTATGTTAAAAATATCCAAACCAATTTGTCTGTTTTTCTATTATTTTTGAGTCAAAACTTTCAATCACCAAAAAAAAAATTATTTTGTAGACTCAAAATATTATTAAAATTTTACAATAGCCATGTTTTTATTTGGATTCAAAACAAAATACTTGCTTTATTAAATGTCACTTTAGAGATAGGAATGCAATTTTTTTTCGAAAATTGAATATTTAGGGGTGCTTAGTGTGATTTTAAATAGATTTCGTTGAAATAATCTTTCAACATGATTTGGATTTTGTATACAAAAATTAACCAAAACAAGCTGATAATCCAGCTGAAATCATAAATTGTTTGAAATTATGATAACGTGAACGTTTAGATGATACTGCGTTGAGTGGAGGTAGATTTTAATATAAAGACTGGCTGCTAGTGGCGTTGAATTTTCCAGGAGATGAATATGATGATACGAGATGTTGTATCCAATATTATGAGTTACTTTGAATGCGTTGATTAAGCTGAATCTTCATTATGACAACAATTATAATGTTCACGTAAAGTAAACACAAAAGGCAGCAGATAAAATGTTGTTGTAACAACCATATCATGAATTAAATTTATTTCCAAACTTCTTCAGGTACACTAGCTTCCACATTCACTAATGGTCTTGAACCATTATTAAGTAGCACAAATATAAATTAAATTCTCTCAAAACACAATAACATTTTAGAGTTTAATTGTATTTATAAATAGATTATACAAGTTACATGAAATTTGTCTTATTGTATTAATCAAATTGATGGCGAGGCGATGAAATATAATTTACATAGAGAATTACATTTTTAATTTTATGAACTCGAAACTATTTAGAAAAAACAAAATCTGAATAATAAAAAAATATTTTTTGTATTTTTAATAAATGTTAACGAAATCATCGCCTGCTAAACTTTAAATTTTTTGAGAAATGGATTTAGTTTTGATGTTCGCCACAACACTCCCCCCCTAGTGCCATCGAAGATGGAACGATATAAATAAAAAAATTAAGTAGAGTTGAAGAGGAAAGAAAGAAATAGTTTTGCTAAAGTAGATGTAGCGAATAAGAAAAAGTTTGGAGATGTTGTTTAAAAATCGATACCGGAGAAACAAAAATTATGGGCCTTACGAATTGAAGCTCTGCAAAAAAAAAGAAACGAACAATTATGGAGTTATGGTAACACGAGTGGAGATATAGGTCTGACAGAGCTGAGTTGCCTGAAACCAATATTTGTGGAGATGTGCACCATAGGTTAAAAGGTTCGATTAAAATACGAGAAGCAGAAAAGTAACGTCGGTGATGCTGAATGTCTGACAGAAAAAAGTTGACTGAGACAATACTAGCATGTATAAACGTGATTATTAATTCATTTTTCGAAAAGTAAGAATAAGCAGAAATTTAGCGTAAGCAAAGGAGCGCATATGGTAACATAAGTTTGGTAAAGTCTGACAGTACAAAGTTGACTGAGACCAATGTTTACCTTGGAGACGTGTACCATAGAAAAAGATCGCTTTGAGAAGAAATATCTGATTAACGACGAAATATCGTTTTAAATATCCATAAAGACCATACCTGTTCGTCAACAGATAAATGGTTTTTTTTTTTTTTTTTTTTTTTTTTTTTTTTATTAATTAGTTAGACATGTTTAGCACACTAAATATGAAATATTCATTATTTAGACTCTTTGAATATCCGAAGATACCATGTCAACTATAAAGGAAGGAGATGAGGAAAATGGAAGGAGATGAGAAAAATGGAAGGAATGAGGATATAGGAATAACTATACTGATTCTTTTAAATGACGATGGACATTTTCTTTAAACATCTGAGGAGAATATTCATCGGGAAATACGGAGCCGGGCATTGAGTTCCATAATTTGACCACTCTATTAAAATAATCGTTCTGGAAGGACATAGTTCTACAACGAGGTATTTGGACAGCAAATGGGTGGGATAACTCTGAAGTTCTTGTTCGTCGATTAAATTGCGCACACAATGGAAGGATATTTTGAATTTCCTTAGAGGAGAATTCACTAAAGTTATATTTATAGTAGATTGACAATTCAGCCACATTTCTTCTGTGCTGGAGTGAATCAAGCTGATCCGTTAGTTCGGTATTACCAATCAACCGTATTGCTTTTCTCTGTACAGAGTCTAGACATTTTATTGTTGACTGACAAGCACCTCCCCAAACATGACAGCAGTACTCCATACATGGACGAATAAATGACTTGAAGATTAGCAAAATTTGCTCGGGATTGAAATACTTTTTACATCGACTCAAGAATCCTAATTTTTGCATTGCAGATTTAGCGAGGTTGAACACATGTTTATTCCATTTCAGGTTACTTTGAATATCCACTCCAAGAAGTCTAACTGATTCAACCTCACGCAATTCCTCATGGTTTATTTTAATAGGGAAATTTTTATGTCGTTCTATTCGTGAAAGACGACATAGTTTTGTTTTGGTTGGATTAAATGAAACAAGATTACGATCACCCCATTCTATTATACGAGCCAGGTCGTTGTTGATAGAATCAATTAGCAGCTCTCTATCAGTGGTAACTGCAGTACGAGATCGAAATTTAGGAGATGCATGTGATGCATGCAATGTGCTGTCATCAGCAAAACTATGGATTGGGTGCACTGTGGAATTAAGTAAGTCATTAATGTATAGAAGAAACAAGGTTGGTGAGAGTGCAGAAGCTTGGGGAACCCCAGCATTGGTTGTGAAAATATTGGATGTGATACCATCTAAATTAACATGAAATTGGCGACCTGTAAGAAAACTATGAATCCATGAGACAGTAAGATGGTCTATGCCATAAGATTTTAATTTAGCTATGAGATTTTTATGCCACACTTTATCAAATGCTTTAGAAATGTCAAGTGAAATACTGAATGTTTCACCATGGTTTTCCAGCGATTTGTTCCAGAGATGGGATACGTAGGCTAACAGATCACCTGTTGCATGACTTCTACGAAAACCATACTGCTTATCATCTATAATTCGCGACATTTCCAAATAATCTATTAGATTGTAGTTAACATATTTTTCAAATATTTTAGCCAAAACCGACAGAATTGCAATTGGTCTATAATTGTTAGGGTCTGTCTTACTGCCTTTCTTTGATATGGGTTGAACGCTGGCCAGCTTCCAAGAATCGGGAAATATTCCGGTTTTATAAGATAAATAGAAAATTTTTGTTAAAATAGGAGCTAGTTGTCTAGCAAAGTTTTTAAGAATGAGGGGTGGGATACCATCGGGACCAGCGGATTTGTTGATATTGATAGAAAGAAGCATTTTCCGCACAATATTGCAACGAAAAATGATTGGTTTCATTTTCGTTTCAACTGGGGAAATGATTGTAGGAGAATGGAGAGGTTCAACTATGTTAGAGTTTTCTGCGAAAATACGACCCAAAAGATTTGCCTTCTCTTTTGAGTCGCTCACGGGAATGTCATTCAGAACTAAGGTTGGAATAGAGGATCGAGTAAAGTTGCTTTGGACTGATTTAACTGCTTGAAAAAAACTACGTGAGCCAGATGGGTGCTCGGCGAATTTCTTTGCTTTCTTCTGGATAAACGCATCTTTGTCCAAGTCTATTTTGTATTTACTAATATTTCTGGCTTTCTTATAGGCGCTATGGGTTTCAGGTGTTTTATTTGAGTTATACGTCTTAAATGCTTTGCGTTTATTCCTCACTGCCTCATCAACATCCCGCGTGAACCAAGGCTCAGTTTTAGGAGTGATTAATCGATTTGGAATAAACCGCCGCATTCCGTCTTTTATAATTTCAGAAATTCTTATTGCCGATGTGCTAGGATCTTGATCAACACAACAAATAGTTTTCCATGGTGTTTGATCATAAAAGTTTCTCAATCCCTCCCAATCAGTGCGATTATAATTCCAGACGCGACGAGGATTTGCTTTAATTGGCGTCGGTGATATAAATTCTACTATTGCTGATATTAGTAAATGGTCCGATGTTCCCAGGGGTTGTTCAACTTTTGTCTTCGTAGTATCTGGTTCGTTTGTCAAGAACAGATCCAGCAAATTATTGTTATGATGTGAATTGTCTGCGATTCTGGTGGGACACTCTATCATTTGCGTCAAACCGTGATAATCTGCGAATATCAGTTCAGCTTGTCTTCCTACATCGTCAGTGCGCGATGAAAACTTAAGCCATTCTTTATTATGAATATTAAAGTCTCCAAGAATGACCAGTCTTGCTTTGGGATAGTCCGTGGTAATCTTTTCTAGATTAGCCGAAATTTGATCGAAAAAAGTACATCCAGGGGGGGAATTCGGAGATCTGTATAATCCTATTATAAACATAGTTTCATCAACACCTGAGATCTTCAGTGCTTTAGAATTATGGTGCTTAGAGTTCAACTCGTAGGCCTTAATTCTCATACATGAAAGTGAATTTCGAACAAATGCACAGACACCATGCTTGTTATAAAAGGAATGTTCCAATTCGTAACTAGGCATCCGGTATTTATCAAGATCCAATTTCGATGATTTACCACTGACAATTATTTCCGTAAGAAATAATATGTCAGGTTTATTTTTTTCGATGTGGTGATGAACCTCGTTTAGGTTCGAATTTAGTCCTCTTATGTTTGTGAAATCAATCCTAAGCTGTTGGTTCACTTTGCGGCCATTTTGTTGAGACTGAGACTTACCCCTTGACATTGTAGGTGCAGTGACAGAAATTCGACCAGGTCTAAATTTCAACACTACACAATACAAGAAAATCTGGGTACCTCCGTCACAACAGTACGGCACTAGATCGCAGCTGTAGCACGATAACTAAGAAACAACCGGGGGTAAAGACACTAAATAATAAGGATTTTACTAAGTGTATAAACTAATGTATTTATTTATCTGATTATACTTTATACTTAAGGAATAAAAAAAAATGTTTGAGGGAGAACCTGTATATTTATGGATTTTCAGAAACAATCAATAAAAGATAAAGAGCACTCTTGCAATAGAAACTAAATATATAATTTAATGCTATTTTACCTTTAGTGATCAAAAGGGGTGGGTATTAAAAATAATTAAACAATTAAGATACTGTACTATTACGGCAGCAGGCAAAAAAAAACAATACATTTGCAGTGATGAAAATTGACCATAGATTTAGTTTTTATCAATGGTTGGGTTTAAGAAATTACTTTAAAACAAGTGGCGAGAGATAGCATTAAATTACAAAATTAGAATATGTAACAAATATATATATATATGTAGTAAAATAAAATGTATACAACCTGCCAATTTTTAAAATCGGTTAATTATTTTTAACTTTTAACACTTAAAAAAAAAATCTTTCTCTGGGGGCGTGTCTTGTTGGTGAAAGAGGATTGAATTTAAGAATCTTTTTTTTTTTAAACGGAGATGGGAATATTACTTTCTTTCTTTTATTTTACACACATATATCACTAAAAAGTTAAATGTTTTCTTTGTTGATAAATTGAAAATATTAATTTTTCCCTTAAATCTTTTTTGGTAATCACTTATTTTTTCAGTTATAATATTACTTCACTTCACTTCTCTTAATTTTTTTTTTGTTTTAATTGATAGACCTGTCATAAATGACATCCGTTCTGTTTGAAAGTAGAAAGTAGAATCACGGTTAACGTCAGAAGATGTTCATGTTGTAGAAACATATGGGTAACGTTGGAGATATTCCATTGAGATCAGATATTTGGAAGTTCTGCTTAATTAGATGAAATCTGATCTGAGTTAAGGAGAGTGGAGTGGGTCTTATGAAGGAAGAAGGTGATTAATTCGGCCCAAGATTTCAGAAGAGTGGAGTGGGTCTTACGAAGGAAGGAGATGTAAGACTTCGGCCCAATAATTTAAGGAGAGTGTAATGGGTCTTACGAAGGAAGGAGATCTTAAACTTCGGCCCATAGTATCGATTTAAAAACAAAAAGAAAATTTTAAAAAATTAGTCGCACTACAAGAAGTTGGCATGGCTTCAAAGCCGAAAAATAAGAATTTGGAGAGAAAAAAAAGAATGTGTCACTAGGAGGAAACAAGATTATTGCTAAATAGGAGAAATGACTTGCAGGAAGAATATGTGATCACTGTGACTGATATCTACGAGAAGAGTGTTGTGTCGCTGTGAAAAGAAGAATATCATAATAAAATTAAATTTTTTACAATAAAATGAAGCAAGCACTAATTTAAATTAAGAAAGAGCAACAAAAATGAATTAAATTATAAATTTGATACTTCTTTAAGTTGACTCCATTGGAAGGTTTGTTCTTAGTCGGGGTTACCAGTTTTGGATGATACTGCGTTGAGTGGAGGTAGATTTTAATATAGAGGCTGGCTGCTAGTGGCGTTGAATTTTCCAGGAGATGAATATGATGATACGAGATGTTGTATCCAATATTATGAGTTACTTTGAATGCGTTGATTAAGCTGAATCTTCATTATGATTTAACAATTATAATGTTCACGTAAAGTAAACACAAAAGGCAGCAGATAAAATGTTGTTGTAACAACCATATCATGAATTAAATTTATTTCCAAACTTCTTCAGGTACACTAGCTTCCACATTCACTAATCTTGAACCATTATTAAGTAGCACAAATATAAATTAAATTCTCTCAAAACACAATAACATTTTAGAGTTTAATTGTATTTATAAATAGATTATACAAGTTACATGAAATTTGTCTTATTGTATTAATCAAATTGATGGCGAGGCGATGAAATATAATTCACATAGAGAATTACATTTTTAATTTTAAGAACTCGAAACTATTTGGAAAAAACAAAATCTGAATAATAAAAAAATATTTTTTGTTTTTTTAATAAATTTTAACGAAATCATCGCCTACTAAACTTTAAATTTTTTGAGAAATGGATTTAGATTTGATGTTTGCCACAAACGTAGCACTCACTCCTGGGTTGTTTGTTGCTGGATAATAATCGCTATTTTAAATACCATCAAAACAAATAATATATAGGGAACTTCAAATTTGATTTAAAGTTAGCGAAGTATAAGGCGTGCTATACACCTGAGCTAAACTATGCGAAATATGCGAACTATGTTTTTAAAAAAGTAATGTTTTAATGCGAATAAAACTTTTTTAAAAAAATATAATGTTTCCGTTTTTCTTTTCTCTTTTAAATGTTTTGTTTCCGTAATGTTTTTTTCTATAATTACGTTATATACATTATTTTTTAAAAACATAGTTCGCATAGTTTAGCTCAGGTGTATAGCGCGCCTAAACGTCAAATACACTGTAAATTTTCATCTAACAAATTAGATAAAACCAAATAAAGTTGATTCATCAAAATAATATGTAATAACATATGCTATGAAATCATACGTCATCAATGAATTTTAAATGCAATTGAAAATTAATAGTATATTCTTCAACGATGCCGAAAACAACATATTTTGAAACGAGAGGACAGTTTACCAGCCAAGGCGATAGCCGAGGTTGGTAATGGTTGCGAGATTCAAAATATGATTTTCGGCGAGTAGAAGACTGTACTTTTTGTACTACTTTTTAAAAATTATTATTAATTATTAATAATTTTCATTTATAATAACGTACAATTCACATTTCAAAACATACACTGTTACAAATTAAAATGTTCAAATGTATATTTATATTTCTGCTATTAAAAAATAGATGACGCAACATAATATGAATAAATTATCCAATTTCTATGTCATAAAACCGTCTTTGGTTACAAGCCTCTCTCTCTCTCTGGCGTTTACATCCCATGAAGGGATTTTGCCGTCTGTGCAATAAGCTTCCAATCATCTCGTTCCATGACCAGTTGACCCCAGTTTCGACATCCTATATCACGAAGGTCTTGGATGATGTCATCACGCCAGCGTTGTCTAGGTCTTCCTCTTCGACGAACACCAGCTGGTTGTTGTTGGGACGCTTTTTTTATCATTCTTTCTAATGGAGCCCTTTCTACATGACCAAACCATCTGATCCGGTTAGATTTAATGAATCCGATTACATCGCAGCCTCCAAGAAGCTGTCTGATTTCGTGATTCATTCGGATTTTATACTGATTTTCAGCAACTTTACATGGACCATAAATTGTTCGTATGACCTTCCTCTCGAATGTTGATAAAATTCTACAATCGGAGGCAGTCAGTGTCCTGCTTTCACTTCCAAATGTAAGCACAGGTCGAATTAATGTTTTGTAAAGTGTGAGTTTACACGACCGCGAAAGATGTTTTGATCGCAGAAGTTTTGAGTATGCGTAGAAAACTCTGTATGCGGCAGAGACACGGGCTTTGATATCTGCCTGCATGTCATTTGACGATGTTATTACAGACCCGAGGTATTTGAAGTTTTCCACGCGTTCCACTTCATAGTCGCCAGTATCCAGATTTCCGGGAGGTATGTTCTTAGATGTTGTTAGCACTTTAGTCTTGCCGGTGTTGATGCATAATCCAAGTCGTTTAGCATTTCTTTCAAGCTGAGAGAGACTATCTTTAATATCGCTCGTTCTACGTCCGAGAAGCACAATATCATCTGCGTAGCCAAGAACTTGACTAGATTTATTATATATGCAGTTTTGCGTCTCAATTCGGCTTTTTCTTATCGCGTACTCTAGCGCCAAATTAAACAGTACAGGTGCGAGTGCATCACCTTGTCGAACACCTGATGTTATATCGAAAGGATCAGAAACTGACCCTTCGATTACTATTCTACAATTTGATCCCGATGTTGTGAGTTTGCACAGAGAAACAAGTTTCTCTGGGATACCAAGGCATATGAGTGCGGACCAGAAGTTGTCGCGGATGATACTATCATATGCTTGCCTGAAATCAACGTAGAGCTGGTGGATGCTGATGTTGTACTCCCAACATTTTTCCAGAATCATCTTTAATGTAAAACATTGATCTGTGGTTGAGCGGTTGGGACGAAAACCACACTGATAGTCACCGATGATAGATTCGGCGAACGGGATGAGTCGAGCAAGTACAACATTAGCTAGTATTTTATATGCAGTGTTCAACAGTGCGATGCCACGATAATTTTCACACATTAGACGGTCACCTTTCTTATGTAGCGGAACAATGAGAGCTGTTTTCCATTCAGCAGATAGTTCTTCTTGGTCCCAGATTGCAAGAATCAGATCGTATATACGTGAGACCAGAGCTGCTCCTCCATTTTTCAAAAGTTCTGCGGGAATTCCATCGAAACCTGGTGATTTGCCATTTTTCAGTTTTTTAATTGCAGCTTCCACTTCCTCTATTGCTGGGTAAGGGACAAAAATCTCCTCAGTTGATGGAGCAATTGCTCGAATAGGATGAACTTCATTCGTCCTATTCAATAGGTCTTGAAAGTGGGATCGCCACACTGCCAGCACATCACGTTCACTTGTTGTAAGTTCATTATTTTCATTTTTGATGGCTGTAGATCTTGGGTGGAAATCTTTTGTCAGATTCCGTGCATTGGCAAAGCACTCTTTTGAATTTCCGCTGGCCGCATGTTGGTTGATGTCTTCAATGCAGCTCTTCATGTGTTCGCGTTTCTTTTTACGTAGAAGTTTTGCTGAGATTTTCCTGGCGCATAGATAATCAGCTTGGGAGCTTCGGGTGTTCCTTGTTAACCATTTTTCTCGCAGTTTTTGTTTATGTTCAACGGATTGGCGGCATTCCTCGTCGAACCATTCGTTGTGTGATTTCGGTGGCCGCTTTCCGATTGTAGTTTGTGCTGCGGCTATAATGGTTGATTGAAGCGTTTGCCATTCTTCTTGTATGTTAAATGGCATCTCAGAAGAGATGTCATGCTCTTCTATGCTTTGCGTTACAATTTCCTGATATCTGTTCAGCGTTTCCGGATGTTTAAATGCATCGACGTTCCAGCGCACGGTCTTTTTTGCTTGTCTATTAAATGTAGATGATAATTTGCACTTGTACTTAAAGATGACAAGCATATGATCAGTGTCCATATCAGCACCTCTGTATGATCCAACGTCAGTTACACTTGTGGAGTGTCTCTTAGAAATCATGACGTGATCGATTTGATTTTCCGTTCTTCCGTCATTTGATTTCCACGTTGCCTTGTGGATTCTCTTGTGAGGGAAGAAAGTGCTGGAAATTACTAGATCATACATCATAGCCAGCTCGGCTGCGCGAAAACCGTTATTGTTGCTGGTATGATGCAAGCTGTTAGGGCCGATATGTGTTTTAAGTTCTGCAATCCTACCGATTTGAGCATTAAAGTCACCTACCACGATTTTTATATCGTGCCGCGGGATTTTATTGATGACTTCTTCGAGTTCTAGGAAGAACAGGTCTTTAATATTATCTGCTTTATCTTCAGTAGGTGCATGAACATTGACGATCGTTACATTGAATTTTTGCGTGCGGATTCTCAGTGTGCATAACCGCATATTAATTGGGCAGAAGTCGATAACATACTGATTCACGCGACGGTGTATAAGAAAGCCAACTCCAAATTCTCCTCCGTTTTGATGACCGCAATAATATAGAGTGTATCCTTTCGCTGTTTCATGGATTCCACTACCTGACCATCTTAGTTCTTGTAATGCCACTATATCTAGTGTGTAGCTCTCGACTTGTTGTGTGAGTTTTAGGAGATCTCCTGGTCTTCTAAGGCTTAGCATGTTCCAGGTTCCCATTTTTAAATCGTAGTCCGGGTACAGTTTCCGAGGTCGTTCCAATAATGATTCCGAGATATTCCGAGGCCTGTGTACAGAATTCATGACAATAATTTTTTTACGGAAATGGGGTGTTAGTCCTTCGCCCAACCCAAATTTTCGTGAATGGGTTCGTTCTGCATCTTAAGGTCACCAGAAACAACCTTTTTACACGTTTATCTAGCGAGCCGCTTGATCCAAGTCAGACGCCCGCTGCAAGCCGCCCCTAACATGGAGAACAGACGCTTTCTACACATTTATATAGCGAGCCGCTTGATCCAAGACAGACGCCCGCTCCAAGCCGCCCCTAACATGGAGAACAGACGCTTGAGTTGCATTGGTTTTATGGCGCCAATGACTCGCCATGGTGCAGAATCATTGAGTATAAGCAGTATTTACTCTGCCCCTCTCAACTACACCAACCTAATTCTGTTAGCGTTACCCAGGTAGCACGGCGGGGACGTAGAATTTCGGATTTTCGCTACCCAGGTTACAAGCCTGATTGTTTAAAAAAAAAAAAAAAAAAAAAAAAAAAATAAAAAAAAAAAAAAATCGTGATCTTTATACATATTTATATGTACATTAATATTAGAGTTATTCATGTTGTAATATTTTTATTCTATTTACACTACAAAATCCTACATTTTCATTCTATTTGCTCTATAAAGTATAAAGTCCTTAAAATCATCAAATAACACATCTTTGAAGGTTCATTGTTTTTTGAATTTCGCTCGCATCTAGTAGGCTTATATAACTAAAGAGTAAAGACAGTTTGGTCATAAACAAAATCAAATTTAAAAATTTAAATATTATTTTTAAAATAAAAATCAGTTTTGATTCAGTTTGGGGATGACGTTACGTTAGTGTTTGATATTTTTAAAAACAACTTATATTATTTTACGTAAAATAAATATTTTTTTTTCGTTTTTGTTAAATACAATATAAATAATTTTTTTTAAAAAATATCTTAACACCAACTGTTTGTTATCATACTATTTCAAAAGGATATATGAATATTATATATTTAACTATTGTTATTTTTACATTTTTAATGTATATTATCCGTAAATAATTCAAAAATAAATTAACGTCATCCGCCTAAGAGAGATAAATTAGATCTAACAAAATTATTTCATTCAATCAATTGATTCACTTAACGGGTGGGTGCTCTAGGATGGTTTATTCTAGTTTAGAAATTGGAAAATAGATGGCCTTTAAAAAATTACTTTCGTCACTATAGTTACGAAAGGTATTTGTGTAGACTTTTTTATCACTGATGACGAAAAAGAAATTTTCGATGCAATGAACAAACATCGAAAGTAGATTTTTTATATTGGGTAGTAGAAAAAACAATTTTTTATTAAAATCAAGAAACGGGAAAACGAGCATACATGATAATAACTGCAAATTACCTCATGGCTATCTATCAATGAAATAAGTTGGGAAATATTTAAGGGGGAAATGTTTTTTTGAAATATGAAATGGATTTTGAGGGGAAATACTTAAACAAAAATACGATTAAAGAGAATGTGTAAAATAATTAAATCGAGAAATGCAAAACAGGTCCAGAATAACGAGGGGAATGACGAAAGGTGATGTTGGAAAATTTAACATTTGGATCGTTCTTTTTGGCTTTGGAAATTCATAGAACAACAACAAGAAGAAAGTTAGAAAAAAAGGAAAAAGCTGCCTAATGGTTGTCCAATACTTTGGCGAATTATAAAATTATTATTTACAACAATCAACGTGTATTTTTTGGGGATTCAACCAAGATCCAGAAGGAAGCAACAAACAACACCGTGCAAGTAAACATTTTATTAAATAATATAACGTTTATTAAATAATATTTAATTATATCAATTTAATTATATCAATCAATTGTAATAATTGTTGTTTTATGTGGTTGTAGTGAACATTAAGCTATTTAATTGTTATATTTGGTAATTATGTGGTTATAGTGAACAATAAGTCAAGTAACTTATTAGTGCTGTTTATGTGGTTACAGTGGATTAAAAATAAAATTATAGTAATCTCAGTTGTTAAAACTAGTAGTGGTTATGTGGAAAAATTTATTGTTGTAAATTATAAAAATTTTGTGATGTCTTAAAGAAATATAAAAGCAAGGAAACAATTTCCGTTTGTTTTAAAGAAAAATAAATTTTATTTAACAAAAATTGTTCAAGAGAAATATCTAGATTGAAATAGTTGAATCAAACAGATGTTTTGGTTATTGTGAAGTCGTTTTACCGAGTGGTCTACTGCACCGTTACTTGAACCTCATTTTCTGGGAAAAAGTCTTATAAATATAATTGCAACAACCTCTGACAACCAAGAAAGGGTGGATGAAGAGCAGAAGTTTTAATAAAATTGTTATATTTATAGATATTTACTAAAGAAATATAAATTGAATTTAAAAATTTTAAATTATTGTCGATTTGAGTGTCATTTGTTGAATAAAATAATAGATTTAAATTAATAGAGTTGTTTGAGAAGCCTTGATTATTCGTTCGGTTGCTAGTACACGCGCGTACAATCAATTATTTTGGGGATTATTATTCTATATATTTTCGGAATTGTTTAGGAGATTGGATTTTACTTTTGCGTAATTTTGTTATCTGAAATTTGGAGTGGATTAATAGCAATGGTTTATAAGTTACTCGAATTTGAAATAGCTCACTTCGAATTGAGTGAACTTAAGTACGAACTATTTATTCGAAATATTAAAGGTCTGTCATCGGTTAGGGAAGAGACAAAAGCAATTAGAGCAGTGTTAACAAAGGAACTGAAGGGAGAAGAACCTTCCCCCACAACAACATCTTTAAGTGCTAAAGATGAAATTCTGAATTCTCAACGAGTTTTAGTCAGTCTTCAAGAGATGGTTGAGAAAGCGGTTCAATCGAAAGATAAAGATAGCTTACAGAAGCTAAAATCGAGATTAGCTGCATCGATAAATCGGTCATATCGAGTAGAATACGGAAAATTCTCTGACCCTAATAACATTTGGAGTAAGTTTGAGAAGATGTACTCTGCTATATCTACAATGAGTTTGCAAGTTTTAGAAACAACTACCCAACCCACCCAAATCCAGGATTATTTGTCATCTGAGTCTAGCATACATTTGAATCCAACTACTTCTCGTAAGAGTTTGGACGCCCTCCCAAAAACTCCTATGGGACGTGGAAGATGTATAACGGGATTAACAGTACGAGATGATTTTAGAGACATTTTTCAATACATTCCAACTACTAGTGAGACAAACCAACCTTTTGAGCACCTAGAGATCAAAAACGGCTGTCACAAGTCAGTAATTTCGAAAAATATATGGGAAAAAATCGTGTTGAAGAAAGTTCTGAATGGAGATTATATGACCATCGTCCAATTAATGTTCACAGATGGAAGATAATTTTTAGCAGAGATGCGAGAGGTCTGTCACTAAATGATTTTCTATCTAGGGTCAGAATATACGTACGAGGTGAACACGTTACGCCTGAACAGTTGTTGGCCAATGCACACTATTTTTTTCGGGGAAAGCGGAAAAATAGTAACATTGACGAGTTCTAAGATTGGAACAGTTTAGTTGAAGGGGCCAAACGCGAGTTGCTGCAAAGAAATTACGAGTTTTTCTTAAGAGAGGAAATGAACAACAGAGTTCAAGCCAAAGGTGAACCATTTTCTAACTTTATAGCTGATATGAAAACTCTTTTTCAAAGAGTCGTTCCACAATTGGACCACAATTTTACAATTTTTCTGTAGAGCCCTCTTGTTTTCCAAACCGTATTTTAAGGGAAGAAAGCAAGAAATTGGAACCAAGGTTTAGCAGAGACAGAGATCGTGGTAAGAACCTTTTTGTTCTTGAACGACATGATGAGCTCGAAAGCAATTCATATGCACCACAAAAAAGTACACAGTATGATATGCGGAGCAGATTGAAACAGTGTAGAGGATGTTCAGAACCAAAACGCCAATTTGAAAAACCCCAAACACAAGTTCAAAATTCAATGCGATGTTGGAATTGTGAAAGGCCGGGTCATAATTTCAAAGACTGCCGTAGGCCTCAGGTTAAAGTTTTTTGTTTTTATTGCGGCACAAGTGGTTTTACTACAAAAACTTGTCAAAACCACACAAATTTCAGAAGGGAAAGAACTCTAGCAGTAAATAGAAGACAAGCTGTTTCAACAACAGAGCAGCCACAGCAACCGAATCAGTCGGGAAACGTTTCAAATATTCATAGTAGTTTTGAGGGCGAGTCATTTAAAGAGTTGAAAATTATACCGGGAATCGTAAATTTAAATAGAGATACGCGACCATACCTTAAGCGACCATACCTCTGGTGCCAGTTGCACTATTTTAGGTAAAGGCGGCCTGGAATTAATATCACGGCTAAAGTTAAATCGTCAGACAGATGACTGTGCGATTAGAACTGCGGATGGTACTGTACACAAAGCGGTTTACAAAGCTTTGATCCCTTTTAAAGTAGTTGATAAAATTGCTTTAGTTTTAACCTTAACCTTAGTCATACCATCAATCACCAAAGAATTAGCACTCGGCATAGATTTCTGGAACATCTTCGGAATACGTCCACAATTTTCTAGGTCTACTTATACTTGCGATACGATCGACCCAGTAACAGATAGCATCAAGTTATCAAATCCTGAAGTTAAGTTTTTAGAGAAAACAGTTGGAAGGTTTGATGTGACGAAGGAGGGTTTTCTTGGTTGTTCACATTTTGTAAAACATGAGATTGGGACCCATCCACACTGCAAACCAATTGTAAGAAGGCCTTATCCATTATCACCATATGTCCAGAAAGAGGTTGATACAGAATTGGATAGGATGCTTAAGCTCGGGGTGATAGAAGCAGCTAGTGGGAAGGTAAGACTATGCTTGGATGCAAGAGGATTAAATAGAGTGACGGTAGAGTGCGTACCCACTTCCAAATATCGGCAGAATATTAGGATAACGTAAAGCAACCAAATACCTTTCATCGATAGATCTTTCGGACGCTTTCTGGCAGGTGCAATTAAAAGAAGAGTCAAGGTATAAGACAGCTTTTAATGTGGCTGGCAGAGGTCACTGTCATTTCAAACGATTACCATTTGGCCTCTGTAACAGCGCGCAGACATTGTGTAAGGCTTTGGACCAGTGTATTGGAAACGACTTAGAGCCAAAAGTCTTTGTATACATAGATGACATTATTATAACAACAGAAACATTCGAGCATCATATAAAGTTATTAGACCGTTGCGGATAGATTAAAAGGTGGTGAATTTACTATAAGTCCAGAGAAGTTCAAGTTTTGTGCCAAACAGTTAAATTATCTTAGTTATATATTAGATAGTGAAGGGTTACGTATGGATCCTGAGAAGATAAGTCCCGTTTTGGATATTTCACCACCAAAAACTATTAAAGATCTGCGACGAATAATTGGTATGGCAAATTGGTATAGACGCTTTATTAAAAACTTTGCAGAGTGGCGCCGATGACTGATTTATTAAAATGTAAATCGAAAAGGAAATTTGAATGGTCGGTAGGGGCAAACAATGCATTTCTTGCCCTAAAAACAACACTTGTTAGTTCACCTATTTTAGTAAGCCCCAATTTTGAACAAATGTTTACGATTCAAACCGATGCGTCTGATGTTGGTATAGGAGCTGTATTAACCCAGGGAGAGGGAGAAGAAGAACAACTAATTGCTTACATGTCTGCCAAGCTAGCTTTAGCACAAAGGAAGTATTCAACAACAGAGAGACAGTGTTTAGCAGTCATAAAAGCAATAAGGAAATTCAGAAATTATGTCGCAGGTGTCCGATTTAGAGTTATAGCAGACCATTCATCTCTTACATGGCTAAGAAATATAAAAGATCCTATTTCACGTTTGTCGCGCTGGGCTCTTAAACTACAAGAATTTGATTTTGAGCTGATTCATAGAAGGGGTAAGTTGAATGTGGTCGCGGATGCACTGTCCAGATATGTGGAATTAGTTGATTTTGACTGTTCTGAAGCAGATTTTGATGAAAATTATGTAGTATTGAGAAAGAAGATTGTTCAAAATCCGAACAAGTATCAAGTGTTTGTCGTGAAAGACCAGATGATTCAAAAGTATCGAGCGGATAAATTGAATCAAGGTAGCCCGTGGAAAGTTTTAGTACCAACGAAACTTCAAAAAATTGTATTGAGTAAATTCCATGATGAACCTTTGGGAGCTCATTTAGGGATAAGAAAGACTTTACGAAAGATTCAATATGAGTATTGCTGGCCCAATATGGAAAGAGATATTCGAAAATACGTTAAGACTTGTAAAGAGTGCCAAATGAACAAACATCCGAACGTACGGGCAAAAGTACCATTGGGTGTTCAGAAAAAACCGATGGAGCTTGGGATTTAGTGGCAGTTGATTTTCTAGGACCGTTTCCTCGTTCAAAGAGTGGAAACAAATATGTTTTAGAAGTGGTTGATATTTTTTCGAAATTTTGTTTGCCCAAGCCAGAAAGGCTGATAGCAAATCCGTCATTAGGTATTTGGAAGAAGATATGTTTTT
The DNA here is from genome assembly GCA_963693315.1 of Diogma glabrata. NCBI lineage: Eukaryota > Metazoa > Arthropoda > Insecta > Diptera > Cylindrotomidae > Diogma > Diogma glabrata. The sequence continues at coordinate 90,762,146 of OY856186.1, forward strand.
GCTATTTGGAGTACCATCTCGAATAATCACAGATAATGGGTCATAGTTTACGTCAAGGGAATTTGAGAAGTTTCTTAAATCATATCAGGTAAGCTCACAATTTAACGCAGTTTATCATCCACAGCACAATCCAGCTGAACGGATCAACCGTGTAGTGTTGTCCAGTCTAAGATCATACATAGAGGAAGATCACCGTGTTTGGGACCAATATATTTCAAAGATTGTTTGTGCGATTTGAAGTTCAGAGCATGACTCTATAGGTTTTTCCCATATTATGTTAACTTTGGTAAAAATATTAAGCTAGAAGGAGGACAAGGATATACTAGTGAACATACGCATGAAGATATTAAAGACAAAGCCGAAAGAATGAAATCTATTTTTAACATCGTCAAGGCGAATCTAAGAAAAGGTTATTCGAAATACTCAGCATTGTACAATATCAGAAATAAACCGGCGTAGTACAGTCCTGGAGAAGTAGTACACAGAAGAGCATTCCGGCAGTTAAGTGCACCCGAAAATTTTAATGCAAAACTCGCACCACAGAATGAGAAGTGTCGCATCCGTTAAAAACTAGGAAGCTATACTTATATGTTGGAGCAGTTAAATGGCAAGGTAATTGGTCGATTTCATGCTAACGGCCTAAGAAAATATTATGAAAGAAATTCAGATAGCAATAACGAACAATAACTTGTTTTAAATTGTGATATTTATTTGTAGGATTTGTTTTGATAGGTGATGAAAAACGTGATCTACGCAGGTGAAAAAGTCGAAATTTGAACTTGACCATTTTTGATTTTCCTGAAACTTGACATGTAAGTAGTATGGACAAAATAAAAAATACAACTTATTTGAAAATTTTTTTAAAGTGCTTAGTTTGAGCATAGGGGGCACCCCAACATGCGTGAAAAATGAACATTCTGCCAATCCGATGTTACTTTAAAATTAAATTGCTCAAGAACGGCTCTACCGATTTCATCAAACTTTTTTTGTTTGATAGATGATTAATTAGTCCTTTGAAAAAAAATTAATTAATTGTTTTTATAATTAATTTTTAAATAAAAATATTAAAAAAAACTTTTTTAAAGATAGCGCTAGGGTCGAAGATCAATTGGAATTTAATTAATTTTTTTTCTGAAAATAGTTCTATCCTTACTCTAAAATATATCAAATTAACTCAGAGGCTTTAATTTTTGTTCTTGAGATATTTAATTTTAAAGATTTTTAGTACGACTGATATTCGAATTTTTCTTCATTATTTCAAGCAATTTCCATTAACAAAAAATTTTAAAATCAATTAAATTTTAACTTTTTTTTTTAAATATAGCTCTAACCTTACTTTAAAATATATCAAATTTATAAAGAGGCGTTAATTCGTGTTCTTGAGATATTTAATTTTAAAGATTGTTAGTCCGATTAAAATTCTAATTGTTCATTATTTTCTCGAACTTCAGTGGTTAAATTTTTTTGATGACATAAATTGTTCAAAAAAATAATGAACAATTAGAATTTTAATCGGACTAAAAATCTTTAAAATTAAATATCTCAAGAACACGAATTAACGCCTCTTTGTAAATTGAAATCGGTGGAGTCGTTCTTGAGCAATTTAATTTCAAAGTTACATCGGATTTGCAGAATTTTCATTTTTCATGCATGCTGGGGTGCCCCCTATGCTCAAACTAAGCATTTTAAAAAAATTTTAAAATAAGTTGTATTTTTATTTTGTCCATACTACTTACATGCCAAGTTTCCGGAAAATCAAAAATGGTCAAGTTTTCACAACTCTGTCTAGAACACGTTTTTCATCAGGTGTATTTAGTTAGTTAGAATATCTGTATGTTAGTTTTTTTTTGTAGGGATATAGAATGTTACGTAGTATTAGGCTAGTCAGGTACATACATTTGGTAGATTAATTTGAATTACGTTATAGTCAATTTAACTTTAATGTTTGATATAATGCTTTCTGGAAAACAAAGATACTGTAAAGGTCAATTGTTGTTGAGTTCCAGGAACCATTTTTTTTATAATTTATGTAATAAAAAGGTTTAAATTAGATAAAGTTGGGAGATATCGATGTATTGTTGGTCGTCGAGATTGGTGAGGCAGAATTGTAAGACCTCAAAGTTACTTAAAATACCGTAATGGAGGTATTCGCGTTTATTTTTGGGAAACTTTTGTTGTATAAGGCACTCATTGTGTTTTGATGAAGTCGTAAGACCTATATACTTAAAATACGTATCGTGATTTTGATACAAGTAAATGTTTGTTTTGTTATATGTGTAAAATTATTGTGTTCTAAAGTCTTTTGTCAGCATTGTTGGTGATTAGGTTTAGTAATCATAGCTGAAAATTTGGTAACATATGCTAATGTTCACAGAATCAAGAAATCATTACCGTGATTTAGGTATACAATCACATGATTTTGAGAACATTAGTTGTGTAATTGGTTGTTATTAGGGTTGTGAGTGAGGCAGAATTTATAGATGCGTGAGTCCTTACCATAGAAAACTGCCATGTTAAGTACAGTCATTGTTATTGTATGTATGTTGGATGCAGTTTTCATTTCGTAATATAGGATATGAATTTGTTCGTTTATGTTTTGAAATTTTTTTAAACTAATTCGTGGTTATTTTTGAGGCATTTTCATTGTACTAGACACTCATCGTAATGAAGATGAAAATCGTAAGACCTATATACATGAAATGCGTATCGTGATAGAGGTATACAGATTAAAATCGATAGATTAAATTTTATGTTGTGTTGGATGTTGAAACGCGAATTAAGTACGTAAACTAATAAGAGATTTGTAGGTCAAAACCGATAATTAAGGTTTTGGGAACCGAAAGGTACATTGTTTATTTCGAAAGAATTTTGGGTACAGTATAGACCCAAAATTCTCTCGAAAATCTTTTGATGGTGTAGTGTAATGTGGCGGTTAACATTGAAATTAGGTTAACATTGAAATTAGGTTAACATTGAAAAGGAATCTTAATGGAATTGGATCCATAATTAAATTGTAATGTTAAGGAAATAAAAAAAAAATAAAATGCATTGGATTAGTTTAAACTAATTAAATTTAAGTAATTAATCAAAAGAATATAAAAGTCTGTCACACTCCTGGGTTGTTTGTTACTGGATGATAATCGCTATTGATATGACAATCTAAAACAAATATATATAAGGAACTTCAAATTTGATTTAAAGTTAGCGAAGTATAAAAGTCAAATACACTGTAAATTTTCATCTAACAAAATAGATAAAACCAAATAAAGTTGATTCATCAAAATATGTGATAACAAATGCTTTTTTATTAAAATCAAGAAACGGGAGAGCGAGTATAAATGCAAATTACGTCATGGCTATCTATCAATGAAACAAGCTGGGAAATTATAAAAGGGGAAATGTTTTTTTAGGTAGATTTCATATAAAAATCTACCTATTGCAATGGGCTTCATCTCGGAATTTCGGAAAAAAGTTTGTGCCAAACGACTATATATGATAAGCGGAGACAAAAAAACAAAAAAAAAAAAATTTATATATATATATATATATATATATATATATATATATATATATATATATATATATATATATATATATATATATATATATATATATATATATATATATATATATATATATATATATATATATATATATATATATATATATATATATATATATATATATATATATATATATATATATATATATATATATATATATATAAACGATATGAGATATAACGAAAACGACCGGCACTCTCACGGTCGCATTTGTTGAGGTAGATCAAAAAAATTTCCTGTACTGGTGTGTTTTAATAATATCTTGGACAAGTTCGTGAATCAACAAAATCCGACACGTGGTTAAGAAACTAGAGGCTTTTTTCTGAAAAAAATTGATTTTTTAAAACCGTTATAACGGCCGTTTGGATACTAATATTTCAAAAAATTTAACAAATTTAAAATTTTTGGAATCTTTTTTATCAATTTCTTTTAAAACTAGACCTCTGCAGTTAGAGGTTCCTGAGTGAGCGGCTCCAACAAAAAAGTTTGCAAAAAAAAATTTTTTTTTGAAACAACCGGCACTCTCACGGTCGCATTTATAAGGCCAGATCAAAACACCTTATCTAAAAATGTGCGTTTTGTTAATATCTTGGACAAGTTCGTAAATCAGCCCAATCCAACACATGGTTAAGAAACTAGAGGCTTTATACTAGAAAAAAACTCTGTTTTTTAGATCCGTTATAACGGCCGTTTGGATTCTAATATTTTTAAAAACTTCATAAATTTAGAATCTTTGAAGCTTTTTAAAATAGTTTCTTTCAAAAAAAAGACCTCTGCAGTTGGAGGTTTCTGAGTGAGCGGCTCCAACAAAAAAGCTTGTAAAACACAAAATGCGTTTGAATCAACCGGCGCTCTCACGGTTGCATTTGTGGAGCCAGATAAAAAAACCTTTCTTAAAAATGTGTGTTTTAATAATATCTTGGACAAGTTCGTAAATCAGAAAAATCTGACACATGGTTAAGGAACTATAGGCTTTATACTAGAAAAAAAAAGTGGTTTTTTTAATCCGTTATAACGGCCGTTTGGATACTAACATTTTTAAAATCTTCCTAAATTTAGAATCTGTGGAAACATTTTAATCCGTTTCTTATAAATATAAACCTCTGCAGTTAGAGGTTTTTGTCTTGTTGGCTTCAACAAAAAAGTTTGCAACAATCCCCAACTACAATTTCCAAAAACCTTATAACAGTCAATGTCAACCTTATAACAGTCAAAAAATAAAAGATTTGAATAGAAGAAATTAATTTTTTTTTCTTAGAAATAAAATATTTTGATATTTTGCAGTAATTGCACGACATATGATATAGAGTAGGTTTGTGTCATAAATTGTCACACACATGTTCTGTGGTAGATTTGATATTTGTTTGTTGCAAAATTGGATAGATATAATTTTGCTTGTAGGTAGCTAATTTTCTTTTTAAAATTTGTTGGATATCTGTTTGAAATTAGTTTGTTTTGTTTAAACTAATCTGATACATCAGATTCTACTGGCACACAAAACTGTCTGATCTCGAAATCTACATATTTCTAGCGGATATACGTGCCGCTTGGACTTTTGAAATGTGAAATCGATTTTGAGGGAAAATGCTTAAACAAAAATACGATTAAAGGGAATGAGTAAAATAATTAAATCAAGAAATGCAAAACCGGGTCAAGAATAATAAAAGGGAAACTGTTTTTTGAAATGTGAAATGGAAGAATCTTGAGGGGAAATGCTTAAACAAAAATACTATGTAATGTCGCGAATATACTTAAATTAAATTCGAATTTTAAATATATATTTAGCGAAATAAATTTCCCAAAGAAAAAAAAACATGACAACTTAACAAAACAAAAATAGAAAAGGGAAATAAATTTCATCTTTGGTAACTCTAAATTTTCGTCTCGAACAAGACGACGACAATTATATTTTTTTGGTCACATTTTTTTTTCATTTGCACTCTTGTTCTAACTTCTAAACTAAAAAGTTATTTGTTTGATTGGATGTTTGGATTTAAAACAAAAAAATCAAAAACTCCTTTTGATGAATATTTAATTTTAAAATGAAAAAACGTGAATAGTTTTTTTTTGATTCAAAAATAAAAAAAATAAATGATAATTAATTGAAAGAAATGGAAGTGAGTGATCTAATAAAGATCAAGCAAAATTGGATAAATATTTTACATTCCATTGCAATAGTTTTTTTTTCGTTTGGAAAAAAAATATAATTGAATAAATATAACTGTTTTTATAAAAAAATGTAATAACATCTAAATATTAAATTGAAATTTATACAATATTATAAATATAGTGTGTTGCAAAATAAATCAAACATATTGAAAAAAAAGAACAAATTTTTAATTAATCTTGCCGCAGGAGGGATCGATTTTGATCGATTATGATCAATGTTGATCTACGGGTCTGACTACCCTGCGTACTCCAGTCCCTGCCATTGACATATGAGTTAGCGTGAGATATCACATACCACTGGCAATGGCAGGAGATGTCATTGGCCAAGATGATATCTTGGGGTGCTGGCGGACGAACTTTAATTAGTCAACGGCAGCACTTCCAGTCTTAGCTGGGCAGCGTTCCGTAGCGGTACCGCTCATTAGCTCTTCCGAGGAATCGAACCAACACGTAGTTATGTGTGGGCTTTGTGCCTCGATGAAGGTGGTGGGCGGTGCGTCTGGGGTGCGCTGCATCAGCTGGATTATTGGCATTTAGTTTTGTTTTGTTTTCTGCAAATTTCTCACAATTTGTTTTTCACTTATTATTTTGTTATTATTTCTTCATCTTATCATGAAATATTGGCATATGTCATATTTTGTAGTATGATAGGATTTTTTACTTAGTTATACATTTTAAAATAAAACACAAAAAAATAAAATAAACATTTTGATATATATATGGCAGTACAACCGAAAAAAAATAAGTCTGCAAGTGGTAAAGCAAATTTGCGCAATCCACCCGCCCATAAAGCGGCATGTCCACGGAATTTGCAGGGACAAAACATATATGAATCAATAAAAAATTTTAAAATACATGTTCAAAACATCTGCGGATTGAACGCTAACCATGACCACTTGCAACATCATCTTGAGCACGACAAACCGAACATTCTATTCCTTACAGAAACACAAGTTTCTGAAAATTTTCTCTTTATAGAATCGCTTAATTCCAAATATAGGCTCGAATCAGCTTTCAAACTCCATCAGGGCGTATGCGCATTCATTCATGAGAGTGTTGCGTACACGCGCTTTCCAAATTTTGAACTTCACGGTGACGGCTTCAATACAATGGTTTTAAAGATTTGTCTTCCAGAAATGACTTTTTTTACAATAGCTTTATACCGGTCCCCCAACAAACGTAACCCAAACTTTTTTAATATACTGACAAAAATTATGGACGAGATTAGAGCAAAGTCCCCTAATTGTGAAGTTATCGTTACCGGTGACTTCAACGTCCACAACAAATCATGGTTGGAATTCTCCAAATCGACCGACGATGTTGACAATAGTGGAAAACTGGCAGAAATTTTTGCCGCGTCTCAGGGCCTATTCCAAATTGTTAAAAGCCCGACTTTCACTCCCCGTAATGGCGGTGGTAATAGTTTTCTACTAGATCTCTATCTTACCACAATGCCAGATATTACGAGTGTCGATGTTGCGAAAGGTAGTATTGGAAATTCTGATCATTATTTAATCTCATCAGTTATCAAAACTGATTTACTTAAAACTACAGCTCCCAAACCCCGTAAAATATTTCACTACTCAAAAATGGATAAGAGTGGTCTTCAAAATTTTTTCCATGGTTTCCCTTTCGACCGTCATTGTTTTTACACTGACAATGTAAATGTTTCTGCTCAAAACTTTACAGAAACCATCCAATTTGCTATCAATAAATTTGTCCCTTTCTCCATAGTAAAACCCAAACAAAAATACTTGTATTCGAAAGCTGCCAAAACGGCACTTAGAAACAAACGTAGATCATTTAATATTTGGATTCATAACAAAACTCCCACTAATCGATCCCAATATCTAAAGGCCAACAAAATATCTAATCAGATTATCTCAAACGAAAAGTCCGAAATTGACAGAGCGAAAGCCTCAAAACTTACGTCTATGTCTGTTTCTGACAAGAGTTTCTACAGTGCCATTAATTCTTTAAATTCTGGTACAAAATTTTCTATTCCCCCTATTATTGATGGTGATTTAATCGTCAATGATCCCGCAAGAAAAGCTAACTTGTTCGCTGAACGCTTTGCTCTGAACTCCACTGTTTTGGAAACTCCTAAAGAAATACCCCAAATCCAGTCTTCAGGAGTTAATATGAATGAACTTCACTTCAAACCCAAAATAGTCGCTAAACTTTTAAAGGGGTTAAACATCAACAAAGCATCAGGAATGGACAATATTCCACCCATTATTTTAAAAACCTTTTCCAAAGAACTTGCACCAACTTTAACTAAAATATTCTACCAATCCTAAAAATCTGGTATATTTCCCTCGTGCTGGAAGTTGGCAAATGTCCAGCCCGTCCCCAAAAAGGGACCAAAATCCGATATCTCAAATTATAGGCCAATAGCTTTACTATCGGTCCTATCCAAAGTCTATGAGCATTATATTAATACACATATTTCAAAATTTCTGGAAGAAAATCATTTAATATCCGACAGCCAATACGGTTTTCGAAACAAAAGATCAACTACCGATCTATTAAACTATGTAGCGCATTGTTGGAACAGCATACTTGATAAAGGTGGTGAAACATACGTTATCGCTTTAGACATCTCCAAGGCATTCGATCGAGTCTGGCATGCCAACTTAATCAACAAGCTCGTTGCGTACGGTTTTCATCCCAATGTTGTGAAGCTGATTCAAAATTTTCTATCCGACCGATACATTTCGGTAACCTTAGACGGATATTCTTCTGAGTCTAAACTAATTAACGCTGGTGTACCCCAAGGCTCAGTATTGTCCCCAACCCTATTTTTGATTTATATCAACGAATTGTTGAAAATCACCAGCAACCCAATAAATAGTTTTGCAGATGATAGTACTCTGCACAAGTCGTTCGAGCCCCTTCCTTCAAAAGGTAAAATGCACGAACGAATTAATCCTGCCCGGAGAGACGCTGCCATAAACGTGAACAAAGACCTGAATAAAGTCGCCGACTGGGGTGACCAAAACCTTGTCAATTTCAACTCCACCAAAACACAGCTGTTGATTGTTTCCAGGTTAAAGACCGAGTTCCCCAAAGATATTTTATTTAGTATGTGTGATGAACCAATAGGTGAATGTAAAAACATTCGTTTATTGGGTGTCACAGTTTCAAATGACCTACTCTGGAACGATCATGTAATGGCGATGGCAAAAAGCGTGTCTAAAAAACTCGGCCTCCTAAATAGATGCAAAAATTTTTTCACTCCATACCAATTGCTCCATGTTTATAAGTCCTATATTCGTCCCTGTATGGAGTACTGCTGTCAAGTTTGGGGTGCTGCCTCTGTTTCCATCTTGGCCCTCTTGGACTCTGTTCAAAAGCGAGCTATACGAATTGTAGGTGATCGAACTTTGACATCAAAACTTGATTCCCTACAACATCGTCGCACTGTTGCTGACCTCGTTGTTTTTTACAAATATCGTCATCAGCAGTGCTCAGATGAAATCAGCGGCATCATGCCTCAAACTTATTCTTACCCCCGTTCCACTCGACAATCAGCTACCGCAACCAGTCATGCGGTCGAGATCCCGCGCTGTCATACTGGCAGATCGCAGAGAGACTTCTTTGTCCGAACTGCGTACAAATGGAATAGTTTGCCGGAACACTTAGTCTCAGGTGGCTTCAACCCACAGATGTTTAAAAAAAGCGTTAATCTACACCTCAGAACGCCAGTTGTTGTGGGACCCAGGTCTAGACCTAGGTCTTAAAAGGTATTTATGTGTTGTTGTGACACATATTCTAAACCCTATTACACAACACATTTTATTAAAAAAAAAAAAAAAAAGAAATCCATAAACAGAATGAACATTTATTAGAAAGAAAAACGTATTAGACGTAATAGTTTAGATGTGTTGAACTAAAGTCTATATATATAACCAGCAACGTAATTAATTACATCTATTCATATTGTGTTCAAATTAATGATTTAGAAAAAAGGAATGGCCGTCAAAATTATTTCAAAACTAGTTAAACTTACGATTAGGAATAAAATATTATTATATCAAGTGGATTCCTATTAATGTTTCTATGCATACATTAAAACTTAGACAAGAAAAACGTTTTTTTAAGTCCATTACCAAAGGAAATGATAATAAAATTGCAATATTGGATTATGATGACATCAATTTACCATCATCATTGCAATTAAATAATATAAAACTTAAGGGGAATAATATTAAACTTAAAGGGAATTGTAGTAATACTACTACATCCACTCTCTACTCTGCTCTAATATAAATAAATCATGAGGAATTCCTAATGGAATTCCCACTGACGAAACGATTCTTCATTTCATGATAAAAACCATTGAAACAAATTAAATTTTACTATAAAAGAATCAAATTCTAAATCTCTCACATGACTCAAACATAAATATAAATAAAACAAAACAAAGCATGCATATATGTTTTGTTTTGAATTATAAAAAATAAGAAACGTTTTATTTTATGATCTAACTATTAAGAAATAATGAAAATAATTTATTTTGTTGATTTTACAATTTTTAGTTTTTTTTTGGAACAATTGAAATTAATAATAATTATTATATTTTGTTGAATTGCAAATTAATTTTAAGTAAATAATTTATATACATAATATATAGGTAAAAATTGGAATCGAAAAATTGTATATAAGAAATGGTTTTAAACAATAAAAATCAGAATCAATTTGAAACATAAACAGTTATTTTATTTCTTCTCATTGATTTTCACCGACGACCTCAATTGACTTTCGTCAAACGGGTCTAGCTAGCAGTATATTCACTTATACTAATTGACGCTCGTCAAACGTACTTTGAATTACTGTGACAGTTCTAGACGACAAACATTTGGACAGGAATTACGAATACAAAAATAGATAAATATTTATATATTCATTCTCTTGTGGTTTTATATAACCGCCAACAATATCATCATAAGCAGAATAATACGCAGTCAGATAGAAGGGTGTACGCGCAGCACAGAATGAGTAAAATAATTAAATCGAGAAATACAAAACAGGTCCAGAATAATCAGGGGAATGACGAAAGGTGATTTTGGAAAATTTAACATTTGGATCAATCTATTTGGTTTTGGGACTTCATGGAGCAACAACAAGAAGAAAGTTAGAAAAAAGGAAAAAGCTGTCTAATGGTTGTCCAATACTTTGGCGAATTATAAAATTATTATTTACAACAATTAACGTGTATTTTTTTGGGGATTCAACCAAGATCCAGAAGGAAGCAACAAACAACACCGTGCAAGTAAACATTTTATTAAATAATATAACATTTATTAAATAATATTAAATTACATATTGTATTTTTGTTTTGTAATAAAAATTGGGCAATAAATCAAATGTTTGTAATGTGTATAAACTTAAAATTCAAGTTTTTTTTATTTTTAAATCTTCTTATATATTAATACGCTAAAAAAAATTTTTGGAGCCGAAGGCTTTTTTATTCGCAGATGGGTTCATTTAAAATTTTCACTGCTAACTGATATTAGTGTAACTTAGATTTTAAAGATTTTTCACACAAATCGGAACATAAATAAAAAAGTTATAGATGAATTAAAATGTATTTTGGAATTTAACGGCCCCCGCTATACAATATGAAATGAAATTGCCCAAGTCTTTTCTTTGTTTTTTTATTATTATTATTTAGTATTTTATATTTCCTTTTCAAATTTTAATCTAGTTTATGCATTGATTTAGGAGTGGATAGACGTATTATTTTCTTTGTTTTTTTATTATTATTATTTTTCATGAATGGTGTTAATGAATGGTGTTAATGGTGAAATGAATGTTGTGAATGAAGAAATGAATTGCACGTGGTATTTATCATTTTAAAATTCATAATATTTTTAATCATCATACTGCTGCTTTAATTCCTGCCTGATGTGTTTGTTAAATTTGTCAGGTGAAGATAGAATTGATGGAAATGATATGATTAATAAATTTGTATGTGCTGAAATCTCTGATCCCATTCTTTTTCCTAAATTACATGAATATGTGAAACGTCATATGATACATGGACCATGTGGTGCTCTAAATCCCAATTCTGTTTGTATGAGAGATGGTAAATGTAGTAAGAATTTTCCAAAACCTTTTTCTGAAAATACTAAAGAATCTTTGAATGGTTATCCTTTGTATCGTCGACGTGATAATGGTATGAGTGTTGATGTACGTCGTGCATCTCTTGATAATAGATACTAGAAGGGCCCGGCGTGCTTCGCTACGCTTATAAATAAAGTTTTTGCGTAGAAATTTTGTTGACGTAGAAGCAATGATTTCAAAAAGTGGTAATGAGATATGCTAGCATATAATTTTCAATTTTTCTTTTTAAATATATGATTGAAAAATAATCAGAACTCTAGCTGATCAGTTCGGATATATGAAAAATTAGCGATCAAATACGTTAGAGATCAAATAAGCTTACTTGAAAACTTTATTTATAAGCGTAGCGAAGCACGCCGGGCCGTCCTAGTAATAAATATTATATTAAGATTCGTTCAAGTTTTGTGTTTTTCTAGCCTGTTTTAATAATTAGTGCTAGTGCAAGTCCACGATAATCCAAATTAATTCTAGTGGTATATCCAATAAAGACCCGTCCCTCACCACAAAAAGCGCGGCGTCATGAGATCGGACGTTACAAATGCATCGATCATAATCACCTTAAGCCGTTCCATAAACCAAATAAAAGCCGAAAAGAAAACGTATTTTACAAAGACAACGGCATAAATTTACAACTTTTACAGAAATTCAATACTGTAAACAATTTTTACCACTTGACAATTCAGAGAATTTTTTAAAAACGCTTTAGAGCTCAATACATCTCGGCTGATAGAATTCAAATGTCAGACATAACTTTCCACAGAAAGCGTGTGCGGTTACCACACAAAGACTTGAATAAGAGAATTAACAAGTTGGTTACGGAACATAATAGAAACAAGTGGAGAGAATTAGTGAGTGAATCATGTCTTGACACAGGTAAAAGTCTTTACAAGGACATTAACCCATTTCGAACCGAGTTGCAGAAACTATTTTCTCGGACAAAACCAAATGCTTTTTTATAGTAATTTGATGCTCCTAAGCCCAAATCTGAGATAGAAAATAAATAATATCTTACCGTTTTCCTGGAAAATGGAAAAATTTACTGTTCGTTTCATCGAACGCTGGCGCTGAGTCTACATATATAAAAACACACCAAAAAATTTTTGTTTTAAATAATTTTATGATTTAATTTAGATTTTTATTTATATCAGATTTAGATAAAGTGGTATTTATTAAAACAATGTACATGAATATGCTTATTGCATTTTTCACACATGAAAATTGTGGGTTTGCCACATGAAAATTGTGGGTTTGTCACATCCTTTTAGTTGACACCAACGAGGCTTATTTTCTAGTTGACGCACAATAATGTGGTCACCAGAAACGTCTGGTAAATGACGTGGTCTCTCAAACTCCTGGTCATCGTCCATATTTTCCATATTGTCATTTGTTAATAAAAGGCTTTCTGTGACCATTACCTTGAAGTCAATTTGACTTAATGTTTTTTCATTCTTATATTTTGCGATGAGACAGTGCAACTTCCATGCATTGGCCATTGAAGAATTAAGTGTAGAGATCCATAGCAGCCAAGACCCCTTCTTACCACGAATGTTTACACGGTAGTTTTGGACACCAAAATCATGCAGGTTCACTTCTCTCATACGTTTATGATAGTTATAGAGCATTGCTGGTTGATCGTGGTGTATTTGTTTTGACTTCTCATTTGATTTTTTTATCTCTGGTTTTTTCCAGCGGATAACAGAATGTAGAGGTAATATTTGGACATAATTTGTAGCCATTGTGACCTCTTTGTTGTCCTGCCATCGACACAAAGTAATTTTATTAGTCGAATCAAACATATAGTCATGTTGACCACGAGGTAAAGCTGTTCCAGTTTTTAAGTTATTTCCTCCACCTGCAACACGATTACTACGGACAGTTCCAGTGGCACATATTCCTTTTTCAGCCAATAAACATAGCAAATGATAGCTTGTAAAGTAATTGTCAAAAAACACCTCGTGATTCTCAGGAAACTCTACGTTTTGAAGTAATCTCCACACAACATCCGCACCAAGTCCAACATAAGTATTATATTTGTCACTTTGTCCACAATAAGGTATAAAGCTAAATAAGTAGCTTTCAGCAGAGCCAAGACACCATAACTTGTAGCCAAAAAGAATTGGTTTTCATATCAGCTAAAGGTGCAGGGTTAGGTGCTATATTATATTTAAATTATTTTCGGTTTCGGTTTCTGAACCATTTTGGTTTACCAAAAGAAGTTAATGGTTTATAATCACATTTTGCTTTCTTTTGTCTTGGTTCTTGATGATTAGATGGTCCAGGTTGGGGTTCTTCAACGATGAACTCACTTTCTTCAGTATCTTCAACAGAATTTTTTGAAGTTTCAACTTCAACACACCAGCCATATCGCCAAAAATATTACAATTAACATCAGGATTCAAAAGTATAAAATTATCATCAATATCTTCTTCATCGCTTAATTCATCAACCCGATCAGGTGGAAGAATGTTAATATTAGAAATATTATCAACTTCTTCATCTCCGTCACTCCAGTTATCAATAGTTTGTTGCAATTCACGCATTGTCAAAAGCTTTCGACGCGACGTTATATAACTACAAATTATATACATATAATAAACATACGATGCAAAGAATGAACGTTAAAACAAATGTTCTGTATAAAATCTGTACTTACCCTTTTTTATGTATACTCAATTTTAACAAAACAAAATCACACGAATTAATAAACGTCTATTTTCTTCAAAATAGCGATAACAAATGAGAAAAAATTTCATAAAAATGATGAAATGCAATTTTAGTACAAAATTTGATTATTCTAGAGTTCGTGCCAGTGTTCGATGCAACGAACACTTAACTTAACGTACATCTGGAAGCAACCCAATGTTTCCAATAAATATGAAAACTGTTTCTATGAGTAATCTCATCCATTGGCACAAATTCGTCATCATTAGTTTTTCGATTTTTGTTCGTTTAGTATTTTATATAATTATTCAAAAATATGTCTGAAAACAAGGGTGTTTTGCAAGAGGGGTTGTGGTAGGAAGGGAAGGCTTGAGCTACCATAGAATTTCTTTGTCGAATACACAACACATCAAAAAAGCTAACCATACTAAGCTCACCATTAATTACTATTACCATCATAGGTAAAAAAATTTTAGAAAAAAAGCAATTTCACTGTTCGATGAAACGAACAGAGGATCGAAATGGGTTAAGGGCCTAATCCATTCCTCGACAAACTCAAAATAATAAGCATGGAGTGATTATTTTTTTTTTACTTGTAATTTTATTTTTATTTTTGATCTACGGGTGTGACAACCTTGCGTACTCCAGTCCCTGCTATTGACATACGGCCTAACGTGAGGTATCACATACTTGCAATAGCAGTGAGATATCACTAGCCAAGTTTATATCTTAACGGTGATGGCGGATGAACCCTTTTCAGTCAACGGTAGCATCCTCGATCTTATCAATAGAGTAGTCCTTGATGATGCCACGTTATTGCTTATTCGAAGTATCGAGCCTATATTTAACTCTATGTATGGGCTTTAATCATTGAGGAAGGAAGTCCGTTGCATGATCAGAGAATGTGCCACTAGCTAGATTATTGGCAAACAGATTTTAGTTTTGTTGCTGCAAATTGTAAATATAAATTTACTGTTTACCTTTTATTTTATTTTATAAAGTTTGCACCCATCTACATAATAGAATGCATGTTGTTGTGGGATCATGGTCTTAAAACGATTTATGTGTTGCTGTCACACATATTGCTATTCCTACTACACAATACATTTTATTTAAAAAAATGAGCTACTTCGTTGATATCCCAACCGAAAATCACAGGAAATTCATAAACAAATTTAACATGCAGTTTACAGAAAATCAAATTAAACATGAAAAAGAAACTACATCAGTTTTAACACATCTGCGTAAACTAAACACACACTACCTAGAGAATATCATATACTTTCCAAAGAAGTTGAGAATGCAAAAAGAAAATTAAGCTATCAAAAGCTAAAGGACATGCCTTTAGATGTCAGCAATTATGCTCAAGCACATTGGACCTAAAGAATTGATCTACATCACTACTACATTAAATACATTTCGAAATACTCGCCAAATACCAAATATCTGAAACGGCCAGAATCAGTCCCACTTTAAAACCTGGAATATCTGAAGAAAAGAGAGAAAGAATCATAGAGACCGATATCCATTAGTTCACCGATCGCAAAACTGTTTGAAGCACTTCTGTTCCCTCAGCTCAGGCGAACATATAGTACAATCACCGCGCTTCACAGTATACAACACCGGATCAAACATACGTCGATTTCCGTAATTGTAAGTCGAAGATTAGAGTGCTAAGATAAGATCAACTCAACCACAGTAGCTTCAAAACGAGATGAAATGATGTCTTCTTTGTCACAGGACATCAATACTATCCTTAAATGGGGGAAAGTTAACCGGGTCAAATTCAATACATCTAAATTTCAAGCACGTGTTTACACACATAAACGCGACAGACTTTTCGAACTTTTCACCCAGCATTGAGAGTACCCCAATTAACAACTCTCTATCGGCTCACATGCTCGATCTAGAAATAGATTCCAAACTTTCTTTGGAAGAACATATTTACTCAACAGCAAAAAAGCAGCTAAATGTTAAGGTTATCTAAGAAGAAGCAAATTCTACTTCTAAATTGTCAATTATATACGAAGGTCTTATAAGAAACTTGTTTTAAGCTTGTTAATTTGTAAATTATTCGATATCATCTCGATCAGGAACATATGCAGCTAGCTTCCCTCCTCCAAGATACACATACGCAGTTTGCCAAAACATCATATCTTATGAAGGTCTCCAACTGTTTAACAACCTTCAAAACCCAATAATTAAACAAGCTAGCATAAGTAAATTTAAAACCACAATTAGATCTCAGTTATATTATGGTAATTTTGGTGGTTATTTTGTAGTGTTATCTCACTAGGTGAGATAAAAAGTGAGATAAAATATTTGTCTTTGATCGATTATATTAGATAAAAGAAATCATTTAAACATAATTTCTTTATCTCACTATTTATCTCACCTAGTGATATAACACTACAAAATAACCACCTTTGTTAATGTATACAACAAAAGTCATGGCTCGTGAATGTAACTCAACATATAGGATGTTTTAAGTTAGAGATTCAAGTCTTAGCTAGAATTTTCTAAATTATTTAGTTGTTCGATTGCTTGTACCTGGTTCATATTACTTGTACCTGATTCCGTTAAAATTATTACTTTTTTGCATATTTTTTATGTCAAGCTAGCTTAAACTTTAAAGGCTTAAAGGGAGAATATATATACGATTCATAAAAATGTAACAAAATAAATTTAAAAAAAAAAATTAATTATTATTATAATTTACATGACGACGTTGTGTTGATCGGTAATTCAGGCACCTAACGCATAATACAGTTAATAATTTTAAACTCATTTAACATACAATAATAGTATAATAGAGTTTCAAATTTTATTTTATTCGAGTGCTCATCTCACTCGTCAAAATAGTACATTATGATGCTAGGACGTAAAGCTAAAGATTTTGGACGGATGTGGAGTTTGCAAATCGAGGCGCTAGCCGAGATTTGCACCCACATTAAGTCCAAAATAGCTTACGTCCGTGCATCATATACTATTTTTTATTCGCCGCAAGCAAAATATTTTAAGAAAAGTTGTTTATTCTAAATTAAAATTATAAATTTTCAAAAATTTTAAAATAAAAATATGTGGAACAAGTAACCTTTGAAAAAATATTTATTATTTTTTCCAAATTCTATGACAACAAATGATAACAACTATTTTAATTGGATAATGAAATTTTGAATTTGCGGGTTGCTTTGATAAAAAAATTTATTTTTCATAGAATTTAAACAAATACAAATGCTTTTTACTTTTTTGGACGTAGCTATGACGACAAAATAAACAGTTGAAAAGTGATACTTTAAAGCCGCAAATCACAGTAATAAAGTAACACTTTAATATATAGGCGAATAAAAAAGTATTTACAAGAAAAAATTTAAATATTTTTGATATCGTTCTTGCTCTAAGAGTGAAATTTAATTTCTGTTATATTACTCCTTTGAAAACGATCATATTTTTATTTATTTTTTCATTCCATACACAGAAATAGAAAATTAGTACTTTTCATCATCCTTTTTATTTATTTTTATAACAATAGTCACAAAATTGAACAAAACATTCAGAAAAATAATTGATTTTTACGAAAGCATCAACTTTGAAGCAAAAATTAAATGTGTGAGTTTTTGAAAGAAAATACTTTTTTCGTATTATGAGTAAGAACGATATTTTCACTCCTGTGTTTGGGAATGTTATATTTTTATAAAATTATTCGCTTTGTAAGAGTGGAGTAAAGAAGTGATATAAGGAGCGTTTTAAACTCTGGACTATGAATGATACTCTCTGATTTAATCGTACAAAGACACATTTGAGCTGCTCAATTTCTCTATTTAAAATATTTTTAAGCCTTTTACATATAATTATCTATCATGAAAATTATTGTGGTACACGATTTTTTGTTCTTGAATAATTAAAATAACATTTCATGGAAATGAACTAATTCTGCTTCTTGTTCCTAGATTAGAATGATCAATTTTATATGTTTATGATTGTGTTTTTAGGACCGTTTTATTTAGTTAAAAAGAGAAAGTACTAAATGTTGTTGCATATGATTAGGCCATCAAAAGTTAATTTAATAAAAACTCAATTCATCATATTTCTACAAGTACCAGCGGTTAAAGCCATCGAATTTACTAATTATTTTCATAAAATTTTATCAATCCATTTTTGTTTGCAGTTGTAGATCCTTGTTGTTTTATTTCCTTCTTTAAATCAGGATCATTTGGCAGTTAGTTCACTTTAACAAAGACATTTTCAACTACTAACTAATTTAAAGAAGTCACTAAGTAAAATTCAGTTTAATTTACACTGTTGTAAACTTAAACTGTTGTTACACTGTACATTATATAGGATTTTAGCTACAATTAATTTTATCGCTTTCTTTCAATTCTCTTTATCGCTTTATTTTAGTATATGGCTAGACGCTAGAGTATTTTAATTGTAATTCTTACTTTTTCAAACTTAAATTTTATTTGTGTTTGTCACACATCAAATTGTTTGCATCGTGCAAACAGTTTCGGTAAATTGAAAATAAATGAATGAAATTAATACAACTTAAAAAACTTAATTTTCTTCTTTATTCACAGAATGTTTTTTTTTAAAATACTAATTGTGTTTTTTACCCTTTTTGACATCAGCATCGTCCTTATTACTAACATCATTTTGTTTTGGAATTATAACTTTAAAATGATTCCTTCCAAATAATACTTTAAAAATTTTGAGTAAACTATAAATAAAAATTCCTATAATTAAACCCAAAAATGCGAACACATCCCAAAGTAAATATTGTGCCCAACTTAATTTTTTTGCTCCTGACAACAAATGTGGTGCACCTTTATGACGAACAATGTATTCGAGCCAATACATAGATTCTTCCATTGGATTAACCAAATTATCACGGAACTCCGCAGAGACCCGTTTAGCATTTTTATAGTAATCTTTATTTGTTATAAGGTCGTTGATGTTATCCAATAAAAGCTCCGGCGTTATACTTAAAAATCTAATTGATTTAGCAACACCTTTTTTTTTAAGGTTTTCTGCATTACGATTTTGATCGCCTACTATTGGTATGAATAGAACTGGAATGCCAATATTAACGGCTTCTATTGTTCCAAACAATCCGCCGTGGGAAATGAATAAAACAACATTTGGATGAGCTAAAATATCATTCTGTGGCATCCATTTACGTATGAAGACGTTTTTTGGAACATCTATACTACTTTCATTTTCCCATTTCCATAAGACTGTTTGATTTATTTTACTAAAAGCTGTAAGGAATGAGCTTTTTCTTTTGGCATTTTCGAACTTTGTAAATATGCTCCTAATGAGAAATAAATCACACCATGTTCAGCGTTATCGATTATTTGTTGTAAATCAACTGGAAGAGGATTTGGTGGTTTTATATGTGCTCCAGCGATATCTATCATACCCGGTAAAGCCGGTCTAGGTTTGAATAAGCTACGATGGTTGTTCAGTAACCGTAACGAAATTGATCTTTCAAGGTCGTAAACAGTTGGAATTGGTTCTTTGAAATGAGGAGCGATAAATTTCTCGAGTTGTTTTTGATGCACTGGTAAATAATAAAAATACCTCATAATCATGTCGTACATACAAATTATAACGTTGTATGTTCTTTGAAAAAAATTCATTTCATCTCCCCAATCTAAAAGTAACTGATGCGGAACATGTGACCATGGTGTTAGAAGTCCCATGGCACGATCCATATAATCTGAATGTCCGAATGTTGCTGTATATTAAGAAGAGAGATTAATTAATTCTAAAAATTAATTTCAATGAAAAAAACTTACAAATAGTGACAAGCGGTGCATCGTATATATGGGCAAACGCATACCAACTTTCTTGGAAAAATTGTTCATTTATAACTAAATCAAAATGTAAATCCTTTCGTTTAAGGAATTCTTGAATTTTAGGATGTGCTAACCCGTATTCACTTGAGGTTATTCCCATATCAAAATACATCATAACACTTGAAAAGTCCGACATATAGTTGTTACCAAAAAGTGATTCTGGAGAATCTGTAAACCAAAACAAAAAACATTTAGAAAAAGTTCTTATGACAATTGTGATAACTTACAATCTGAGTGTACCATAAAAGGTGGATCGATTAAAATTTCTGTATAGTTTGTGTATAGATGTCCATCTTTTAGAGGTAATGGTGCTAATGCTGTTACTTCATGACCACGTTCTAATAGAGAACGTATAAAATGGGATAGCATCAACCAATGACTTGGTCCGGGTAATGGTGCCATAAATAACACTTTAAACGATTGTGTTACTGATATTAATGCAAAAAAGCAGATTATCAATTTCATATTCTGAAAATATGTACAAACATATTTGATTTGATAAATCATTCCAATTGACCTATGATAACGACGATATAGTAATGTAAATTTATTTGATATCACTTCAAATTATTAGGCGATACAAATTTTAGCAATGGTAGACTATCACTAACAATAGAATAATTAATATAATGAACATAACAAAGAAGTTATTAGATATTTTTTTTATATTATGTTACATGCTGGGGCGAACTAGCGGCGAACATCAATATCATTAAGTACTAAAATAAATATGAATTCAACATAATGATAATTTAACTTTAACAATTCATAACATATACAATAACATTAGTAATTGCTACAATAACATTCAACGCATTGGGGGATAAGTTTTTATTGATTTGTTAATTTTTTTAATTTTCGATCCACGGGTGTGACAACCCCGCGTACTCCAGTCCCTGCTATTGACATATGAATTAACGTGAGATATCAAATACCACTAGAAATAGCAGTGAGATATCTTTAGTTTTTTTAATTTTCGATCCACGGGTGTGACAACCCCGCGTACTCCAGTCCCTGCTATTGACATATGAATTAACGTGAGATATCAAATACCACTAGAAACAGCAGTGAGATATCTTTAGTCATTGTGATATCTTACGTGTGCTGGTGTATTCAGTCAACTGTAACACCCTCAATCTTAAGTATGGCATATTCCTTGATTATGGTATGCTGCTGCTTGCTCGAAGAAACGAGCCTTCGCACTTCATATAAGTCAATATCTGGGTTTTATTCATCGAGGAAGATGATGCGTCACATAATCAAGGTTTATGCCACTAGCTGGATTATTGGCAACCATATTTTAGTTTTGTTCCTGCAAATGTTTAAATCAAATTTGCTATTTACCTTTTATTTTATTTATATTTTTTCTATCCTATCATTGGCCTATGTCATAGTTTATATGTGATAGGATTTATTGTTTAGTTATACATAATTGTTGTAGTTATACATAGTTATACATTTTGGACGCTGGAAAATTTTTAATGGTGGCTTGTACTCATACAAAACCGTAAAAGAGTGTTGAAATAACACCGGAAGTTTTATTTAGGGACAAAAGTTCATAAATTCCCGAACATTCAAATGCCAAAAATTCAAGTCAAGTTCTAACTCGACAATTTATCTTACAACTATATTTGGAAATTTAAGAAAAAACTTGTATACTACGACTATTGTAAAAGAGAGAAAGTTTTTAATAATAGTTTGTACTCAATACAAAACCTTAAATGTGTGTTGAGACAACACTGGAACTTTTATTTAGGGACAAAAGTTCCACAATTCCCGAACGTAAACCACAAAACAATTATAAGTTCAACACAAAAAAATGGTGTTGGATAAAATTTACGGGATTGGAGCATTCCTTTTCCTCAGCTCGTCCTTCAGCTGGGTCTGGCTGAGATCACTAATATTTACTGTCCTGACCATTGTTTCAATAATCCCACTTCTGACACCACTGTAACGACTCTTCGTTGGTTCTTTTCGATTATTGAGCAAATACGACAGTAAAAAGACAGATCTTTAGTTAACAAAATCTCAAACTTTATTTATCAACCAGTTACAGCAGCTCCCAATTTTAATTACAATAAATTCCAGGGTCTCCGATTTATGTACGATAAACTTCACCGCTTTTCCACAATTTGAATCAATAATATTCGGAATCGTAAAATCTATATTTACTATTCCACTAAGTTCAAATTCTTTCACTATTAGTACCCAGGCTCAAGTACCACCGATTATTCCTTATACTTGCGAATATTTGTAAACACTTTTAATTGCAAAATTAAAACTGACTATCTAAAATTTTGTTCGCTTATTTATATTCAAAAACAAATAAGCAGAAACGTCTGGTAACTCAGTTTTTGTTTCCAGTGTATTTTCTAGAAACAATAGGCCACACCTCCTTTTAATTCATTAATGTAAACATTTGTGTAACAAATTTAATTTACATTAATTTATGCAAATTGTATTAGTTAAAAGGAGTTAACTTTTAATTCATCTTTGCCATAGTCTGAATGTGGAAAGCAGAATGTATTGGTTATTTATGAGTATATTAAATTAACCCATTCTGGACGAAGTTTATTACAATATAATAATTTTTAAAAAAAAATTTGTCGGAAAAGCCATTGTACGACAATGTACAAAATTTTTATTTGTTAACTCAAAACATTAAATATTTCTCAATATTTTTATTTTGAATATATGCTTTGAACTATTTAATGTTGTTATTTTTTGTATTATGATTGATATATTGATTTGTATATTGATTTGATTTGTGTTTATCTGGTTTTAAATATTTAAATAAAATAAGTTCAAAATAGATGCTAGTAGTATAGTGACGTATGATCTTGTGTGCTTTCGAAAATGGTACAATATACTAAGCTTGTGCACCTTAAAAATTTTTCAAGTTGCACAAGTGTATTTTTTGGTTGGGTATTGATACATGTATTAAATTTATGGAATTGTATAAATTTCACACATTTCTAGTGCAAGTGTTCAAACTTGAACATGTTTTAATGATTGCCTAAAAAAGAAAAATCAATTAATTTAAATACTAAAAATTTATATATGGAATACTTATACTTACCTGAGATGTTTATAATTAGTTGGTATTTTGTTTTGTTATGAAATGTCAAATTGTGACAATTCACAACAATTAGATTTAACTTTACCGGAGAAATGAATGAATGCATTCAATATTAATTAATGTTAGCAATAAATGACTGCATTCATTGATTTCTTCGCTTGAGAAAGATATTCGCCTGTCCATCTGTGATTAGAAATTAAATGTTCCGAAAGGAAGCGAATTGCGTGTAAATTGAATGTAAATGCAAAAATGCAAGTCACTTCTATTTTTGCGATTACCAGAAGCATATTTAAATTTTCCTGCGAGCGATAAAATATAATTTGAGATATCAAAACTAAAGAACAGGTGAATATTTTTCTTTTCTTTTAATATAATTTAAATTCTTTTTAAATTATTATTATTGCGATTTATTAAAAAATTATTAAATTCAAATAGACATTTAATTGAAAAAAAAAACATTTATTATTTTTATTATATAAACAATTTGTTATAAATATATATTTTGAAAAAACATTAGTTCTTTTATTTTTTTTATATAAAAACATTTATACGATATACAATTTTCATGGTCCTTCGAGCCGGATTTAGCGCCAATTTCTAAAATAAGTGAATTAAAATTAACAGTGTGCTAACTATTCTAGTTTTTTAAAATAATATAAGTGAATTAAATTTAAAATATTTTAACTATTCTAGTTTTTAAAATAATATAAGTGAATTAAATTTGATAATAAATAATAAATATATATAAGTGATTTAAATAATATATAAGTGAATTCAAATTTTGTGCATAAAATATAACCAAAAGGAAATCAGTAAAATGGCGGACACACGTGCAATCACAAGAATTCTCAATAGAGTGAAGCAACTTGAAGTTTACGCATCCAAAAATCTTTCAAACGAGCCACTAGAAAGCATCAAAGCGAATTTATTATTATTAAAGGAGGAATGGGCTGATTACAAGGCCAGTTCACATCTATATAGTGATGCTCCAGAGATCATCAATTTACAAGATCAACTCGAAGCAAAGTTTTTTAGTGTAAAAGGTAAACTGATTACAGCAGAGCTAAGTCTGAGCAACGCTCTACATCCACCAGAGCTTGACTCAAGTCTCAGTGAATTGATGGCGAACCAACGATCATTTTTACAAGAAGTAAGTAATATCAATAGTAAATCAGAAAATGAAGTTCGATTACCGCGAGTGAACATACCTTTCTTCACCGGAATATATTCTGAGTTCGCCTCATTTCGGGATCTTTTTGAAGCATCAATTCATAATAACGGAAAGATGTCAAAGGTCCACAAACTTCAATATCTCAAAGGATTGCTAAAAGGAGAAGCATACGCTCTGATACGACACGTCGCCATAACAGACGCTAATTATGAAGAAGCTTGGCAAATGATCGTCCATCGTTACGACAAGAAGAAGCATGTTATAACAACGCTTCTCAAACAATTCATGGAACAGCCAATCATAAATCAGGTTTCCGCTAAATCGCTCCACCATATGCACGATGTGTCTGACGAAGTACTAAGAGGAATAAAGGTTTTAGGAGAAGACTACCAATCGAGAGACCCATGGCTTATAAACATTCTCATCTCAAAACTAGAGCAAAATCTAAAACAAGCATGGGCTAAACACAGTTATGGGATTGAATCACCGAAAATTGAACAATTCTTTGAGTTTCTCAGACAACAAGGTGATACACTAGAATGCTGCGAGCCTCTTAAACGCAATACACAACGTCAGTCTCAAGGTAACAATATAAAAGTAATGCATACGGGAAGTTCAAATTCTTTCACTATTAGTACCCAGGCTCAAGTACCACCGATTATTCCTTATACTTGCGAATATTTGTAAACACTTTTAATTGCAAAATTAAAACTGACTATCTAATATTTTGTTCGCTTATTTATATTCAAAAACAAATAAGCAGAAACGTCTGGTAACTCAGTTTTTGTTTCCAGTGTATTTTCTAGAAACAATAGGCCACACCTCCTTTTAATTCATTAATGTAAACATTTGTGTAACAAATTTAATTTACATTAATTTATGCAAATTGTATTAGTTAAAAGGAGTTAACTTTTAATTCATCTTTGCCATAGTCTGAATGTGGAAAGCAGAATGTATTGGTTATTTATGAGTATATTAAATTAACCCATTCTGGACGAAGTTTATTACAATATAATAATTTTTAAAAAAAAATTTGTCGGAAAAGCCATTGTACGACAATGTACAAAATTTTTATTTGTTAACTCAAAACATTAAATATTTCTCAATATTTTTATTTTGAATATATGCTTTGAACTATTTAATGTTGTTATTTTTTGTATTAAAACACAAATCTGGTTTTAAATATTTAAATAAAATAAGTTCAAAATAGATGCTAGTAGTATAGTGACGTATGATCTTGTGTGCTTTCGAAAATGGTACAATATACTAAGCTTGTGCACCTTAAAAATTTTTCAAGTTGCACAAGTGTATTTTTTGGTTGGGTATTGATACATGTATTAAATTTATGGAATTGTATAAATTTCACACATTTCTAGTGCAAGTGTTCAAACTTGAACATGTTTTAATGATTGCCTAAAAAAGAAAAATCAATTAATTTAAATACTAAAAATTTATATATGGAATACTTATACTTACCTGAGATGTTTATAATTAGTTGGTATTTTGTTTTGTTATGAAATGTCAAATTGTGACAATTCACAACAATTAGATTTAACTTTACCGGAGAAATGAATGAATGCATTCAATATTAATTAATGTTAGCAATAAATGACTGCATTCATTGATTTCTTCGCTTGAGAAAGATATTCGCCTGTCCATCTGTGATTAGAAATTAAACGTTCCGAAAGGAAGCGAATTGCGTGTAAATTGAATGTAAATACAAAAATGCAAGTCACTTCTATTTTTGCGATTACCAGAAGCATATTTAAATTTTCCTGCGAGCGATAAAATATAATTTGAGATATCAAAACTAAAGAACAGGTGAATATTTTTCTTTTCTTTTAATATAATTTAAATTCTTTTTAAATTATTATTATTGCGATTTATTAAAAAATTATTAAATTCAAATAGACATTTAATTGAAAAAAAAACATTTATTATTTTTATTATATAAACAATTTGTTATAAATATATATTTTGAAAAAACATTAGTTCTTTTATTTTTTTTATATAAAAACATTTATACGATATACAATTTTCATGGTCCTTCGAGCCGGATTTAGCGCCAATTTCTAAAATAAGTGAATTAAAATTAACAGTGTGCTAACTATTCTAGTTTTTTAAAATAATATAAGTGAATTAAATTTAAAATATTTTAACTATTCTAGTTTTTAAAATAATATAAGTGAATTAAATTTGATAATAAATAATAAATATATATAAGTGATTTAAATAATATATAAGTGAATTCAAATTTTGTGCATAAAATATAACCAAAAGGAAATCAGTAAAATGGCGGACACACGTGCAATCACGAGAATTCTCAATAGAGTGAAGCAACTTGAAGTTTACGCATCCAAAAATCTTTCAAACGAGCCACTAGAAAGCATCAAAGCGAATTTATTATTATTAAAGGAGGAATGGGCTGATTACAAGGCCAGTTCACATCTATATAGTGATGCTCCAGAGATCATCAATTTACAAGATCAACTCGAAGCAAAGTTTTTTAGTGTAAAAGGTAAACTGATTACAGCAGAGCTAAGTCTGAGCAACGCTCTACATCCACCAGAGCTTGACTCAAGTCTCAGTGAATTGATGGCGAACCAACGATCAT
Source organism: Diogma glabrata (assembly GCA_963693315.1). NCBI lineage: Eukaryota > Metazoa > Arthropoda > Insecta > Diptera > Cylindrotomidae > Diogma > Diogma glabrata. The sequence continues at coordinate 90,789,390 of OY856186.1, forward strand.
TTTTACAAGAAGTAAGTAATATCAATAGTAAATCAGAAAATGAAGTTCGATTACCGCGAGTGAACATACCTTTCTTCACCGGAATATATTCTGAGTTCGCCTCATTTCGGGATCTTTTTGAAGCATCAATTCATAATAACGGAAAGATGTCAAAGGTCCACAAACTTCAATATCTCAAAGGATTGCTAAAAGGAGAAGCATACGCTCTGATACGACACGTCGCCATAACAGACGCTAATTATGAAGAAGCTTGGCAAATGATCGTCCATCGTTACGACAAGAAGAAGCATGTTATAACAACGCTTCTCAAACAATTCATGGAACAGCGAATCATAAATCAGGTTTCCGCTAAATCGCTCCACCATATGCACGATGTGTCTGACGAAGTACTAAGAGGAATAAAGGTTTTAGGAGAAGACTACCAATCGAGAGACCCATGGCTTATATACATTCTCATCTCAAAACTAGAGCAAAATCTAAAACAAGCATGGGCTAAACACAGTTATGGGATTGAATCACCGAAAATTGAACAATTCTTTGAGTTTCTCAGACAACAAGGTGATACACTAGAATGCTGCGAGCCTCTTAAACGCAATACACAACGTCAGTCTCAAGGTAACAATATAAAAGTAATGCATACGGGAACTAATATTATATGCTGTCCAAAATGCAGTAGTGAACATTATTTGCGAAATTGTGATGAATTTTTACAGCTTTCCGTGCATGAACGAAGGGGTTTTGTAGCAGACAAAAAACTTTGTTTCATATGTTTGTTTAAAAACCACCAATCACAAAATTGCCGATCACGTTTTAGATGTGGTATATGCCGCGCAAGACATCACTCAACTCTCCACGAAGAAAAACCCACCGTGTCTAACAGCAGTGCAATTACTAACATTACATTCAATCCTGAAATTTTTGAAACCAGCAATCAAAACTTAGAAACAAGGAATGTTGCACATGCTATGTCCATCAAACGATTTACTGCCATTCTACCTACTGCAGTTATACGAGTCCTAGATTCCGCTCATCATTATCAGAGATGTCGAGCATTACTGGATTCTGGAGCACAATCATCTTTCATCTCTGAAGCCTGTGCTCAGCGCCTGGGACTAGCACGCATGCAGGCCAATTTCTTAATAAAGGGTGTAACATCAGAAACTGAAGTGACAAGGGGAAGATTATTGATAGATGCTACATCCATTTACTCTACCAAAGAAAGTCTTAAGGTAGACGTTCTAATATTGAAGAAATTGACTGATTGTTTACCAACGCGAGAATTAAATACATCTGATTTAGAGAGGATCAAGGGATTAGAGTTAGCTGACCCCGAGTTTTATAAACCAGAAGGTATTGACATCATAATTGGAGCTGACAAATTCTTCAATATCTTACGAGATGGTCAAATCAACAATTTAGGTGACAGCTTAATAGCACAGAACACAATGTTTGGCTGGATTATATCAGGTGAAATGAATGAAGATAACGACAAGAAACAACTTACCAGATGTAACTATCATATAGATTTAAATATTAATGAAACTCTCCAGAAATTTTGGGAAATGGAGGAGTTACCAAGCGTAAAACCATTCAGCGATGAAGAAAATAAATGCGAAGAGCACTATAGAACTAATTTTACCAGACATATTAGTGGTAAGTTTATTGTAAAATTACCATTTAAAAATTCTTTAGGTAACTCTCTAAACATTACTCGTAAGAGACTTTGTAATTTGCAGCAAAGGTTAAATCGTGATGTTCAGCTAAAAAATGAATATATCAAGGTAATGCGGGAGTACATAGCGTTGGGTCATATGCGAGAGATTCCAGAACAAGAGAAGGAATTACAAGATGATAAATGTTATTATCTTCCACATCATTCTGTGATTAAAATGGAAAGTTCAACCACCAAGGTGCGAGTCGTGTTTGATGGATCAAGTAAAACCACCAATCGAAACTCTATCAATGATGTCCTTATGAATGGCCCCAACATACAACCTCCATTGTGGAATACTTTAAATAAATTCCGTCATAACCAGTTCGCATTTACCGCGGACATAGAAAAAATGTACCGACAAATTTTGGTAGCTGATCAAGATCAAGACTTCCAACGGGTTCTGTGGAGAGAACATGTAAACGAGCCTATAAAATATTATAAGCTAACCACTGTTACCTTTGGAATGGGTAGTTCGTCGTTTTTAGCAACTCGTTCTTTGTTACAAGCAGCATATGATTGCGCAGAAGAATATCCAGATATCTCAAAGGAAATTTCGAGTAAATTTTACATAGACGATTATCTGTCAGGAGCAAGCACGATTGAAGATGCCCGATATGTAAAGGAGAAAATTACACTATTACTTGCACAAAAAGGTTTTCGTTTAAGAAAATGGCACTCAAACGCAATAGAACTTTCCGAACCTGTCACTGCAAACGATAAATCGTTGGTATCGATTGATGAAACGGATTCCACTGTAAAGATATTAGGGTTGCAATGGAATGCTTTAAAAGACTATTTTACCTTTAAGGTGAATTTGCCATTGGAAGAAACTGAAACTAAACGTACATTGATATCCAATGCCTCTAAAGTGTTTGATCCACTTGGTTTAGTAGCACCATCAATTATTTTAGCAAAAATTTTATACCAAAGATTGTGGTTAAGAATATATTATAGCTATATTATGGAATCAAGTAAAAATGGAACTTCATCAATTAGAAAATCTTAGAATAAGACGGTTTATAGGTCACAGAGAATTACAAATACATGGATTTAGCGATGCGAGCGAAAGAGCCTATGCAGCAGTGCTCTATGGCCGATTCAAAAATGAAGAAGGACTGATCCAAGTAGAACTTATTGCATCAAAAACTAAGGTGGCACCGATAAAACAAATATCATTACCGCGATTAGAATTATGTGGAGCACATCTTCTAGCCAAATTAATGACGGAAGTGCAGAAAACATTTGAACAAGAAATTGAGATGCATGCTTGGACAGACTCTACTATAGTATTGTCATGGTTATCCGATCATCCAACAAAATGGAAAACCTTCGTAGCAAATCGGGTGTCTGAGGTACAACAATTACTACCACGAAATCATTGGCAGCACGTAAAATCAGGGGATAATCCGGCTGACTATGCGTCCAGAGGTGTTTTACCATCCAGATTGCTAAAACTTGATCAGTGGTGGCACGGTCCAGCATGGCTTTGTGAAATAGAGACTAAATGGCCCACGATCGAGAAGGAAGTATTCTATGAAGAAACTCTATGTGAGATAAAGGAAAAGTCGTGTTCATCAAACATCCCACTGTATCATGTAAAGGAGTTAGAAAATAGCAACGTTGGCAAAGGTGAAGTGTATGAAATTTTATTAAATAAAGTATCCTCATTTAGTAAAATTATTCGTATATTATGTTTTGTCAATAAATTTATTAACATTGTGACAAAACGGAGCAATAACAAAACACAAGGTCTCTCTATATCAGCAATCGAAATGAATGAAGCAACTGAAAGGTTGGTTAAATGGGTGCAGCAAATGATTTATTCAAATGAGATTAATGCTCTGAAGCGAAACAAAGAATTACCTAAACATAATAAATTGTCAACTCTTACTCCATTTATAGATGAAAAGGGCATACTACGTGTTAGAGGCAGGCTGCATCATTCTAATTACCCTTATGAAGCAAAACACCCCATCATTCTACCAAAATCCCACATCCTAAGTAGAATGATAATTTCCTTTTATCATAAAAAATACCTACATCCTGGCCCATCCCACACATTCCATCTTATACGTCAAAGCTATTGGATTGTCCATGGACGAGGAAAGGTGAGAGAAGAAGTTAAAAAATGCATACAGTGTTTCAAAAATAGAGCTACAGTTTCCAGCCAAATCATGGGCAATTTACCAGCCGTGCGAATAACACCAGCGAGACCATTTTCAAACTGCGGTGTAGATTATGCTGGACCAATATTACTAGCTAGTAAAAAAGGACGTGGAGCTAAACTAGTCAAAGGTTATATTGCAGTTTTTGTTTGTATGGTCACTAAAGCGGTACACATAGAAACTGTCACAGATCTGACTACTAATGCTTTTATAGCAACTCTTAAAAGATTTGCTGCGAGAAGAGGGGTACCATCGAATATATATTCCGATAATGGTACCAATTTTGTTGGTGCCAATAAACTACTAAAAGAGGTATATCAATTTCATAGCATAAAAAATAATGATTTTATAATTACAGAGTATTGTTCCCAAAATCAAATACGTTGGCATCATATTCCTCCTTCTGCACCTCATTTTGGTGGATTATGGGAATCAGCAATAAAATCTGTTAAGACTCATCTCTATAGAGTCACTGGAAATTCACATTTGACATTTGAAGAAATGACCACTCTTTTATGTCAGATAGAAGGTGTACTAAATTCTAGACCACTATGCCCAATATCCGATGATGATTCATTTGAAGCGTTGACACCTGCACATTTTTTGACGGGTTCATCATTGAATTCCATACCGGAACGCGATATGAGTTATACATCGAAAGCTATATTATCAAGGTGGCAACAAGTTCAGCAGCTTGTTCAAACATTCTGGAAACGTTTCCATAAAGATTACATTAACAACCTGCAACAAAGGAATAAATGGAAATCATCTGAAGATAATTTAAAAATAAATGATCTGGTTTTAATAAAGGATGAAAACTTACCAACTTGCAAATGGGCCATGGGCCGAATAATACAAATTCATCCAGATGATAAAGGTTCAGTTCGAGTGGTGACCATCAAAACATCCAATAATATTTTGAAAAGATCTATAACTAAGATCTGCAAACTTCCGATTGAATGATTGTGGTTGACGGTCTGTCAACGGGCCGGACTATGTTCAAACTTGAACATGTTTTAATGATTGCCTAAAAAAGAAAAATCAATTAATTTAAATACTAAAAATTTATATATGGAATACTTATACTTACCTGAGATGTTTATAATTAGTTGGTATTTTGTTTTGTTATGAAATGTCAAATTGTGACAATTCACAACAATTAGATTTAACTTTACCGGAGAAATGAATGAATGCATTCAATATTAATTAATGTTAGCAATAAATGACTGCATTCATTGATTTCTTCGCTTGAGAAAGATATTCGCCTGTCCATCTGTGATTGGAAATTAAATGTTCCGAAAGGAAGCGAATTGCGTGTAAATTGAATGTAAATGCAAAAATGCAAGTCACTTCTATTTTTGCGATTACCAGAAGCATATTTAAATTTTCCTGCGAGCGATAAAATATAATTTGAGATATCAAAACTAAAGAACAGGTGAATATTTTTCTTTTCTTTGAATATAATTTAAATTCTTTTTAAATTATTATTATTGCGATTTATTAAAAAATTATTAAATTCAAATAGACATTTAATTGAAAAAAAAAAACATTTATTATTTTTATTATATAAACAATTTGTTATAAATATATATTTTGAAAAAACATTAGTTCTTTTATTTTTTTTATATAAAAACATTTATACGATATACAATTTTCAGCAAGTATGATCGCTTAGGATGTTTCACAAGCAGTATATCAATAGATTAGTGTCATTTCAAAGGTGCGAAGGCTATGTTATGAGTAATTTATCTCTGGGATAGTTTTCACAGGTCTAATGAAGAGTTACGTAGGATTTGTTATGCATAATTAAGCTGCGTACTTGTTTCACACACCTAACACGCATGGTCGCATTCAGTTAGCTAGGTGCTAATATAAATTTTCATATATTATTTACATTTTCAATTTTTGTGACATATGTAAGTAAATTTTTTGTTGTAGGAAAAAATTAATAAAAATGTTGTTTTTGATTCCTACGTAAATCTTCATTAGACCTGTGAAAACTATTCCCAGAGATAAATTACTGATAACATAGCCTTCACACCTTTGAAATGACACTAATCTATTGATATACTGCTTGTGAAACATCCTAAGCGATCATACTTGCACTAGAAATGTGTGAAATTCATACAATTCCATAAATTTAATACACGTATCAATACCCAACCAAAAAATACACTTATACAACTTGAAAAATTTTCAAGGTGCACAAGATTAGTATATTCTACCATTTCCGAAATTCTTATTTTGTTTGATTTAAGTTTTACTTTTCGTTTAACTTTTTTTCGATATTTCTTTTGATTGATTCTTTCTTTTTTTCTTTGGTCACATATTTTTTTTGTGTGAACTTTTTTTTGATGTTTATTTTTGTTTTGCTTGAATCTTACCGTTATCTTTTTAAAATATTTATAGTTGTTTGTGTTAACATGCAAATTATGACACTTGAAATATTTTTTTGTATATAAGTAAATTTTTTATTGAAGGGAATGAAAAGTGTAAGCTGAGTGATTTTGATTTTTTTTCTTTGGTCACATATTTTTTGTGTTTCGTTGTTGTGGCATTACATCTTAGAAGGCAAAATTTAATTCGGTTATCAGGTTTTTGAATTCAGAAATAAAATTTAAAATTGGTTATCATGTCAAACATTTATATGTTTGAATATCTTTTAAGTATATATATTTTCACGTTTGTGGGACTTCATTTAAAGAAATAATTCAAATTGGTTATCGGTTCTCGTACCAATGTTATCTTTTAAATAATTATACTTATTGAATTAAATTTCATTGTAGTTATACATTAATCTTTTTTTTAGAAAAGTTAGATTATTAAAGAGTTTTGAGACACCACTCAAAACTTTAAGGAATATTAATATGTTTCATTGATTGATTTGTTTGAATTAAGTAAGGTTTGAATTTTAAAGAATTATTTAAAAGATTACTAACCTATTAATACTTACATTAATTTATGTATTCCCTAAAACTTAATACCAATGATTGTAGATAATGATTAAATCAATTGCATTTTATACATCCAAAATTTTATTATAATAAAGAAAAATAAATATTTTTGAGTCTTAATTCTATTTAAAACACTTAAATCTAATAAAATTATTGATACCAAAAATTATTCTAATTAAAATTCTAAAACTATTTTTTAATTAATCTAATAATTATTCAAAGCTACCCTTAATTGCATGAGCTAATTAAGCTCAAAATTAAAAAACAAAAAAATAAAACAAAAAAAATAAAATCTATTATGTATCATTTTAAAATATTTTCAAAATACTAATCAAGTAAATTAAAAGTTATCAAATGTTATTCTTCAAATAATTCAAAAATCAAAATATATCTTAATATTACAACAACCTGTTATATTTGATAACCAAAAGGGGTTGTCTTGAACTCGTTGGAACACACTCTTTTAGTATATGTGAATCCAAACTTTTTGGATTCAGGTTTCGAAACTATTTGTAAAACTTTACGCCGTTTAATTTTTTTCGTATCGGTGACCACGCGAAATCCCTCATCTTCGACATCGATCACAATGCTTTTCAATGAGTTGAAATGCATTACTTTTTTTGACTCGATGTTTAGGGTTATACCTTTACACTTGGCTGTCTCATGGTATTCCCCTGTATCTGGATTGAATACAATATAACCGTAGGATATAGGACCCGTGCTTGCAAATTCCGTTCAATGCGCATTTTGTCCGTAGCCCGATAGTTCCTTTGTTAAATCTCCGATAAAATTTCCTGTTTCAATGTTAGATGAACCTTCTATAAAAAATTATCGAGTCAGTATCACAGTACAAGAGTTTTCCTTGCACCTTTGCCAACTCATTGTACAATTTTATTCGTGCGTTAGCTATCGTAAATGCCCCACCCAATGGATAATGAAACATGTTTCAGAGGTGCTGCTGAATCACTATTATAATGTTTCCACTTTACCCATAATACATTTTCAACAGGTAAGACGTCGGTAATTTCAATGCCAGGCGAAGAAATTAAATCGTACAGGTCTTTTACCTCGTGAACTATTGTTGTCATCGTCCTATCGTTTCGTTGTCCAAATTTACCCCAAAGAGCACTCAAAGCGAGTTTACTACAACCCCTTTGTGATGGATTATTTCGAATTGCCGTTGCATCTAACTGAATACCCTCATGCTCGAAAAAAAAAAAATCTTTAATAAAGGTTTCTTAGCTTTTGTCAAAATGGTTTGGACATTGGCTGAACAATCTGCTGGTGGAAAAAATATTCCTGTGTTTTCGGCATGACTGGTATTTTGGTTAAACAGATATTTGGTAGAACGAGTTTAGAGTCAGAATGAGTCACGTGGAAGAAGGTGATAAGATCATTTACTTATAAGATTCAAGGGAAATAAAAAATAAAACTAAACAAAAATTAAATTAAAACTTGACAAAATTTTATGAAACTTTTTTTGTTTCTTTTTTTATTTTTAAAAAGTTTTAAAATAAAAGAATGAAAATGAAAATCAGCGTAAATTGTTTATTATTACAAAAGTGAAAAATTATTTATTATAAAAATTTGTTAATTATAAAAGTGTTGAACACCGAATCATTTTTATTTGAATCAAGTCGAAATAACATTCAAAGACTTTTGATTTAATTTTTATTTTTTAAAAATAAATCACAATAAATTTTTGTCCAAATCTAAAAAAAATTTAAAAAGCTAAGAAACGAAATAACTTTTAATGTTTTTTAATTCATTTATTTTAAAAATTATGATTACTTAAATTAGCTGTTAGGATGAGTTTTTTTTTAAAACAGTATTGTTTTTTTATTTTATTTTTATAGTGAAATATAATTAGAAACATAATTTTTATTCGCTGCACCATTCATCTAGTGTGGTCCCCAAAGATGGTTGAGAAGGATTATTTTCGAAATAATCCAACACATCCTTCCAAACCACCCGATCAGGGCAATTTAGAAGATAAGTCTGTAATTAGAAAAAAATGTTGAATCGAAATATGTATTTTTTGGAATATAAATTAAACAAATTACCTCATATTTTTCATTTGGTATGACATGGTAAAAATTATATTTACATGTCGAAACCTGTCTACCTGACTGCTTGTCTCTACAGGTTTTAATGTGACGCCAGAAATTTCTGTACGTTACAATATGGTTTACATTATACGGACATGTATATTTTTTTAACCTTCCTGCTGTTTGCTCCCGGCTGCTATTCCGCTCTAAGTGATGCTACAAACATGAGTTCGCTGGTTGTTCGCTGCTTCCGGCTGGTTGCACCCGGCTGCTATTCCTCTCTAAGCCAGTCTTTTCCGCCTTATTTTTAACAAAATAATTAAATTTAATTTATTTTTTTTCAAAATAAAACAATTTTTTAATAGCTTACCATGGTTTAGTTTTGCTGTTATACCTGCTTTACCTCCAGGTTAATTTACTTCTCCAGTTATGATTTCAACAAAATAAATGTGTTGCAATTTATACAAATTTTCTTAACAGGGTAATGTGACAAGGCTTAATAAGGAAATATTTCGATTTATTTATAAACGAAAATAATCTGTATAGGGTAATTTGAACGGTTATCTTATTTCATTTTCACGTTGGACGGTTCTTTTATCTACATTCATAAAAATTTATAGGGTAAATGACTTGAATTAAAATGAAGAAAGGCTTAATAAGGAAATATTTCGATTTATTAATTAAAAATTATTATTAATAAAAATCAATATAAACGAAAATAATCTGTATAGGGTAATTTGAACGGTTATCTTATTTCATTTTCACGTTGGACGGTTCTTTTATCTACATTCATAAAAATTTATAGGGTAAATGACTTGAATTAAAATGAAGAAAAATATTGATTAATATTTGCATTGTTAAAATCAATAAAAAACTCTTTTCTTAAGTTCAAAAAGTTTATACTTTCTAGATAACTGAGATAACAGAACCAATATTAATCAGTTGAAGACTGTGTTAAGAAATAAAACTAAACAAAAATTAAATTAAAACTTGACAAAATTTTAAGAAACTTTTTTGTTTCTTTTTTTATTTTTAAAAGTTTTAAAATAAAAGAATGGAAATGAAAATCAGCGTAAATTGTTTATTATTACAAAAGTGAAAATTATTTATTATAAAAATTTGTTAATTATAAAAGTGTTGAACACCGAATCATTTTTATGTTTTTTAAATGTCGTTTATAAATATGTCGTTTTTTAAATATTTTTTCCTATCACATCTTTTATTCTGCACTCAATTTTATATTTTAGCTCTTTTAACCATTTTGGTGAAATATTCCAGTAACTATTTGAATAGTCTTCTAAACACTGGTTGAAAATTTTAAGCATGAGTTGGTCCTCCATATTGGACGGCTGCTGTTGATTAGCCAAATAGACGTAAATCCCCTTTTCAGTTTCACCATTGTAAAATTTGATAATTTTTTGTGTTGGATCTACTAACTTATTATTAAATTCATTCCAAAAGTGTACACCAAAAGTGTACACCAAAAAAATGAATAATAAATTAAAATAAATTTTGGTTTCTTATACTTCGCTAGAGTAGTGACCTATTTTAGGTTTATATAGCGAAAAATTTTTTTGGTAGTGTATCTAGTCGGCTAGCCCTGATGAGAATGATATACTTTTTTAAAGTGTAATAAAAAGTTCTTATCGGTTCGAAACTAGATCGATCGACAATTTTGTGGATAGCAAAAAAAATTTTCATAAATTGCACACCATATTTTGTTAGATTCAGTCTTATTATTCATGATGGGATTATTTCCATCGGAGTGATGTAATATCACAAATAATTCATTGAATTAATTGTAGATAATGTGTCGATAGACACAAGTGGAGATGGTCATCTTCTTCTTACCGATACAAGTTTGTTATCCAATTCTAACTTGGTTAGAGTATAACAACAATAGTGATCAACTAGAGAAACAAATTGACTAAACCTGAATCTAATAAACATATGTTTATGAAAGTTTTTTGGTTTCTTATACTTCGCTAGAGTAGTGACCTATTTTAGGTTTATATAGCGAAAAATTTTTTTGGTAGTGTATCTAGTCGGCTAGCCCTGATGAGAATGATATACTTTTTTAAAGTGTAATAAAAAGTTCTTATCGGTTCGAAACTAGATCGATCGACAATTTTGTGGATAGCAAAAAAAATTTTCATAAATTGCACACCATATTTTGTTAGATTCAGTCTTATTATTCATGATGGGATTATTTCCATCGGAGTGATGTAATATCACAAATAATTCATTGAATTAATTGTAGATAATGTGTCGATAGACACAAGTGGAGATGGTCATCTTCTTCTTACCGATACAAGTTTGTTATCCAATTCTAACTTGGTTAGAGTATAACAACAATAGTGATCAACTAGAGAAACAAATTGACTAAACCTGAATCTAATAAACATATGTTTATGAAAGTTTTTTGGTTTCTTATACTTCGCTAGAGTAGTGACCTATTTTAGGTTTATATAGCGAAAAATTTTTTTGGTAGTGTATCTAGTCGGCTAGCCCTGATGAGAATGATATACTTTTTTAAAGTGTAATAAAAAGTTCTTATCGGTTCGAAACTAGATCGATCGACAATTTTGTGGATAGCAAAAAAAATTTTCATAAACTGCACACCATATTTTGTTAGATTCAGTCTTATTATTCATGATGGGATTATTTCCATCGGAGTGATGTAATATCACAAATAATTCATTGAATTAATTGTAGATAATGTGTCGATAGACACAAGTGGAGATGGTCATCTTCTTCTTACCGATACAAGTTTGTTATCCAATTCTAACTTGGTTAGAGTATAACAACAATAGTGATCAACTAGAGAAACAAATTGACTAAACCTGAATCTAATAAACATATGTTTATGAAAGTTTTTTGGTTTCTTATACTTCGCTAGAGTAGTGACCTATTTTAGGTTTATATAGCGAAAAATTTTTTTGGTAGTGTATCTAGTCGGCTAGCCCTGATGAGAATGATATACTTTTTTAAAGTGTAATAAAAAGTTCTTATCGGTTCGAAACTAGATCGATCGACAATTTTGTGGATAGCAAAAAAAATTTTCATAAATTGCACACCATATTTTGTTAGATTCAGTCTTATTATTCATGATGGGATTATTTCCATCGGAGTGATGTAATATCACAAATAATTCATTGAATTAATAGTATTGTTTTTTTATTTTATTTTTATAGTGAAATATAATTAGTAACATAAGTTTTTATTCGCTGCACCATTTATCTAGTGTGGTGCCCAAAGATGGTTGAGAGGGATTATTTTCGAAATAATCCAACACATCCTTCCAAACCAATAATGCAACAAGAAAAAAGATGACAGAAAATTAATAATATTAAAATTAATTAGTTTCTGATGTTGTTGTTGTTGTTATGTTTATCACTTGTATTGGTTAGTTTTTGTTTGTAAATTTTTATTTGTTTTCGTTTTCACACTATAGTTGTAAAATATAATTTTGGTGTCGTATTTGATGAACTCTTAAGGAATTAATAGAAGGGTTAGAAATTTTAACAAGTACCGAAATGACTCAGTTGGAACAGCTCTTTCTCAATGATGTTGTGTTTGAATTAAAACCTCTAGTGACTTTGTTACCAAAATGCTAACTAAGATGAGTTGTATAAATGACGGTTCAAAGTTAAACAATTTTTAGTTTAAAGAAATTTTTGTTGTTTCAGCACCATTTATTCCAACAGATTATTTGAAAAAAAAAAAAAAAAGTCTTAACTAGCAAAAAAAACGTTAAAAGTCTCAAATTTGTTAAGATGTTGGATTATAATAGAGAGAATGATAGACTGGAGTCTTTTTTACAATGGAAAAAACCATATATAAAAAAAGAAATCTTATCTCGTAATGGTTTTTATTACACAGGGACGGATGACGTTGTTGAATGTATTTTTTGTGAAGTTAAAAATTGGGTCCTGGGGTTTAGAGGATGATATAACCCTCCAACATTTAAAATGCTCACCAAACTGTATATTGTTTAAGGGTCAGACATCTAAACATTTTCCAGACGGGCAAAATAATTGTAAAAGTATATATCTTAGCTCAGTTGATGCCCCCGACTATACAATTTTCAACGAGAGGCTGAATTCATTTTCAGACTGGCCAATTTCTATTAAACAAAAACCAATCGAGTTAAGTGATGCAGGTTTTTTCTACTTAGGTGTAGGTGATGAAGTCCAATGTTTTTCATGCAGAGGAGGTTTAAAGGACTGGGAAGATGATGATGTGCCATTTGATGAGCACATCTTTTGGTTTAGCGACTGTTTATACTTGAAAACTTGTAAAACAACAGATTATATAAACATTAAAAAACAAATCCTGACACAGAAAAAGAACTTGAAGATTAATGAAAAACTGCTTTGATATATTTTGAAAAACTGAACTGCAATGCAAATAAAAAACAAATGAAGATATTTATTTTGCTCCAATGACTGTGTTATGTCTTGTGTTTTTTTATGCAATTTTATCCAGTTTTGGTTTATATCGGCATCATGCAAATTAAAAAATTATACAATTAGTGAAAAAAATGCCTTTTGATCATTAAATCACATTTGCATATTATTTTTTCTAAAAAAAAGAATAAGATTTGAAACATGCTAAATGAATTAAAAATTAAAAATTAAAAAAATTAAATTAAAAATTAAAAATAAAGAGTGTGATTTTGAATCTTATTCATTCGGCATTTACATGGAATACGATTCAGCCTTGGAGATTGATAAAAATAGAAATATTATTTTAGATCAATAATACTTATAAATTATAACAAAACTTAATCAAAACCATTACACCTTTCAACCGCAAGCATCACAACCTTTTACCTCTAACGCAATGAATACATCCGATATACGTAAAATTCTACGGAACAATTACTTCACAAGAAAAAGTTTCCGTGACGTATACGCAATTAATCAATTGCCAAAGAAAGTACTAAATAATAGACCTGCTAGCTATGTTATCAACACAGACCCATCATCTAAACCGGGCACACATTGGATAGCAATTTATTTCCCGATCCGTGGGCTAACTGAGTTTTTTGATTCATTTGGGCGTCCACCGTCGCTAGATAAAAGATTCAAAACTTTTTTATTAAACAACACGAAGACCTACATTTACAATCCAGTCGAATTACAAGATGCCTATAGCTTAACATGTGGTAAATACTGCTGTCTCTATCTTCTGTACCGATGTAAGGGTAAGTCTTTGAGAGAGTTTTTAAATAGTTTTGTAAAAAATATGGGTAGATCAAATGATCGCGTTGTTAATTTCTTATTTAAGAAAATGTTTTATAATAAAAAGAAAAAGATAAAAAATGGAGGAATCAAAAGGAAAAAAGAAAAAACTCAACAACATTTTCTAGATAAAAAACATAAATGAACAAAATAAGGAACGCGTTAACATTTTCCTAAAGCAACTTCTGTTAGCAGCTAATATTAATAATTGTAAAAATCAAATATTAAATGTGAATTTATTGAATATTAATAAAAAACAAAATATAGTTTTCAAAACAGTTTATTTTATTTATTCCATCGTATTCGTACATAGATTATGATAAAGATCAGAAAATAACTTATTCTCGGATTAAATTGGTATTTCATTGAATAATCTTGAATTATTGCATCAATTAATATTATTTGCAGTGGGAGGTGAAAAAAAAAGTCTTGATAGTCCAATTTTGTGCAATTTTGAAGAACACATTTATTAAAATAGAGCTTGAAGTAAGCACTTACTTCCATATAAGTGAGCGTATACTAGCTGAATATTGAATGTAGAAAAGGTGCCAAATCTCATATTATTAATTTTCTGTCATCTTTTTCTTGTTGCATTATTGGTTTGGAAGGATGTGTTGGATTATTTCGATAATAATCCCTCTCAACCATCTTTGGGCACCACACTAGATGAATGGTGCAGCGAATAAAAACTTATGTTACTAATTATATTTCACTATAAAAATAAAATAAAAAAACAATACTGTTTAAAAAAAAAAACTCATCCTAACAGCTAATTTAAGTAATCATATTTTTAAAATAAATGAATTAAAAAACATTAAGTTATTTCGTTTCTTAGCTTTTTAAATTTTTTTTAGATTTGGACAAAAATTTATTGTGATTATTTTTAAAAAATAAAAATTAAATCAAAAGTCTTTGAATGTTATTTCGACTTGATTCAAATAAAAATGATTCGGTGTTCAACACTTTTATAATTAACAAATTTTTATAATAAATAATTTTTCACTTTTGTAATAATAAACAATTTACGCTGATTTTCATTTTCATTCTTTTATTTTAAAACTTTTTAAAAATAAAAAAAGAAACAAAAAAAGTTTCATAAAATTTTGTCAAGTTTTAATTTAATTTTTGTTTAGTTTTATTTTTTATTTCCCTTGAATCTTATAAGTAAATGATCTTATCACCTTCTTCCACGTGACTCATTCTGACTCTAAACTCGTTCTACCAAATATCTGTTTAACCAAAATACCAGTCATGCCGAAAACACAGGAATATTTTTTCCACCAGCAGATTGTTCAGCCAATGCCCAAACCATTTTGACAAAAGCTAAGAAACCTTTATGAAAGATTTTTTTTTTCGAGCATGAGGGTATTCAGTTAGATGCAACGGCAATTCGAAATAATCCATCACAAAGGGGTTGTAGTAAACTCGCTTTGAATGCTCTTTGGGGTAAATTTGGACAACGAAACGATAGGACGATGACAACAATAGTTCACGAGGTAAAAGACCTGTACGATTTAATTTCTTCGCCTGGCATTGAAATTACCGACGTCTTACCTGTTGAAAATGTATTATGGGTAAAGTGGAAACATTTATAATAGTGATTCAGCAGCACCTCTGAAACATGTTTCATTATCCATTGGGTGGGGCATTTACGATAGCTAACGCACGAATAAAATTGTACAATGAGTTGGCAAAGGTGCAAGGAAAACTCTTGTACTGTGATACTGACTCGATAATTTTTTATAGAAGGTTCATCTAACATTGAAACAGGAAATTTTATCGGAGATTTAACAAACGAACTATCGGGCTACGGACAAAATGCGCATTGAACGGAATTTGCAAGCACGGGTCCTATATCCTACGGTTATATTGTATTCAATCCAGATACAG
This sequence comes from Diogma glabrata, assembly GCA_963693315.1. Classification (NCBI taxonomy): domain Eukaryota; kingdom Metazoa; phylum Arthropoda; class Insecta; order Diptera; family Cylindrotomidae; genus Diogma; species Diogma glabrata. Next base: position 90,805,407 of record OY856186.1, read on the forward strand.
AGGAATACCATGAGACAGCCAAGTGTAAAGGTATAACCCTAAACATCGAGTCAAAAAAAGTAATGAATTTCAACTCATTGAAAAGCATTGTGACCGATGTCGAAGATGAGGGATTTCGCGTGGTCACCGATACGAAAAAAATTAAACGGCGTAAAGTTTTACCAATAGTTTCGAAACCTGAATCCAAAAAGTTTGGATTCACATATACTAAAAGAGTGTGTTCCAACGAGTTCAAGACAACCCCTTTTGGTTATCAAATATAACAGGTTGTTGTAATATTAAGATATATTTTGATTTTTGAATTATTTGAAGAATAACATTTGATAACTTTTAATTTACTTGATTAGTATTTTGAAAATATTTTAAAATGATACATAATAGATTTTATTTTTTTTGTTTTATTTTTTTGTTTTTTAATTTTGAGCTTAATTAGCTCATGCAATTAAGGGCAGCTTTGAATAATTATTAGATTAATTAAAAAATAGTTTTAGAATTTTAATTAGAATAATTTTTGGTATCAATAATTTTATTAGATTTAAGTGTTTTAAATAGAATTAAGACTCAAAAATATTTATTTTTCTTTATTATAATAAAATTTTGGATGTATAAAATGCAATTGATTTAATCATTATCTACAATCATTGGTATTAAGTTTTAGGGGATACATAAATTAATGTAAGTATTAATAGGTTAGTAATCTTTTAAATAATTCTTTAAAATTCAAACCTTACTTAATTCAAACAAATCAATCAATGAAACATATTATTATTCCTTAAAGTTTTGAGTGATGTCTCAAAACTCTTTAATAATCTAACTTTTCTAAAAAAAGATTAATGTATAACTACAATGAAATTTAATTCAATAAGTATAATTATTTAAAAGATAACATTGGTACGAGAACCGATAACCAATTTAAATTATTTCTTTAAATGAAGTCCCACAAACGTGAAAATATATATACTTAAAAGATATTCAAACATATAAATGTTTGACATGATAACCAATTTTAAATTTTATTTCTGAATTCAAAAACCTGATAACCGAATTAAATTTTGCCTTCTAAGATGTAATGCCACAACAACGAAACACAAAAAATATGTGACCAAAGAAAAAAAATCAAAATCACTCAGCTTACACTTTTCATTTTCTTCAATAAAAAATTTACTTATATACAAAAAAATATTTCAAGTGTCATAATTTGCATGTTAACACAAACAACTATAAATATTTTAAAAAGATAACGGTAAGATTCAAGCAAAACAAAAATAAACATCAAAAAAAAGTTCACACAAAAAAAATATGTGACCAAAGAAAAAAAGAAAGAATCAATCAAAAGAAATATCGAAAAAAAGTTAAACGAAAAGTAAAACTTAAATCAAACAAAATAAGAATTTCGGAAATGGTAGAATATACTAAGCTTGTGCACCTTGAAAATTTTTCAAGTTGTATAAGTGTATTTTTTGGTTGGGTATTGATACGTGTATTAAATTTATGGAATTGTATGAATTTCACACATTTCTAGTGCAAGTATGATCGCTTAGGATGTTTCACAAGCAGTATATCAATAGATTAGTGTCATTTCAAAGGTGTGAAGGCTATGTTATCAGTAATTTATCTCTGGGAATAGTTTTCACAGGTCTAATGAAGATTTACGTAGGAATCAAAAACAACATTTTTATTAATTTTTTCCTACAACAAAAAATTTACTTACATATGTCACAAAAATTGAAAATGTAAATAATATATGAAAATTTATATTAGCACCTAGCTAACTGAATGCGACCATGCGTGTTAGGTGTGTGAAACAAGTACGCAGCTTAATTATGCATAACAAATCCTACGTAACTCTTCATTAGACCTGTGAAAACTATCCCAGAGATAAATTACTCATAACATAGCCTTCACACCTTTGAATGACACTAATCTATTGATATACTGCTCGTGAAACATCCTAAGCGATCATACTTGCACTAGAAATGTGTGAAATTCATACAATTCCATAAATTTAATACATGTATCAATACCCAACCAAAAAATACACTTGTGCAACTTGAAAAATTTTTAAGGTGCACAAGCTTAGTATATTGTACCATTTCCGAAAGCACACAAGATCATACAAGGTGTCACTATACTACTGATGCTTAATATATATTTCTTATAAATTCTGACGTTTAGGCGTGTTAAACACCTGGCTAAACTATGCGAACTATGCAAAGTATGTTTTTAAAAAAATAATGTATATAACGTAATTATAGAAAAAAACATTACGGAAACAAAACATTTAAAAATGAATATAAAAACGGAAACATTACATTTATTGTAAAAAACATTATTCGCATTAAAACATTATTTTTTTAAAAACATAGTTCGCATAGTTTAGCTCACGTGTATAGCATCATATTAAAAAAAAATTTCTTATTAATAATGAAGTTAGAGTTAATGATAATAACGAATTTTTTCCAAATCGCTGTATTAAACTAATTTTGTGTTTGTGTGAAAATTACTTTAAGAAATCAAAATTTAATTGTGAAATACTTTTTACTCAATTTAAAAAATCTAAGACTAATTTAGAAATCTACCACTATTAAAATTTCAACTTGTAATTAGGTTGTAATTCTAGTTGTATAATTCTTCGATTTTATATTAATGTTTTTTGCCTTGCAGACCTTCGATCAATGATAGCCACCACCCCCTCTTCCCGGTATCTAATTTACGGTCCATTAAAAACTTAAATACTTCAAAAAATTTCAATTTCCTTAGTTAAAGGACGAATAGGGTGTGTAATTCTTCGATTTTATATTAATTTTGTTTGCCTCGCTTTTGCGACCTTGGGGAACTTCGATCAATGATAACCATCTCCCACTCCACCATGCACACCCGCCCCTTCCGTATCTAATTTACGGCCCATTAAAAAATTAAATACTTCTAAAATTTTAATTTCCTTGGTCAAAGGATGAATAGGGTTTTGTAATCCTTCGATTTTATATTAATGTTCTTTGGCTCGCTTCCGCGACATTGCAGACCTTTGATCAATGAAAACCACTAACCCCCTCACCCCTCCGTATCTAATTTACGGTAGATCTGTAGCATACCTTGATGCTGGAACGCTGCAGCTTGCTCGAAGAAACGAGCCTCCATATAACTATATATCTGAGCTTTAATCATTGAAAAATATACTGCGTCCCATAATCAAGGGTTATGCCATTAGCTGGACTATTGGCAAACCAATTTTAGTTTTGTTCCTGCAAATTTTTAAAACAAATTTGCCTTTTATCTCTTATTTTATTTTTATTTTCTCTATCCTATCACGAAATATTGGCCTATGTCATATTTTATATGTGATAGGATTTATGGTTTAGTTATCCATTATTGAACAAAAAAAAATTAAAAAAAAACAAAAAAAACAGATTTGCGTCCATTAACATCCTTAGAACGCATGTTGTTGTGGGACCTTGGTCTTAAAAGGTTTTTATGTGTTGTTGTGACACATATTGTAATGCCTACTACACATCACATTTTATTAAAAAAAAAAAAAAATACCTAAGATTTTTAAATTGAGTAAACATAAATAGTATTTCAATAAATTAATGTTGATTTAAAATTAACATTAAAATGTCCCGGGATTGTAATTCCTAGTTGATTTCTCAAAAAATTGTCGCACAAACTTGAATCTCATTAATAAAAGTTTTTTATTGCACTATCAAAACAACTAATAAAACAAAACACACTAATAAAACAAAATTAGTTAAATACAGCGGTTTGGAAAAAATTCTTCATTATCATTAACTTTCAGTGTTAATTGTGATTTGTTTGGGTGCACATCATAAATTTTAATTACTCAAAAGAAATAATAAAAATTATATAAAACAAAAAAAAAATATCGAAAATTAAAATAAATCAAAAATTTTTAATATATCGAATATTGTACAGTTTTCTAATTGTGTTTGGAAAGAAGAAAAGTTTTTTATAAATATTATAACTTAGAATCTCATCTGTTTTTCATACATTGTACAAAATTGTTTCACAGTTACTGTAGTGTTTATATTTGAGTGTTATATGACTGTTTCTGTTTTGCATGTCATTGGATGCTTATTGAAATATTAACTTTAATCAGTTTACGTAGTTGATTTATAAAATGTCTAAATGCAAGAAATGTAATCTAAAAGTGAATCGCGATGAAAATAAAATAAATTGCAGATCTTGTAATGAAATTTTTCACATAAAATGCGTAAATATACCAAAAGATCACGAAGGTAACTTAATGTTATATAAATCGGCTGACTGGTTGTGCCAAGGTTGTACTCAGGGTCAAACAAATTTTGAAACAAATCAACTTCCAAATGTTTCAATATCCGATAAAATCACACAAATTTTTGAAGCAATGGAAAAACAAAATTTAAAAATGGATTCCTTTTCTAAACGAGTTGATGAAGTTCTCATAAAGTTAACAGATTCTCTTAAAAGTATTGAATACCTAACAAAGGAAAATGTAATTTTAAAAAAACAAATTTCAACCTTAGAAAAACAATTGGATAAACTTGAACAATTTGAGAAGGACAAATGCATTGAAATTCATGGCATTCCTGTTACGAAAGAAGAAAACATTACGGATAACGTCATAAATATTTTCAACACCGTTTTAAAATTAAACATAAATAAACAACTCATTGAAACTTGTTATCGCATAGGACATGGAAAAATACATGATGACTCACATAAAAAAAAATCTCCGGTAATAATAGTCAAGTTAATAAACAGCAGTACAAGAAATGAAATTATTAAAGCTAAATCAGACATAACTAAAACAAAAGAAGGGCGTGCAAAACTGACTACAAAAATTTTGGATCACACTATCGAAAGTAAAATATACATAAACGAAAGTTTAACAAAAAAACAAAGGATTTTGTGTTTTCATGCTAAAGTGTTAAGTAATGAATTAGGTTATAAATTCGTAAGTGTGTCAAGAAACAAAATTTTTATTAAAAAATCAAAAGAGGATTCGAATTTTTTTGTCATTAAATCTGTGGAAGATATAAAGGAAATAAAAAATAAATTAAATAAAAATAGAACATCAAAATAATATAAGTCAACCACAGGTTAGCGATAGAAGTATTCGAATTCTCCCAAACTTTTTAAATTCTTATAAATTTAAGGTCACACATCAGAACATTCGAAGCTTACGGTCAAATTTTGACTCTCTCATTTGTCATATAAACAGTTTTAAAATTAAACCTGATCTAATTTTTGTATCAGAAATATGGATATCCACACTTGAAACGGATTTTTACCATATAGATGGATATAATTCACATTTTAATTGTAATGATAATTACAGATCTGGAGGTGTTGCGGTGTTTGTAAGTAAAAATTTTAATTATGAATTCACAGAAATCTCCTTAAAATCGTGTGATTGTTTGTTGGTTAAACTTAGATTTGCTCAAGAAGAGTTTTCTTTCCTATGTATATATAGAATTCAGTATATCCCAAAAAGTAACTATATTTCCTTATTCTTGGTAGAACTCGGGAGCTTGTTAGGTAACATTAAATGCAAAAATTTGTGCATGCTGGGGGATATAAATATTGATCTCTTGCTTGATTCTACCATCACAGACGATTATCTATCTCTGTTATCATCTCATGGGCTGAAATCAGCAATCAATACTCCAACCCGAATAACAAACACTTCAACTACATGTTTAGATCATTTTCATTATAGGAAGAGGGTAAATTCAAATATCAAAATAACCGCTGAAACAAATGATCTAAATATAACTGACCATCATATGGTCTTGGCTAATTTTGAAATTTCCAACCAGGTCAAAAATAATAACAATTTCAGAAATACACCTGGCATGAATAAGTTAAAATTAAACGTTAATCTATTAATACAGCATATAATATCTGTTGATTGGTCTCCAGTATATACTCAAAAAAACTCAAATTTAGCTTTTAATACTTTTATTAATAAACTAAAAGCTTTAATAAATAGTTGTCAGGAATCTATAAAATGTAAAAGGAAAAGAAAAAAATTAAAACCTTGGATCTCTGATCACTTGTGTAATAAACTTAATAAAAAAAACAAGCTTGGGAAGAAATTGAAGAATTTTACAAACACTAGCATTAGTAATCGCTACAAGAAAATGTGTAAAAAATATAATACCTTAATTCAGAAAGCTAAAGATTCTTTCTATGAAAAAAAATTCAAGGAAACAAAGGGTGACTCTAAAAAACAATGGGCAATACTAAATGAACTGTTGGGTAAAAATAAGTCAGCAAACAATAATATAATAAAAGAAGTTTATAACTCTTCGAACAACCTCCAAAATAGTAATAAGAATATAGCTAACTCTATAAATAATTACTTCATAAATGGTCCTGAAAAACTGTGTGAAACTATTCCAAGTCATCCAATAACATCTGAAAATTCCCACTTCGTACATGATAGAGTAGGTAATGCGCAACGCTCGTTTTTTTTGTTTCCCACTAGTGAGCCTGAAATTTTAAAGCTAATACTTGAACTTAAAAACAAAAAATCTAGTGGGACAGATAAAATTACAACCAGTGTCGTTAAGGAAATTGGGATATATATTGCACCGGTGTTAGCATATATTGTTAACCTATCTTTCGAAACTGGTGTATTTCCTGATAATCTAAAAGAAGCTATAGTAATACCTTTGTTTAAAAAGGGAGATACACGTGATCCAGGAAATTACCGTCCCATCTCTTTGTTAAACGTTTTTTCAAAGATAATAGAAAAACTTGTTAAAAATAGACTAATGTCATTCCTAAAAAAAATTAATTTTATTAACAAAAACCAGTTTGGTTTTCAATCAAAAATTTCAACGGAAGATGCTTTCGCAAAGTTTTTAAATAAAGTTTACAATAGTTTAAATAATCGACAGAAAATTGGTGTTTTGTTTATTGACATAAAAAAAGCCTTTGACACTGTTTGTCATAATATTTTATTGAATAAAATGTGGAACATTGGAATTCGGGGCATAGGGTTTAATTGGTTTAAATCCTATTTACAAAATCGATCACAGCAAACAAAAGTAAACGGAGAACTGAGCGATATAGCCATAGTTAGAAGAGGGGTACCACAAGGATCAATTCTGGGTCCTATTCTCTTTCTAATTTATTTAAATTCTATATTCAATATCGGTTTACAAGGTGATATTTTTGCTTTTGCTGATGACATGGCCATAGTTTATGCAGGAAAAAATTGCGAGAATATAGACATAAATATAAACAAAGATCTTGAAACCTTAAGGATATGGTTTAATTTACATTCTATGATCCTGAGTGAGAAAACAAAAATTATGTACTTTGACATATCCAAAAAATACATCCCTTGCGCAAATCATGTTTACCATAAAGTTAACTGTAAAAAAAATGATTGCTCTACGGACTGTATTAAAATCGAAACGGTTCAAACCTTCCGATACCTTGGACTTGATTTGGATTCAAATCTAACATGGAAAACTCACATTAAAAAACTTAAAAAAGACCTCTTTTTGGGTATTCGAAAGTTATATCTTATTCGAAGTATAAACTCAAAAAAATTATCAAAAATTGTATATTTCTCTTTTGTACATTCTAAACTAGAGTATGGATTGATTGCTTTTGGTGGAACTTATTTAACAAACATGAAGCCTTTAATCACCTTGCAAAAGCATGCTGTGCGAGTCATATACAAAAAAAATAAAAGAACACACTCCTATCCATTGTTTAAAGATGCAAATATACTACCTCTCCGAAACTTATATATATATAAAACTTTGAAGGAATTCTATAAGCGTAGTGGCCATTTAAAAGTTAAATCACATGCTCGGGGCATGCGAAATTTAAAACTTTGTAATACAACCAAAGCCAACTCGGAATTTTTTAGACGGTCTCTTATTTACCATGGAGCCTATCTTTATAATAAAATACCAAGTCAGATAAAGGAGAGTGAAAACATAAATAAATTTACCATAAAAATTAAAGAGTGGCTATTAGGAATGAGCAATGTTGAACATTTATTTCTAGCTATAGTTTGATAAATAAAAATTTGTTTCAATTGCTGGTAATTTTTGTTTGCAAAAATAAATATTCTTGTCGTATAATAAAATGTTTACCGTTTGTTATAAAAGAAAAAAATAAGCTTTGATGTGTGACCTATGTATTCGTATTTTTTTATGTAGTCGTTATGTATTTTCATTTTGATATCAAAAGTTAGATAAAATTTTTTTAAATAGTTTTCTTTTTTTGTAGATTAGTTAATTTTGAAAATAATTTAAGAAAGGATATGATATTTTTTCCTTTTGTTTAATTGTATGAAGCACCCATATATAAACCAAATAATTAATATTTTTTTTAGTAATAAGAAATAGAACTAAGTTTTTTATATTAATACTCGTCTTTCCGGAACATTTTTCTTTTAAAATAAGGGAAGTACTAAAATTATTTTGTTCTTGACATATTGATAATTAGCAAAAATATTTTTATGTAAAAATTAATGTAACCAAAGTGCAAAATAAATTTCAAATATATATAATTGCTCCGTCAAGTGAGGAGCTGAATGGAAAACAGCTCTCATTGTTCCGCTACATAAAAAAGGTGACCGCCTAAATTGTGCGAATTATCGTGGAATCGCACTGTTGAACACTGCATATAACATACTAGCTAATGTCGTACTCGCTCGGCTCATCCCGTTCGCCGAATCTATCATCGGCGACTATCAGTGTGGTTTTCGTCCCAACCATTGAACCACAGATCAATGTTTTACCTTAAGGATGATTCTGGAAAAATGTTGGGAGTACAATATCAGAATTCACCAGCTCTACGTTGATTTCAAGCAAGCATATGATAGCATCAACTTTTTTCTCTGTGCAAACTCACAACATCGGGATCAAACTGTAGAACAGTAATCGAAGGGTCAGTTTCTGACTCTTTTGATGTAACATCAGGTGTTCGACAGGGTGATGCACTCGCGCCCATACTATTTAATTTGGCGCTTGAGTACGCGATAAGAAAAAGCCGAATTGAGACACAAAACTGCATATATAACAAATCTAGTCAAATATTTGGCTATGCAAATGATATTGCGCTTCTCGGACGTAGAACAAGCGATATTAAGGATAGTCTCTCTCAGCTTGAAAGAAAGGCTAAACGACTTGGATTATGCATTAACACCGGCAAGACTAAACTTTTAACAACATCCAGGAATATACCTCCCGGCAATCTGAATACTGGCGACTATGAAGCAGAACGCGTGGAAAACTTCGAATACCTCGGGTCTGTTATAACATCGTCAAATGACATGCAGGCAGATACTAAAGCCCGTGTGTCAGCCGCAGACAGAGTTTTCTACGCATACTCACAACTTTTGTGATCAAAACATCTTTCGCAGTCGTGCAAACTCTCACTTTACAAAGCATTAATCCGACCTGTGCTTACCTTTGGAAGTGAAAGCTGGACACTGACTTCATCCGATTGTAGAATTCTATCAACATTCAAGAGGAAAGTCATACGAACAATTTATGGTCCATGTAAAGTTGCGGAAAATCAGTATAGAATCCGAATGAATCATGAAATCAGACAGCTTCTTGGAGGCTGCGATGTAATCGGATTCATTAAATCCAACCGGATTAGATGGTTTGGTCATGTATTAAGGGCACCATTAGATAGAATGATTAAAAAAGCGTCCCAAAAACAACCAGCTGGTGTTCGTCGAAGAGGAAGACCTAGACAACGCTGGCATGATGACATCATCCAAGACCTTCGTGATATAGGATGTTGAAACTGGGGTCAACTGGTCATGGAACGAGATGATTTTTTTTTTTTTTTTTTTTAATAAAATGTGTTGTGTAATAGGGTTTAGAATATGTGTCACAACAACACATAAATACCTTTTAAGACCTAGGTCTAGACCTGGGTCCCACAACAACTGGCGTTCTGAGGTGTAGATTAACGCTTTTTTTAAACATCTGTGGGTTGAAGCCACCTGAGACTAAGTGTTCCGGCAAACTATTCCATTTGTACGCAGTTCGGACAAAGAAGTCTCTCTGCGATCTGCCAGTATGACAGCGCGGGATCTTTACCGTTTCACTGGTTGCGGCAGCCGATTGCCGAGTGGAACGGGGGTAAGAATAAGTTTGAGGCATGATGCCGCTGATTTCATCTGAGCACTGCTGATGACGATATTTGTAAAAAACAACGAGGTCAGCAACAGTGCGACGATGTTGTAGGGAATCAAGTTTTGATGTCAAAGTTCGATCACCTACAATTCGTATAGCTCGCTTTTGAACAGAGTCCAAGAGGGCCAAGATGGAAACAGAGGCAGCACCCCAAACTTGACAGCAGTACTCCATACAGGGACGAATATAGGACTTATAAACATGGAGCAATTGGTATGGAGTGAAAAATTTTTTGCATCTATTTAGGAGACCGAGTTTTTTAGACGCGCTTTTTGCCATCGCCATTACATGATCGTTCCAGAGTAGGTCATTTGAAACTGTGACACCCAATAAACGAATGTTTTTACATTCACCTATTGGTTCATCACACATACTAAATAAAATATCTTTGGGGAACTCGGTCTTTAATCTGGAAACAATCAACAGCTGTGTTTTGGTGGAGTTGAAATTGACAAGGTTTTGGTCACCCCAGTCGGCGACTTTATTCAGGTCTTTGTTCACGTTTATGGCAGCGTCTCTCCGGGCAGGATTAATTCGTTCGTGCATTTTACCTTTTGAAGGAAGGGGCTCGAACGACTTGTGCAGAGTACTATCATCTGCAAAACTATTTATTGGGTTGCTGGTGATTTTCAACAATTCGTTGATATAAATCAAAAATAGGGTTGGGGACAATACTGAGCCTTGGGGTACACCAGCGTTAATTAGTTTAGACTCAGAAGAATATCCGTCTAAGGTTACCGAAATGTATCGGTCGGATAGAAAATTTTGAATCAGCTTCACAACATTGGGATGAAAACCGTACGCAACGAGCTTGTTGATTAAGTTGGCATGCCAGACTCGATCGAATGCCTTGGAGATGTCTAAAGCGATAACGTATGTTTCACCACCTTTATCAAGTATGCTGTTCCAACAATGCGGTACATAGTTTAATAGATCGGTAGTTGATCTTTTGTTTCGAAAACCGTATTGGCTGTCGGATATTAAATGATTTTCTTCCAGAAATTTTGAAATATGTGTATTAATATAATGCTCATATACTTTGGATAGGACCGATAGTAAAGCTATTGGCCTATAATTTGAGATATCGGATTTTGGTCCCTTTTTGGGGACGGGCTGGACATTTGCCAACTTCCAGCACGAGGGAAATATACCAGATTTGTAGGATTGGTAGAATATTTTAGTTAAAGTTGGTGCAAGTTCTTTGGAAAAGGTTTTTAAAATAATGGGTGGAATATTGTCCATTCCTGATGCTTTGTTGATGTTTAACCCCTTTAAAAGTTTAGCGACTATTTTGGGTTTGAAGTGAAGTTCATTCATATTAACTCCTGAGGACTGGATTTGGGGTATTTCTTTAGGAGTTTCCAAAACAGTGGAGTTCAGAGCAAAGCGTTCAGCGAACAAGTTAGCTTTTCTTGCGGGATCATTGACGATTAAATCACCATCAATAATAGGGGGAATAGAAAATTTTGTACCAGAATTTAAAGAATTAATTGCACTGTAGAAACTCTTGTCAGAAACAGACATTGACGTAAGTTTTGAGGCTTTCGCTCTGTCAATTTCGGACTTTTCGTTTGAGATAATCTGATTAGATATTTTGTTGGCCTTTAGATATTGGGATCGATTAGTGGGAGTTTTGTTATGAATCCAAATATTAAATGATCTACGTTTGTTTCTAAGTGCCGTTTTGGCAGCTTTCGAATACAAGTATTTTTGTTTGGGTTTTACTATGGAGAAAGGGACAAATTTATTGATAGCAAATTGGATGGTTTCTGTAAAGTTTTGAGCAGAAACATTTACATTGTCAGTGTAAAAACAATGACGGTCGAAAGGGAAACCATGGAAAAAATTTTGAAGACCACTCTTATCCATTTTTGAGTAGTGAAATATTTTACGGGGTTTGGGAGCTGTAGTTTTAAGTAAATCAGTTTTGATAACTGATGAGATTAAATAATGATCAGAATTTCCAATGCTACCTTTCGCAACATCGACACTCGTAATATCTGGCATTGTGGTAAGATAGAGATCTAGTAGAAAACTATTATCACCGCCATTACGGGGAGTGAAAGTCGGGCTTTTAACAATTTGGAATAGGCCCTGAGACGCGGCAAAAATTTCTGCCAGTTTTCCACTATTGTCAACATCGTCGGTCGATTTGGAGAATTCCAACCATGATTTGTTGTGGACGTTGAAGTCACCGGTAACGATAACTTCACAATTAGGGGACTTTGCTCTAATCTTGTCCACAATTTTTGTCAGTATATTAAAAAAGTTTGGTTTACGTTTGTTGGGGGACCGGTATAAAGCTATTGTAAAAAAAGTCATTTCTGGAAGACAAATCTTTAAAACCATTGTATTGAAGCCGTCACCGTGTAGTTCAAAATTTGGAAAGCGCGTGTACGCAACACTCTCATGAATGAATGCGCATACGCCCTGATGGAGTTTGAAAGCTGATTCGAGCCTATATTTGGAATTAGGCGATTCTATAAAGAGAAAATTTTCAGAAACTTGTGTTTCTGTAAGGAATAGAATGTTCGGTTTGTCGTGCTCAAGATGATGTTGCACGTGGTCATGGTTAGCGTTCAATCCGCAGATGTTTTGAACATGTATTTTAAAATTTTTTATTGATTCATATATGTTTTGTCCCTGCAAATTCCGTGGACATGCCGCTTTATGGGCGGGTGGATTGCGCAAATTTGCTTTACCACTTGCAGACTTATTTTTTTTCGGTTGTACTGCCATATATATATCAAAATGTTTATTTTATTTTTTTGTGTTTTATTTTAAAATGCATAACTAAGTAAAAAATCCTATCATACTACAAAATATGACATATGCCAATATTTCATGATAAGATGAAGAAATAATAACAAAATAATAAGTGAAAAACAAATTGTGAGAAATTTGCAGAAAACAAAACAAAACTAAATGCCAATAATCCAGCTGATGCAGCGCACCCCAGACGCACCGCCCACCACCTTAATCGAGGCACAAAGCCCACACATAACTACGTGTTGGTTCGATTCCACGGAAGAGCTTATGAGCGGTACCGCTAGGGAACGCTGCCCAGCTAAGACTGGAAGTGCTGCCGTTGACTAATTAAAGTTCGTCCGCCAGCACCCTAAGATATCATCTTGGCTAATGACATCTCCTGCCATTGCCAGTGGTATGTGATATCTCACGCTAACTCATATGTCGATGGCAGATCGAAGCTTACAGATTGGAAGCTTATTGCACAGACGGCGAAATCCCTTCATGGGATGTAAACGCCAGAGAGAGAGAGAGAAAAGAAATATTCATCTCATGTTGGTTTTTCACATATAATCACCTCGGTACAGTCTTGATATTTGTTAAACTTTCATTTTGTAGAATTTATATTGTTGATTATTAATTTTATATTCTGATGAACACACATAGAATATGGTCCACAGAATGGGTGTGAATTTACCTTGAAATGAACATAAACAATAAATCGATTGAAATAATAAAACCGATACACTTACCTTGAAAACAAAAAATACATAAAAAGTTTCGAAGGCCAGTTTTCGAGACGCGACTCGCGAGTCGTCTCTTAACCGTTTTTAAAATGTGAATGCATTACGAGAATATTAATAAAAAAAACAAAAATTAATCGGGTTCTGAAAATTTGAAAAATGTTAGTAACATATGTACCTTTAGTACATTAAAAAATCAAATATCTTTAAAACACACATTTTTAGATAGTCGATTTTGAATTTTTTACCGTTATTTTTCTAAAAGAAAATGTTCATGATTATACAATGTGAATTACTATTTTAATTATTTCTTTTCTATACCTACATTTTGAGCTATATAACACTGTAGTAAAACAAAGTACGTGTTTTACCACAGCAACTTCCCAAAAAAACCAAACACAATAATTAACATTTCCCAATATTTCAAATTATACACAAATAAATTTCTGTTATAAATAAATAGTCCAACAAAAACGCAACATTGACCTAAACTCTAGTTTTCCATTTCGATTACAATTTCATAACACCTTTTTCGCAAATCGTATATAACATTAATAACATTAGTGGTGTTCCTAGCTGCATTACAGCTCGGTTTTTATAATTAGTGTTGTGAACCTAAGCAGGGCCGGTGCAAGACATTTTTGCGCCCTGTTCAAAATTTGAGAAATGCGCCTCCAGGTGGTCAATTCTAACTTGATGAGGTGACTCAGTCATATGACTGTTAAAAAAATCCAACTCAAAGAGAGTCACTCATTTATTCGAACTCAAAATTCTATGTTTTGCGATTCTAAGTCAAAAAGTGAGTGACTTCAAATCAATTTTCATAGAATGACTGTTTGACATTTAAAGAATTCAATTACTGTCAGTTTTATGTAAATTTGTGTTTCTTTATGATACATAATTTTAAGTTTTATACAAAATGGATATTCTAAAAAGTCGTTTTCGATGTCTCTCTGGTCAAAGAATTTTAAAGTACACTCTGCAACGTTCCGGCAGTATAATTAATGCATGCGCTATCATCCATAATATTATGTTGACAGAAAATTATACTTTACCGTCGGATAACGAATTTTCAATGGAAGTGGATGACGAAGAGGATGGTATTGATCCATTATATAATATAAATACAAGAAATGCAGTAAATTTTCTAATAGTAGGCAGCAGATTGCGGGACGAAATTGCTCCTCAATTTTAATTCTTATTTTGTACATTTCAAAATATTTCAAACGAATATTATAAAATTAATAATTTATTTAATTCATTAATTAAATCTACAATTCATTCATTAAAATAGTAACACAGGTAAAACAATATTTCCAAACGCAAGCCAAATTGTCCTTTTGAATTTGGAGCATTTCTTCCATTATATCCAATTTTCGTCTTTTTAGTCGCAAATTCTCCCAATATTTTTTCCAAGTTGATCCAGTCTTATGAGCCCCTCCCATTGCATTTATAAGGCATGCTACATCCTGCAAGTTTGCATTTTCCATCCTCTGCAGATGAAAATTGGTTTCGAGCCAACTCTAAATAATCAACTAGAGCAACATTTTGGCTGTTTGTGGGCGGTTTAGCTAGTTTTTTTAAAATTTATCATTCGATATTTTTAATACATAACGATAGTCACAGCTTTTTTTTTAATGACTTTTTTGACATTTCAAATGAGTTTGGTAAAAGTCATATGACCCAGACAGAATTGATATTTATGACTTCAATTTCGAAATTTCGAAATTCAAGTTATATGACTTGAAGTCATCAAGTTAGAATTGACCCCCAGGACTTAAGAGTTATCCCAAAATTGTAACCTACGTATTTTAACATTTATTTTTTAATTTGTTTTTTCTCAATTAAACTTATATTTTGAATTAAAATATGGTGTTTATTGTTGTACATCTATAAATTTCGGGCTAAGCCCCTTCGTTAGGATAATAAAACTAACAATAATATTAAAATTATTATTGTTAGTTTTATTATCCTAAATATGGGCCTAACCCGTATTTAGATATTTAACACTTTTCTTACCTATTTGCCCTATAAACTCAATTCAAATATGGTAGCTCCAGTTTAGTTTGTACGTAATTTTTAAGGGAAGAGGTAAGAAACGAAGAAGTGATGCGTTGCACTGCATGCAAGTGTGGAAAGAACAGTGGCGGATTATGCCTTTAAGGGGCCTGAGGCGGAACAAAATTTTGGGGCCTAAGATTTTACCAAATATTTTGCAAATGAGTTTGATTAAGACTATTTCTTAAATCATTTTTTATCCGCTTCAGAACGGAGAAAGATCGTTCCCCACTTGCGTTGCATATCGGCAATGTAAGAAATATTTTTAAAATAGTTTCCACATTGGGAAATGAAGATTGCAGGCCATCAATGATTACCTTGTACATCTTAAATGGACAAGTGATGTTCTCTTCTTTTATATATTTTAAAAAATGATGTACTTCGTCTTTAAGATATTGTTCTTCTATATTCCTCGCATATGTATTTGACAATTCTAAAATACACTTGTCAACTTTATCACTGGATATATTTTGATCAAAAAATAATTTAAAATTATTTCAAACAGTTTCATATATGGACGTTCTGGTAGACATTTCAGTGGCAAGTCTATCACAGATCATATTGTGAGTATTTATAATAAACAATTCTCGTCCTACTAGCTGTGTATCATTTGCAGATGATTCATCATACATAATTTTGCGTTTTCTTTTTCGTCCTTCTTTGTAGCTAATATTGCCTGTTAATAAGTTTGCTTGCTTTTCTATGCTCTCAAAATCATTCCGAACATCCCTTATAAATTGTGACTATGAATTAAACAGTTTTACTCCTTGTAATAAGTTCGTTTGAATATTTTGAAATGATTTTCTAGTACTATTGATTCTTTGCAATAATATATCCCATAGAACGGTTAATAAGGCAATTCATATGCATCGAAAGAGCTAGCTAATTTTTTAACCTCAACTTTAGTAATCGGTTTTTCGTCTTCATTTTCGCTAATTTGGATAAGAACGCTTTTAATATTTTTGTAATTAAACCGCAAGGCGGATACTGCATCAGCTCTTGCAGACCATCTTGTCACTTGTGTCACTTAATTTTTTAATATGTTTGGAATTAGGATCGGAAAAATTATCAATAAGTAACTTCCATCTGTGAGTAGATGAAGAAAAGAATACATATATATTTTGGATAAAGTTAAAATAATACACCGCAGTAGAATAGGCATCTGCAGCATAATTTCCAATTAAATAAAGCGTATGACTTGTACAAGGAATAAAAATGGCGGTCTCACTTAGAGTTTTAATTCTGGCTTGTAAACCATTATATTTTCCGGCCATATATGTTTGACCGCGACAATTTTTAATATCCAAAGATAAATTGTTTAAAGTTTTCAAAATAAGTTGTGCTAGATATTCTGAATTGTGATTTTCAATTTGTAAAAATCCAAAAATCGTTCTCTCGCACCGCCTACTTTATCAATGTAACTTAATATAAAACTTAGTTGGTCAGTGTGGGTCACGTCTGGCGTAGAATCAACAATAATTGAATAGTATAAAGAGTCCTGAATTTCTTGAATTAGGTGTTCTTTTACTTCAGTTCCCATTAAATTTATAAATTCATCGCATGTGGTATGTGATAAATAACTTACATTACCTTTTGGTGGATGGCTGCACCGCTCCAAATGATTTTTAAGAAAATCATCAAATTGGGATAGGTACTCAATGCATGTCATAAAATTTCCTGTTCTGTTCGAATCAATATCTTCTCGATGACCACGAAATGCTAAACCCAAAGTAGCTAATAGCTTTACTGTAGCTGCAACTCTTTTTAAAACTTCCCGCCAGCATTTTTGTTGTACTTCAATTTCACGAGCTATTTGAGTATCAATACGTCCAGTTACAAACAATCTTTTTTTCAAATTTTTCAAACAAATTTTTTAGACAATCTTTTTTCCAATCAACGTTGATAAAACGAAATATACAACTAAAGCTAAAACACCTATACTATATCAATCATATCATATGGAAACCCTTTTCAAACGTTAATCCAAATGATGAATTTAGCATGTATTGTATACAAAATACATGGATTTTAAGCATACAATAAAAGATTTCAATTCTATACGTTAAAAAGTTTTCATTTATTTAGTTATATATGAAATTAATCTAAAATATGTACAATTATATGCTTAAAATTGAAGCTTTCAGTTTAATGCTTTCAATAAATTGTAGGTCTTAAAAGAAATCCAAAATCATTGATGAAAACATAAAACTCAAATATACTTCAAATATCCAAAAAATACTTATCTGGATTTTGTTTTTATCAATAATTTTGCGATTGATATAATAACAGCCCATTGCAAATAAAGTTTTAGTATTAATATTCATTCGTAACAGTGGAACTTTTCAAAACAAAATGTTTTTTTACTATACAAATTGGAAAACGAATTTGTACATTAAAAAATTATAAAACTATCAAATTAGAATTATTAAAATAAATACATACATGAAAAAAAGTAATACAAATTGACAACCTAACATTTTTACATGTGGGATAATATTAAAAAAATCTTTAGGTTTAAAAACTTTGGTTGAATGAACGCAGTCATCTGATATTTGAATACCTATAAAATATCAATACTATTTGTAGCGAGGGGGCCCCTGTGCATGTGGGGCCCGAGGCGGCCGCCTCTTCCGCCTCTATGGTAATCCGCCACTGCCAATCAAAACATTTGTTTATTCTTTTATTGTCATAGTTATATACATTTCGTTCAAAAAAATAACAAATATTTTGGTCAAAGTTTACTTGTTCAACATATGTTTATTTCAAAATGTATGCAAATTTTTAATTTTGCTTTAAATTAAACATTTTTTTCAATATTTTTCTGCAAACTCTACATAATACGTCGAAAATCTTTAGCTTCACTTCTTCGCATCATAATTAGGGAATGGTTCAATTAATCGATTAATTGGTCAATCAGAATAATTTCAATTTATCGATTAATTTGCAAGGTTGTCGATTAATCGGTTCGCATATATTAATTTTCAGAAAAATATTAAAAATTGCATTTTTCAATTTGCATTAGTTTTCTTTAAAAAGAAAAATATACGGACATGGTAAAGTATGAGCATATTATAAAAATAATTTAACAATAAATAATAGGTCATAACACCGTGCTTTTTGACTATTATCCAGCAAGTTCGAAAAATCGTGCGATTATTACGGCGATTCCCTTTTAAAATCTATCTATTTAAAAATAAAATAGTGAAAGAATTTTTCTTGTTATAAGCCGTCCGCACGAGATGGAATTCTTAATTGGCAGAAAAGTTTTATGGAATTGCAAGACACTATCAGTACGGTTTTAGCGGATTTTGAATTAATTCATTAACTGAAATGTTTCCAAGTAATGATGAGCTTAAAATTATTTTGCAGATTGTTGAAGCACTCGAAGTTATTGAAGCATCATCGTTAGGTCTATGTAGGTAGAAGAGATTGCAACTTGAAAAAAGCAAGTGATATTCTTGAATTTTTATAAAATCAGTCTGGTGCGACAGGTTAACAATTTTATAACGAAGTGTCAGAGAAAATACTAAAAGAAGAAATGTAGACCTAGAGGAATTGCTGCATTACTTAGAAAATCCTGCTGGCTAATATCTTAACATCTCATTTTAAATACCCCACAAAAAATGAACTTGCTCTTTTAATTATATAAATTTAAATAGATTATTTTTAACTAGATTCTGACAATCTAATCGAATCTGATATAAAAATGAAAAGTAATGAACGCGAGACTGTTGAATGTCAAAAGAGCTTGATGTATTCATGTTAAAAAAGCAGTTATCTGGACCACCGGGTCCTGTCCGAAAACAAACAATTTAGCATCTATAAAAAGGGAAATGATGGTGTTTGAGTAAATGATGAACCAATTGATAAACTATGCCTATTACGATCATATCTTCCCAAGTAGCAATTTGTTTTCTTTAAGAACGCTATAAACATTTATGTAGTATTCTAATCGAGGCATTTGACGGTTCAGTGCAACACCGTAAATATGTATTCAACCTTAATAGAATATAAAAGGGCGAAAAATATTATAATGTATAAGACCTTACTCAATATCATTTTTTTGACTTGTATAAACCTTTCCAAACAATTTTAACGAGGATTTATGAAGGCTTTCGCGCTACATTAATCCCTGTTTAATTTATTTTGGCATATACTCAAGAATATTTACAGAGGTACCTTAGAATATTTTACAAAGCAACTATAGAGGAAAAAAATCAAAAAATTAAATTTTTTACAATTGCGCATGACAATGAAATACAAAAGAATATCAGTGCTTTAAATTTTAAGTTTAAAATTTTTCTAAATTTGTTTGAATTTATTAATTTTTTTATTATTTAATATTTATTATACAATTATTATAAAATGTGCGGTATTCAGTACCCTTCCAGTGTGGAAGACATTCTAAACCTCTGACTGCACGATTAAATTCAACAGGCAGTTTGCATTTTTGAAGAAGTTGCGTTACCTGGTGTGTTGTTCTTGCAGGCCATTTTAAATCACCATTACGAAAATATCCATCTCTCCATCCCACCAAACATCGTTTCATAATTCCAAGATGGAGAAGATGTAATGAATCTCCGACAGGGAATTGATCTATCATGTTAAGAACTTCTAGTTGAAGTAAAGGAGATTCGTATCTATGATGTAAATCATATATTTTAGCCCTAAATTCTGCATCTGTTCGTTTTTCACAATGTGTTCGTGGAAAAATATTAGTATTACTGATGTAATTATATTCCCCATAGTAATATATTTTAAAAACCCATGTTGACCATTGAAATTGGCGACACCTAAAACGAATATAGAAACTTTATAATATAAATATTTTTCTGTGAGGCAAATGATAACTTTTAAAAATGCACGAGCTGGAGAGTCACAAATAAAACAGTTGATACGTATCGATATGATATGATTATTTATTCTAACGCCGGAAGCCAAAATTTGCTTGAGTTCAGTTACAAATGGCAATAAAAAGGCATTAATATCAGGTGGTTTTGATTTTCCATTGTATATTCCAATAACCATAGGTTTTAGTTTGGGCATCTCAACTATATTAAATAAAATTGGCCAAAACTCATCTGTTGAGCTCTTAAAAATTGGCAGACCGTCGATATTAATGTTTAACGAAATACTCACTGATTCAGTTATCCCAATAAATGCATTTTCAAGACAATATTTTAATCCGTTGTGCCAATATTCGCCACCATTTCCAATTGATTGAAGTAAAACACTTTTTGGAGTTTTCATCAATGTACGTGGATCTTTTGGGATGAGATTTTCTCCTATGCGGGTGTTTATTAGCTCAATCAAGTTACGAAGAGCACTATGACTTATATTAAATCTTAGTGCCCATAATTTTAAGCCAACACAGAAAATCTCATCCTTCGAAATACTGTCATTTTCATTATTATTGTGCTTATTATCAACATATATCTTGTTCGCATTCCCAAAGTTCGTATTCCCAAAGCATTCTGCATTAAATAAAATTTGGTTAACTTTATTTTTTATAAATAATTGATTAAAAATACAAACCATATTGTAATGAATAATAATCATCACCGGCGGACGACTCTATGCTATCATTTAGTGTCAGTAAACTTTCTTTGTATTGTTGTTTGTTACTGTCGATAAAATTATTTCTTTTAGTAAGAGACAATTCTGGATATTGCGACACATAATTATGCATTCATTCTGAATTTTTTTTAATTTACGGTGGTAATTTCCAGACCGTTTCATTTTTTTCCAATTTTCACAAAAGTCCATTTCGATATAAATAAATCAATACAAATTATAAACACTAATTTCTTTTATCTTATTTCCCTCATTTCATTTCATCTTATTTCGTTTCCGAGGTTTGCGATATCTCACCACTTTAACTTCTCACTGGAATTGCTACATAAGATTTACACAAGCTTTTAAGTTAAAAGAAATGCACAACCATCCAAACCTCTGTAATACCTTCTTATAAGTTGTTGTGAAAATATTTATAGCATAAATAATTTCAGTTTTTCGTGCGATAATTTTTGATTCTGTTAATATTGTGTAACTTAGTTGGAAAAATACTTTTAAAAACATATTATAGAGTGTTTTTCTTCTATAATTATTTTGCTACGTTAAACATGTCTATAGAAGAATTATACAATATTTGGCTGTTATAATTTTAAAATTTGAAGTTAAAATGCTACTTGGGTTCTGAATGAAAATAATTAAATATTATTTTTTTTTTTTTTTTACTAAGAAGTGTTGTGTAGTAGGAATTACAAAATGTGTCACAACAACACATAGATACCTTTTAAGACGTAGGTCCCACAACAACATGCGTCTTGAGGTATAGGTGGACGCTTTTTTTAAATCTTTGTGGATTGAAGGCACTCGAGACTATTGATTCGGGCAAAGCATACCGATGAATATTTTTGTGATAGTAGTAACGGCAATAATGAAAATGAATTTTAATGTAATATATATTACAATGGTTTTGTTTTTGTTTTTTATTAAATGAAAATTATAATTTTGGTTCGGAGTGCAGTGGAATCTCAAATTATTTGTTAATTCAATGTAGGCAATCAGCCTTGTTGATTCCACACAATGTTTAAGTATATATCGCTTTTTAACTTAACACAACAAAAACAAACACAAAGACTAATATGAATTGATATATTTTTATTGTATTATTAAATTTACTTTATTTCTTAAAAACCAAAAATTTTTCTTTTACCGGTTTCAGTTTACATCTTCAGAAAGAAAATTTGCAATTTCATTGAATTAACAAAAGATTTTATTAAATGCCTTACGATCATAATACGAAAAAAATGTTGATATAAAAAAAACAATTAATCGAATAATCGAGATAAAAACGAACAATTTATTGCTAATCGTTTTTTCCTAGAAACGATTGATCAACCATGCTCTAATCGTAATCTACTATTAATTCAAAATATGGGGTTAATTGAATAACTAATAACTAATAACTGAATCAACTATTTTAATTGAGGAAAAACAAAATAAAAAACAAATAATTATACTCCCAACAAACAAATTTACTATATTGTTTTCCATTCAAAAGGTTTTTTTAAATTTAATTTTATTTCATGGACCTAATTTTTACTATTTCATTCATTACCTTTTAAATTCATTAATGGTTAAAAAAATTGCTCAATCTCCTATTCCATAGAATTCTAAAATTTATTCTCCATACTCATTACTCAACATAAAAAATAACACACCCAAAATATCATAAACACACAATCATAAACATACACACAAAAAAATATCGCGGTGTGAATTGTATTTTATCCGAAAAAATATTTGATATTCTATCCGATTGGAATAAATTAACTCCACAAAAAAGGCTTCTTATTTTAAAAATTTCAAAAAGATTGAAAGACATTTTTTTAACACCGTTTAGTGTAAACCTAGTTATATGCATAAACATTAACCGAGTCTTTTTTAGGAAGGTACTTCCCAACTACTTGATTAGCTTTAAAGGAGTTAAACGTTAACTCCGTTTGGAGTTAATGTTGTCGAAGCATAATTCGATGTGCATTCGGTTTTATTTTTTCTTTTGACCGAAATTTAAATTAATTAGTTTATTTAAATATTCATTCAAATTAGTTGTTTGATGATCGGTTAACCTACGGTTCTCCAAAAGATCATAATTTTAAAAAATATTAAATTATTTAAAAACGTGTTTGATAAATTTAAAATAATTTTATGTGTTGTGAATTTGTAAAAATATTGTAAAATTTAATTAGATTTTTTGAGTGTATATTGTGAAAAAGATATACTATCAATAATATAATAGCCGTAAGTCTATCCTTCTATACGAGCGTAACGGATACCTTATCTATCCTTTAGTCTATAGTTCAAATATAGTTCAAATTGGTATATTGGTAGCGCGCTCGACTGATGATCATAAGATTGAAAGTTCGAAACCTGATTGTTGTGAATTTTTTTTTATTTTTTTTTTGAAAAACATTAAAATTATTGTTTTTTTACACACTTTTATTTTATTCATATTCATACATACATTTCGTTTTACGATAATGCAGTTTTTAAATTTTTATTTTAAATAACATTAAAATTATTTTTTTTTATTCATAAATTCATTATTTTCTTTAAATAACTTTGAAATTATTGTGCTCTTTTATTTTATTATTCATGAATGAATTCATATAAATAAATAATTCATATATAAATAAAACTTATATAAAATTTTGTTTTTGGATACTTAGAATTATCGATAAAGTAGTTCTTTAAAGTTAGTTAGTTAAGTTGTCTTTTGCCATAATTTGTTCAAGTTAAAATCATTAAAATCATTTCGATATTTACATTTCGATATTAAGAATAACAACAACTACTATAAATAACATTAAATTATTGTTTTTTTACACACTTTTATTTTATTCATACATGCATTTCGTTTTACGATAGAGCAATTTGATCGATAATGCAGTTTTCGTAGCATTTTATTGCACTGTCATTTCCCGTTTCGTTCAAATTATTATATAATTTCGATATTAACAAGAAAATTAATTAGTTTTTTGACAGGCAGTGCTAAAAATCATATAATAGTGGTTTCCGATAATTATTTGTCATAATTTCATTCCTGTGAACTAAATTAAGGAAAAACAAAAACTACTATTTAATATAGAATGCTTTCAGGGGTTTTTATTTTTTTATTTTAATTAAGTTACATAATACATATATTTATAATTTTTGTTGATGTTTTATTAATAAAACCTTTTTTATTTTGAAATAGTCACAAGATATGTAATATTTATTATGAAAAATAGATCGAATTTTTTTTAAAGGAATAATAACCTTTTTTTAAAGGAATAATTTTTACATTAAATAGTAAAGTTGGTAGATGGTTTTTATAATAAGTTTATTAAAAAAGAAAAGAGGAAACAAATTGATGAAAGTACATAATTAAAGGTCTATTTCCTCACTTTTTGACACAACATTTCGGGCGGAGCCCGCGGGATACCCCCTAGTTTAAGATAAATTTCAATGGAGTGCATAAATTTGTAATCGTCAACCCAATTTTAATGATGTACATATTGATATTTTGGAAGAAGGTAGGCATTAAAATCTGAAGGGTACAGGTGAAAAACAACGTAAGTCCATAAAATCAAAATCCGAGAAAATTGAAGTTTTGTGTTTGAAGTCTTTAAAATGCAAGAAAATTTGTGAATTCGGATTAAACAATGAATAGACATGGCTCATAAAAGTGTTTTGAACCGAGGCCACCAGCGGCGTTTGTTGGTAAAAAACGGTGAATTAAGTTGTTTTTCCCCTGTAAATTGGGTATAAAAACAATGTTGCGATTTTTTTTCAATTGATTTATATGGGCTGGGTTTGATATTCATCAAAATTGAATATACCAACTGAAAGCTTTTGTATTTCTTCAATAAATAGCAGCACTAACTCGATTTCGAAAAAAATGGACTTAAGTTGTTTTTCCTCTGTACCCTTCATCTGTTGTTTTATATAGTGATAAATTTAGGTTAATAATTAAAATTAATATCGTGACTTAAAGGATATTAATGTATAAAAAATAAGACGTTCTATTTTATTTTGTTGTATTCTTTTCGCCTATGATACTTGAATCTTAAAGACCATTAACAGATCTGTTTCATACCTGTTGATGGGTGTTAGATTTAAGACAATTTAAAAAGAACTTATTTCAAACCCTAATTATACTGTTTTTAACTTTATATATTTACAGAATTTGACGATGACATAAAACATTTTATTGTGTTACACAAATTGTACAGAACATATTTCAGAAAATTAATCCATCGATTTATAATTTTTTATATTTGAAAAAGTATGTTACTTGCATTATAAAGAATTACATATTACCACAACTAAATATTTATTTATTTTTAACAGGTACACGTTCCCGAGTAAATTTTAAATTAACCACACCTGATTCTGAGAGGGCCAGCTCGGAGAGTAATTTCTACTGCAAGCAACAAATTGGATTTAAAGATCAAAGCTAAACGAGATACCACTTGCTGCCAATTTAAAAATTTTCATTATTTTATTTCACTATTTAAATTTTTTGTTGTATTTAACTGTAAATATCCTGAAGATATGTATACATTTTTTATTAATTGAGGAAGGTTTGTCCGATCCCAAGATTAAAAGAATTAAAAATTCTTTTAGAAGTTCTAAATTCAGTTAGTTTAATATTAAATACTTTTTTATTTTATGTTTTGGTAATATCTCAATAATTTTGAATTTTCTCCTTTTAAATTTTCTTTTTCTGTTGTCTTTTTGTTAAATATGTTTTTCTGTAAATTAAAATAATTTTCTAAGTCTTTTCATAATCATAAACTTTACATAAGACATTTAACACTTATTGATATCTTAGACTTTAAGGAATACAAAATTGAAAAAATTACAATTTGGTATGTTATGCTGAGAACAATACAAATAAAATAAATTAGAAATTTTAAATTATGTATGTAAAATAGTAAATTAAATTTATATAAATAAAAAGTTTAATTTTATTTATTTAAACGAACTGTGTTTCAATTTATTCCTTTATAATAATTTCTTTTATCAGAGTGGTGTAAATAATAAACAAATATCCAAGGGGGAAATTCCTACTAAAAAAGTCTTTCTATTTTATCCTTTCCTAGGTAAAAGAAATTATCCAAATATGTATATAAAATTTATTTTTTAGTGATTTTTTTTATCAGTCGAGTATTTAAAATTTTTATCCACATTAAGTTGTTTTTGCCTTTTTAGTGTAAATATTTTTATCCGATAATAGTAAATCACAATCAAAATAAATACTCCGAATGGATAAAATGAATCTTTATCCGATCGGTGGGATATTATTTGACACCGATTCGGAGTTAGGAGAACTCCGTTTTTTTTTGTGTGTACAAATCCGATTTTGCCAAAACCCCCGTTCTATACCGGGTTCTATACCCGTTCTATACCGCCATCTACATTTTTTAGCACAATAAAAATCGTGAACTTGTAGCGCCATTTTGAAATTAAAACTCAATATAAAAAAAATTCAAAAAATCGCCATAACGCTCATAACGCCATCTGGAAAAATAAAACTCCATATAAAAAAAATTCAAAAATATTTAATCAAAAACACTAATCCAATTTTTTGCATATGGCAATGTTCATTGTTTATTGCAAATGGCGTGTAAGTGTATGGCTATGATATATCGGGGGTTTTGGATTTTGCTATTCTAATTTCAAAACTGTGCAGAACAACAATAGTATCTGTGAATGGCTATATTCAAAATTTCGTTAATACTTGTAAAAAACAATACTTTGCAGCACAGTATTTCGAAACTGTGCACACAATTAATAGTATGTGTGCACTCTATTTAAAAACTGTGCAGACGTTTTATGGTATGTGCGCATTATACTTCAAAACTGTTCAGCAATGAACAGTATGTAATATGTATGTATAAAAATAATATTTTGTGCACACAAATAAAAATGAACTTTATTAATACTTTTGTGTGTTCCTTATGTTTAATTTGTGTGTATTGAGATTTAAAATTTTTTTTTTTTTTTTTTTTTTTTTTATTATTAATCAGTTTTATTGTTGAATGTTACAAAAGAATAATCTTGTCGGGTAACATTTTTTTAATATGTGTTTATATTTAAGTTTAAGCTTAATTTTTAATTTTTTTTTTTTATTAATTATATTCTAAGAGATTTTATTCTAAAACATATTTCATTTTAATTTCAATTTTGTTTTTTCTAGATATAATTTGTAGAAATATTGGTGTGTGTCGTGTTTGAATTGTGCAATACTGAGTGTGTTTTGGATTGTGGCTGGCAATTTGTTGAATAAATTTACTCCTTTGTATAATAGTGTGTTAAGTCCAATGTTTGTTCTTATTTGGGGTAGATTTAATTGGTTTTGTTGTCTGGTTTCGTGAATGTGTGTATTATTTCTGTATGAGAGGTCAAAATTGTGTTTTATTATATTATGTTTTATCTTGTAAATTAGTAGAGTAATTTGCAATAGGTATATTATTTCTAGTGGAATGATTTTGTCATTTGTTGTATAAAGTAATCGCGTAGGATAGAGTCTGGGGTATCCATTTATAGTTTTGATTGCTTTGTTTTGTAGAACACTTAGTTCGTTTAGTTTTGTGGCAGTAGCGTTGCTCCATATCGGATTAAGGTAAAGCAGGTGGCTTAAGATGTGAGCATTATAAATGTTCCAGAGTGCTTCTTTGTGAAGGTATGGTTTTAATCGACGTATCGCAAATATTATTGGTCTTACTTTCTTTTTGATTTTGTCGATGTGATTAGTCCATGACAGTTTGTCATCTATAATTAGACCAAGGTATTTGGTACTAAATACTCTTTGGATCACCGTATTGTTATTGGTTATAAATGGTAAACTTTTTTCGTCAATTGTTTTGTTTCTGTTGAATATGATGTAATTACTTTTAGATGTATTTATGTGTAAGTTTATTTTTAAAAGGTAATTAGATATTATTTTGAGGTCATTTTGTACATGTAATAGCATTTGTTCTATTTGTGTTGAGGAATATAGTACAGCTGCGTCATCGGCGTACATTTGGATTTTGCCATGAAGTTTTAAGTTAAATATGCCATTGATGTAGATAGAGAATTCTGGTGCTGATAGCATTGAGCCTTGAGCTAAACCGCATGCTATCTCTTTTAGTGTACTTTTAATTGTGTCAATTTGGGTATATTGCTGCCGATGTGTGTGAAATGATTGGAATAATTTGAGTGCAGTATGAGTGATACCGATAGATTCCAGTTCTGTAAAAAGGATTGTATGTTTGGGACTATCAAATGCTTTTTTTATGTCCAAAAATAGGCAAACCACCGTGTTTCCTTTGTCAATGTTAACTTCAATGAAATTAGTGAGTGACATGCATGCTGCTAGAGTGCTCGATTTTGAAGTAAAACCATACTGATTCCTATTTATTATATTATTATCCTGTAAGAAGCTGTCTAATCTTTTCAATATTGCTTTTTCAAATATTTTTGAGCACGTCGACAAAACCGAAATTGGACGATAGTTAGTGGCTTCCTGTTTGTTTCCTGATTTGTGAATTGGTGTAACTCTCGCAGTTTTAAAACATTC
The DNA here is from genome assembly GCA_963693315.1 of Diogma glabrata. Taxonomy (NCBI): domain Eukaryota; kingdom Metazoa; phylum Arthropoda; class Insecta; order Diptera; family Cylindrotomidae; genus Diogma; species Diogma glabrata. The sequence goes on from OY856186.1 coordinate 90,834,248, forward strand.
AGGATAAATTCCTGTTTTAAAGGTTTCGTTGATAAGGCATGCGATTTTGGGACTTAGTATTTCAGAGAAATACGAAAAGAATTTGGCTGGAATACCATCGAAACCGCTTGCTGTATTAGTTTTTAAACGTTGTATTATGTGTTTAACTTCTGTTGAATCTGTTTTATATAAGAATAGTGTTGCGTTTGGTGTGCAATGGCCAGTTGTTGTATTACTGTTGTGCGTTTGATATGGGGTTGCCTTGTTATTACTGATGCTTTGAATACTACAGCCAGCTTCAACAAAGAAGTTGTTGAAAACTTGTGCTACTTCAGCTTTGTTTTGAACTAAGGTATCGTTTCGTTGTAATATAATATTGGGTGTTTGTTTTTTGTTGTTTTTGTTGAATAGTATTTCGTTTGTCGTCAGCCAAAATTTTCGACTATCAGTTATGTCAGCACTGAATTTGTTTGCGTAGTAATGTTGTTTTAAATTTTTTATAGTATAGCTGGTTTTGTTTCTGTAAAAAAGAAATCTTGTCTTAAAATAAGCGTTATTTGGATATCGCTTTTTTAATTTGAAAAAAAAGTTCTGTTGCTTTAATAAGTTAATTGCTTCTTGGTTCATCCATGGTTTCTTAAACTCATTTTTCCGATCTTCTTTTTGTAGTATATGTACTGTATTTTGTTTAATTGTTTCTTTAATACTTTCTACAAATAAGCTACAGTTTTTAGAGAATATTATTCCCGTCATAGAGATTGCATCGATTTTATCATATTTAATAATGTGTTTGGGTTCGACGTTGTTTTTATTGTGTTTGTGATGGTCGATGTTTGCTATATTAGTTATTATGTATCTGTGATCTGAAATGTGTGTATCATGTAGGCTGACTGTATATGAATTTGTGATCATGTCAGTAATAATGTGATCGATTATAGTTCCTACTTGGTTACTATGTCTTGTCAAGCTATCATGGTCTATTTTGTTTAGTAGGATAAAGCCATTGGTGTATATCGAATCTATATATTGTGCTACGTGATTGTCAGTATTATTCATTATATTTAAGTTAAAGTCACCAGCTACGATGGTATTTTTAAATGTTTGTAAGACTGTTTTAAAGATTGTGAGGAAATTAAGATTGTCAGAATGTGGGGCTTTATATATTCCAAAGATATTCATGTTTACAGAGCTATTGGTAATATTTACTCCTAGTATATTATTAAATTGAAAATCTTGATTGTATATTGCATTAGCAAAGAGTGATTTATGTGTATAAATGGATACCCCTCCTCCTCTTGTTTTTCTTGTAGAGTGAAAGTGTTCGTAGTCTTGCATGTTGTATAGATGTACTTCACTGTCGTATAGCCAGGTTTCTGTTATTACGATTATGTGTATGATTTTGTGTTGTTGTATTAGTATTTCCAGTTCATCCAATTTATTCCTCAAGCTTCTAATATTGATACATATGATATTTAGTCCTGTAATGTTATATTTGTAATTTATGTTGTTAGTGTTGTGTTCGATATTTATGTCTATGTGTTTATTTGGATCAAACATTTATTTTAAAGATAAATTTATGTGTTATTTAGAATTAAGAATTAAGTTTCATTCGTTGCTCTTATTAATTAGAATACTTTTCAGTTTTTGAATGTCTCTTGCGTGCGTTATTCTAATAATCGGTGTATCTTCAGTAACCCGTGTTAAAATATCTCCATTTTTGACCCACAAAAATTTTATATTATGTTTTTTTTTAATATGACGCATTTCTTCGTACAGGTTTTTGTTGAAAGATGTTAGATATTCATTTATGTATATTTTGTTGTTTGCGTTGTGTTTTGAGATGTTTTGCAGTTGTTCTGTCAGTACTGGTCCTTGTATTTTGTATTGGCTGATTATGTTCTCTTTTGTGTGTGTTTCTCTAAACTCAGCTACAATCACTGGTGGATTTTTTTCTCCCTTTGTGTGCATTCTTCTGACGCTAGCAATTTCACTTTCCGTAATTTCTACTTTAAGAATCTCTGCTGTTTTTATTACGATATTTTTTAAATTTTCATTTGCATGTTTTATGACGCCGTGAATTGTTATATATTTTTTTAGTTGTTTCTGCTGCTGTTGATAGAATTCGGTTTCTAGTTTAACTAGGTTGTTTTGAGCGGCTGCGACTTCAGATTTTAGAGCTGCATTTTCTTCTTCAACAATTTTGGTTCGCACCAAGAGCTCATCATATTTTTGTGACATAAAGTTCACGGAGCTGTGGACTTCTTTTAGAAGAGAAAATATATCCTTGATGGTGGGCTCATAAGTAGGATCTTCTAATATGTTGCTTAACGCATGGTCGCGGGATGTTGTGTTTGTTTGCGTGGTAGTGTTATCAGATAGTGTTATCAGTGTTATCAGATACATACAATTGAAGTGAGAATTTTTTACATGTTTTGAATGTGTATACAAATATCGAAATATGAATGAATATGGAAAGAAAAATTTGAGTGGACAAAAAGAAAGAATTTTGATTTTTATAAAATAATGTTTTCAATGGTTTAATTCAATTTAAATCATTAATTGATATTGATTTTTTGCGCCCTTATTGGGATGATAAATCGAGCGCCCTGTTTTAGTGTGCACTTTTGTACAACGCAGGACCGGCCCTGAACCTAAGTAATTGCAGTACATTCAATTATTTAGTAGTGTTGAAGCCATTTGCACTACAGTAGTGTTAGTAATCTAAGTAATTGCACTACATTTAATTATTTAGTAGTGTTGAAGATATTTTTGCACTACAACACTAAAATCGGTTGGTTTAGTTAGTCATTTCAATACACCAGGGTCGAGCAATTTTTCGATTTTTTATCAGCTTGTATCTTCAAAAAGGTTTAAAAGAAAAAAACTATATACATAATTGCAAAATTGCATCTTTTTGGTCGATTTCACTTGTCACCTTCTCACCTAATATTAAATAATATAAACACACACTAATACTACAAAACTGCGAACAACAAAATGATTTGATGTGGATAACGGTCCTGCTATTTTGTCCAAATTCTGAAGTTGGAGGATTAAATCTGTGATTATTTTGGTTTTCCATCTACATCACACGAACGAAAAGTTATTTAAATTGTATATAATGTTATTCCAATAGCATCCGTTGAAATTTAAATTATCCACACCCATGTAGACATCTAAGTCACCTATTGTGACTTAATTTAAATTTTTGTTCAATTTTTGTTCTAAGAACTTAAATACAAAAAAATTTAATTATTAAAAATTAATGTTCTACTTCAATCAATAAATTAATTGGTCTATTAAATAAAACAACCATCTTCTTATTCATCGACTTTTTATTATTTTTAAATTATTATCGATATTATTTCGTCTTACACGGCTAATTAAACCTGTTCACAATAAATTCGATTATATGTTCGCTTCATACAAATAAATAAATCTATAAATATTTTTGCATCTCTGAACCGTATGACATAAAGTAATTTTTGGTTTTTAAAATCATACCGGATGTGATGTCATCTTTTGTTTATATTGATCGTCAAGTTGATCGATTAAGCTGAGAAAATAAATTATTACTTAGATTTCTAAATAAAAATACGAGAGACGAGGTGCAGCTTTGTTAAAGCGAAACAACCTCATTTTAATTTCCAATTAAAAGAATACTTTTATTTCGATTGAATCACAAGTGAAGATAGGTTTGAATTGTTCTTCATTACTAAGTAGTCAAGGGAGATTATTCACGGGTAATTAAACCTATGCATCTTTATACCGTAAATAATTTTTGCTTTAGTTCGAATCATATACGGATGTGACATTGGTCGTTATGTTTAATAATTAAGTAGGGAATATAAATTATAACTTTATGAAAATCAAGGTGCGCTATTTAGGCGATCTCGGTCTTATAAAAGTAAAACCATAAACTCATTTTTATTATAGACAAATATTTGATTCATCTTTTTTATACTATTTTAATACTATTAGTAATTTAATACATTATCGTTACAAAAGAAAAAGAAAAGAAAATACATAATTTTATATTTTTAAAGTGTATTAATCGAAGCATATAAATGATCATATCTTTTATGTTTTTGCTGTTTTAGGGTTAGTTCAAATTAAAATTGTTTTATTATTATACTACAAGAGCTCATTGAACTATATCAAATAACTAAATGTTTACCATAAGAAAACTATATTTACAACAGAACCAAGACCAACCGCTTCAAGAATCTATTTGCATAACATATCACCCACAACTGATCATAAGAAATGAGAAGAGTTCAAGTTGCAATTTTTATTATTTATTTCGTTTTAAATATAATAAGAAACACTTAAACTCTAAAACACCTATATATTATTTTTGAATTATAGATTTATTTCTTTTTCAGAGAAACATATCATTTTGACATAAAACCATAAGAAACATAATAAATTTTATATCCTATTTATTATCATCATATAAGAACATTGGATACATTTTTTTTATTATTTTCATCAAATAAAAATATCTAAGATTACAAAACATAATATAAGAAAATATCTCCTTCTGTATCATCATAAATTAATTTAAACTTCATTTTTTATGTCTTATGATTTTATATTGACCATTTATATCTTAAAACCTATACTATGTTGAAGAAGATTGATTCTTTAACGGGGAGATTTGAGCAAATTGGAAAAAAACAACTTGTTCAACTGACGTTTTAGCCTTGTATTTTACATATGTAAACTCAGCTGTTTTCATTGTTCTATCGGGGTAAAACATGTATATTTTACATGAAGTACAGCATTGATATGGGTAGCGAAAATCCGAAATTCTACGTCCACGCCGTGCTACCTGGGTAACGCTAACAGAATTAGGTTGGTGTAGTTGAGAGGGGCAGAGTAAATACTGCTTATACTCAATGATTCTGCACCATGGCGAGTCATTGGCGCCACAAAATCAATGCAACTCAAGCGTCTGTTCTCCATGTTAGGGGCGGCTTGGAGCGGGCGTCTGTCTTGGATCAAGCGGCTCGCTATATAAATGTGTAGAAAGCGTCTGTTCTCCATGTTAGGGGCGGCTTTCAGCGGACGTCTGTCTTGGATCAAGCGGCTCGCTATATAAACGTGTAAAAAGGTTGTTTCTGGTGACCTTAAGATGCAGAACGAACCCATTCACGAAAATTTGGGTTGGGCGAAGGGCTAACACTCCATTTCCGTAAAAAAATTACTGTCATGAATTCTGTACACAGGCCTCGGAATATCTCGGATTCATTATTGGAACGACCTCGGAAACTGTACCCGGACTACGATTTAAAAATAGGAACCTGGAACGTGCTAAGCCTTAGAAGACCAGGAGATCTCCTAAAACTCACCCAACAAGTTGAGAGCTACACACTGGATATAGTGGCATTACAAGAACTAAGATGGCCAGGCAGTGGAATCCATGAAACAGCGAAAGGATACACGCTGTATTATTGCGGTCATCAAAACGGAGGAGAATTTGGAGTTGGCTTTCTTATACACCATCGCGTGAATCAGCATGTTATCGACTTCTGCCCAATTAATATGCGGTTATGCACACTGAGAATCCGCACGAAAAAATTCAATGTAACGATCGTCAATGTTCATGCACCTACTGAAGATAAAGCAGATGATATTAAAGACCTGTTCTTCCTAGAACTCGAGGAAGTCATCAATAACATCCCGCGGCACGATATAAAAATCGTGGTAGGTGACTTTAATGCTCAAATCGGTAGGATTGCAGAACTTAAAACACATATCGGCCCTAACAGCTTGCATCATACCAGCAACAATAACGGTTTTCGCGCAGCCGAGCTGGCTATGATGTATGATCTAGTAATTTCCAGCACTTTCTTCCCTCACAAGAGAATTCACAAGGCAACGTGGAAATCAAATGACGGAAGAACGGAAAATCAAATCGATCACGTCATGATTTCTAAGAGACACTCTACAAGTATAACTGACGTTCGATCATACAGAGGTGCTGATATGGACACCGATCATATGCTTGTCATCTTTAAGTACAAGTGCAAGTTGTCATCTACATTCAACAGACAAGCAAAAAAGACCGTGCGCTGGAATGTCGAAGCATTTAAACATCCGGAAACGCTGAATAGATATCAGGAAATAATAACACAAAACATAGAAGAGCATGACATCTCTTCTGAGATGCCATTAAACATACAAAAAGAATGGCAAACGCTTCAATCAACCATTATAGCCGCAGCACAAACTACAATCGGAAAACGACCACCGAAATCACACAACGAATGGTTTGACGACAAGTGCCGCCAATCCGTTGAAAATAAACAAAAACTGCGAGAAAAATGGTTAACAAGGAACACCCGAAGCTCCCAAGCTGATTATCTATGCGCCAGGAAAGCCTCATCAAAACTTCTACGTAAAAAAAAAACGCGAACACATGAAGAGCTGCATCGAATACATCAACCAACATGCGGCCAACGGAAATTCAAAAGAGTGCTTTGCCAATGCACGGAATCTGACAAAAGATTTCCACCCAAGATCTACAGCCATCAAAAATAAAAATAATGAACTTACAACAAGTGAACGTGATGTGCTGGCAGTGTGGCGATCCCACTTTCAAGACCTACTCAATAGGACGAACGAAGTTCATCCTATTCGAGCAATTGCTCCATCAACTGAGGAGATTTTCGTCCCTTACCCAGCAATAGAAGAAGTGGAAGCTGCCATTAAAAAACTGAAAAATGGCAAATCACCAGGTTTCGATGGAATTCCCGCAGAACTTCTGAAAAATGGAGGAGCAGCTCTGGTCTCACGTATATACGATCTGATTCTTGCAATCTGGGACCAAGAAGAACTACCTGCTGAATGGAAAACAGCTCTCATTGTTCCGCTACATAAGAAAGGTGACCGTCTAAAGTGTGAAAATTATCGTGGCATCGCACTGTTGAACACTGCATATAAAATACTAGCTAATGTTGTACTTGCTCGACTCATCCCGTTCGCCGAATCTATCATAGGTGACTATCAGTGTGGTTTTCGTCCCAACCGCTCAACCACAGATCAATGTTTTACATTAAGGATGATTTTGGAAAAATGTTGGGAGTACAACATCAGCATTCACCAGCTCTACGTTGATTTCAGGCAAGCATATGATAGTATCATCCGCGACAAACTCTGGTCCGCACTCATATGCCTTGGTATCCCAGAGAAACTTGTTTCTCTGTGCAAACTCACAACATCGGGATCAAATTGTAGAATAGTAATCGAAGGGTCTGTTTCTGATCCTTTCGATATAACATCAGGTGTTCGACAAGGTGATGCACTCGCGCCCATACTATTTAATTTGGCGCTGGAGTACGCGATAAGAAAAAGCCGAATTGAGACACAAAACTGCATATATAACAAATCTAGTCAAGTTCTTGGCTATGCAGATGATATTGTGCTTCTCGGACGTAGAACAAGCGATATCAAGGATAGTCTCTCTCAGCTTGAAAGAAATGCTAAACGACTTGGATTATGCATTAACACCGGCAAGACTAAACTTTTAACAACATCCAGGAATATACCTCCCGGCAATCTGAATACTGGCGACTATGAAGTGGAACGTGTAGAAAACTTCAAATACCTCGGATCTGTAATAACATCGTCAAATGACATGCAGGCAGATATTAAAGCCCGTGTCTCAGCCGCATACAGAGTTTTCTACGCATACTCAAAACTTTTGCGATCCAAACATCTTTTGCAGTCGTGCAAACTCACACTTTACAAAGCATTAATCCGACCTGTGCTTACCTTTGGAAGTGAAAGCTGGACACTGACTTCATCCGATTGTAGACTTTTATCAACATTCGAGAGGAAAGTCATACGAACAATTTATGGTCCATGTAAAGTTGCGGAAAATCAGTATAGAATCCGAATGAATCATGAAATCAGACAGCTTCTTGGAGGCTGCGATGTAATCGGATTCATTAAATCCAACCGGATTAGATGGTTTGGTCATGTAGAAAGGGCTCCATTGGAAAGAATGATAAAAAAAGCGTCCCAACAACAACCAGCTGGTGTTCGTCGAAGAGGAAGACCTAGACAACGCTGGCGTGATGACATCATCCAAGACCTTCGTGATATAGGATGTCGAAACTGGGGTCAACTGGTCATGGAACGAGATGATTGGAAGCTGGTGGCACAGACGGCAAAATCCCTTCATGGGATGTAAACGCCAGAGAGAGAGAGAGAGAGCATTGATATTCTTAATTTTGTTCAACCCAGAACATTCTGAAGTGTCTAAAAAAATTTAATTTAGGCTTAGAATAATTTTCATTCTCTTTCCCTTATGTTGAGACCACGCTTGCATGTTATCGCATTAATTAACGCAATAATTGAAAATAAACGCAGGTGTAACGCCAAAATTTATCGGATTTATATGTTAGCGCGATAATTTTATGGCCATAATATTAGCGCTATAATTTTATTGTCTTAATTTTAGTGCCATAAATTTAATTTCTAGATGTTATTTGAATGTATATTTTACTTTATAATATTATACGAATTTAACCCGATAAAGCGTGGTAATTGGTTAACGCGCTAATTTAGACGATAGCTCCAATTCGGATAAAATAAAGTTAGCGTGATAATTGTTGTGAATATTTTATAGATTTAGGCTTTGACTTTGGAGAAAGAATTACTTAAATAAATTTTTTATAAGCAAAATTATATATTGAATATCAATTTCGGAATGACGTGAGTAATGATAATGCTCAGAAAATATATGGCTTATTCCATTATACATATTTCAATATATTTTTGGCAGTTGCTAAACTTGTAGTCACCAATTAATTTCTTTCGTATTACAGCTTATTGAATATAAACGGACCCATATATTTTTGTTCAGTTGAATGACCTTCAATTGGCTTTATACATTTTTGAAATTACGCCGTTTTTTAATTTTTGCGATTATTTTTTGTAGTACTCACTGAAAATTGGTCTGTTTTCTGTTCTTATTTGTGCACTTATACGAATGGTCCCAATATTGAAAGACCTTTGAACATTCTAAAGTAATTAATAATTAAATTTAACGAAAGTGCCGTTGGGGCGCAGTTATGATTAAATAACTGTTGCCAGGTTTTTCACCTGTAGAGAGTGAAGTCACCACTCCATTAACAACCATCCAAAAATTTCAATCACCGCTTAGAATTTGAAAAAGTAAAAAAAATTATATTTTAAATTTATATCATTAAAAATTTAAAATTTAAAAAGTTTAATATACCATCAACCTTTTCAAAAAGTCTTAATTCATGTTTGACCAACATCTAGTTTAACCACCAGAGGGTTTGTGTATAAAGAAAAAGTAAAGCATATTGGTTTTCAACTTCTAAGCCTTTTGGTGGCCAAAAAGTTTAAACAAGCATATCTTTGAAAATAATATTCACGGATTCAGTCATTTGGAATTTTTTTTGTAGAAAATTTAATTTTCTACATAATGGTGTTATCAGGAATTGGAAAAAATATTAATAACGGCTATTCATTTTTGCTCAAAAACGTCTTTTTCTCCATATTATAATTATATGGGTAACAACCTCTGTTCACAGGTTTGATCTAGAAAGCCATAATTTTGAGCGAATGTTTTGTAGGTCCAATGCTAAAACATTAGCCTATATGACCAAAAAAAGTAAAAATAGAAATAAAAAATATGGAGGGGTGGAGATCTCGACTTTGAGATATCAAGACCTCGTTCTGTGTTAAGGGGTTTTATATAGTTTTTGGCAAAAGGCTTTTATGAGGACATTGTTTTTAGTTTTGGGCAGCGATATTAAACATCATATTCTTTGTAAAAGTACAAGTAAAAGTACAAATATATGTACAAGTACAAGTAATTTTATATAACTGAAGTATATAACTTTTCCAAAATTCTAAAAATATTCCAAAAATTATAATAAAATGAAAAATTTAAACTTTTTACAAATTTCAAATATTTCAAAAAATATTACAAAATTAAAATTCCAAAAATATTATAAAAATTATAACAAAATCAAAAATTTAAACTTATTTTCCAACTGTTCCTGTTATTCAGAAGTCGTGCAATCAGGAATCACACAAAAATTACTTAAGAAACATCTTCCTAATAATTAAAATTTTTGTTAAAAAACGACATTTAATCTGCAACAACATGATATTTTGCAACTGTTCCTATAATTTGTGACTGGATAGAGACTGGATAGAACCATATCCCATGTTCAATTACATTTCATGTCATACAAAAAATTTATTTTATGTTTTTCAAAAAATTTGGTTAAAAAAACAAAAGAAAATCCTTTTTTTGACACACTTCATGTCAAATTTAATGTTCAATTACATTTCATGTCATCCAAATAATTACTTTTATGTTTTAAATATATTTCTAGTCGAAAATATTTTCCATAATATCCCGAGCAGAAATTTCTTAGGGCTCAAATACGTCCCTGATCAGGTTAGCCCTATTTTGATAGGGCCCTGATCATGAGTGTAACGCTTTTACCCAATCAGGCCCTGATTGGGATAAACGGATCAGGCACTGACCAAGTTTTCCATATAAAATTAAATAGGGCAAACCCTAGTAAGGCATTTTGTATCAGGCCCTGATCAGATTGCCCAACTAGGAGTCAGATACGAAAAACCAAATCAGGGCCGGATGTATCCAAATAAGGTTTGCCCTAAAAGGGTATTCTAATTCAGGTCCGGAACAGGCCCACATCAGATTGCCCTAATAGGGCTTGCCCTATCTGACCCTGATCAGGCCCTGACTGTATTCAGGCTTTCCCTAACTAATTTCTGCTCGGGATGTTTCTCAAAAAATTAGAGAACAAAATATGTGAATGAATCATTATTTTGACACTTTTAACGATTTTAAGGTCCTGGTTTCTACTAAAGTTACTACTCATTATTACTGAAATAAAAGTTCCTTGAGCAAAAAGTATGAACTTTTCGGTACACATTTCCGGTACAGTTGTCCAACGTCCTTTCGGCTCTTACCATTAACATAGCCTATTTTTAGAAAAAAAAAAATTTGTAGGTTGTGACGGCGAGAGATAGTTTTTCCCTAAACTCCGTTTCTGTGAACTAATTCTTATTCAAGATAAGAAAATATTTACAAAAATAAACAACAAAGAATAACAAAAAGAAAATAATGATACTCAGTTGTTCAATATTTCAATAGGTAAATTTTTTATTTATAATTGATAATTTAAATTATTAAAAAATCAGTTATGGCCATAGTCAGAGTAAGGAGTAAGAGGATACAATTTTTTGTAACCTTTGATCGTAATCACGATATTTTTTCTTTTTTGGCGGCATAGGCATACCAGCAAAAATTTGTTGTAAAGTTATTTCGTTTTTTGATTGTTCCAATTGCAACTTTTCTAAAAAACACCATATTGAAGGATGCTCTGAGCCAACCAATTTTTGAAACCACTGTGCAATCCCTCGACATTATTATTTGTTGGCGGGAATCCTTCTTGTACAGCTTCATAAACATTCCATGCTTTACTGGAATATCTAGGATCCCTCCTACCTGTTGTCCTTTTATTGCGAACATCTAATCTACCCACATAATTATCTTCGAAATAGACTAACAATTCGTTGACTTATTCAGAAATTATATTTTGTTCTTTTAATGATTCATATGCTTGATAACGTCTCCAGAAGGAACAAACGCAAGTAACATTTTAATCTGTAACAAATAACATTTTAATCTGTTTTCTGTGAATTTAATCGTTTTCTGTAGGGCCGGTCCTGCGTTGTACAAAATTGCACAGTAAAACAGGGCGCTCAATTTGTCACGAAAATAAGGGCGCAAAAACCAACATCAATTAACAATTTAAATTGAATTAAACCGTTTAAAATAATATTTTATGAACATCAAATTTCTTTCTTTTTGTCCAGTGTTTCAAATATTTGCTTTCATTCATTTCTCCATAAATGTATACAAATTTAAACATATAAAACATGTATTCTCTTTTCAACTTTAAATCTCAATACACACAAATTAAAAATAAGGAAACGAAACACACAAAAGTATTAGTACTGCTACTGTTCATTTTTAATTTTTGTTCACAAAATATTACCCATACTATTGATTGCTGCAATGTTTTGAAATATAATGCACATATACCATGAAAAGTCTGAACAGTTTTGAAATTCTGTGCACCAAAATATTATTTTTTACAAGTATTAACGAAATTTTGAATAAAGCTATTCACAGATCATTAAACGTGTGCACAGTTTTGAAATTAGAATAACAAAATCAGTTACAGGATGTTTATGGTTGTGTATATATGATATTTTGAACGTGTGTATTTTTTTATGTTGAGTATGGATAATAAATATTAAAATTCTATGGAAAAGAAAACTAGACAATTTTTTAGGTAATTGATAAATTTAAAAAGTAATGAATGAAATAGTAAAAATTAGGTCCATGCAATAAAAACAAAATTAAAGAAAACCATTTGAAGGCAAATAGTATATTATTTAATTAGGAGCTGAAGTGCTACTTTTTGTGTTAAGTCATTGAATAAACATCTATGGAAGAGTAACTAGACATTTTGACTGCAGCATCTAATTTTTAGTATAGTGTTTGCATTCTAGCTGGGCTGTACTGTTTACAATTTGCATATTTATATTTTCAAAACAAATAAAAGAAATAATAAATGTTACATATAAATTTACAAGCCTAATATGTTTGAATAAAATATTTCCTTATATTTCCATATATAAATATTTTTAATTGTCCATACAACACAAATTTTAATCATATTGAATTACTTTAAGAACACCTTACATTCGGCAGTGATAGCGTTTGAAATTTGGTTTGACAACGATGGATTAAGAAAATGACATTTACGTAGGGTAATAATATATAAAATTAAACAAGAAAATAACAGTTTTTGTAAAGCAAATACTTTATATTTTTGTTAAAACACCATTCTAAACCCTTTTTATGCATAGTATTAGTAAAAATATTCTAATCATTGATATGGAATTCGATGATCAAATATCAGTTTATTTAAGATTATTTGTACATATTTTAATGCAACACTTCATTTTTATGAATAAACTACTGCACAAATACTAATATGTAATTGTTTTGTAAAACATTAATTTAAACGAAGATTTTTTGCATTGAATTTTCTTGACAGTAATATTGTGTGAATTCATAGAATGTGTAATATTTCTATTATAGTCAACATTCTCAGTCACGAGTGTATAGTCATTATTGATTGTTTTCCAATCAATGCGAAAATCAATGATCGACACTTGGTCAATTATTGTCATATATGCGCGCTTGCATATTTGCCAACATTTTGGGGAATTTTATTTATTCAGGATTTTGTGAGCAATTAAACTCAAGTAACTATGGAATTAATTTGAATTTTTCCAATTCAAAGGCATGATTGGAAATATCTCAGAAAAAAACTCAGTTTTTCTCTTTGACGTGTTTCGGTTGGGATTCGAACTCGTAACCTCATCAGTGCCAAACTGACGAGTTCAATTCCTTTGGCAGACACGTTAAGCCACTACGCCACCAAGGCGATGATATTTCTAAGTTGAAACTTCATCATCAGTTATCTTACTTAAGTTGAATTTCTCAATCGTCAGTTAAACATAGTTTTTTTATGGAAATTTTATTCATTTTGAATGCAGATTTTTTGCATTGAATTTTCTTGACAGTACTATTGTGTGAATTCATAGAATTGGCACATTTGGCACTTAATTTGAAAGGTTACGAGTTCGAAACCCAACCGAAACACGTAAAAGAGAAAAACTGGAAACCGGAAAAATTCAAATTAATTCCATAGTTACTTGAGTTTAATTGCTCACAAAATCCTGAATATTAATTTAAACTTTAGTTTTTATAAATTTTGTTTAATTTGAATATCTTAAAGTAGAATTTCGAATAAAAGCTATCATTTTATTTTAAAATACAAAACGAAATATGTCAAATGTCATGGATGAAGAACGCACAGATATACAAATTACGGGCTAGGGCCATCTTCAGGATAATAAATCTAACAGTAATAATTTTAATATTTTTGATAGTTTTATGATCCTGAAGATGGGCCTAGTCTAAAATATGTAGATATTTAATAATAAACAAAGCATTTTAATTCAATTGAGGAAGGACAAATTTAAAATCAAATATTATAAATGGTATGCAACAAATTTTAAAATACGATATAATAAGCCACAACAATTTTGAGATAACTCTTAATTCCTGGGGCGCATTTCTCATGTTTGAACAGAGCGCAAAAATGTGTTGCACCGGCCCTGGTTTTCTGTCAATTGTTTTCCTGTGAATTATTTTTCTGTGAATTGGTTTTCTGTGAATTGGTTTTCCGTCAATTTGGTTTTCTGTGAACTGACCGGATACCAGTATTACATATATTTAAAATAGTGAATAATGTAATAAATGTTTCAACTCATAATTTGAACATTGGTATTTGTTGAAATCTAATTTTTCTCTTTTTCACTAATATTCGTTTCCGTCTGAAAAAGAAAATAGGCTACTACGCTCGAACCACTCAAGCACTGCGTTAAGGTTAGCTAATCCTCTGATATATTTGATATACTACTAATATTACTGTATATTACTAACATTGCGTTATGCTCAGATCTGGACCGGTTAAAACTTTCCTTAACACTGGTGGGATCGGTAACACACCAGGACCTGATCAGTTCAAATTGGGCATTTACTATACGGCTACAAAATTTAAAATTATTGTAAAAACGTTATTTGTATAAAATGTCCAATAAAATGCTTTTTAGGTAGATTTCATAGAAAAATCTACCTATTGCAATGTGCGTCATCTCGGAATTTCGGCAAATGTTGGTGCCAAACGACGATTTTTAATTTTATAATATATAGTAAATATAGATTACATATATATTATCATAGAAGAAAATGCATTTCCAACGCGAGATCAAAACGTTTTTCGTTCGTAAACATGTCTCACTCAACGCTAGCGCGTCTCGTGAACAAATGTTTACTCAAGAAAAAAACAATGTTTTCATCTCTTGTAGGAAAATATACTATTTTTTTGCAAAAATTTAAATAAAAAAAACAAAGTTGTATGTATATATATAATATATATATATGTATATATATATATATATATATATATATATATATATATATATATATATATATATATATATATATATATATATATATATATATATATATATATATATATATATATATATATATATATATATATTTATATATATATATATATATATATATATATATATATATATATATATATATATATATATATATATATATATATATATATATATATATATATATATATATATATATGTATATATATATATATATATATATATATATATATATATATATATATATATATATATATATATATATATATATATATATATATATATATTTATATATATTTATATATATATATATATATATATATATATATATATATATATATATATATATATATATATATATATATATATATATATATATATATATATATATATATACATGTATATATATATATATATATATATATATATATATATATATATATATATATATATATATATATATATATATATATATATATATATATATATATATATATATATATATATATATATATATATATATATATATATATTAGGGTGGCACTTATTTTCTTATTTTGCATTTTTGAAGGGCGCCGGTCAAAATTTTGTTCCTTTATATATGTGTAACTAGAATCTGAAGTTTGGGCTCAATTGAACAATTTTATCACGTGGCGACTTTAGCTCAAAGTTGAGAAATTTCAAAAAAAATATTTCTTATCAGCTTAAAAATTGGAAAACTCGAACAAAATAAGTAAAGAGTCCGTCACTGTGACATGGCCTATGGCCCTTTGTAGTATACGTGTTAGAACAAGTTGGGTTGGAGCAACCTGTCCGTCCCTAAATAATTTAAAAGTGTCTGTCAATAGGTGTGACGCAATGTTAAATTGAAAGACACTATTCATATAACATAATGTCAATCTCTTGTTACTTTAATGAAGTAACTTATTTAATAAGTTTAATAGAAAAATTAAAGAAAACAAAAGTTTTTTATAATTTTACTGTTACTCTATATATCAGCTTGTTAGGCCATCTTCTGGAGTAATCCAGATTACTCCAGAAGATGGCCTAACAAGCTGAAATATTATAGAGTAACAGTAAAATTAAAAAAAAATTTTGTTTTCTTTAATTTTTCTATTAAACTTATTAAATAAGTTATTTGCGTAAAGTAACAAGAGATTGACATTATCTTATTTGAAAACTTACGCCAAGTGCCAACGGCAAACAGTGTATAATTTAAAATTTGGGAGCTTCATTGGATAAATTTATTGAATACCAAAATTCATCCCAGCAATTCTCATCGCCTCTAGCAGTATCTGGATTATCTCTTATTTGTTCTGAAATTTTTGTTTTATTAAAATCGTTTGTTTTGTTTTGTGATTATTGCGGTTGGTTTATTTTATTTTTGTTTTAATTTTAAAAATTTGGCTTCCCCAAACAATTCTCCCTCACGTCCTGCCTCACCTGTGAATGCCTTGGGTGGTAATGAAGCACCCATGTTAATGACTCATCAGCAGTTAGCTGATATTATCCAAGGAAACTTGCAGCAGTTTGCCCATCAACAGTTCTTGGCACAGCGGCAGATGCCACCACCTTGCTCACAACCTCCAACAACTGAACCAGATGTAGCTACAGTGAGCAATATTAATTTTGTTAAATTTAAAGCTCCGCAAAATTTGTTTGACCAAAACGCAATTGTTTAGTTCAGGGTGTTGGAACTAAAATTTTTTAGTTCGAATGTTAGGTCGGAAATGACCAAATATTCTCATGCATTAAGTGCAATTGATTCACGATTGTACAACAAATTGGCACCGTTGCTCTTTAAAGAGATAGGTGATATTCCTTATACTACCTTTAAGACGGAGGTAATTAAAATTTTGGGCGACAGCGATAAGGCAAAAATTAATAATATTTTGCATAAATTAGTATTAGGTGATGAAAAACCTACACAGTTGCTAGCTGAATTCCAAATTACGGGGATGATATGAACGATGGCATTATCAAACAACTTTGGATGGCACTTCTTCCTGAAAGCATCAAACGATTTGCCATTAACGTTGTTGGCAGAACGTGCCGACAATCTTATGGAAACGTTGTCACAGAGACAAATTTTCGCAATGAACTACTTCTACATCAACTAACTCAAACCGGTTTCATCAAAGTGCTTCTCAACATAAAAAAAATCGAAACATAAATGAAATTCTTAATAATTTTAAAACGCAAATGCTGAGTGAAATTCACTCGATAGTAAATGCTGGTCATAGGTCGCGCTCTAAATCTCGTGATAACCGTCGGAGTACTTCTAGATCAAAGTCTAGATAATTAAAAATTAATTCGAACATTTGTTTTTACCACTCCATATTTAAAGACAAAGCACAACGCTGCGTCACTGGATGTTTTTTAAAAAGGTTTAATATTTCCACAACATTTTTAAAATCACATCCATGCACATGGAGTAACTTAAGTGAATACAAAGAAGCGCAAAAATTATAAGTTGTGTAAAGGTAGTCAACGATCCAGCAGAACGATGCATAAAATTAATGGACGAGTTCAACGATAAAATAACTAAAGATGAAGATCAAAAACAATTTTTGTTAAAGGTAAACAATAAGCAATAATTTAAGATAATTTAAGCATATATAGAATGAGAATTAATTTTATTTCATGCATTTTCAGATCGTTCAAGACTACCGTAAGAAATATCCGAAATCTGCTACATTGCAGGATTTGAAAAGACCTTTATAATTTTGTTAACATTATAAAATAGGTTCCTGTTTTTTAAACATTAAATGATACTTTAGAAACTATTATACGGTTTTGTTTTTAATACAGACTCGACTATGTGAAAATTACAAAAAAATTTGTATGTAAGCGTGCTTAAGAATCAAAGTCGCCACGTGTTAAAATTGTAATAGAGTGGTGAAACTTTGTCAGTATCCTTAAATTACCCAAAGGAACAAAATTCCGGCCGGCGCCATGCCAAAATACAAAAAAACAAATCACCCATACAAATAAGTGCCACCCTAATATATATATATATATATATATATATATATATATATATATATATATATATATATATATATATATATATATATATATATATATATATATATATATATATATATATATATATATATATATATATATATATATATATATATATATATATATATATATATATATATATATATATATATATATATATATATATATATAAATTTTTTTTTCTTTGAGATGAAGTACATTACAATAGTAGATTTTTATATGAAATCTACCTAGAAACCTAAAATGCAATGAAGGTTCATCTGTAGCACATTAGTTTTTTTTTTAAGATTTTCTTTTTAATGCAGTATACATAAATAATGAATGTATTTTGTAACATAATCCACATAAAATCAGAAAATTTCCAAATTTCAAGATAACTCATTGTTGGTCTATGCCAGCGACGCGACCTATATATTGGTTTTTCTTCTATTTTTGTGTTCTATTTGCACCCCTCAATACCTTCTTTACTAAAATATTTTTCAAACCGTAAAAATTTATGAATTCTTTCATTTTGTTTTCTTTTTTCCAGTAGTGAAATTATTATAAGCGGCTCTTTTTTACAAATTCACTAGGAGCACATATTAAAAAACACAAACGAATTTTATATTTTTATAGCTAAAATACAACTGCTTTATGTAGTATTTCTTATTGCAAATATCAAACACATGTATGACCATAATTGTTTCTTTTTTAGTTTAAAAAATATGTGGACACGTTTAATTGGATTTTAGGTTTTTCACTTCTGCTATAAAATATAGATTATGTATGCCATTGCTTTCTTGTTGTATACTAACATCCTACCATATTTATAGAAAAATAAAAAGCTATATATGCAGAATAAAACGCAACATTTACATCTACTATCTACAAAAAACAAGGTTTTTTAAGCAATACATATGCATAATGGCGTTTTATTTTTAGTCTGATTGGAATATGCCGGATTCAACAATATTTTAAATAAAAGACAAAAAGTGAAATTATTTAACGACTAATTTTAATATGTTAACAGAGGATCATAAACTTTTAAAGTAACACATTATTATTGTTTTAGTTCAAACGGAAAAGTTTCGTTTTTATGTAAATAATTTGTTCCCGCTATAAATTGAATTGTATTTTATTCCTAACCTTATAAATTATAATATTGATAGAAAAATAATAAATTATATAATAATTAAACACTTATTTTATTTTTATGAAAAAATTTAATTCAATTCAACAGTAGTGCCAAAGTGGCAGTTACAAAGAATAAATTATAATTTCTTGAGTTATTCGAATTTGTTATTAATTACAATGACATTTTGAATAGAACGAAATCGCAACAAAAGCGACATGGCGTTTCTTATGTTATAACTTAATATGATTGAATAGGAGAAAATAATTTATTTAAACGTTATTCTTTTCGATTGTTTGTTTAACTTAACTTTCAACTGTTATAAATAATTTTTTCTTTTTATTTGTAGTTTGTCGTACAAGTTATTATGATCTTCTGTTATAAATTGTGTATCGCGTGCCGTTCCGTGGCACTATTTCATTAAACAACACGCTTTTCTGTTGCACCATGTGTGAGGCTGTGTGGAACAATTTAAATTAAAAAATCCTATCCTCCAATTAATAAAAATTCATCTGATACACCAACGCAATCATATTTCTCCATAAAACGCCCCTCTAATACCCTGTAAAACTTAAAAATGTGTGTAAAATTTTTAAACCAAAACCACATTTTGAGACATATTTCCACCTACCTTTTCTTATACATTTGTTTTATTTCATTTTTTAGTTAAAAAAAACCGTTTAACACCGTTTCTGGAGAATCGAATATGAATGTGACGTAAGCCCCGCCAAAGTATTTTAGCTTCCCTCTATTCTAATAGGAAAACAGAAAAATTAGAATCTATTTTTCATCTTTTGTATCACAATTAAAACGTACAAAAAAAACAAACGTAAGACTCATTCTCATTCATAAGATTATATGTATATAGAAACCTTGACAAATATTGCTTCATTTTTAATTTATTTTTCATTCATAATTTTAAAATTAGATTGTTGTTGTATAAAACGATTTTAAAGTGTTTTGTGTTGTGCATTTCGAAATTAAAGTAATAGGAGCACATATATTTATTGAACTATTCAGTTTTAATTTTTAAAATCATTTTGATAGATTATTTATATGGTATTTGTAAAATGTGTTTCGTTAACTTACCTTACTTGTATGTTATCTTGGTTGTATATTTCGTTAAAACATCGTAAAAATTAAGGTAACTTTTATAAAACAAAAATTTTGTTTTAAAACGACAAAATGAAAGAAAGATGTTGAAAATGTTTTATGTAGATGAACTTTTTATCGATGAAGAAAAAGAAACGTGTTCTAGACCGAGTTGTAAAAATTTGACCATTCTTGATTTTTCTGAAACATGGCATATAAGTAATATGGACAAAATAACAGTGCATGCACAATGAAACTACTTTTATCCACGACTACTAAAGAATATATGCTTTCCATGCGTATTCTTCCATTGTAATTGTATTCATTCCACAACTAGTGAATTTGATTAAAATTCTTTAACAGTTCTATAGTTTATTAAATATTCCTCTAACAAATTAAACAACATACTTGTTTTGTTTTTCGCTATCTTTGATGTATTTATTTCAATATGGCGATACAAATTTTTGCATGAAAATTGGAAATTAAACGAAATATTTTACAGTCGTGGATAAAATAGCATCTTGTATTCGCTTAGGATGATGGCAATTCTTCACTCGGATGATTCCCTCCACTCGCTACGCTCGTTTCGGGAAACTTCATCCTCGTGAAGAATTGCCTTCATTCTAAGCTCATACAAGAATCTACTATTACTCATGAGATCCAAGTTTGTATGAAAATTTATTTTGAGAAAAAGTAATTTATTTTTGAAATATATTTTTCTCAATGAAAAAGTTAAAGATTTCTTAACTTTTGCCTCATGATTAATAGAGAATGAACCTAGCTACATTTTAAAGCATTGTGCTACTATTAAAAAAAAAGTTGAGTTGTGTGCACAAGGTGCGCATATATGAAGTGAAACTTCTTAAGGTTTAAACAGTTAAATTCATATTCTTTTCAAACATAAAGATTAAAACTAAGTGTAATGAGATACGATACAATTCTGTTTAAATTAATATTATTTTTAACGTAGATGTTTATATTTTATTCGCATGGATACTGAATTATATTATGTATAGATTCAATTCAGAAGGTTTCACTCACAAATTTACAAATCAACAAAACCTGATCCCTTAATGCGACGACTAATATTTTTCCAAAAAATCATATAAAAGACAGAAACATAGAGTTATAACTTCCAGGCGCACTCATATATATATACACACATATATTAAGGTGACCAGATTTTCAAATTGGCAAAGCGGGACACCATTGACCGAAAGGGTCAGGGGGGGGGGGGGGGGGGGGGGCGGGGGTTGGTATGTCTATATGAAGCAACAAAAATTTTTGTAGAACGAAAAATTATATTGTAATGTATGTATTTTTTTTAATTTCATGATAAGTGCAACATGCAAATATAATAAATAAAAAAAACTATGTATAGTATTATTTCATGCTCCGGAATATTTCTTATTTACGTAAATTTTTTTTTTGGAGGAATTACTTGTTGTTTAATAGGTCATGCAATATTCCACGAGTATTTGTTAAATTATATTGCACACATAAAATGGCTTTCAAAATTTCAAGTAGAGTTTCTGCTTAAAAAATCTCGTATCGAGATTCTTGAGAAAGATATGTTATCTTGAACTCCCAAATCTCGAAGAATTATTTCCACATTTTTGGAGATTCTCATTTTTCGAGAAATACTGTCGAGAATCTCGAAATTTAACAAACCACCATAAATACGATTCAATTCTACAACAAAATGAACATTCAGATGACTGTTCCGGACGCCGAACCGTCCTGGTATACATGCTGCTCACAACTTTTCCGAATAAAAAACTTAAACACTCAAAAAAAAAACTAAGTAAATTTTACAAATTTTTTATAAATATACAACTCACAAATTTTTTTTTAAGTTTACCAAAAATATTGTAGATTACAAAAAAAATTATTTGAAAACACCAGAAAAATAAATTTCTGGATAGATTTACAAATTATTTTTGGATTTGAAGGAAAAAAATTGTAGTTTTGTCAAAAAATTTTGTGCGTTGTATATTTAAAAAATTTTGTGTGTTGTATATAAAAGTGACTTTTATTTTTTTGAGTGTACGTTTTAATTTGGAATCAACTTTATTTTATTTGATATTAATTTTAACAAAAGGAAGTTCTTTTTCACTTAACCTGTTGACGGTCTGAATCGGAGTCCCTTAATTTTACCAAAAGTATTCTTAAAGTTGAAGTAATTTTTTCTATTTTGGAGGGGAGTGTTATAGTATAGTGTTATAGTATATATATTAATTTATTTAATTTATTATTTGGGGAAATAAATCAAAGTATTTATTAAGTCCCAACGGCCAACAGTGTTAATTATATATAATTAAAAATTATTATTTATAAAAATTCATTCGCTTCCAAATCAATTATTTTGTTTAAAATAATTGGTATATGCAAGCATAAAAATGCTTCTGCTGAATTTTAACGAGTTTGTATATATTTGGAAATAAGGTTGTTGTATATAATTAATGATTGGGAAATGGAAATTGAGAAACGTGGGATCTCACATGACAATTTACTATTGAATCAAAATTCAAAATATGAAAATACGAGTAACAATTTCCAAAATAAGAGTAATTTTAAAATTATTTTAACACTCGCCAGTTCGTAATAATATTTTGCAAAATAATATAAAACAATCGATTAAGGAGAGAAACGAGTTGCAATTACTCCTGGACTGCAAGACTAGATTAAATTCTTTTGAAACCATGATTGACCGGTTTTTTCGAGTCAACGCAGCAGATGTAAAAACTTTAAATTATCTCAATTTAAATCATTTATAGAATAAAAAAAATTGATGAAGTTGCTTTAAATATTTTGAGTGCCATTCAAATAGCCACTAAATCAATAAAAGCTCTCAACCGTCAAGATGTTTTATTATTATCTGCAGAGGGAATCCTAAAATTTCTATTCAAATCCCTCCGAAAAAATAATTCAGATATATGTAAACTCCAAATTGTTATTTGAAATAGAATCTACCTCTCAGATCCAAGGAAATGAATATCAATTTGAAACTTGTAAGAAACGCTCTAATTTTGATAAATCCTATGTACATCCAATTAAAACCGAGAGAAATGTTTCTTTATCTGGAAATTTTTGTAGTAAACGGAGAGTACGATTGATGATAAATCTCTAGACTGAGTGACAAAATCACTATAGACTTTTGTTGTAAAACTTTTTAAATTACAAAAATTAAATATAAGTTTTAAGTTTTTTAAATTGAAAAAATTAAATTTAGATGTTCTTTTTATTCTATATGCAATGAGATATGTATATTTTTTTAAAAACAATTAATTTAATTAACTTAAATAATTTGAAACATATATTATTTAATGCATCTTGAATTCTTTTATTTATTGAATAAACAAATTCATATGTGTCTCCCTAAGGATTCGAACAAAGCACTGAAGAGGAAGGAATTCATAAGAAACACGTAAAATGAGAAGTGGAGTTTTTTTCTGAGAAACTTCCAACGATACCTTTGAATTGAAAAAATTCCAATTGCTTCCTTAGTTACTTGAGTTTAATTCAACTCAAAAATACCCAATAAATTCATATGTATTTAGTAGATTTATTTTTTTTTTAAGGATCCATTTCTTGTTTGTTTTAATTTTTCCAATTGTAATTTTTTTGTTTTAATTTAATTAATTTATGTATATAATATATAAATAAATATCAGGGTCTCGTCCGAAAATTCCAATCAGGGCCTGATTCGACTATCCTAATCAAGGTTTGATCCAATTATCCCAATCAGGGTCTGATCTGGTAATCCCAATCAGGACCTGATAGAGAAAAAGCGTTACACTCATGATCAGGACCCAATCAGGCTACTCTACCAATGCCTGATCCGGACTAGGGCAAACCTGATCAGGACTTTATTTGAGCCCTGACAAATTTCTGCTCGGGATTTTTATATATATAATTTTAATTACAATTTCAATAGAAGACAAAGTGTTGCTCAATTTATGTTTAGTGTTTACGACAATATTGATATTGATTGTCATATATTTTTTATTTACTTGTATATAATTAAACTAAAGAAAATGATTTATTTAGCATTAATAAATTGTCCATTGAATCAAGAATATCTCGCCCACGGTATGCCAGTATACCTTATCCAGCAGCCCTGGAAACTGGCTAGGATTCGATGGCCCAATCACCCGTTAATCCGAAAGGTGAATCCGAAATTTAAATGATTAAAGAAACGAATACTAGAAAGAAACAAAGCAAAATAAACCGGAATAATCAAATATCGACCCTTAGCTATCGTACCCGGACACGAGTAGGAAACTGGAATGTCAGAACTCTGATAGAAACATCGCGGTTAGCACAAGTTGAGAAAGTAATGAAAGAATATAACATCGAGATACTAGGACTCAGTGAAGTAAGATGGAAAAACAGCGCAGAGCTAACAACAAGCGAAGGAAATTACATGATGTTCTCTGGTAAATCCAACACACACGAACAAGGCGTAGCAATATTAACAACACCTAACGCAACGAAAGCACTTCTCGAATGGAAACCAATCAGTAGCAGAATAATACCAGCAAGATTCCAATCGAAAATTAGAAATACAACGATCATACAGTGCTATGCACCTACCGAAGAAGCTAATGATGCGACAAAAGATGAATTCTACGAACAGCTCCAAGCAACACTGGCTAGTGCACACCGAAATGACATTAAAATAATACAAGGTGATTTCAATGCCAAAATTGGAACCGACAACACTGGAATGGAATCAGTCATGGGCAAACATGCACTAGAATCAACACGTAACAATAATGGAGATAGGCTCATCGATTGTTGTGTCACAAATCAACTATTCATAGGAGGCAGCAAGTTCCCACACAAGAACATACATAAATACACTTGGACATCAGCAAATGGAGGAACCAAGAATCAAATTGATCACGTACTGGTGAATAAGAAGTTTCTATCCTCACTACAAGACGTCAGAGCAAAGCGAGGAGCAGACATACACAGCGACCATCAACTGGTAATTGCAACATTCAAAATTAAACCAGCCGCTGTAAAACACAACAAGGCATGTCAGAGGAAATTTAACATCAACAGATTGAGCGACAAAAATACAAATAACATCTTCAAAGAATCGCTCCAGCTCAATCTACCAAACAACGAAACCACCAGCATTGATGAAAAATGGGAACAAGTTAAAGAAGCTTACGTCAAAACTGCTACAGATGTGCTTGGATACCAAGACAAATCACGGAAACCATGGATTAGCGATGATACCTGGAAGAAAATTGAAGAGCGTCGTCAGCTCAAGTTGCAATTGTGTCACCAGAACACAACCGAGATCCGCAGCAAATATGAAAGTACAGCAAAACAAGTTAAAAAGATGGCAAGAAATGATTGCAGAAGACATACAGAAAGCATTCTCAAGACTGCAGAAACAGCAGCAGCTAATAGAAATATGCGCACACTACACAAATGCGTGAGAAAGGTCACCAACAAATATACAAACACTCCACCAATAAAGGATGAATCTGGTCAAACCCTCACAACACATGAACAACAGCTAAATAGATGGAAAGAATACTTCGAAGACAACTGCCACCAACATGAAAATAACTTGCAGTCTCCGGATGACTATTAGCTGATGTATGGAACGAAGGTAAAATACCAACCAAATGGAAAGAAGGTTTAACCATAACAATCCCAAAGAAAGGTGATCTAAGAGAATGCAAAAATTGGAGAGGTATATCTCTGCTCAACACAATAATGAAAATACTAGCGATGATCATTCTCGAAAGGATATCTCCATCAATTAACATGAAACTAAGAAATTAACAAGCTGGCCTTAGACCAGAAAGAAGCTGTACCGATCATATCAACACAATCCGTATCATCATAGAGCAATCAAACGAATGGAATTCACCATTGTATCTCCTCTTCGTGGACTTCGAACGCGCCTTCGACTCAATTAACAGAAGCGCGATATGGAAGACACTTTGTGAAATGGGCGTCCCGAAGAAAATAGTTGATCTAATCAAAGAAATGTATCGGGATGCTGCAAACAGAATACAATACAAAGGACAGCAAAGTGATAAATACTACAACCACCGAGGAGTGAGACAAGGCTGTGTACTATCCCCGCTACTATTCCTGATAGTACTAGATAGTATCATGAGAAAGCTCGATGATGCAAGTCCAAATGAAATCCAATGGAACACAACAAGCCGACTCAATGATCTAGACTACGCAGATGACATCTGTCTACTTACACACACACATACGGACATGCAGCAGAAAATACAGAAGCTATCAGCCCTTGCACATGAAGTCGGTCTCAACATTAATATTAGGAAAACAAAGTCTATGAGATTGAACACCAAAACGATAACACCAATTACCATCAACAATACACAAGTGGATGAAGTCGACAAATTTGTGTACCTTGGTTGTACTGTAGCAAAAACAGGCGGGACTGAAGAAGATATCATTCAGCGTATTAACAAAGCTAGAAATACGTTCAATATGCTTCACAAGGTCTGGAATGCATCCGTCCTGTCAAGAAAGACAAAGCTACGAATTTTCAATGCATGTGTCAAGTCAGTACTGCTGTATGGGTGTGAAACGTGGAAACACACGAAGAAGATTACAAATAAACTACAGGTGTTTGTGAACAAATGCCTGAGAAGACTGATCAAATGCTTCTGGCCGAACACCATCAGTAACCAGGAACTTCTACGGCAGACCGAGCAGTTAGACATTAAGTCCGAGATAAAACAAAGGAAATGGAGATGGATAGGACATACACTGAGGAAATCAGCTAAAGATATAACAAGGATGTCCCTAGAGTGAAATCCACAAGGTAAAAAGAGAGTTGGAAGACCACCCATGACGTGGAAGAAAACGGTGCTAGCTGAAGCAAAACAAATCGGCAAGACATGGGGTGAACTGAAAGCGATTGCCCCGAACAGAGTCAGATGGTCCAGTCTAGTAGACGTCCTATGCTCCTAAATGGAGATAAAGGAAAAAAAAAAATGAATTGTCCAAATTTAATTTTAAATAACGAATTTTTTTTCATTTGAATAACGAAATTCTCTTTTCTTTTGAAAAATCGGGACATTTTTAAAATGCCGCGGGACGCGGGACAGATTGTTAAAAATCGGAACTGTCCCGCCAAAAGCGGGACGTCTGGTCACCTTAACATATATCCGTTAACAACCTTACGCGTACCTGATTGTTATTATCAAAATAGGAAATTATCAAACAAAATACAAATAATCCTTTTCATTGATTTAAAATTCTCTTTAAAATAAGATAATCTCAAATCATATTTTTATCTCAAAAGCTCAAATCATCTGTTTTTGCTTATTTTAAACTATTTTTCCAAAATCCCTCTTTTAAATATTTTCGTTTACTGCAGGCAAGTCCTTGATCATTGATATTCATTGATTCATTGATATTCATTGATGCTTTTAGGAAAAAGCATAAGCTTCATAGAAAAATCTACCTATTGCAATGTCCGTCATCTCGGAATTTCGGAAAAATTTTGGTGCCAAACGACTATATATGATAAGCGGAGACGGAAAAACAAAGAAAAATAAAAAAAAATAAAACATTTATAATATATATATATATATATATATATATATATATATATATATATATATATATATATATATATATATATATATATATATATATATATATATATATATATATATATATATATATATATATATATATATATATATATATATATATATATATATATATATATATATATATATATATATATATATATATATATATATATATATATATATATATATATATATATATATATATATATATATATATATATATATATATATATATATATATATATATATATATATATATATATATATATATATATATATATATATATATATATATATATATATATATATATATATATATATATATATATATATATATATATATATATATATATATATATATATATATATATATATATATATATATATATATATATATATAAATCCCAACAGCCCGGTCCCAACAGCCTGCATTTGAATTCGAATGATAATGGTGAGAGAATGACTGAGTTTGCATCATCAAATAATTTGAGAATTGCCAGTACGTTCTTTCCGCATCGATCGATTCATAAACAGACTTGGGTCTCACCGAATGGAAACACTCGAAATCAAATTGATCACGTTCTAGTAACAGCACGTTTCTTTTCGAGCGTTCGGGATGTGCGATCCTATAGTGGTGCATACATTGTGAGTGATTACTTCCTTGTATATGCAACGATAAGGTTCCACTTCCCAAATCCAGGCATTCCAAAATTCAATCAACGGAAACGTTTTAACATCTCATCATTAAAGAATGCTGAAACAGAAGAGAGATATCAAATCCATATTGCCGAAACATTGGATAAATCAGAAACCATTAATGGAGACGTCGATAAGTCACGGTATTTGCTCAAAGATGCTGTTTTAAGCGCTGCTGAGGGAATACTTGGACGACCACAGAACCACTCCCAGAAGCCATGGATGGATCAAGCATGCCTTGACGCTATTCAATACAAAAGAGATTGCTATCTGAAGTGTCTACAAGGATGCAACACCAGGTCCACGAAGGAGAACTATAAACTGGCAAGACAAGCCGTTACAAAGCTATGTAGACGAACGAAGAGAGAATGGTGGAAAAGACAGTGTGAGGAGATTGAAAGCTTCAATAAGGAACATCAATCGCGTAACTTCTTTCAACAGGTTAAAACCTTAAAGAAAGGCCCTCAAACTAGATCGACTGCTACTCAAAACGAAGATGGGGAGCTACAAGTAGACCTTAAAAATATTTTAGATACTTGGGCCGCTTATTTTGAGAATCTTCTCAACTTAAGTGACCAGCAACAAGTCGGGCGACGAGCAAAGCTTATTCGTGCGTCAAAGGTACATGTAGACGAACTCACCAAAGAGGAATTCGATGCGGCGCTGTCAAAATTAAAATGCAATAAAGCACCTGGTATCGACGATATAACATCCGAAATGATTGTACATGGTGGTGAAACTCTATCCTTAAGATTGTTTGAACTTGTTCAAATGATCTGGAGGACTGAAACCATGCCACAGGACTGGAGCACAGTTATGCTGATACCAATCCATAAAAAAGGTAATCGCCTACAATGTGCAAACTACAGAGGAATTGCTCTCCTCTGCACAGCATATAAGATATTTTCCTACATTTTGCTATCCAAAATCAATCCTTTTGCTGAACAACTGTTTGGAGAATATCGGTGTGGTTTCCGGCGGGGCCGAAGTACCACCGATGCACTTTTCTCGATAAGGATGATTTTGGAAAAGTGTCGAGAGTTCAACATACCTGTGCACCAACTTTTCATTGATTTCAGGCAGGCCTACGACTCTCTCGAACGAGAGACTCTATGGTCTGCTCTGGTGTCAATGGGAATTCCTGGTAAACTGGTATCACTATGCAAAATGACAGTACAGAACTCTCAATGCTGTGTACGAGTAGAGAACGAAATATCAAAGATTTTTAAAGTCAACTCCGGTTTAAGACAAGGTGATGCTATCTCTCCTTTACTTTTTAATCTAGCCTTGGAATATGTGTCCCGTCAAAAGAAACTGCCGACTAATAACAATATCTTGTCAATAAACTCAGTACAGATGATTGCTTACGCTGATGATGTTGTCATACTCGGCCGAAGTGAAGCTGTTGTGAGTGAGACCTTTAAGTCGCTTGAGAGTGGTGCTAGGAAAATTGGTCTGCAAATTAACTACAATAAAACCAAACATATGAATGTTTCAAGAGAGGCTGAGAAGAAAGATTTGATGTGCGGCGATGGACG
Source organism: Diogma glabrata (assembly GCA_963693315.1). Lineage (NCBI taxonomy): Eukaryota > Metazoa > Arthropoda > Insecta > Diptera > Cylindrotomidae > Diogma > Diogma glabrata. Next base: position 90,864,439 of record OY856186.1, read on the forward strand.
AATTGAGGGAGTTGAATCTTTTAAATATTTGGGATCAATGCTTGACTCAAACAACAGCATACTTACAGATATTAAAGCTCGAATCGCTGCAGGTAATCAAACTTTCTACTCAATTAAACCTCTCCTTGGATCACCGTATGTATCAACTAACACCAAGCTCAAGTTATACAAGACATTGATTAGACCGGTTGTGATGTATGGGTCACAAACGTGGACCCTTACACAAAATGACGAATCGCATTTATCTGTATTTGAGCGTAAGATCCTACGCTACATTTTTGGTCCACTTAAGACAGACGATGGAGAGTATAGAAACCGGTATAACTTTGAGATCAGAGACCTTCTTGAGGGTCCTGATATAATAGGTTGTATCCGTTCTAATAGGATTGCTTGGTTTGGGCATGTTCTACGAGCCGATTCACAGTCTGGAATGATTAGAAAAATGTACGTTAGTACCCCAGGGAGTGGTAGACCGCGAGTAAGACCACGACTACAATGGGAGACTGACGTAATAAACGACCTTAAAAAATCGGCTGCCATGGTAATTATGTCGCTGTTGCGAATGACCGTGATGAATATTCAAAGCTGATTAGCCTGGCAACGCTCCTACATGGAGCATGAACGCCTTAAAAAAAAAAAAAAAAAAAAAATATATATATATATATATATATATATATATATATATATATATATATATATATATATACATATGTATATATATATATATATATATATATATATATATATATATATATATATATATATATATATATGCATATATATATATATATATATATATATATATATATATATATATATATATATATATTTATATATATATATATATATATATATATATATATATACATATATATATATATATATATATATATATACCGGGTGATTTTTTAACCTGAAATTTTCAAGTATCTCGAAAAATAAGCACTCTACGGAAAAAATGTCCATAATCAAAATTCAATCATTCCGCGGGGGTAACACATTAGTGCAAAAAAATAGTCCCCCACCCCCCCTCTTTGTAGGTGGGCGGGGGTAACTTTGAATCTTAAATAAGAACCCCAATTTTTTATTGCAGATACTGATTCTACGGCTAAAAGTACGGACGATTTGACTAAAAAAATTTGTTCGATTCATGATAGATGTAAATTGGCCTGCCAGATCACCAGATCTTACTTCGCCAGATTTCTTTTTGTGGGGCTATCTCAAAGAGAAAGTTTACAAACAACAACCAACAAAACGTGAGAATATGATTGGGCGAATCAAAAATGCTTGTGCCGAAATTCAAGCAGACATACTTCTCAGTTGTGTAAAGTCATTTGAAGAGCGGATTAATAAGTGCATTGAAGTCGAAGGCCATCATTTTGAACACTTATTTTAAGCTAAAATTTGTGTACTCACAAATATTTGAATAAATAAATAGAATTAAAACGAGATTTTGAAATTTTTTCCATATTAAAATAAATAAGTTAAGCAGTAAAAATGACACAGTGTAAATTGAATATTTTCATAACGAGTTTTCCTGAATAAGATAGCGGCATATGCATTATAAGATAGCGGCAATATGCGACGGGGCAGACGGGCATAATATTAAATAACTTTTACACTTTTTGGCGTAAAAAATAAAATTTTGAGAGATTTTGTGAGTGATTAAGATCAAAGTAATTATTGTAAATCACTTGAATTTTGCAATTTGAAAGCATTTTTCATTTTCTCTTAGAACAACTTCTTTAGAACAGTTTTTGTGTGTTTCGTGTCGGGAAGAAATACAATGCATGAGCACTGTGAACATTCGTGAATTTTTGTTCTGTATAATGTTTTATATAGAGATGACGCACCTCTACTAATTCAACAAGTCACTTAAATTTTTTTATTGCTTACTTGAAAACATATTTGATCGCTAATTTTTCATATATCCGAACTGATCAGCTAGAGTGCTGATTATTTTTCATTCATATTTTTAAAAATAAAAATTAAAAATTATATGCTATCATTTCTCAATACCACTTCTTGAAATCATTGCTCCTACGTCAACAAAATGTCTGGTAGCAAAGCACGCCGGGTCCTGCTAGTAAGGACATATACAACAGTTGTAAGTATTATTCTATACAATTGTAAGTATTTAAATCAATTAAATGTTTATATATTTAAAATTAAAAACATCATGCATGTAATTCTTTTAGTTTAATTTAATGCCATTTTAGTTTTTCAGATTATGTTATTTGATAAAATATTGAATTGTGTAATATTAATCATTGTTGTTTTATTATTTTAATTAACTCTTTAAGAAATATTTATATATTTATTAATTAATTTACAGTCAATAAAAAACTTAAAATTATAAAAATGTATTTTATTTTCAACAATCAATTTATATAACAAGGTTGTTGCGTGATTTAGATTAGCCAAGACAAACTAAAGACATTGTCTGACCAGACAACCTAAAGACATATCTGACCAGACAAACTAAAGACAAACCCTAGACATGTTTACAAGACAAGGTGGGACATTTTGTTAGCGCGGTCTTGGGTTTGTCTAGGCTTTGTCACTATAACGCGTTACTAGTAAGTTACTAGTAAAACTGGTATAACACATTTAGTGGGCTAATCTTAAATTTGATTACGAAATAACTAATGTATATAGAGCGATTTTTCTGTTCCGGTGTTTACCGCAATGGCGCTGCAAAAGGGGGATAAGAGAATAAATTCAAAAAATTTGATATGGGATTTCATACAAAACACAGCTAGAATAATTTTAAAAATTTGGTTGTAATGTAATACCACGAGTCATTGAAATATTTTCGACAATTCAACTCACTAAATAAAGTTTCGATAAGGTCCAATAAAAACGCTTCATTTACTATTTTTTAACAAATCAAAACGAATTATATCGATTATTTTTCTCTGGTGGGAAGGAACAGCGAGTTATAGTGACTATTTTCGGCCTACTTAATATATTAATTTAAAACTAGAGATATTGAGATAATTTTTTTTGCTTTTTATTTTTATTTATAATTTTGTTTAAAAGATAATTATTAGTTTCTAAATAAAATTTTTTCTACAAATTATTCAATAATACAAAATTATATAAAAATGCAATTTGCAAATAATAAAAATGTCCGTTTTCATTCATAAGTGATTGCATGTTTATGCTTATTTGTCAAAAATAAATTACAAATTTATAACATTTATGCGCCTACTAAAAGATGAAATAATATTTAATTTTGTTTGACAACAAAGGATTATGTCGTATGAAATAATGTTACTATTTCTGTTCGTTAAATTGTCTGCTAAATACAACTCGTCATCAAATTATTAGTCGATTCTTTTTCAACATTACCACTCATGCCATTTGACCTCAAATGACATTCGTAATAATGATTATGAAAAATAATCGACTATTATTTGACGACTCGTGATATTATATATGAAAATTTTTGGATTTTACGAATTATATTATTTAGCAACACTGCGAATCAAACCGCACAATAAACCACGACTCCGAAGGACGAGTGGTTTAAGTAACGGTTTGATTGAGCACTGTTGCTTAAAAATAATTTAATGAATAAAATTACAAAGTTTTCAGTTGTAATTTACCAAATTTTAATTTAAACCAATGAAATTCTCTAAAATGTCATTACATTTTTCAATTACATCATTCAATTTCACCAAAAACATTTGAATTATACTTATATTTATACGTCTGGCCTACTGGGATATTACAAATTATCAGTCTAATTTTGAAATAATTAACTGATATCACAGTAGGCCAACGTATAATTCATAAAAAATATATAAAGAAATGAAAAATGACAAAACATTTTCTAAACGAATTCCCCTCGTTCTTTGATAAATTCTCATAATTTTTTGAAAAATTCCTCAAGCAAGTGGTATTGATAATTGCCCTCGGCCCACGGCCTCGTGCTTTTATCAATATACTTGCTTTCGAAATTTTTGGCAAAATATTATTTCGAATTATCACCACCCTTGGGAAATTACAACAGATAACTTTTAAAATTATTCAAGTTATGATTTGATGGAGGAATCCTATATAAAATGTTTGTGATTTTTTCGCCTTTCCCCCTTTTGCAGCGCCATTGCGGTAAACACTGGAACAGTAAAATCGCTCTATAACTACAACTTTTCTTTTCTAAATGCCTAACACCACTCGTCATATTTTCATTATTTGCCTAGAAGCTCAAAGCACCCAAGGTGAACAAACTTATTTTGCGCGAGTCCACAACCTTAATCATATCCATTGAATAGGAGTACAGAAAAATAAAGCAGTACAAAATATTGTGAAATCATAAAATGAATATGCAATACCAAATATTTTAACATTTTTGTTTTGCTACGTTCCTATTATAAATTTCTCCACTTTTGATGGCAAACCTGCACGCGACAAAAAATTTGCATCACACAACTAACGAGCCAATCAAAATAATTTGAAAAAACTCTTTCATAAAACATTGCATTTCGTTGTGTTCATCAGAAAAAGAACTTTAATAAAGAAGTAAATTTATTTTCTCCACATGTCGTCGTTTTATTGTTTTAATAATCTCGTTGTTTTCTTTTCTAATAATTTTTATTTGGATCAAGCAAGGCTTTTAAAAGATTTTCGATAGCGAAAATTCCGGTCAAACCCAAGATTAGGAAAACCTTGATTTTGTTTGTATGTTGAATTCAATAAAGAATCTTCATTTTGAAGGCGGTTTCAAGGAGAAATTTTACAGTAGAGGTCGTCCCTAGGCTATAATTTTGTCTGTGCTTAAAAGTTAAAACGATTTTTGGAGAATATTTTGTTTTCTGTGAAATGTTTTGTGTCGTCGTGTGAGGGAGAGTGAAAAAGAATTGTTAGAGGGAGAACAAGGGGAAGTACTACGACGTATAAAAAATTATTTCATATTACTGTTGGGTCGTGTAGCACTGTAGATACATTTTGGTTTTTTTTTAAATGGATGAGCTCCGCCTTATTTAGCAAAACAACGTGAAAATTGGTCATTTTAAAGATTTCCACTGGTCATCTAATAAGTTTCGTTGATTAAATATACATTTATGAAACACATTTTATTAACAAAATACGAACCTTTGATGCCAAAATTTGTGTATTTTATTGATTTTTGAATATAAGGTAGGTAGGAAGGAAGTTCCAATACAAAATTCTTAGATGCGGTCAGCACCGGCCCACTAAAGATCAGTTTAACTGGGAGCGCATAATTCATAAGAAATGCACAAACAAATTCTTATGGTATTTTTTCGTTTTCTTAATCCAAAATAGCAACAACAACAACTCATTTTCAACGAAACCAGCTGTAGAAATTTCTTCTTACATAAACATAAACTTTTCCAATAAACAGTTTTAATTTTTTTTAATGATAGTTTTTATATAAACGAAACTATTTTACCCTTTGAGTGAACTGTTGTCTTGGTAGTAAAAACATATGACGAATCTTTAACGCCCACTTTGGGTTGAATAAATGCTTGTGTGAATACGTTACCGAATTTCTTAAAACTATTTTAGTTTGTTGAGTCATTTCTGTATGCCCTTCTAATTGAATGATATCCTGTTGTTATTTTTCACTCTTTTACTATTTTTATTTGATGTTGGTTTGCTTTGATGGTTGGTTGTTGTGGTTGGTTGGTTGGTGGTGGTGGTTGTTTGTTTGGTCAAAATTATGGAAATAAAAAAATTATGGAATTATGCGACAATTTCTTTTACTTTTTACAGGGTATATTTTACAGTATTTAAAGGGGAGCTTTTACAGTATTTCATTTACTCATAAGGAGAGGAGCGTTACGAGTTGTTAGAAAGTTTCTTATGCCCTGCCAAATCAACGTAACGTAAAATAATCGAATATTCTAATATTTTCTCAAGGATTCTAAAAAGTGACCTAGAAATTTCTAGAGATTAAGCAGAATGTATATAAGGAAATTGCCTCTTGTAGTTTTTAATTAGTTTTATTTTAAACGTGTGACGGTGAAGTTAAAATAATAAAAGTAATATTTAAAATTAGTATTTGTAAATAAAGTTATAAGTGTTATTGAATAGAAATATTTGTGTATTATTTTGAACGTGGTGTACTGGAAATTTCTACAATAAACCGCTGGAGTTTCTGAAGCTGTTGAAAGAATATTCTAGCTAGGCATATTGTTTCCTGTATTGTTTTCCTGTTGTTGTGAAACAGTTAAGGTGTTGAATACTTAATAAAACCTGGTGTTTGTGGTTACTAATCAGTGATCGAACTCTGAAGAGATTGGGAATTACGTTTATCGAATTGAGAGTAAGGCCAATTCGAAGGAAGTTTGGAAAAACGTAACAATACTATTAATTTTATTATTCACAATCCTATATGTGAAATGACTATTTCTGACTTATTAAAAGTTGGGAAATGAATTTAGGGGCCCTATTCTCGAACACATAAATGTGAATTTGAACAATATTGTGAAGATTGTATTGCATAACATTAAACGGTAGCGGTAACGATTTTACAGAAAACGAATTTCACAATATTGTCTAAATTGAATTTAGACAATATTGTGCAATTCGTTTCCTTAACGTTTAATTTTATGCAATACAAACTTCACAATATTGTCAAAATTCACATTTATGTGTTCGGGAATAGTAATAATTTTGAATTTATCTGATTAAGTTGTGCGAGATAAAAACATTTAGATTTCTTTATAATCTTTTAGAAACAAAATATTGATATAGTCAAATAAAAGTTGACTTAATTGATTTACCCACCTTAACAATTAAGCATCAACTGGAACGCATTATAAATTCTAATTGAATGCGCAATGCTCTCCAAATTCTAAATCGTGCTAAATTGAATAATTGTTTTAACAGATAAAGGTTTTGTAGTTAACACTTTTGCGAATAAAAATTTTGTAGTTTACTACATATCTCATTTGTAGGGCAACCAAAAATATGAAAATAGTACATTATATAACAAGGTTGAGAAGTAAGCTATTATTGACCGAGAACTTTTAGATCCTGAGGCGAGGCGCATAGCGCCAAGGGATATAATGTTCGAGGTCTATATTAGTCTTCTCAACCGAGGTACATATATATAGAAGTTTTTAACTACTAACACTAATTATCATATTTGCTTTGATTAGATTTTGATATTAGTAATTTTCCATTGCATTTTTAAAATATCTTAAAATATCAAGTAGCCTGGAAGTTTAGTTTCATACAAATAAAACGAAATAAAGGAATGCAATTATTATTTGTTTGTGTTTTTTTGTTCATTTCAATTAAAAATAAAGAAAAATTTGTCATTATTACCTAGGTAATGTTTTGTTATTATTATTGACCTAGCTTGAGAAAAATGACTTTTCATTAGAGCATTCGGGTAAATAATGACGATTTCTCAAGTTAGTAGTTAAAAAATGAATTTATCGTAATTTATTCTCACGAAATATACATGAAATATACAACTCGTACAAAAAATGATTTTTATTTTGCATATTTTTGGTTGCCCTACTCATTTGTATTCTAAATTTGTATAGATTTGTGTCAACTGCCAGTAAAACATATGAATTCTTATTCAATAACTCAAAACAGAATCTTGCCTTAAAAATTATTTTTCAATATATGTACTATTCATAACCATATTGTAGTGGAGTCATATTAGATAAAAAGGCCTAAACTTCGGAATAATTCCGCGGTCCATATTTTTTGATGAAACCTCTTGCATCTGCTTCTACATAGTGTTAATAAAAAATGTGGCCTTTTAAAAAATGGTGCTAAATGTTTATGTGCCTAATAACATTAGCATTTCTGCTTTTACAAAGGACAGATATGTCTTTTGTCTATCAAAACCAAAAAGAGAAATTAAAAGAAAGTGAAGTTATAAAAGTTTGTTTTATTTTACTTTATAGTTTGTCTTTTTAAAGACAGGGTAAAAATAAAAACAAAAAAAAATTCAAAAAATTAATATACTGTGAGTGTGGTCAAAGTGAGGTGCAAATAAGACGGCTATATATATTCGGGTGAGATTGTTCATTGTTTAAGGATTATTTACTATTATATGTATACTGTTACCAAGCAGTAGGCTGGTAGAATTTTGACTTTTATTGCATTAAAGTTAAAAATTTATAATTTTAAGGGCATACATTTGTTTTCTATTGCCTGGTAACAAGAAAAATAAAATTTCTTTTATATATTAGTGTGAATTACTTGAATCAATCCTTTTATTTAGAATCTTCAATTTAGTTAGTGTCTTTTGTATCTTTAATTTCTTTGTTTTCCCATTATCGAGCAATGTTGCATAAAACCTGCTATCATTTTGTGGCCAAGGCACCCAGATTTTTTATATTTTGTATTGTTGAAATTTAGGTCTAGCCGAATTTCAGTTCAAAGTTCATCTATAGTGGTATTTTTATTAAATTAAAAAAATTATTAGTTATTAATTTTTGTTCTTTCGAATGCTATTTGCAAAAAAGCTATGAATGAAAAACTAACAAAACAATATGTACCAAATTTATTTCGTCATAGCTCGCTTAGTTTTGATGCTAGGAACTATCATAAATAACAAAAATAAAGTTTTTTTAAGCACTTTAAAAAATATACTGTAAGTTTGCCCCTCTAAAAAAGGTCTAAAAATTTTGGTTGTTTATTTCACGTTGAAACTTTCAGTTTTGGCGTTAGACAAATAAGAGCCAAACTTCAATAAACTCTTAGACGATTAGCTCTTAGATTGAAATTTTCACACGCGAATAAGTCGAAAAGTATTGATTTGCAGACAAAACAGTATAGAATTAAAAATACTTAGATTAGTCAATTCACCCAGAGAATTGGTAATTTGTTAAATAAAAAAGTAACACCCCTTTTCTCGAGGACGCATTTTGATATTTTGTTCCTTACAGTTTTTTAACACGTTCCCAAAGGAATCATTGATCGGAGAATTTTTTCCTATAATTTAAAATCTAATACTAGTAAAATGGCTAATTCTGACTTTTTAAAAGATGGAATGTAAGCTGTTACTATATCTGTCAATTACTTCCTAGTTCCTACCCAATTACTGATTGTAATAACTTTTTCTAATAACTGTAATAACTTTTCCGGAACTAGATTGTAATAACTTTTTCTAAAATTAAATATAAAAAGAGATATGGCAACTGGCAATTAATATAAGTACACTTTATTTTCAGAACACTTTTCAAAACTGCTGGTGAAATCAACTAATGTATCAACGTTGTCAAATGTAGCACAACAACCAATACGAGTTTGTGGATTCAATGAAATGCCACATCCACCTTTCAGTGCAACTCTGGCTTTAAGTGATTTTCTACTATTTAAGAATTCCAAAGGCAATTAAATAGGAAAATCAGTAATGAACAGTAATGATTTTAAAGATCATTATAAATTGTTTCACTTTAATGATTTTTTTTACTATATGACTACATAGCTTAGATACATAATAAGTATTTCATCTCTGTGGATGGAGATTTAGTTAAAATAATAAAAATACTTTGAATAAAATTGATTGATTTATAGATTTAAAGAGAGCCTTCAAAATTCACGCAAGATTTGAATTTGCTGTCATTTGTGCGGCAAACTTGTTACAAACCAAGAAAACCAGTTTGACAGTATACTACGGTATAGTATATAGTGTTAGTAAAAATAGAGTACTATAAGAGAGAACAAACGCGTTTTTTTGTTAAAAATATTTCAAAAATAATCAAAGTACAAAATTTATTCGGAATGCTGATTTATCATCAATTAAGAACACAATGAAGAAGGTTAAAACTACAACGGATGACCGCTTGGAAACTCAGAAAAATTATTGAATATGATTGAATTACGTTGAAACAAGAATATCTCGCCCTTGGTATGGCAGCATACCTTATCCAGCAGTTCTGTAAACTGGCTAGGATTCTATGGACCAATCATTCATCAATCTGAAAATTCAAATTGATTAAAGAAACGTACACTAGTAATGAAAATTAAAAACCAAATCCGAACAAGCAAAACCAAACATCAACCTTTTCCTATCGTACCCGGACACGAGTAGGAATCTGGAATGTCAGAATTCTAACAGACACATCAAGGTTAGCACAAGTTGAGAAAGTATAATGCAAGAATATAACACAGAGATACTAGGGACTTATTCAGAGAAGTAAGATGAAAAACAGCGGAGATCTTACAACGAGTAATGGAAATTATATGATGTTCTCCGGTAAATCCAACACACATGAACAAGGTGTAGCAATATTAACAACACCCAACGCAAACAAAGCACTTCTCAAATAGAAATCAATCAGTAGCAAAATAATAACAGCAAGATTCCAATCGAAAATTAGAAATACAACAATCATATAGTGCTATCCACCTACCAATAAAGGATGAATCCTGTCAAACCCACACAACACTTAAACAACAGCTTAATAGATGGAAAGAATACTTTGAAAACAACTGCCAACAACATGAAGGTAACTTATAGCCTCCGGATGGCAATTATAACGAAACTATACACTAACGGAACGGGAAGCTAGAGATGCCATAAAGAAACTCAAGAATAACAAAGCTGCTGGTACCGATAACATATCAAAGCTAACATAACATATCTATTCAAAGCAGATGTAGCTACAACAGTGGAAGCTCTAACTAACACCTACTATTAGTTGATGTATGGAACAACGGTACCATACCAACCCAACGGAAAGAGGGTTTAACCATAACAATTCCAAAGAAAGGTGATCTAAGAGAATGTAAGAACTGGAGAAACATATCTCTGCTTAACACCACAATGAAAATACTAGCGATGATCATTCTTGAAAGAATATCGCCATCAATCAACATGCAAGTGGCTTTGAACAGGTAGAAGCCAGGTTTGAATGAACAAGCTGGCTTTAGACCAAGTAGAAGCTGTACCGATCATATCAATACAATTCGTATCATCATAGAGCAATCAAATGAATTCACCACTATATCTCCTGTTCGTGGACTTTGAACGCGCCTTCGACTCAATCAACAGAAGCGCGAATGGAAAGCACTTTGTGAAATGGTCATCCTGAAAACAATAATTGATCTAATCAACGAAATGCATCAGGATGCCGGAAACAGAATACAATACAAAGGACAGCAAATTGATAAATACTACAACTACCGAGGTGTGACACAAGGCTGTGTACTATCCCCGCTACTATTCCTAATAGTACTAGATATAGTATCATGTGAAAGCTCGATGATGCAAGTCCAAATGGAATTCAATGGAACCCAGCAAGATGGCTCAATGATCTAGACTACGCAGTCGATATCTGCCTGCTTACACATACATGTTGGCATTAACCAGGTATTATACAGAAGCTATCAACACAATAGAAAAAAAACCGTATAGAAAAAACAACCACGTCGATTTCCTCTAATACTTCAAAATTAACCATTCCTAATATTTCATTGTCATCTACGGACGAACATTAGAGGACGATAACCAGAAGCTAAAAGATGTATTTTCAAGACTAAAACAACACAAGCTAAGACAACCAGTCCACCCTGAGAAATGCCAACTATTCAGAATAGAGGTCGTTTACCTCGGTCACAAATGCAATGAAGAAGGAGTTGAACCAAATCCAACGCGGTCTGTAGCTGTACAAAATTTTTCTATACCAAACACCCAATCAATCTTTTCTGGAACTAGTCAACTACTACAGAAAATTTATACCACATTTCGCTGAAACAGCAAAACCGCTCAAAGGTTCTAAATTCCGCTGAACGGAGGAATGCGAAAATTCATTCAACTACCTCAAACAATCGCTAGATTCTCCGCCCTCCTAACCTATCCAAATTTGTCTTAGCCGTTCATTGTTACAACCAATGCAAGTAGCCAAGCTTTAGGAGCAGTTCTGTCGCAATGAGAAATCGGATCAGATAAACTGATAGCATATGCTTGTCGATCCATTAACAAAGCAGAACGAAATTATTCCACCATTGAATGGGAACTCCTCGCAATCGTACGGGCAACGAACAATTTTAGATTCTACTTACTTGGACGAGAATTTACAGTTGTAACCGATCATAAGCCTATTGCGATTGGACCTTTGTTAGCTATAAAAAAAATATATATCCGGGATGCAATTTGCCCCACTACGAATTTGATATTAGGAATCTCTAATTACTTACTTTAATTGGTCATCTAAAATTCTAATCACAAATATAATTATATACAAAAGAAACAACAAAAAATAGTACTACTTATCTTAGTAATTCTTGTTGATTGTAGATCCTCATTCCAGCGCACATTCCATTAATAATTCAATATCCGTCAAATCCTCATGTATGAAAAAGGTTATCTACTCCAAAATTATAACACCCCCCGATTGTATCTTAGGCTTTTTCCTTTTTTATTATTTGATGGCTCCTTTTCTTTCACAAATAGTATTTTTCATGGATATAACATTCTCCACATTTATATATCTCAGCCTCGTTCATATTAATATACATTTTGAAGTAGAACATTGGTAGTACGAAAATTTCTTCTACAATAATCAAAATAAATCAAATAGCCATATACCTGATCGTAATTTGGTCATTTATTATTTATACACTGAATTTATTCAAGCAAATTAATTTTTCTTTTAATATTTAATTGATTGAGACATTTACTGGTATTCCAATCATAAAACCTCACATCACATTATCATTACAAAAAATTTTTCCCTGTTCTTTAATTCTAATTTTTTTATTTGCTATCGCTTTTGTAAAACTTTACTTTCTAGATCGTTTTTTTTTGTTTTAAAAAAACCAAACTTGGAATTAAATAATTAAAACCTTATTTGTTTAACAATTAAAAACGGAATGAATATTTTTTTATATCCAATTTTAAACATCCCAAAAATTAATGAAATAACAAAAAAATGTGTTTTTTCTTTTTGACATCTTCTAATCAATCCGGAAAACGAAGATTGAGCAAAACTGAGTAACAACTATTCGTTAAAAATGAAAATAAAATTGGTGCGTTCGTTTATTTTTTATAATTGTAATTCGAAATTGAACTGACCGTTGGAAAATTTGAAATTATTATTAATGTAAAAATGAACTGAAATTATGGAAATAAATTTTTATTGAATTGAAAAAAGAAGAGAATTTGTTTTATTATTGTTTAGGCGAATATCACGGACGTTACACCATGAATTCAAGGTAAAAATCAAGATATTTACCCTTGAAATCACAAAAACGTCGTCACCCCCTCTACGTCAGAAACCACCGAACTACTTCCCACAACTAATCTGTATCTGGGATCGAGTTATCAATGGTAACCAGCGTCAGGGTCGATGATCAATTTCAATACTCATGAAGTTCCTAGGAACTATCAGTGAGTACCGAAATCGATCATCCATCCATCTAACGTCAGCACCATTGAACCCTCGATACAACCAGTAAAATATGACACTGAAGATGTGAACCCCAGAGACAACAACCAGACAGAGGAACTACCCTACCTAACGAAAAGACATCATTCCCTGATGTCTTTCGCGTGATGGACTCCAAGACTCTTACCGCTCATATCTATGCACTCGTAGAGTACATTTCCAACCTTAGTCTTAATCATCGCAGGTAAGAACTTTGGAGCCAATTTTGCCGAGAATTTTTTTGTAGCGTCACTCAAATGATGTTGCCGTACAAACACACGTTGTTGTGGTTGAAAAGTCCGTAGTTTAGATCGCAGGTTGTACTGATGTTGCGACTTTTTGAAGGCTGCTTTTAAATTTAGCCGAACCCGGTTCCTGAGCATAGTCAAATGATCAGAGCGTTCTAATTCCTCACCAGCATCTTCACCAAGCTGGTGTAGTGATCTCAACAATTGGTAAGTATTTCCATCCGATATTGGATGTTGACCAAATAATAGATAGTACGGTGAGTACTTGGTAGCAGAATGTACTGCAGCCCGCAGTGCATATGCGATTTCACCAATTTGTGAGTCCCACTTGGTATGTTGACCCTTTATGAACGCTCGAATTGCTGCTAGAACTGACCTATTGACCCGCTCTGACGCGTTGCTTTGAGGACTATAAACACCGGTCCTAATGTGTTTAATGCCGAAATCTGACAAAAGACTCTGAAAGTTCCTACTAGTGAACTGTTTACCATTGTCACTGTGTAGAAACTCTGGTACCCCATATGTAAGAAACACTTCATTCCTTAGAAAAGCATTCACCTTCGGTGAAGTTGCGTTTCTAAGTGGTTTCAGTAGTACAAACTTCGTAGCATGATCCAGAACTATCAATAACACCGTATTCCCAAGTGTAGAACGAGGGTACGGTCCCAAAAAATCTATATAGACTCTCTGCCATGGACGTGCTGTTTCGAATTGATATTGCATCGGAGGACGCAATATCTGATTCGTGGCTTTTGTTTGTTTACATGTGTCGCAGGACACAACATAGTTGTGTACCTGTGACGCCATGCCCGGCCAATAATAAAGACGTCGAAGTAATTCTAAAGTCTTTTTAACACCTCCATGAGCAGCAGTACTATCATCATGATGTTTCTGAATCATGTTGGAAGTCATCGGTTTTGGTACCCAGAGTTTCCACACAGGAACATCGTTAGGTATTGCATCAGGTCTTGGCTCAATACGTATGTATAGCTTATCATCCACGACTTTAACAGATGGAAAGTCCTTTGGTGATGATTGAACTTTAGCTATCATATCCGTATATTCGTTGTGCCGATAACCTTCATTGTCGATTTTAATGTCGTTAATGTGATGTGTTAATGCTTCCGTCAATTCTTCGTGTGTATCGTCATAAAGACGAGATAGAGCATCAGGGACTATATTTTGGGTACCTTTTTGGTGGACAATGGTAAAATCCATATGTTGGAGTTTTAGGCTCCACCTAGCCAGACGACCACTCAAGTCTTTCTGTGACATTAGCCACTTCAGACTTGAGTGATCAGTCACAATTGTGAATCGGTGACCTTCAACATAGCCCCTGAATTTCTTCACACTCAGAATTGCCGCAAGACATTCAAGCTCAGAAACCGAATAATTTCTCTGAGCTTTGTTAAGCTTCTTCGACATGAAGGCTATCGGACACTCTTGTCCGTCAGTATCAACCTGATACAACACACTACCTACCCCTGTCAGACTTGCATCGCATCTAATAAAGAACTCTTTATTATAGTCAGGGTTTATCAATACCGGTGCTGTAGTCAGCAATCGTTTTAAATTTTCGAAAGCAGCTTGCGCTTCCAATGTCCATTTCAATTTTCCCGAGCTCTTCTTCAATAAATCTGTAATTGGTGATACCACGCTTGCATAATTTGGTATGAAACGTTGGTACCAACCAGCCATTCCTAAAAGACGTCGTATCTGTTTTACTGTAGATGGAGCTGGATACTCTGCTACAGCTCTTACCTTGTCAGGGTCTGTTCGAAGACCATCTTCACCAACCAAAAATCCCAAGTATTTCACCTCTCTCAGAACAAATTTACTTTTCTTGAGGTTTATGGTTAACCCAGCCGCTCTTAACAATGAAGAGACTTTGGACAGCAATTCCATATGTTCCTGGAACGTGGAAGACACTACCAATAGATCATCTAAATAAACAAAGACATTTTCGTGATATTGATGTGGTATCACTTTGTGCATTAGCCGACACATTGTCTGGGGAGCATTGCACAATCCAAAGGGCATAACCCGGAATTGATACAATGGACGACCAGGCACTGTGAAGGCTGTCTTGTCTCTAGATGCTTCTGCCAGAGGAATCTGCCAGAAAGCATCTTTGAGATCAATACTTGAAATGTACTTTGTGCTATTTAGACGACCTAGTAAGCCATCAATCAAGGGAAGTGGGTAAGCGTCCTTTTTCGTTAGTGAATTGACACGACGGCTATCAATACATAATCTGTTTTTACCAGATTCTTTTTGTACCAAAACCACTGGCGAGCACCAAGAACTGTTAGACTCTTCGATCACGCCCATTTGAAGCATTCGGTCGAGTTCGGCATAAACCTTCAGTTGGACAGCCGGCGATGTGGGATAGTGTCTCTGTTTAACAGGTGCACTATCACCAACATCGATGACATGTTCAACTAAAGAAGTCTTCCCGAGCCCAGACACTTCAAATGACGGGAAAGAATCCTTGATCATATCCAGTTCATGTTGCTGATCAGTGGTGAGGTTATGTATATTTAAAGTTATTGGCTCTGTACGAGTCAGTTCACTAACAAAAGAAGGAACAATACCAAATTTCTCCCAGAAATCTATGCCCAGGTAGAGCTCTTCTCGTAAACCAGGGACTATATGGAACCGCATTGGTTTAGTGGAGCCATTCACAGTTATTGGAATTTCTATGTAACCCAAAATTTTATTTGCAGTACCATCTGCCGTACGAATACAGGAAGTGTATTTACAGTAGGTTGTACCTGATGATTCCAATAAATCCAAGGAATTTCTTCCAAGTATTGTGATTGACGCTCCACTATCCAATAGTCCTGAAATATGTTTGTCCAAAATCCTTATTGTTAGTCGCGGCCGAGGATCCTTTGTTTCTGAAAGGATAGATGAAATACAAGCTTTACGAAATAATTTCCTCATCCTCCAATATCTAATGTTACGTTCAAGACGTCTAAAATATGTGCGATGTAATGATGGGAAATTAAATGTATTTGATGATTTTATTCGGGTTTCGTTGGTGGTGGAAGATCGTCCTGCGTTCCTACATCTCTCGTCGATTTCTTCGGGCTCATTGGATGTTGAACCGAGGGTACCATCCCCGAAGCATGTACTCTCGGACGGTAGTTTACCGACGGGTGACAATATGAACAATTTGCATAAATTACATCCGGTTTATTACATTTCCAGCAATATAATTTTATCCGATTCTTAGAGCACTCAGGAGCTCGATGACCATTTACTCCACATCTAAAACATACTATTGGTGGTCTGGATATTGATGGACCAGGTTGAATGTTATCCGATGTCATGCCAGGTCGCTGCAGTATCCGTCTCGGTGCTGACTCCATCGCTTCAATATATCCATGTTGTTCTGGTTCAGCATCCACGTCATAATCATCCACTTGCTGTAGCTCGCTAATTCTTAAGTTTGATGTTCTGGTCGGAACTGGTGTGGACCACAAACGTTCAAACTTCTGACATAAAGTCCGAAGTTCATCAATAGAATGTATTGTTGCTGCTAGTGTAGCATTCTTGAGTTCCACACTCAGTCCCTCCCGAGCAATCTCTAGCATCTCACGGTCAGCAAATGGACGTGCTAAGCGACGGTTTAACGAACCAATCTCCACCAGATACTCGTACACGCTCTCCTTTGACTTTTGTTTGCGGTTCAGAAGAACTCGCAAGATCGCCTTATCATCAGTGAGCGTACCGAAGGTTTGTAGGAGTCCCTCCCTTAGCACTGGGTAAGTCACCACCTCATATTCATGAGTTAAATTCAAATAGTATCTGTCGGCCGCTGCTTTCAGATACCGTGGTATGATAGACCTAAGGTCGTCCCATGACACACGGTCTCTTCTGGCAGCCGCCTCCACTCTATGAATAAACTCATGAACATCAGGAGAGTGACCATCCCCTGTGAAGGTTGGAACCCAATTTGAGTCATACCGACTCAAATTGTTCCCACGAACCCCTCGGTACTCCACTGGTGCTAACGCTGGAGCCGCGTCACGCCATACCTGAGGAGGTTGGTTGTATGGTGGTGGTGCTGTTAGTGGAGCTGGTGGATATATTGGTAGTGGTTGTACCTGTGGTACTGATGGATAATTTAATTGTGGTTGTACCAATGCTGGATTATTGTGTGTGTGTTCAGATGGGAGTGATGGACCCAATTGTGGTATTGCAAAGTCCTCGGCTCTCAAACCCGATTGCTGGAAATAAGCCGGTGGTGCTTGATCTGGCCGTCTCTGTTGTTGCTGGTTTGGACGATTCAGACTATGTATTGTTTCCGATATTGGCCGTACTGGGATCGGTGTGGATCTCTCATCTGGTTGAAAGGCAGGTGAAGCAGAAGGAGCAGATGACACTCCTGGTTTACTCTGCATAATTGGACGTGTTGATAATGATCCTATTATACTCCAAGCGCGTGACAATTGTGAGATAGCGTAGGTGCGGGCTTCTTGCAAGTCATTGCGAGGACCCAACCTATTCATCCTACCCGTATAATGTAACACTCGATTCGCCAAACCATCCAAGAGGGTCTGATCAATCGGTGACTGAAGTCGTCGTACTTGATTTAAAATAAGTTGTGCTGCCTGCACCACCATTTGAGATTCCTCTATCAAATCTCTCGCATGAGACACTGTTATTGGAACTGACCCATGATCTACATGGTTTCGCAGTTCCTCTGCCCAATCGGCCCCCCCGAAGTTCACACCCCGAACCAAACATTCGACCAGCAGTTCGCTGGGTTCCAGACCATAGAACGGATGGTCAACGTCTATTTGGTTTGACATTTTGATGGTAAAACCCGAAAAATTATTTACTCGCAAACGACAACAATGTAAAAACCAATTCCCCCAAAAAAAATGTAGTTAGTACGATGGAAAATGAAAAACGCAAAAACGGAAAAAAAAAAACAAAGAACGCCCAATTCAAAAAAAAACCACAAAAAATATTGTAAAAACCAAATTTACTAAAAGAACGAACGAACTTATGGTTGCACTCAATGTTACTTCACCTTTCACAAAAATTTCCAAAATATTGTATATGTAAAATATAATTTATTTATTAAATTTCAGATATGCTGAAATTCGGAATAATAAGTACCTAAAATTATTTATTGACGATAGCACCCCTAGGGGAAAATATTTATTTATTTAAATTTAAAAATAAAAATATTTGAAACGAAAATGCTTATTTATTGGATGCACCGTCTTACCTTCAAAATATTTATTTATTTTTTTAAAAAAATAAAAATATTTATTTAAATCTGGATGTATTTGCTTATTTACGAAAAATTTGTATTTACTTAAAATTATTTATTCCTAAAAATTTAATTTATTTAATAAAAAATTTTTATTTATTTATTCTCAAAAATTTATTGTTTTGATTTAATTTATTTTTTTATTTAATAATTAGATAAGAGATTCCCAAAATCAAGATTCGTCTGGAGACAACATAAAAGTAAGTATGGTTACAATGTCCATTTTGTTTAAATTTAAAATATCGCGTTCGCGAGCCCACTCCAACAATGCATGTGAGAACTGACTAGAAAAGCCCCTAACGACCAGATTCTACAGAACAGTTTCTCCCCAACCTAATAAAACAATCACAACTGTCACGATTAGACACTAGGTCCATTTCTACTGACCCAGTTGTGCTTGTTTAACCTACAAATAAATTACAAATAAACCTAATGCGAAAGTTGAAGAACGCTCCCGAGCACCAGACTTCAAAACCTAAACTCCATGAAAAACTGTCTATTGTAAAAGCTAAGTGGAAAAATGGAAAAGTTTTTGAATTTGTATGAGGTGAAGCCTCTGATCCTGAAAGCAAAAGTATAATTGGTTCTTCTCTTCATTACACCGAAGAAGCCTCTGAGCAAGGAATGGTACTACTGGTTTGCACCTAAGTACAAACACAGCAACACCACTCCTCGTCCCTGAGAACTTCCTCGCCGAATGAAGAGAAGAAACCAATGTTCTTCGATCGCATAACCCCGGTGGCCATAGGCGATCTAAGAACGACATCAATGTTAAGGGGAGAAGCCCCATGGATGGCTTGTTAGGCCTACCGCTACACACAAAAAGTTCAAATGGCCAAATCGTTTCATCGGTTTGGTTTCTAAATTCCATCTCGCCAAGAAATAAAATTTTTCAATCTTGTAACATAACATTCTACTCAAACCACTACAACCGCTTCCTATATACAAAAATATGTACAAATATGTACAATTCTACAACAATTAACCTACTATATACAACTATATACAATTAAAACTACAATAGTACCACCAAAAAAAAATTCATAAAAAAAAATGTGGACCCAAATCGGTTTTTTTTTCCAAATACAAAAAAATAAAAGTTTTTAAATATGCACACAATTTCCCGGGGCCACTTGTGGTCCCAACCACCGTCGAGGGTTCTCCTTCCTGTGGTTGGATTCGAAGATGGCGCTCTCCTCAGCCAATGTCTCCGCATAAGCGTGCATGACTGAAGAGAACTCCACCTCTTCTTCCAACCACGCCGCCTTCTGTACCTTCCTCCTGTTCTTCTTCTCTCTCCACCTTCTCCTGTCCCTCTCCAGCCTCCTCAATCGATATCTCTCTCGCGCATCCATCACTTCATCCACACACTCATTCACTTCATCAACTACCACTTCTCCTACCAACTCCTCATTCATCTCATTCACTTCTTCCACTCCATGCACTACCTCATCTGCCCACTCATTTATCTCCTTATTCATCACTCCATCCGCCAACTCATTTACTTCCTCAGCTACCACTTCTCCTACCAACTCCTCATTCACAATCTCACTTATTATTACATCCATCATCAGTTCATACTGCTCATACATTATATCGTTTATTAACTCCTCATACATTTCCTTCCTTCTCTCATTCATTTCCACATTCATTTTTACTTTCTCCATCTCATTCACCACATTCATAACTCCACTCATGATCTCATGCATAACGTCATCCACTTCGTTCACCCCTGGCCCGACCGCTGCCTGACCCAACTCTCCTGGCCCCGGCCGACGTTTGCTTCTAAACGAGCCAAAATTCCTGATTGTGTGCATTCTTTAAAAAAAATTTAAACAAATTCCCCAAAAAAAAATATTATATAAAATAAGTTCGCCAAAAAGTTATTAAAAAATTCGATTATAACTAACTTCAGCCTCTGATAATCAAATTTTACCGAATTTGTCTAAAATAGAAAAAACTTAATTTTATAAACTGAATAAAAGTTCCAGTCATCCATACATACACACAATTCCCCACAAAAACCAGAAACCAGCAACTGGTTATCAAAACAAAAAAAAAATCTATTCCTTAAAATGAAAAATTAATTTCAATTTCTAAAATATATATCAAAAAACCCGGTTTGACGGCCAACGCCCAAACCGACTTTTTATTACATTCACTACACCCTAAACAGGTTTTAAAAAACACCAATCACAAAAATCAAAACCGTTATAGTTAGTAGGGTTCGGTTTTTGTTTCGCGCCAACTTATTGCAATTGGACCTTTGTTAGCTATAAAAAAAATATATATCCGGGATGCAATTTGCCCCACTACGAATTTGATATTAGGAATCTCTAATTACTTACTTTAATTGGTCATCTAAAATTCTAATCACAAATATAATTATATACAAAAGAAACAACAAAAAATAGTACTACTTATCTTAGTAATTCTTGTTGATTGTAGATCCTCATTCCAGCGCACATTCCATTAATAATTCAATATCCGTCAAATCCTCATGTATGAAAAAGGTTATCTACTCCAAAATTATAACACCCCCCGATTGTATCTTAGGCTTTTTCCTTTTTTATTATTTGATGGCTCCTTTTCTTTCACAAATAGTATTTTTCATGGATATAACATTCTCCACATTTATATATCTCAGCCTCGTTCATATTAATATACATTTTGAAGTAGAACATTGGTAGTACGAAAATTTCTTCTACAATAATCAAAATAAATCAAATAGCCATATACCTGATCGTAATTTGGTCATTTATTATTTATACACTGAATTTATTCAAGCAAATTAATTTTTCTTTTAATATTTAATTGATTGAGACATTTACTGGTATTCCAATCATAAAACCTCACATCACATTATCATTACAAAAAATTTTTCCCTGTTCTTTAATTCTAATTTTTTTATTTGCTATCGCTTTTGTAAAACTTTACTTTCTAGATCGTTTTTTTTTTGTTTTAAAAAAACCAAACTTGGAATTAAATAATTAAAACCTTATTTGTTTAACAATTAAAAACGGAATGAATATTTTTTTATATCCAATTTTAAACATCCCAAAAATTAATGAAATAACAAAAAAATGTGTTTTTTCTTTTTGACATCTTCTAATCAATCCGGAAAACGAAGATTGAGCAAAACTGAGTAACAACTATTCGTTAAAAATGAAAATAAAATTGGTGCGTTCGTTTATTTTTTATAATTGTAATTCGAAATTGAACTGACCGTTGGAAAATTTGAAATTATTATTAATGTAAAAATGAACTGAAATTATGGAAATAAATTTTTATTGAATTGAAAAAAGAAGAGAATTGGTTTTATTATTGTTTAGGCGAATATCACGGACGTTACAAGCCTCTGCTAGGTAAAATAAAGTTAACTCAAACGTCCACAAGAATAGATAGGTTTCATAATAAATCATCGGAATACGAATTTGTTAGAGATCTATTAGATGGGATTAAATAATAATAAAATAATAAACGCCTCATTCTTGTTAAATTGAGTTTTATTTCTCTAAATAGGTATTTCGAAAGCTATGCTTTCATTGACAGTAGTATCTAAAAAACAAGAGTTTTTTAGATACTACTGTCGATGAAAGCATAGCTTTCGAAACACGTATGTAGTGAAATAAAACTCAATTTATCAAGAATAAGGCGTTTATTATTTTATTATTATTTAAATATCTTGTTACAGTTTAGAACTTTTAAATTAAAATATGGGATTAACTGTTAAATCTATCAAATCATTGACAATGGTTAAGTGTGTCAAAAAAGATAAATTTCCTCATTTTGTGCTTAAAAAACATTTATTTTCAATGATAATGAGTAGTAACTTTGAATCTGGAGAAATCTTGATGATCGGCATCTGTATGTGAGACCAGGACCTTGACTGTTGTATTATAATTATGTCAACAAAAATCGTTTAATGTGTCAAAAGAATGATTTTCATATATTTTGTTTCCCAAAGTTTTTGAGAAAGATATTATTATGGGAAACATTTTCGACTAGAAAGATTTAAAAAATAAAATTAATTATTTGAATGACACAAAATGTAATTGAACATTAAATTTGACATGAAGAGTGTCCAAACAATCGTTAAATGTATCAAAAAACAGATTTTCATTTATTTTTTTAACCAATTTTTTTGAAAAACATAAAATTAATTATTAGATTGACATGAAATATAATTGAACAAGAAGTTAGATATGGTTCTATCTAGTTTCAACTTCTCCCAACTTATAGGAACAGTTGGAAAATATCAAGTTGTTGCAGATTAAATGTCGTTTTTTAATAAAAATTGTAATTATTAGGGAGAAGTTTGTTGAGTAATTCTTTGAGTGATTCCAGATTCCACGTCTTTTGAATAACACGAACAGTTGGAAAATAAGATTGAATTTTTGATTATTTTATAATTTTTACAATATTTATGGATTTTTGAAATTTTAATCTTTGATTTTGAATGGATTTATGGAATATATTTAGAATTTTTGGTTCTTGCTTAAATTTTTGATTTTATTTTAATTTTTTGCAATATTTTTGGAATTTTGAAAATAGTTTGTATTTTGAATTTTGTTATAATTTTTGCGATATTTTTGGAATTTTGAAAAAGTTGTGCTTGTACTTTACAAAGAATTTTATGTGTAATATACATCGTTGCCCAAAACTAAAAACAATGCCGAAAACTATATAAAAACTTTTAACACAGGCCGAAGTCTTGATATCTCAAATCCTTGAGATTTCAGTCCCTACATATTTTACATAAAGATTGTTATGCCATACTGTGTCAAATGCTTTAGATATATCAAGAGTAACACCGAAAGTGTCATCATGGTTTTCAAGCGACTTGTTCCAGATATGTGTCACAATAGAAAGTAAATCTCTAGTCTAAACCTATCATCAGCTCTGCTGTGAATCAACTTTCGAAAGGCTTTTTCTTAATTTTAATTGTCTTTTTGCGTTTATACTTGAAAACCAAAGATCAAACTTTTGAATAGTCAATCTTTTGGGAATAATCCTTCGCATACCCTCAATAACAGCTTCGAAAAATTTAAAAGCAGCAATTTGTGGGTCTTGTTCTAAAAGACAATTTTGTTTCCAAGATAACCATTTAAAGAGACATTTAAGTCCTGGCCAACTCACAGGATAACAATCGATTTAATCCAACTCACAGAGATTAAATTATGATCAGAGCCACCTAAAGGCTCTAAAACTTTAAACTGTACCAAACATGGATGATTTGTAACAAACAAATCAAGTAAGTCACTATTTTGTTTTTGAATATCAGGAAGTCTTGTAGGCTGGTTTATTATTTGTGCAGTGAAATTGTGATAAAGGGCTAACAACTCACCATGTCTGCTAAGATCGTTTGTTTTAGAACTGTATTTGAGTTAATCTTTATTGTAAACATTAAAATCTCCAAGAACTATAAACTTGGGATTAGGATACACAACAAGTCTGTCTATCGTCTCAGATAAGTAACGAAATAAATTAAGGTTCACAGGCGAATTGGGAGAGCGATATATATCAAAGACAAATAACCTTTGATTAGAGCATCTAATCTTTAGGGATACCATATTGTGATATTTTGAATTTAATTCGAAATTTTTCATTCTCAGATATGGTATAGTATCTCGGAATTCGGATGTACACTCAAACACCATGTTTGTGGTAAAAGGAGGACTCTAGTTCATAATTTGGATAAAGAAATTCATTTTTATCTTGGAGTACAGCTCTTTTACTGATTATTGTTTCGGTTAAAAAAAGAATATCCGGTTTAAAACTCTCAGAGTAAAGGTGGACCGAATTTGGATTCACAGGCAATCCTCTAATATTAGTAAAATTGCGGACACTATATTCTTAAGTTTATCTAGCGCTTGTAATATAATTGTTGGCCCTGATACGGAACCACGTTATATTAGAATCACCACGTATCGTGGCTTGGACTTTTATGAAAAATTAATAGAGAACATAAAACTCATATGTTTATACCGAAATATGCCCGGGAAAAGAAAAAAAAACAAACGTTCCAGACGCATCTGGACCTGGAATCTCTTAACTTCCTAAAATTAGCCTAACATTCTAAAGTACACTCACACGAAAGAAATTAACGGATTCAAAAAATTAATATGAAATATATATATATATATATAAATAAATAAAAAAAAAAATAACTTTACTTGTATTGATTATAGTAGTTTTATTCCTCCACTGTTGGTTATCCTTCCTTTCTTCGGGGTCTGTCAAATAATTCACCAATTGTGGATCACCTCCATACCATCGTCGCACGTTGCGTGGTAACTTTTCCCCGGCCCGCTTGATACATAAAATTTATCACTTGATCAATATATTATCTTCTGTCCAGTTTACAGCATCAGCAGAATATGGCGATATAATATTTCCACGTTTACGTTGTTTAAATTCCTTAGATCTCTTAAATGTTTTTTTTTGACAATAAAACTTTGCAACAACCAAAATAGAAATCTTCTGCTGCAATATTACTTGATCAGCACTATTACGAATACGGATCTGCACATATATTTCCCACAATTACAATATATTCGTTTTGTTTATAATTTAAATTTTTCCCTTCCAGCTGCTGAACTCATAAATAGGTTTTTCTTGCGAGTGTTACTCGACACGGCCGTGCAGTCACAAATAAAATCAACACCGAAATGTCTGGTATAACCACAATCTTCAGAAAAGATGGTTTTTTTATTGAAATAAAACTTCAATTCACAATATCATATACTTATCTTTTCTATTATTTGTTCTTTACAATGTCGTTGTTATTATTTTAGAAGTAAAAATAAAGGAAACATTAATTAGTAAAACAAGAATAATGTTTTTCCTTTGAAAGTTATATACGAATTGAATTTTATCAAAACTTCCAAATGTTTTCTTTTTTCAGCCATTTTATATCAATCAAAAAAAATGAGAAACGAAGATTGAGCAAAACTGAGTAATAAATCTCTGTTCG
This sequence comes from Diogma glabrata, assembly GCA_963693315.1. NCBI lineage: Eukaryota > Metazoa > Arthropoda > Insecta > Diptera > Cylindrotomidae > Diogma > Diogma glabrata. The sequence continues at coordinate 90,890,323 of OY856186.1, forward strand.
TTAAAATTGAAAATAAAATTGGTGCGTTCGTTTATTTTTATAATTGTAATTCGAAATTGAACTGACCGTTGGAAAATTTGAAATTATTATTAATGTAAGAATGAACTGGAATTATGGAAATAAATTTTTATTGAATTAGAAAAAGAAGATGAATTGGTTTTATTATTGTTTAGGCGAATATCACGGACGTTACACCATGAATTCAAGGTAAAAATCAAGATATTTACCCTTGAAATCACAAAAACGTCGTCACCCCCTCTACGTCAGAAACCATCGAACTACTTCCCACAACTAATCTGTATCTGGGATCGAGTTATCAATGGTGACCAACGCCAGGGTCGATGATCAATTTCAATACTCATGAAGGTCCTAGGAACTATCAGTGAGCGCTGAAACAGACCATCCATCCATCTAACGTCAGCACCATTGAAACCTCGATACAACCAGTAATATAAGATACTGAAGATGTGAACCCCAGAGACGACAACCAGCCAGAGGAACGACCCTACCTAACGAAAAGACATCATTCCCTGATGTCTTTCGCGTGATGTACTCCAAGACTCTTACCGCTCATATCTATGCACTCATAAAGTACATTTCCAATCTTAGTCTTAATCATTGCAGGTAAGAACTTTGGAGCTAATTTTGCCGAGAATTTTTTTGTAGCGTCACTCAAATGATGTTGCCGTACAAACACACGTTGTTGTGGTTGAAAAGTCCGTAGGTTAGAACGCAGGTTGTACTGATGTTGCGATTTCTTGAAAGCTGCTTTTAAATTTAGTTGAACCCGGGTCCGAAGCAGAGGCAAATGATCAGAACGTTCTAATTCCTCACCAGCATCTTCACCAAGCTGGTGTAGTGATCTCAACAATTGGTAAGTATTTCCATCCGATATTGGATGTTGACCAAATAATAAATAGTACGGTGAGTACTTGGTAGCTGAATGTACTGCAGCCCGCAGTGCATATGCGATTTCACCAATTTGTGAGTCCCACTTGGTATGTTGACCTTTTATGAACGCTCGAATTGCTGCAAGTACTGACCTATTGACCCGCTCTGACGCGTTGCTTTGAGGACTATAAACACCGGTCCTAATGTGTTTAATGCCGAAATCTGACAAAAGACTCTGAAAGTTCCTACTAGTGAACTGTTTGCCATTGTCACTGTGTAGAAACTCTGGTACCCCATATGTAAGAAACACTTCATTCCTTAGAAAAGCATTCACCTTCGGTGAAGTTGCGTTTCTAAGTGGTTTCAGTAGTACAAACTTCGTAGCATGATCCAGAACTATCAATAACACCGTATTCCCAAGTGTAGAACGAGGGTACGGTCCCAAAAAATCTATATAGACTCTCTGCCATGGACGTGCTGTTTCGAATTGATATTGCATCGGAGGACGCAATATCTGATTCGTGGCTTTTGTTTGTTTACATGTGTCGCAGGACACAACATAGTTGTGTACCTGCGACGCCATGCCCGGCCAATAATAAAGACGTCGAAGTAATTCTAAAGTCTTTTTAACACCTCCATGAGCAGCAGTACTATCATCATGATGTTTCTGAATCATGTGGGAAGTCATCGGTTTTGGTACCCAGAGTTTCCACACAGGAACATCGTTAGGTATTGCATCAGGTCTTGGCTCAATACGTATGTATAGCTTATCATCCACGACTTTAACAGATGGAAAGTCCTTTGGTGATGATTGAACTTTAGCTATCATATCCGTATATTCGTTGTGCCGATAACCTTCATTGTCGATTTTAATCTCATTAATGTGATGTACTAATGCTTCCGTCAATTCTTCATGTGTATCGTCATAAAGACGAGATAGAGCATCAGGGACTATATTTTGGGTACCTTTTTGGTGGACAATGGTAAAATCCATATGTTGGAGTTTTAGGCTCCACCTAGCCAGACGACCACTCAAGTCTTTCTGTGACATAAGCCACTTCAGACTTGAGTGATCAGTCGCAATCGTAAATCGGTGACCTTCAACATAGCCCCTGAATTTCTTCACACTCAGAATTGCCGCAAGACATTCAAGCTCAGAAACTGAATAATTCCTTTGAGCTCTATTTAATTTCTTCGACATGAAGGCTATCGGACACTCTTGTCCGTCAGTATCAACCTGATACAACACACTACCTATCCCTGTCAGACTCGCATCGCATCTAATAAAGAACTCTTTACTATAGTCAGGGTTTACTAATACCGGTGCTGTAGTCAGCAATCGTTTTAAATTTTCGAAAGCAGCTTGCGCTTCCAATGTCCATTTCAATTTCCCAGAACTTTTCTTTAATAAATCCGTAATCGGTGATACCACGCTTGCATAATTTGGTATGAAACGTTGGTACCAACCGGCCATTCCTAAAAGACGTCGTATCTGTTTTACTGTAGATGGAGCTGGATACTCTGCTACAGCTCTTACCTTGTCAGGGTCTGTTCGAAGACCATCTTCACCAACCAAAAATCCCAAGTATTTCACCTCTCTCAGAACAAATTTACTTTTCTTGAGGTTTATGGTTAACCCAGCCGCTCTTAACAATGAAGAGACTTTGGACAGCAATTCCATATGTTCCTGGAACGTGGAAGAGACTACCAATAGATCATCTAAATAAACAAAGACATTTTCGTGATATTGATGTGGTATCACTTTGTGCATTAGCCGACACATTGTCTGGGGAGCATTGCACAATCCAAAGGGCATAACCCGGAATTGATACAATGGACGACCAGGCACTGTGAAGGCTGTCTTGTCTCTAGATGCTTCTGCCAGAGGAATCTGCCAGAAAGCATCTTTGAGATCAATACTTGAAATGTACTTTGTGCTATTTAGACGACCTAGTAGGCCATCAATCAAGGGAAGTGGGTAAGCGTCCTTTTTAGTTAGTGAATTGACACGACGGCTATCAATACATAATCTGTTTTTACCAGATTCTTTTTGTACCAAAACCACTGGCGAGCACCAAGAACTGTTACTCTCTTCGATCACGCCCATTTGAAGCATTCGGTCAAGTTCGGCATAGACCTTTAGTTGAACAGCCGGCGATGTGGGATAATGCCTCTGTTTAACAGGTGCATTATCACCAACATCGATGACATGTTCAACCAAAGAAGTCTTTCCGAGCCCAGACACTTCAAATGACGCGAAAGAATCCTTGATCATATCCAGTTCATGTTGCTGATCAGTGGTGAGGTTATGTATATTTAAAGTTATTGGCTCTGTACGAGTCAGTTCACTAACAAAAGAAGGAACAATACCAAATTTCTCCCAGAAATCTATGCCCAGGTAGAGCTCTTCTCGTAATCCAGGGACTATATGGAACCGCATTGGTTTAGTGGAGCCATTCACAGTTATTGGAATTTCGATGTAACCCAAAATTTTATTTCCAGTACCATCCGCCGTACGAATACACGAAGTGTATTTACAGTAGGTTGTACCTGATGATTCCAATAATTCCAAGGAATTCCTTCCAAGTATTGTGATTGACGCTCCACTATCCAATAGTCCTGAAATATGTTTGTCCAAAATTTTTATTGTTAGTCGCGGCCGAGGATCCTTTGTTTCTGAAAGGATAGATGAAATACAAGCTTTACGAAATAATTTCCTCATCCTCCAATATCTGATGTTACGTTCAAGACGTCTAAAATACGTTCGATGTAATGATGGGAAATTAAATGTATTCGATGATTTTATTCGGGTTTCGTTGAGTAATGGAAGATCGTCCTGCGTTCCTACATCTCTCGTCGATTTCTTCGGGCTCATTGGATGTTGAACCGAGGGTACCATCACCGAAGCATGTACTCTCGGACGGAAGTTTATCGACGGGTGACAATATGAACAATTTGCATAAACTACATCCGGTTTATTACATTTCCAGCAATATAATTTTATCCGATTCTTAGAGCACTCAGGAGCTCGATGACCATTTACTCCACATCTAAAACATACTATTGGTTGTCTGGATATTGATGGACCAGGTTGAATGTTATCCGATGTTATGCCAGGTCGCTGCAATATCCGTCTCGGTGCTGACTCCATCGCTTCAATATATCCATGTTGTTCTGGTTCAGCATCCACCTCATAATCATCCACTTGCTGTAGCTCGCTAATTCTCAAATTTGATGTTCTGGTCGGAACTGGTGTGGACCACAAACGTTCAAACTTCTGACATAAAGTCCGAAGTTCATCAATTGAATGTATGGTAGCAGCTAGAGTAGCGTTTTTGAGCTCCACACTCAGTCCCTCCCGAGCAATCTCTAGCATTTCACGATCAGCAAATGGACGTGCTAAGCGACGGTTCAACGAACCAATCTCCACTAGGTACTCATACACGCTCTCCTTTGACTTTTGTTTGCGGTTCAGAAGAACGCGCAAGATCGCCTTATCATCAGTGAGCGTACCGAAGGTTTGTAGGAGTCCCTCCCTTAGCACTGGGTAAGTCACCACCTCATATTCATGAGTTAAATTCAAATAGTATCTGTCGGCCGCTGCTTTCAGATACCGTGGTATGATAGACCTAAGGTCGTCCCATAAACTCATGAACATCAGGAGAGTGACCATCCCCTGTGAAGGTTGGAACCCAATTTGAGTCATACCGACTCAAATTGTTCCCACGAACCCCTCGGTACTCCACTGGTGCTAACGCTGGAGCCGCGTCACGCCATACCTGAGGAGGTTGGTTGTATGGTTGTGGTGCTGTTAGTGGAGCTGGTGAATATATTGGTGGTAGTTGTACCTGTGGTACTGATGGATAATTTAATTGTGGTTGTACCAATGCTGGATTATTGTGTGTGTGTTCAGATGGGAGTGATGGACCCAATTGTGGTATTGCAAAGTCCTCGGCTCTCAAACCCGATTGCTGGAAATAAGCCGGTGGTGCTTGATCTGACCGTCTCTGTTGTTGCTGGTTTGGACGATTCAGACTATGTATTGTTTCCGATATTGGCCGTACTGGGATCGGTGTGGATCTCTCATCTGGTTGAAAGGCAGGTGAAGCAGAAGGAGCAGATGACACTCCTGGTTTACTCTGCATAATTGGACGTGTTGATAATGATCCTATTATACTCCAAGCGCGTGACAATTGTGAGATAGCGTAGGTGCGGGCTTCTTGCAAGTCATTGCGAGGACCCAACCTATTCATCCTACCCGTATAATGTAACACTCGATTCGCCAAACCATCCAAGAGGGTCTGATCAATCGGTGACTGAAGTCGTCGTACTTGATTTAAAATAAGTTGTGCTGCCTGCACCACCATTTGAGATTCCTCTATCAAATCTCTCGCATGAGACACTGTTATTGGAACTGACCCATGGTCTCCATGGTTTCGCAGTTCCTCTGCCCAATCGGCCCCCCCGAAATTCACACCCCGAACCAAACATTCGACCAGCAGTTCGCTGGGTTCTAGACCATAGAACGGATGGTCAACGTCTATTTGGTTTGACATTTTGATGGTAAAACCCGAAAAATTATTTACTCGCAAACGACAACAATATCAAAACCAATTCCCCCAAAAAAAATGTAGCCAGTACAATGGAAAAAAAAATGAAAAACGCAGAAACGGAATAAACAACGAACGCCCAATTCAAAAAAAACCACAAAAAATATTGTAAAAACCAAATTTTACTAAAAGAACGAACGAACTTATGGTTGCACTCAATGTTACTTCACCTTTCACAAAAATTTCCAAAATATTGTATATGTAAAATATAATTTATTTATTAAATTTCAGATATGCTGAAATTCGGAATAATAAGTACCTAAAATTATTTATTGACGATAGCACCCCTAGGGGAAAATATTTATTTATTTAAATTTAAAAAATAAAAATATTTAAAAAAATGCTTATTTATTGGATGCACCGTCTTACCTTCAAAATATTTATTTATTTTTTAAAAAAAATAAAAATATTTATTTATCTCTTGATGTATTTGTTTATTTACGAAAAAATTGTATTTACTTAAAATTATTTTCCTAAAAATTTAATTTATTTAATAAAAATTTTTATTTATTTATTCTCAAAAATTTATTGTTTTGATTTAATTTATTTTTTTATTTAATATATAGATAAGAGATTCCCAAATTCAGATTCGTCTGGAGACAACATAAAAGTAAGTATGGTTACAATATCCATTTTATTTAAATTTGAATTCCCGCGTTCGCGAGCCCACTTCAACAATGCATGTGAGAACCGACTAGAAAAGCCCCTAACGACCAGATTCTACAGAACAGATTCTCCCCAACCTAACAAAAACAATCGCAACTGTCACGATTAGACTCTAGGCCCATTTCTACTGACCCAGCTGCGGTTGTTCTACCTAAAAATAAATTATCATTAAACTAATGCCAAAGTTGAAGAAAGCTCCCGAACACCAGACTCCAAATCCCAAACTCCATGAAAATTGTCTATTGCAAGCTAAATGTAAAAGTGGAAAAAATTTTTGAAGTTGTGTGAGGTGAAGCCTCGATCCTGATAAAAAAATAAATTGGTTCTCCTCTTCATTTCGTTAAAGAAGCTTCTGTGCAGGGAATGGTACTACTGGTTTGTACCTAAGTTCAGACCAGCAGTAGTCATCCCCTTATCACCAGAAAACTTCCTCTGAAATGAAGAGAAGAAACCAATGAACTTCGATCGCATGTCCATAATGGACAGAGGCGATCTAAGAACATAATTATGTTAAGGAGATAAGCTCCATGGATCCTTTATTAGAGGTACCGCTGGGAAAATTTATTAATTACACACTTGTAATCATTATACAACAACAAAAAAAAAATTAACAACCAAAAAAAACATTCAATTAATTCTAACTTTTTTAATTTACATTTACAAACACTCAACTGTAGTGGAATGTACAATATTTTCATCGCGAATTAAAAAGTAGTTCGAATCTACCACAACCAAAACAAAATTTTCACCAATTATAACCTTTAGTGGTAAAGACATTAAAATCATGTATGTATTACACGCAGGCCAATATGCATCGTTAAAACGAGCATCAGATTCGAGATCTAATTATTTGCTACACACAAAAAGTTCAAATGGCTAAATCGTTTCATCGGTTTGGTTTCTCAATTTCATCTCACCAAGAGATAAAATACTTCGATATTGTAACATAATATCCTACTCAGACCACTACAACCGCTACCTATATACAAAAATATGTACAAATATGTACAATTCTACAACAATTAACCTACTTATATACAACTATTTACACCTGAAAATTCGACGATATCACAATTAATTGCATTATAATTGCATCATCATCAAAAATAGTTGTAAAATATTTATTTATTTAATATTTAATATAGAAAAAAAAACCAATACTGGTTTTACAAAAAATATAAACGGTTACCTATAATAAATCCAAAACTGGTTTATCAAAAATCTATAAAACACAAAAACCAAAAAAAACTGTTTTTTTCAAAAAATTCCATAATAATATTGCGCCAAAAATAAAAATATCTATTTTTGCGCCAAAAAAAAAATATGACTCATCAAAAAATATCACTAAACCCATATAAAAAATAACCACAAAAACCAAAGTCTTTGTTTCAAGCGCCATGTGTAATATAATTGTTGGCCCTGATACGGAACCACGTTATATTAGAATCACCACGTATCGTGGCTTGGACTTTTATGAAAAATTAATAGAGAACATAAAACTCATATGTTTATACCGAAATATGCCCGGGAAAAGAAAAAAAAACAAACGTTCCAGACGCATCTGGACCTGGAATCTCTTAACTTCCTAAAATTAGCCTAACATTCTAAAGTACACTCACACGAAAGAAATTAACGGATTCAAAAAATTAATATGAAATATATATATATATATAAATAAATAAAAAAAAAAATAACTTTACTTGTATTGATTATAGTAGTTTTATTCCTCCACTGTTGGTTATCCTTCCTTTCTTCGGGGTCTGTCAAATAATTCACCAATTGTGGATCACCTCCATACCATCGTCGCACGTTGCGTGGTAACTTTTCCCCGGCCCGCTTGATACATAAAATTTATCACTTGATCAATATATTATCTTCTGTCCAGTTTACAGCATCAGCAGAATATGGCGATATAATATTTCCACGTTTACGTTGTTTAAATTCCTTAGATCTCTTAAATGTTTTTTTTTGACAATAAAACTTTGCAACAACCAAAATAGAAATCTTCTGCTGCAATATTACTTGATCAGCACTATTACGAATACGGATCTGCACATATATTTCCCACAATAACAATATATTCGTTTTGTTTATAATTTAAATTTTTCCCTTCCAGCTGCTGAACTCATAAATAGGTTTTTCTTGCGAGTGTTACTCGACACGGCCGTGCAGTCACAAATAAAATCAACACCGAAATGTCTGGTATAACCACAATCTTCAGAAAAGATGGTTTTTTTATTGAAATAAAACTTCAATTCACAATATCATATACTTATCTTTTCTATTATTTGTTCTTTACAATGTCGTTGTTATTATTTTAGAAGTAAAAATAAAGGAAACATTAATTAGTAAAACAAGAATAATGTTTTTCCTTTGAAAGTTATATACGAATTGAATTTTATCAAAACTTCCAAATGTTTTCTTTTTTCAGCCATTTTATATCAATCAAAAAAAATGAGAAACGAAGATTGAGCAAAACTGAGTAATAAATCTCTGTTCGTTAAAATTGAAAATAAAATTGGTGCGTTCGTTTATTTTTATAATTGTAATTCGAAATTGAACTGACCGTTGGAAAATTTGAAATTATTATTAATGTAAGAATGAACTGGAATTATGGAAATAAATTTTTATTGAATTAGAAAAAGAAGATGAATTGGTTTTATTATTGTTTAGGCGAATATCACGGACGTTACACGCTAGATTAATTTCTTTAATTTAATCTGGTATTTCACGGCTTTTATATTTTTAATCCGATATTTCCATTGAGTATCGCTAGGCGCCTTCCGATTAACTTTTAAATATTTTAATTGAATACCCATCGCTTTGTTGATCCAATCTTATATACATTATTTAATTTAGTGAAATAATTCTGACTTTTAAGAGTATTTTTAACACTATCTCCTATCCTAACCCTATCCTATCACAGAGCAAAATCTGAGGACTACATATAACTGAGGAAGGTAACATGCTCTCTCCCGAGGTGTATATACTATTTTTTGCACGACCGCTATATAATTATGATATTAAAAACTAAATCTAATCATTTAAAGAGAACGAAAATTATAATTTTTAATGTTCATCATAGTAGGCGGTTTTTATACAAATTTGTTTCAATTTATCATAAAAATAAAATACCTATTTTTCCATGAAAACTATCATTGTTGTCATGGTTTGTTATTTTTGAAGTAAAACCCTTTATGGAGTCAAATTAGTAAAAAAAAGTGCTATATTTGATGTAAGAGCAAAGTTGAATTTTTTTTTTGTTTTATGTTAAGGACATAAAAGTTAGTGGGCATGTAATAATTTAGCAAATTTGGAGGTCCGGAAGTGCCTCAAAAATGGCAAAAACTGGTGTTTTGGTGTTTTTTGAGTAGGTCGCTTCACTATTTTGGAAATATTTCGGGCTCTAATGATCATAAAAAAAAATAAAAAATGAAAATGTTTGTGATTAAATTTCAAATCCATCTAGGGGGGTTAGATACTTTAAAAGTGTAACCTAACCTCAAAAAACCGAATCGCGTGACTTTTTTTTTTTACTAAATTTATGATAAGGGGCGGAAAAATCGTCAAATTTTCATGAAAATTTCAGAAAACATGTATTTTAATAGTTTTAATATGGGATTTAATTTTTATAAAAAAATTTTGATTTTTTCGGCCACAATTGGCATTTTTCGTTAAATTTGGCAAATGGAGCCATTTTATGAGAAGTCTTCCAAAATTAAATTTTTTTTTCAATCTGTACTTTATTTTATCTACTTTAACCTAAGTATAATTAAAATTATGTTGCCTTAATTTAAATGCCCATTTTTGGGCATGAAAAACAAAACATTAATTTTTGCTTTTTTTGACATTTTACCATACATACGGTATTATTTATGCTATTATCATGTATTTTGCATAAGAGTGAAATATGCAATTCAAATTAATAAAAAATATTTTTTAAAATTATACATAACCTACAAAACTTTTTTTCTTGCAATACCCTAAATAGCTTTTGGTAAATAATTAAAATGTTATTACAATTATTGTAAATATTTGATATAAGATTTTGAAAAAATGTAATATTCAATATTTTTCAAACATATAAAATACACAGCATAACTAATTTTACGTCAATTATGTTTTCAATTGAAAATTCTATATGAGTTATTATGGTTTTCCATATTATTCACTGTTTGTGTGCTTTTGTCACTTTTGAATTAAAATGCAATATTTAAAAATATACTTTTTGCTGTTTATTTTTAAAAATTTTATTTTATTAATAATAATATAGACTTCCTTATAGTAACAATTTGAATTTGATTTTTTATTTTATTGAATATCGACTTACGTCATCCTCAGTTTAAATTATTATTACAATTTTTGCTTAAACTATTACTTATATACTACTTCAACTGCTAATTTTTATTATTATGTCATATATTTTGTTAGTTTAATTTTAATTATTTACCAAAAGCAATTTAGGGCATTGCAAGAAAAAAAAGTTTTGTAGGTTATGTATAATTTTAAAAAATATTTTTTATTAATTTGAATTGCAAATTTCACTTTTATGCAAAATACATGATAATAGCATAAATAATACCATATATATTGTAAAATGTCAAAAAAATGCAAAAATTAATGTTTTTTTTTATGCCCAAAAATGGGCATTTAAATTAAGGCAACATAACTTTAATTAAACTTAGGTTAAAGGAGATAAAAAAAAGAACAGATTGAAAAAGAAATTTTTATTTTGGATAACTTCTCATAAAATGGCACCATTTGCCAAATTTAACGAAAAATGCCAATTGTGGCCGAAAAAATCAAAATTTTTTTATAAAAATTAAATCCCATATTAAAACTATTAAAATGCATGTTTTCTGACATTTTCATGAAAATTCGATGATTTTTCCGCCCCTTATTATAAATTTAGTAAAAAAAAAAGTCCCGCGATTCGGTTTTTTGAGGTTAGGTTACACTTTTAAAATATCTAACCCCCCTAGATGGATTTGAAATTTAATCACAAACATTTTGCATTTTTTTTTTTATAATCATAGAGCCCGAAATATTTCAAAAATAGTGAAGCGACCTACTCAAAAAACACGAAAAAGTTTTTGTCATTTTTGAGGCACTTCCGGACCTCCAAATTTGCTAAATAATTACATGCCCACTAACTTTTATGTCCTTAACATAAAACAAAAAAAAAATCAACTTTGCTCTTACATCAAATATGACTCCACTATTAGCATTGAATAAATAAATATCTAAGGAAGAGTAACAAGACATTTTGAGTGAAGCATCTAATTTTTAGTATTGGTGAAGTTTGATAGTGTTTGCATTCTAGCTGGGTGGTACTGCTTACAATTTGCATATTTATATTTTCAAAACAAATAAAAGAAATAATAAATGTTACATATAAATTTAAAAGCCTAATATGTTTGAATAAAATATTACGGGGAGACTATGATAAGTGTGGCACGGCCTAAATTTATTTTTTTATTACTAAGCTCCAAAAATTAAGAGAAAATATTCTACCAAAAAGTTGTGAGCTTCTTGGTTCACGAGATATAGGCATTTGAAAAAAAGGCTAATATAGGGTACATATATGGGGGTAGCTCGGATCGAGTGTCGAGAGTGGTATCATTGGAAAGGTCTTACAAGACAAGCTCAAATCAAGTGAAAAATTTCCGCGGTCTCATCCCTGGAAAAAGTTGTTAGTGTTTAAAGTTTAGCTTTTTTGATGCATTTTTTCTCAACTTTTCACCTTCCATGTTTCATTTAAAGAAACGAAGAAATATTTCTGCGAACTTGCAAACCTTCGATCAAAAATAACCACCGCATCGGGGGCTGGGTGGGGGGTAGCGAGAGGAAGGGGAGAGGAAGGGAAGGGGGGGGCGGCACAATTTTTCTCTTAATTTTTCCTTAGCTTAGCTTAGTAATAAAAAAATAAATTTAAGCCGTGCCACACTTATCATAGTCGTGCCCATTTATGTAGGGTAATAAGTAATTAATCAAATATAAAATTAAACTAGAAAATAACAGTTTTTGTAAAGCAAATACTTTATATGTTTTTGTTAAAACATCACTCTAAACCCTTTTTATGCGTAGTATTAGTAAAAATATTCTAATCATTGATATGAAATTCGATGATCAAATTTCAGTGTGTTTAAGATTATTTGTACATATTTTAATGCTTCATTTTTATGAATAAACTACTGCACAAATACTAATAATTGTTTTGTAAAACATTAATTTAAACTTTAATTTTTAAAAATTTTGTTTAATTTGAATACCTTAATGTAGAATTTCGGATAAAAGCTATCATTTTATTTTAAAATACAAATCGAAATATGTCAAATGCCATGAATGAAGAAAGCACATTCGTGTAGCCACACGTAATTATTCTTCCTTATATATTTATTCAATGCCCTTTAGGCGCGATATCACAAGTAACAGTGCATGCACAATAAAATTACTTTTACTCATGAGATCCAAGTTTGTATGAAAATTTATTTTAAGAAAAAAAAAATTTATTTTTGAAATATATTTTTCTCAATGGAAAAGTTAGAGATTTCTTAACTTTTTCCTCATGATTAATAGAGCTACAAACCTAGATACATTTTAAAGCATTGTGCTACTATTAAAAAATAATAATAAAAAGTTGCTTAAATCTCATGAGTAAAAGTAAGTTCATTGTGCATGCAAATCAAATCTTTTTTGAACGGAAGTAACATTTTGAAAAAAAAAAATATAAAATAAAGAAGAAATTAAAACAACAATGAAGTAAAAAGGCAAACGAATATTATGTTCGGCAAGTATGCGATACAATTCGATTATGTGTATCTATTGTTATTGTGTGTGTCAATTATCATTTATTTGTTAATGTTATTATATTTTTTATTCAGTCTCGTACTAAATTTTATATAACTTGGATGTGTCGATTTTGAGTTTCGTTATTTTTTAAATTTATGTTTTGAATTATTTTAGTTTTTTTAACCGACTTAAAAAAATTGTGAGTTTTTTTATGTATGTTGACCGATTTCTCAAAAACAGCTCGTTCGATTTGGATAATTTAAATCGTATTCTATTTGGGTTGATTTCGAGAGGATCCCAATTTTTTTATTATGTGAAAAATGCCGTTTTCAGAAAATTGGAAAAACACGTATTTTTATGTATTTTAGGCTATTTAATCAAAACATCTTAATCGATTTGGATAGTTTGAGTTGTATTATATTGCTATAGATGTCGAGGTGGTCGTATATAATTTTCTATGAGTATGCCGTATGAGTATGAGTATTTTATGTGCCGTTTTTTTTTTAATAAGAAAATGAGTTCGTGTAATATTTGAAGGCGGTTGAATTAAATTTCTTTGGCTACTGTGGCAGATATTATTAAAAAGATTAAATATAAAATGTCATATTGCAATTTAGAGTAGCATTTCTTGATAATATAATTTACAACATGTGTAACAAAAAGCAATATTTACATAATGTATTACAAAGTCAATTTAATTATGTATTATCATAATTGAAATATGAAATTAGAGGTTTATGATAACTAAAGTGAGAAACCTGAACTTTACTTTGAAAATTTATTAAATTTCTTGAAAAACTGCATCATTTGTTGTACCAAATCTTGTTGTTTAATTAAGTGGACATCTATTCATCGTGAAATTTAATTTCTAATACGTTGTAAGACTTTGTAAAACATGTAAATATGGCTTTTTATTACACATTGTTGTGAACTAATCAAAAAATACTAATTTAATATATTTAGTAATACCTGCCACAGTAGCCAAAGAAGTTTTACTTCAACAGCGTGTAAAGATTACGCACTTCAATTTTTAATCCTTAGGGAGTAAAAGATGAAATCCGTTCCCGCAAATGAGGGAGCGGAATTGAACATTATATACAACTCGCAAAAACATACTTCTATTGATAACTTTGAAATTAAAATTATAACTAATGAGATGCTATAAAAAGATAGAAGAAAACAATTTAAGTGATATTTGTTTCGATTTAAATAGTAGCCAAATAGATTTATTTGAAAATTAAATGAATTTTGAATTTTCATGTTTGTTTTTTCTTTTAATTCATGTAATTTTTTACTAATGGATAAGTTTTTCGAATGTATTTTATATCTGGGGGGTAATCCAAAAACACAAACAATAATAATCAATAAAAAGATTAAATTTAATGAAAAATAAAACAAAAAATAACGAAAAAATTTTCTTTTCTTTTTATTTTATATACAACATATGAATTTAGATTTTTAAATTTTGATTATATAATTAAAATATGTAATTAAAAATAAATAAATAATCAAACCACTAGAAACAAAAGTCTATGCAAGTAACTTTGCACTCGTAATTGTACAGAAATTAAATCAAAAATAAAATTTATAAATATTAAAAAGAAGAACGATGCTGTAGTTTCTGTTTTCTTGTGATTTCAAATCTAATTGAGAGAGGAATTTTCATAAATGTTTTTCTTATTAATTAAAATTGTTTATATTATTTATTAAAATTGTTTATTACAATTTTTGTGGGTTGAAATTTGCTGATAAATCAAATTAGTCAAACTTGCGTAACGTTTTTTTATATCGAAATATTTATTTGAAACAAACTTTTTATAAAAATAGTGACTGTTTTCATCTAATTTTCTAATCGGAACTAATACAAAAAAAAAAAAATAGAATACAATGTTTCATATTTTAGATTTCTATGTTATTAAGCGAATAATCTAGTCGCTCTATATGATATCCTAGTATTCGACGATTAAGTTTAGTTTAATCAGCTTTTGAAGATTTTTTTGTACTACGATAATCCCCGATTTTCTAAATATTTCTAATTCTTTTTCAAGCTACCTTTTTTGAGTAAATAAAATGAACAAAATTGTAAAGCAATTTGTTATTATGCATGTTCACCGATTTCTCAAAAATAGGATATCCTATTAGAAAATAGGATATAAGGATATCCTGAGGTGGTCCTGTATATTTTTTCATCACGTGAAACATACCGTTTCTAAATTTTTTATTAAAAAGCTGGCTTTTCTGCAACGGATTAATTATTGGGATTGTTTAAACTGCACATTCTATTTCGATAAGCTTTAACGTGCCTCTTTTGTTTTTCCTGAAGTCGGTTTCATTTTTTTCATGATAATCATGGTTTGCTGATTTTTTGGGAAAAAAACTGAAACGATTGGACTTTTATATAAAAAATATATACGGAACATCTGACCTTTGAGAATCTCTTATATTATCACAGAAAATTCATATCACAAAAAAAATAAGTTAACTACTGAACTACAAAAACTAAATAATTTAATAGAAAAAAAACTAACTTAAAAATTATATAAATCAAATCAAAGGCTTACATTACATTAGTTGTCTTCTTCCAAAACCAGTCCTTATCCAAAAATCTGAAGCGTCATCCATAGAAGCTTTGTAGAATGCACTATACTATGTTAATCACAACAAAGATGAACAAAATCGAAAGATGAACCAGCATGACAGTCATACTTAATACTCCAATAAAGTACTGTGATGTCATTACAACTGTTTACTGTTGTGTTTTCTAATGTTAAAAATTCCTCAGACACTATTTGTACAATGTACATACATGTTTCGCGTTGAAATAACTCTATCACGTTCAAACATTGACGACAAGCTAAACTGGTGTGCACCAAGCTACAAATCAAGCTAAATATACCATTTTTATGCAACTTCTCATTCATCCTAATGAATTGCAAAGAACTTTAGACGAGTTATTTTAACCTTTCTAAATACAACTTCGGACATACAATTCAATTACGTCCGTTGCATTTTTCTCAGCCACCATCGATTTAATTTGTTCCAATAACTGGAATGGTAAAAACAATGGTTTCGCTATCTTCGAAGCCATTTTCTTATACAAACAATAGTCAGTCGTTACAAAACGGCATATATTCAATTTAAAAAAATGGCATATTGCCAGTCATAGAAAATTATATAGAACCACATCGACATCTATCCTATTTTTTGAAATTCAGTGTTTAAAAGTTTTTGTTCGAAAAAATAATAAACAATTAGAATTTTTGTCGGACTAAAAATCTTTAAAATTAAATATCTCAAGAATACGAATTAATACCTCTTTGTAAATTTGATATACATATTTTAAAGTAAGGATAAAACTATATTTTAAAAAATAAAAAATTTAAAATTTAATTGAAGTTAAAATTTTTTGTTAATCGAAGTTGTTTCAAAAAATGATGAAAAATTAGGATTTTAGTCGTATTAAAAATCTTTAAAATAAAATATCTCCAGAACACAAATTAACGCCTCCTTGTAAATGAAATATTTTAGAGTAAAAATAGAACTATTTAAAAAAAAAACATTAAATTCCAATTGATCTTTGACCCTAGCGCCATCTTTAAAAATGTTTTTTAACATTTTAATTTTTAAAATTAATTACAAAAAAAATTAATTATTTTTTTTTCAATTGATTAACTAATCACCTATCAAACAAAAAAAAGTTTGATGAAATCGGTAGGGCCGTTCTTGAGAAATTTTATTTCAAAGTATCCTCAGCTTTGCGAAATTTTCATTTTTCATGCATTTTTCATGCTCAAACTATAAAACTAAGTTTTCATCGTAACCATCTAATAACATAAATAGTTTTATGATTTTTACTTTTTATTGTCATTTAATTTAATTTATTTTATTCAAATGTAATAAACAAATTATATTAGTGACATCATTTGGTGCTAGCAATAACAGTTAGGTTACGGTCGCTACATGATATCTTGCATCTGATAACGAAATATGAAATTAAAATACGTTACTTTTTATAATAGAGGGGAATAATGACCATACAAAAAATATCAAATTTTTTGGCACGACTATGATAAGTGTGGATAACAGCTTAAATTAATTTTTGTTATTATTAAGCTCGATAAATCAAGAAAAACCGTTCTACCAAAAATTTTAACCCATTTGGTTCACGAGATATAGGCGTTTGAAAAAAAAAATATTTACTTTTAATTTATGTGTATAGAAAATTTCAAATATGTATATATAAATATTTTTAATTTTTTTTATAATTTAGAATTGTAGCACCAATTACTTTTACTCACTAATACCGCATTCACAGCGACATAGCAAATTAGTAGATGTAATTTAAATCTGTGCTGTAAACACTTTTTATTTTAAAATCTGGCAACTAATTTGATATCTAGGCTTACTACCATTACAAACGATTCAAATACTTACGATTCAAATTACAATCTACGTTTTAAACTCCTATTAAATATGCCAAGATGCAAATTATAATATACTATCTACTAATTTGCTATGTCGCTGTGAATGCAGTATTAATTAATAATAAAACAATAGTAGAAAAATATTAATTTAACCAATCCTTTTATTATTAACTTTTTTTATTATCCCTACCGGTTTCGAACTCTGTGAGTTCATTTACAAAGGGTTTACGACTGTAACTGTAACTGTCTGTTCACAACGGTCAGTTGTAAACCCTTTGTAAATGAACTCACAGAGTTCGAAACCGGTAGGGATAATAAAAAAAGTTAATAATAAAAGGATTGGTTAAATTAATATTTTTCTACTGTTGTTTTATTATTAATTGAGTAAAAGTAATTGGTGCTACAATTCTCAATTATTAAAAAAATTAAAAATATTTATATATATTTGAAATTTTCTATACATATAATGAATTACTCACGTCACTCCGAAATTGATATTATATATACTTTTAATTTATTTACACGGTTTTTATAACAATAGTAAATAAAAAATAAATAAATAAATAAATAAATAGTAAATAGTAAATAGTAAATAGTAAATAGTAAATAGTAAATAGTAAATAGTAAATAGTAAATAGTAAATAGTAAATAGTAAATAGTAAATAGTAAATAGTAAATAGTAAATAGTAAATAGTAAATAGTAAATAGTAAATAGTAAATAGTAAATAGTAAATAGTAAATAGTAAATAGTAAATAGTAAATAGTAAATAGTAAATAGTAAATAGTAAATAGTAAATAGTAAATAGTAAATAGTAAATAAAAAATAAATAAATAAATAAATAAATAGTAAATAGTAAATAGTAAATAGTAAATAGTAAATAGTAAATAATAAATAGTAAATAGTAAATAGTAAATAGTAAATAGTAAATAGTAAATAGTAAATAGTAAATAGTAAATAGTAAATAGTAAATAGTAAATAGTAAATAGTAAATAGTAAATAGTAAATAGTAAATAGTAAATAGTAAATAGTAAATAGTAAATAGTAAATAGTAAATAGTAAATAGTAAATAGTAAATAGTAAATAGTAAATAGTAAATAGTAAATAGTAAATAGTAAATAGTAAATAGTAAATAGCAAATAGTAAATAGCAAATAGTGAATAGTAAATAGTAAGTAGTAAATAGTAAATAGTAAATAGTAAATAGTAAATAGTAAATAGTAAATAGTAAATAGTAAATAGTAAATAGTAAATAGTAAATAGTAACTAGTAAATAGTAAATAGTAAATAGTAAATAGTAAATAGTAAATAGTAAATAGTAAATAGTAAATAGTAAATAGTAAATAGTAAATAGTAAATAGTAAATAGTAAATATTAAATAGTAAATAGTAAATAGTAAATAGTAAATAGTAAATAGTAAATAGTAAATAGTAAATAGTAAATAGTAAATAGTAAATAGTAAATAGTAAATAGTAGATAGTAAATAGTAAATAGTAAATAGTAAATAGTAAATAGTAAATAGTAAATAGTAAATAGTAAATAGTAAATAGTAAATAGTAAATAGTAAATAGTAAATAGTAAATAGTAAATAGTAAATAGTAAATAGTAAATAGTAAATAGTAAATAGTAAATAGTAAATAGTAAATAGTAAATAGTAAATAGTAAATAGTAAATAGTAAATAGTAAATAGTAAATAGTAAATAGTAAATAGTAAATAGTAAATAGTAAATAGTAAATAGTAAATAGTAAATAGTAAATAGTAAATAGTAAATAGTAAATAGTAAATAGTAAATAGTAAATAGTAAATAGTAAATAGTAAATAGTAAATAGTAAATAGTAAATAGTAAATAGTAAATAGTAAATAGTAAATAGTAAATAGTAAATAGTAAATAGTAAATAGTAAATAGTAAATAGTAAATAGTAAATAGTAAATAGTAAATAGTAAATAGTAAATAGTAAATAGTAAATAGTAAATAGTAAATAGTAAATAGTAAATAGTAAATAGTAAATAGTAAATAGTAAATAGTAAATAGTAAATAGTAAATAGTAAATAGTAAATAGTAAATAGTAAATAGTAAATAGTAAATAGTAAATAGTAAATAGTAAATAGTAAATAGTAAATAGTAAATAGTAAATAGTAAATAGTAAATAGTAAATAGTAAATAGTAAATAGTAAATAGTAAATAGTAAATAGTAAATAGTAAATAGTAAATAGTAAATAGTAAATAGTAAATAGTAAATAGTAAATAGTAAATAGTAAATAGTAAATAGTAAATAGTAAATAGTAAATAGTAAATAGTAAATAGTAAATAGTAAATAGTAAATAGTAAATAGTAAATAGTAAATAGTAAATAGTAAATAGTAAATAGTAAATAGTAAATAGTAAATAGTAAATAGTAAATAGTAAATAGTAAATAGTAAATAGTAAATAGTAAATAGTAAATAGTAAATAGTAAATAGTAAATAGTAAATAGTAAATAGTAAATAGTAAATAGTAAATAGTAAATAGTAAATAGTAAATAGTAAATAGTAAATAGTAAATAGTAAATAGTAAATAGTAAATAGTAAATAGTAAATAGTAAATAGTAAATAGTAAATAGTAAATAGTAAATAGTAAATAGTAAATAGTAAATAGTAAATAGTAAATAGTAAATAGTAAATAGTAAATAGTAAATAGTAAATAGTAAATAGTAAATAGTAAATAGTAAATAGTAAATAGTAAATAGTAAATAGTAAATAGTAAATAGTAAATAGTAAATAGTAAATAGTAAATAGTAAATAGTAAATAGTAAATAGTAAATAGTAAATAGTAAATAGTAAATAGTAAATAGTAAATAGTAAATAGTAAATAGTAAATAGTAAATAGTAAATAGTAAATAGTAAATAGTAAATAGTAAATAGTAATTAGTAAATAGTAAATCAATCATTGATCATGTCATTACTGATCTTTTTAAGTTTCAGTATGATCTGTCTATCATTGACTCCTCTCCCTCTCAGATCACAAGCAAATTGTTCTTAGTCTTGACAACACCCCGTCCAGAACAGAACAGCAGATAAACAAAACGGTCTTAGATTACATAAACTTAGAAAACACGTTGGAGTGGACGAGCCTTCAGAACTGTTGTCCGTTTTCTGACTTAACCCAAAGACTACAAACTGCAATTGCAGATAACTCTCATAAAGTACTGGTGTGTAAGGGAGTAAAAAATAAAAATTGGATAACTCCAGAAATTAAGTACAACTTAGCTCAGCGTGAAAGATTTTACAGATTCAAAATTAAATACCCTGACAATAGCTATATTAAGGAAAGATATGAATTCTACCGAAAACTAACGGAACGCCCAATAAATCAGCAAAAATCCTTTTGCAGAAAGACGATGATATCTTTGATGATGATTATTTTATTGCTAATGAATTTAACAATTTCTTCACATCCGCTGACACAATCACATTAAATAATAACGTGGCAATAGAAACCATTTACTATGACAATTCTGTTCAGTTTTTAATTAATAATACAAATTTTATGGAGGTGCAAAATATCATAGAGAGCCTAAAAAATAATACTGCTGCTGGTCCTGATTTAACCTCCGTAAAATTTGTTAAACACTTCAGTGAAATGTTCAGTCCTATCATATCTAGATTAATAAATGAAAGCTTAATGAGAAACGAGTTTCCAGATACTTTAAAACTAGCAAGAGTTGTGCCAGTATTTAAATCGGGGTGTCCAATAACTGTAAACAATTACAGGCTCATGTCTTAACTTAATGTATTCGCTAAAGTATTTGAAAAAGTTATTTCAGTGCGACTATTATCTTTCCTTGACGAAGAAAAAATAATCTCGGACAAGCAATACGGATTCTGCCAGAAATCTAATACAACATGTGCCTGCTTGCCTCTAACAGACTTTATTAGCAAAGAAGTTGATATGAAACTTCAAGTATCTTGACTTTTTTTAGATATTAAGCAAGCGTTTGATACTGTAAAGTATCATATATTGTAACCTAAGCTCGGGAAAATACCAATAAAACAAAATACTGTAACAATACATTGTTTTGAAAAACGTAAGACCATTCTTTTATCCCAAAATGATGCTTCTCTAACATACTGTGGTGCTCCTATTCTAAACGTTCAAAAGTACAATTATTTAGGTCTTCAATTGAGCAGTACACCCCAAAAAAATAATCGTGGTGGATCCGACAAAATTGCAGGTAAATTCGAATAAAATGACATTGTTTTGGCTCCGACGTTTTATTTAGTTAAATCGATTGTATCGCCACTTTTAATACAAATGCACAAAACTTTAACTGTCAAATGAATAAGCTTAATGTTTTTTCGACAGTCAATGCTGTTGTTATAAACATCTAGAATATCAAGCATACTACTCTTTTGTAGAATTAACTGCATTACTTTTGATATGATTATTAAAGTGAACAAAAATGTATTCAATTCAAGTATTTTATATATTGATTTAAAATTCTAAATCAAAAGTAGCTTTCGAATGCAGCATCTTCTTATTTTTGTTAACTTAAGAGCAATTTCCTCAATTTTATATGCAATTTTTTACTTTGTTAAATCGATGTACCTCTGTCGATTTAAAATATTGAATTTTTTTTTGGGTGTAATTTGAAATGGAATGATCATATCACGCATATAAAAGGCAAAATTGTGCCGTATATATTTGCTTTAAAGAAACTGAGACAAGTACTCCCCCCAAATTGCTTGAAACTTATTTATAATGCATACATCATGTCTCACCTTGTATACTTGAATCCGATATGGAGTGGCTCGACTGAGTACTTATTGGATGAATTATTTATTCTGCAGAAACGAGCAATAAAATATATATTAAAACTACCAATCCGATATCCAACTGCGCTTCTCTTCAAAGAATTCATTCCGCTGCACGTCATAAATGCTAAAGAGCTTCTATTCCTAATTTATAATATAGTAAACAATTATCTTAAGCACAGCTTAACGGTTACACGTGCGCGAGAAGTACATGCTTATAACACCAGAAGACGTTCGCACTTACTGCCAATTTTTTTCTTCACTGATGCTTCTAATAATAATGGGCCCGATTCAGTAAAATCTTTTATCAAAAATTTCTGTTATTCTTTTATTTTTTGTATAAAATTTTATAACGGGAAAATAAAATTTCATACAAAAAATAAAAGAATAAAAGAAATTTTCGATAAAAGATTTTACTGAATCGGGTCCATTATTTTATACAGAGGCTTACAGAAATTTAATGAGCCTCCATTGGAAATCAAATATGAGGAGAATTTTCAAAAATTTAAATCCAAGGTAGTTGTATTATTACAAACCTCGGTTACCCAATAATTTTCTTATTGCGGTATTGCTTATGGTTAAGAACACTAATATTTATTTATTTTATTATAATTTTACTTGTTGTTTTTACCATTAGTTCTTTTCTTTTTATACTTTTAGCTGATTAATTTATATTTTGCTGTTTTCAAGTTTATTTTTTCGTTAAAAGTTTTATATTCGATATATTCTAATATGTATAATATTTAAATTAACTCTATATATAATATTTAAACACATATGTTTTTTATTTCATTTTTCATAATTCCATATATTTAATATTAAGTAACGTATCGAAATTGTACTTGATTATATTTATTTGTATGCCGCGTTATTGCATTCCATGCTCAGGCAGCTATTAAAATTGTTTGATAATAAACAAATGAATAAAAAAAAAAATAAAAAAAAAGTAAATGGTAAATAGTAAATAATAAATATAGTAAATTGTAAACAGTAAATATCTTTTTTTGTTGGTAAGAATTTGTTTGTGTTTTTTTTTTGTATGAAATTATTTTTATCAAATGCCTATCTCTCGTGAACTCTCTTATTTTATCCAGCTTAATAATAAAAAAATTAATTTAGGCGGTGCCATACTTTTCATAGTTGCCGTAATTGTTTTTTGCAATTCCGAATCACAATTCAACGTATTTCGATATTGTCAACAATATCAAAAAGTGAGATTTTTCCGCACTGTTTTATTTTTCCGCACTGTTTTATTTTTCATAGAAAATTGTCTCAATGCTAAGTTGATAATAGAAATCTTTACTTATATTTTAATATGAATGTTGATTGTAAAAAATTTGGTTGCAGTATAATTTTGTTTAATTGTGATTCGGAATTTCAAAAAACGTTGTCGTTGCACAAATTGATTTTTTCCGCACTTGTCGTATATTTGTCCAACTCGGACAAATCGTCGTTTAATTACGACGCGTGTGGAAAAAATCAACTTTGTGCACCTTGATACACAAAGTACTATTTCTTCACAATTTTAATAAAAATGTATGCGAAAAAATAGGTGGATCTGAAAACATACGTTTATTGATCGTCATAATTTCCACTCTGGAGTCTTGAAATACTAGTCAGACAAAATGACCACACTGGCTCATTGCTACAGGTTTAGGATCCGATTTCATGTTAACTGATTTTATCTATAAATCCAGATTTATTTCGTATTCTTAAAACGGTACCACTTAATTTGTTGATATATTCTCAAATATATTTGATCGATTCTTTACAATACTCTACATCAGGCATGGCGAACCTTTCTCCGTATGCGTGCCAAAAAAATACAATCTATTTTTATGAAATTGCTAACGTGCCAAAAATAGGTATTGTTAAAAAATACAATTATTACAAATAAAATAAAAACAAACGTTTTGCAAAATTTTATTACAAAAATTAAAGTGAACAATATATTTCAAAAATTACAATCTACAATATAATAGTCAACAAAAATTATAATAATATACATATTTTAAAAATTACTATTAACAATATAATAAATAATCAACAAAAATTATAATCAATAATATATTTCAAAAATTACAGTCAACGATATAATAATCAAGAAAAATTAGAATCAAGAATATTTTAATAATACAAAGTTGTAATTAAACATTATTAATATTTTTGTATTCGATATTCGGTGTTTGCGAAGTAAACATCAAATTATCAAGTTATAATCAAATTTTTTCAATATTAAAATTTCTAACTGTGTTTTATTTTTTGTTTGGATTTGTTGTTAGTTATAAATTCAAATCAAATTAAAGTTAAACATTGAAATAAAAATTGATTGTTTTGTGATTATTGTGTGTGGATGCTCACAAATAAAAGAACTATAAGTCGCCAGATGCGTAGCCTCCCTAGGAGCTCGCTCAGCAGCATTAAACAGATGAGTCAAGGCATTAAAATGAGTGACATCCCAACAGTAAACAGGTATGCAGGTTTACCGCCTAACGTTAATTTATCAAAATATGCAAAAACATCGCAAACTAGTTCTCCGTATGGTGAAAGTTCTAGAAAACCTGTAGAAAAAATTCCTCCAATAATTACAAAATCTTCCTCAACGGAGATTCATAAAACTATGAAGGAACTAAATATTTCAAAATATAATATACAAATAATGTCAATTGGCATAAAAATACTTACATATAGCCTATCAGACTATAACAAAATTTTTACTAAATTAAAAGAACATAACAATGGTATGTTCTCATATACGCTTGAGGAAAATCGTTTTGTTAAATTTGTACTATGTGGGCTCCATGATATGGATACAAATGAATTTAAGAAAAGCCTCGAGAAAAGTGGCCTGAGTCCTGTTATTGTTTGGAAAACTATTCCTAAAAAATATCGTCGAAACAGTGAAGATGCCCTTTATTTTGTTGCTTTCAAAAAGGGATCAATGTCTCTGAACCAATTAAAAAATATTAGATTTGTTAATAACACGGTGTGCAGATGGGAAATTTGTCGATCCACCAGCAAAGGTCCTCTCCAATGTTATAAATGTAAAATGTATGGTCATGGAGCGAACGCATGCTACATGAAGCCAAAATGTAATTTCTGTGGTGGAGATGAACATATTGATGATATGGAGTGTCCTTTACAAAACGATATTACTAAACATGTTTGCTGTAATTGTAGTGGAAATCATACATCTAACTCTATAATTTGTCCAGAAAGAGCAAAATACATTCAAATAAAAAATCATCCGAATCTAAAAAATAAGTTGAGTCGACCTTCAAATCAACCAACGTTTTCATTTCAACAACAGGATTTTCCTATTATTCCTTCAATACCTCATCAAAACAACAATAAAAATTTTAATAATAATAATAATAATAATAATTTTGTTAACAAAAAAAATGCAGTTCAGTACAGTGGTTCAAACAAATGCAATCAATCATGAAAATTCAATTAATATTAATTCATTAGTCAATCGACTTTCATTGCGTATGGTTGTTAAATTTCAAAATAAAATTTTAAATTTTTTTCATAGTTAAATTCTTGTTTACAACAGTGATATAATTAACAAGTTTGTTTTCTATTAAAAGTAATTAATATATATATAAAAGTGGGTGACGAAAGTGATCAGTGCATGCCTCTGGCATGTACCGATAGTGGAAATAAAAGAGTAGCAGAGGATTTGGATCTAGCAAATGAAGTAAAAAAAACCAGAATGTTTCAAGTTCCGGTACATAATCGATTTCTACCACTCACTCAACCAAATGTTGACAAAAATGCGTCATCATCTGTTAAAAATAAAGTTAAAATTCCTCCCGTTATATCTCAATTGAAAAATACGGAAATTCATAATTTAATGAAAAAATTAAAAATTAATCAATATAACGTGAAAATACAATCAAATGGTACAAAAATATTTTGTTATTCGATGAGTCATTTTTTATTATTATCTAAAGAACTTGATAACACAAATAGTGAGTTCTTTACGTTTGAACTTGAAGAAAACAAAACAATACGCTTTGTTTTTTTTGGGTTACCTGAAATGGATAGTACAATCATAGAACAAGAATTAAAGCAGCTAGGATTAAACCCTTTAAAAATTACACAAACTAGACCAAAACAATCAAGAAACAGTGATAATTGCATATATTTTGTTACGTTCAAAAAAGGTTCTATAACTCTAAATCAACTTAGAGAATACAAACATATCTATCACACAATATGTAAGTGGGAAAATGTTGCACCGTCAACTCATAGAGGTCCCATGCAGTGTCGAAGATGTTGTAGATACGGTCATGGAATTAATAACTGCCATATGTTGCCAAAATGTAACTACTGCTCAACAAGTCATTCAGAAGGATCAGACAATTGCCCGTTTAAGGAAGATTCAACTAAGTATAGATGTGCAAACTGCCAAGGTTCTCATGCAGCCAATTCGGTAATATGTCCACAACGTGATATTTATATTAATATTAAAAAAACAATTAATGCAAGAAATTTTGCAACACAAAAATCAAATTTTAGTTTTAACATTAAAAATTTTCCGTCATTACCACAAACACAATACGCAAACAAATATCAAGAAACACTTAAAAACAACATTTCACAGCATGTTCGCCCTAACGATAATATTGTTAACCTTACTACTACAGTCAATGATGGTGTGTTATTCACAACATCTGAGCTGTTTAGCATATTTAATGATATAGTTGATAATCTGAAAAATTGTAGAACGAAAGAAGAACAGTTTCGGACAATAGCACAAATAGCAATTAAATATGCAGTTCAGTAATAATTTAGCTGTTGTTACTTGGAATTGCCAAAGTATTAAAAACAAGAAAGTTGAACTTGTTGAATTTCTCCATAAATATAATATTGATGTAATGCTTCTAACGGAAACTCATTTAAAAAGTCATATATCCTTTTTCATTGCAGGTTATAAATTTTATAGACGAGATAGAGAGTTTCAGCGTAAAGGTGGTGTAGGAATACTGATTAAACAATCATTAGCCCATTCACTTCTCCCAGATTTAGGTTTGACGTCTATTGAAAATATTGGTATGGTGGTCAAAACCACTGATGGAAATGATCTTAAAGTGTTTGCATGTTACTGTCCTAAATCCAACCACAACAATCTTCGAGCCGATTTAATTAGTTTGACCAATAGAAATGAACCATACATAGCTGGTGGTGATTTTAACTGTCACCATAACCAATGGAACTGTAATAGAAATAATAAAGGAGGAAGGGTTCTCCACAACCTTTCAATTAATAGTGACAATTGCATTGTAATATCACCTACATAACCTACTCATCTAAGTCCAATAGGAAGACCTAGTACAATTGATATCTTTATAACAAACAATCGTATACCAATCATAAAAATTCTGAGCCTAAACGAATTAAATTCTGATCACCTTCCTGTTTTTGCCACAGTTTCGTTGTCAGGCACAGATGCCATTCTTCCCAAAACAAAATTCAATTATAGATTTACAAATTGGAATGGCTACAAAGAGCAAATTCAAAATAGTCTTAAAACCCAAATTTTCGACTCAGATTTTATATCAACAGATGATATTGATACAAGTGTACAGCTCTTAACGGATTCAATTAAATCTGCTAGAAATTGCAGTACTCCAATCGTAGCATTTCATACTAATGAAAGAATTATTTTAAATGATGATATTAAACTACTATTGAAACTGAGAAACACTCGTAGACGGCAATGGCAAAGAACGCGCTATACGTTTCTGAAAACCATTGTAAATGAATTGAACAAATTAATTCAGTTAAAAATTTTTGAACAGCTTAATGAATCTTGGCAATCGAAATTAAAGAGTTTAGACAAGGGTTCTAAGCCATACTGGCGTATCACTACAAATTTTAAAAATAAATTTCAACCAATACCACCTATCAAAAATGATATTGATAGTACTCTAATCTTCAACAATGAGGAAAAATGCCAAGTTATTGCGAACGGTTTCCTTAAGGCACATATACATCCAAATGCAAATTCTTCTTTAAAGACCATAAATGATGTTGATGAATCCTTTGAAAATATAAATTCAATTAATCCTACCACTTTGACGATAGAGTCAAAAATTACGGTTGATGAGCTAAAAAATGTTTTGCATATTTTAAAACCATTCACAGCACCTGGAGTTGATGAGATTCCAAATATCCTTCTCAAGAATTTGCCTGATGCTGCCATAAGGTTGATTTCAAAAATTTTTAACAGCTCTCTCAAACTTGGATATTTTCCACAAAGTTGGAAATGTGCCCGTGTTACTCCTATCTTAAAACCAGGTAAAGACCCTACCCAACAATCCAGCTACAGACCAATCAGTTTATTATGTACTCTAGGTAAACTGTTTGAATATACGATCAAACAAAGAATTTTAAACATTCTTGATGAAAAAAATATCCTGATTAACGAACAATTTGGTTTCCGTCACGGACATTCCACGATACATCAGATCCACAGACTTGTTGATTACATAAAAAGTAAACGAAACATACAAAGGTCTACTGGAGTAGTTCTTATTGATTTAGAAAGAGCTTTTGACACAGTCTGGATCAAAGGTCTCTTGCACAAACTAAAAGAATATGGTTTTCCAATCTATCTTTTAAAAATTCTATGGTCATATCTAAACAACCGAAATTTCTTTGTTCAAATTCTAGGTGATAAATCTAATATACAAAATATCCCTGCGGGTGTGCCACAGGGGTCTATTTTAGGTCCCATTTTATTTAGCTTGTATGTAAACGACATTCCAAGGTTTGATAATTGCGAGCTAGCCTTATTTGCGGATGATACCGCCATATTTACTAGTGATGAGCTATCTGCACCTATTATTGGAAGGCTTAATAGGTACCTAGTTGTAATTAATAAATTTTTTGAGAACTGGAAACTTAAAATTAACAATTCCAAATGCCAAGCAATATTCTTTACAAGATGCAGAGCTGTCAGAAAACTACCACAATCCCCAATTGTTATAAATAATACATCCTTAGAATGGAGTAAAGAAGTAAAATACCTAGGTATCTCCTTGGACTCGAAATTAACAATGAAGACTCACATCAATAATACCTTGCTAAAATGTCAAAAACTGTTTTTTAAATTCTATCCTCTGCTAAACAGAAAAAGTAAAATGAACTTTGGAAACAAGTTACTAATCTATAAAGTAATGATATTATCAGTTATTATGTACGGTTGTCCAGTCTGGTGGCGTGCTGCTGTAACACATACCAAAAAATTTCAAGTAGAGCAAAACAAGTTTTTAAAGTTAATACTAAAAGTGCCAAAAAGATATAGTACACGTAGATTGCACACTAAAACAAAAATGAAATTAATAAACGAAACAGCCAAAGAGCAAGTGATTACTTATTTAAGAAAGCTTAACACGTCTGAAAATCAATTAATTAAACAATTAAGTATGACATAAAAATAATGAAATTAAATCACTCATTAGTTACAATTATTTATAGAAACATTTGTTTACAAACTTTTATGTTATTTTAATTTTAGTTTAGTTTAAGATAGGTTAGTTAGTAAGAAGATCAAAATTAATAAGTTTTATATTAACCATTATCATTTTTACAATAATGTAATTCTATATTTTAGCACATCATTTAGTTGTTGTAAAGTTAGAAAATTAACTAATCTCAACAAATTCATTATAATCACTATTATCACAAAAGAGATCAATAAATAAATAAATAAATAATAATATTAATTCAGATAGCACAAATGATTTGTTTGCACCACATGAGTTATTACAAATTCTCAAAGAACTTGTTTCAGGACTTCGGGGGTGCCATTCCAAAGAAGAACAATTTGATGTTATGGCTAATATTGCTATTAAATATGTCTGTTATCCATAATTCTTTAAAAATTTGTGTGTGGAACGCGTACGGTATAAAAAATAAAAAATTTGAGGTAATTCAGTTTTTAGATAATTTTAATATTGATATATTACTTATTAGTGAAACGCATTTAAAGCCTTCTATTTCATTTTCGATTCCTAATTTTCGATTTTATCGTAATGATAGAGAAAATATTCGCAGGGGTGGTGTTGGTATTCTTATAAAAGATTGCATTAAACATTCGGTTCTTCCTGACCTTAAATTAAATTGTATAGAATCCCTGGGTATTAATATAATAAGTAGTGATAATAATCAACTTAAAATATTTTCTGTATATTGTTCATATTCGAATTCTGAGCATCTCAGAAATGATTTTATAAAAATTTGTAGTGGTAATATTCCTTACCTAATTGGTGGTGATTTAAATTGTAAGCATCCTAACTGGTTTTGTCCTAGAACTAACCGCGGTGGTCGAACTTTATATGATTATTCTATTAACTCTGATTGTATTGTTATCGCTCCCCAAGATCCTACCCACTATAGTCCTGCTGGAGTCCCTAGTATTATTGACATATTTTTAACAAACAACCCTCAGTTGATATCCGAAGTTAACACCATTCAAGCACTCTGCTCCGATCATCTGCCAGTCCTCTGTTCAATAGTATTTAATAATCAAGTAGATCATTGCCATCGTAAATACTTTAACTATAAAAATGCTAATTGGAGCATTTATCAGAATCATATTTCATCTGAAATTGAAAATTTCAATTTAAGTTCAATTCATACTATTTCAGATGTCAACGTTGCAGTCGATTTTTTGACAGCATCCATTTCTTCTGCTCGTGATCTATCCGTACCGCTTGTGCCTGTTCTTCCAACTGATAAATTGTTATTATCTGATCAAGTGTTAAGTTTTATCAGACACCGAAATTCGCTTAGAAGATCTTACCTCAGAAGTCGCCTTGCTCACATTAAAACCTCAATAAACTTGCTAAATAGAATTATTAAATATCATATAAATATTCTTTATAATCAAAAATGGCAAACGAAGCTTGAATGCTTGGATAATGGTTCAAGAAACTTCTGGAAAACAACTAAACATTTTAAAAACCATCGCAAGTCCATTCCACCATTAGTTACTCCCAACACTGGAAATCGAATTTTCTTAAATACAGAAAAAGCACAAGTATTGGCTGATGTCTTCCTTGACGCTCATCAAATTCCAAACTCCAATATTGTAATTGAAGAACAAGTGAATGACTTTTGCACTAACTTCAATAATTTGGATAACAATGCTCCAATTTCTGAAATTCACCCTTCTGAAATTTCTGATATTTTGAAATTCCTTCCAAGGCTCAAAGCTCCAGGTGTAGATAATATTCCATTTATTTTACTTAAAAATCTTCCTGAAAGTGGAATCCATTTTCTTAAGATAATGTTCGAGTGCTGCTTGAAGCTAGGTTATTTCCCAATTCAATGGAAAAAAGCTAAAATTACTCCTGTTTTAAAGCCTGGCAAAGACCCCACTCTTGCTACAAGCTACAGACCTATTAGTCTTCTTTGTACATTGGGAAAACTCTTTGAGCAGATTATCAAAAGAAGAATGGAAGAGTTCATAACTGACAATCAAATAATTATAAACGAGCAATTTGGTTTTAGATCTGGGCACTCTACAGTTCATCAAATCCATCGTGTAGTCAATCATATTAAATCTAATAGATCTTCGCTAAAATCTACTGGAATGATATTATTAGACCTTGAACGAGCCTTTGATAAAGTTTGGCAAGACGCAGTCTGCTATAAATTATTTATATATGGATTTCCAATATTTTTAATTAAAATCATAAAATCGTTCTTAACTGATAGAACATTTTTTGTCCAGATTTTTGATTCCATGTCCTCTATACTTAGCATTCCAGCTGGGGTTCCTCAAGGTGCCGTATTGAGTCCTTTGCTTTTTTGTTTATTCATCAATGATATTCCAAGAGATAGTGAATGTAAATTATCATTATTTGCTGATGACACTGCAATATTTGTGTCAGATGAGCTGGCGGTATCTATTATCAATAAGCTTCAATTGTACCTCACTAAAATTCTCGAATTTTTTAAAAACTGGAAACTTAGTATTAACATATCAAAATGTGAAGCTATTTATTTTACTAGGTGCAGAGCATCCCGTAAACTTCCACAACAACCCTTTCTGATTCAAAACTCTTCTTTGGAATGGAAACCTTCAACTAAATATTTAGGAATTTATTTGGATAAATCATTAACATTTAAGACACACGTCACTCAAATACAACAAAAATGTAATGCACTGTTCAAAAGTCTATATCCTCTACTCAACAGAAATAGTAAACTGAATAGTCATAATAAGACACTAATTTACAAGTGTGTGATTCTTAATATCATACTTTATGGTGCACCAATTTGGTGGGATATTGCTTTGTGTCATAAAAAGAAATTTCAAATTATTCAAAACAAATTTCTAAAAACTATATATAAACGCCCTAGACGTTATAGCACTTTAAGACTGCACAACGAATTAAATATAAAGCTTGTCAATGTAGTTGCTAGAGAAGCTAATGATAGATACATAAATAAATTAAATCATAATGAAAATGAATTGATAAACGCCATTAGCTTTACCACCGCTTAATTTTTGCAACGTAGCTTTTAAGTTTAGATTTAAGTAGGTTAGGTAAATATAAGTTTTTTATTAGTTACTAAGCAGACTGAACTGCATTTGAAAATATAAACATTCTTTTTCACTTATTTTTCGCAATACTCATACTAATTAATTTCATCTGTTGTAAAGCTTACTATTAAAAGCTGATCTCAGTAAACTATTAAATGTATACAACTGTATTATAAAATTTAAAGTCAATAAAGGATTATTATTATTATTAATATTTTTGTATTATTAAAATAATTGGTATTGTGGATTGTGTTCAACAATAACATATTACAAAAAAATATTTTATTAAATTCTTAACATATATAATTTTTAATATGAGTAAACATTAATAATAAGTTTATTAATGCGATTTTTGTTGCTGCATCTTGGATGACAAATATTTAATGTCAGGTTCATAATTCGTTGCCTTTAACAGAACACACGCCGAACTAGATTGATCAGTCATTCTGGTTCTAAAACGGTCCTTTATAAAATTCATTTCGGAAAATAATGACTCGCACGCAAATGTGGAAGAAAAAATTGACAATATAGCCGTCGCTAATGTTTTTAAACAGTTAAAGGTTTCGGGTATGCTATTCCAAGTTTTCAGTATTTCCAATTCTACGTTGTTTTTAATTTTATCCAATAAAAGTTCTCTTTCTATGATTTCCAAAACATTTCTTAAATCTACAAACTTTTGTTTCCATATTGAACTCGATTGGAAATCGATCAATTGCATTTCAATTTCTTCTAAATTCAACCATTTAAAAATTTCCAAATTAAGACTATCTGGTGATATTGTATCTGGATTTAATATAAATTTTGAGGTTTCTGCAAATTGTCTGAACTGGTTAAATCTCGAGAAAAATTGCTCCATAACTGATTGAACAATCACAGAAGACTGCTGTGTTAACTTAACTTGATCCGGTTTTTCGTGGACTTCTACGTCTGCAATGAATTTTTTAGGTTTGGGAATTATTTAAATGTGTTGGATATAACGTCGCGATTAAAAACTTTTAATTTGGCTTCGAATGCTTGGATTAAATTAAACACAATCATAACAGTCTTGTTAACACCTTGCAATTTAAAATTTAATTCATTTAGATGTACATCAAAAGTCACTATAAAAAAAACATTAATTTCATAAGCCATTCCACGGACTATATTTTGCAATGATTTTCTCTTGATCCAAAAAAAGTCTAACTTCGTCTAAACACTCTACAAATCTTTGTAAAACTTTACCACGGCAAAACCATCGGACATTGTTGTACATTAGTAATCCACTGTACCCTGAGTTTACCTCAGTTAATAATTCTAAAAAATTTCGTTTGTTTAAAGCCCGTGCGGATATAAAGTTGATTATTTTTGTAACAATGTTCATAAAGTCTTCTAGTGATTTAAAACTTGCCTTCGCACATAAAACCTGCTGGTGTATAATGCAATGGAACCCTAGAATTGGATATTCAACGTGTTGTGCAAATAGAGTAACAAACCCATTTTCTACGCCTCTCATACTACGAGCACCGTCACTAGTTGCTGAAACAATCTTGGCAATATCTACTTCTCTTTCCTCAAGTGCATTTATAACAGCGTTGCAAATATCTACTCCTTTTGTTGTTGTTGTTAAAGAAATTAAACTTATCAACTTTTCTTTAATTTTGTTTCCCACACAATATCGAAGAAAAATTGCTAATCGTGCTGATCCTGTTATGTCGGTACTTTCATCGAGACAGAGAGAAATTAAGCTTGAAGATTGTATGTCTACTTTTTGCTGATCAGTAACATATTCAGCCATTGCCAAGATTCTATCCTTAACCATGCTTCCTTTATATATTCACCATCACTAAAAGGTTTCCCATGTTTGGCAATAACGTTCGAGGTATAAAAACTTGCAGCAGTTATATTTGAAAGACCGCCAGTAAATTTCGCTAGAGATGTGGATTGAACATTTCTATTTTTGAAATCGAGCAATAAATTTTCTTTGTTCTTGCATACTTTTTTCAAAGCGCGAGTTATGGTTTGTCTGAAAATGTCGTAGATGTTCTACATACAACTGTGCCAGAACATAAAACACATACTGCCTTATTATCTTTACTGATCATACCATATTCTTCAGTCTTCGGGCTTTGAAAATCTCTGCTGCTTGTTGAGTCATTTAATTTTTGTTTTTTCTTTTCACTTGCCATTACAAATATGTAGATTTACAACAATTTATTTGACTGACTTTTTTACGTATAATTTCACCGGAACGCCGTTATACTATGCGTATATCGATTGACTAAAGACTAAAAGCCGAGACATAACGAACGCATAATTTCTGAATTTACAATAGTGATCGTGTTTTTAAATGGCAGAGATCGGAGACATAATTGAAACGTAAAACAAATTATTTTTTATTATTTATTATTATTATTTTTTTGAAAATCGGATGTTCCGTGTTTTTTCATTATCGGAAATATATCAGGCTATATATTTCTTTTCTGAAAACCTCTACAGATTTTTTATGTAAACAACTTGAAGTTATCACACAAAAGATATACATACATATTGTAAAAATTGTTGGTTAGAATAGTTATTTACGTATCGAGGACTGAGAGTAGAAGATTGCGCCTGCGGTTCATATTGAAGCTCAAAGCGAAGCGAGGGATTTTATAGAACCAAGGGCGTAATCTTCCTTTCAGCCTTAGTGTATGTACAACGTTTTATGCACAATTGCATAACTAAATTGTAAAATAAATCATTTTTTCTATTTTGCGTCTAAAATAAAGTCATTTCGATACCCAATTGCGTATCGAAATGGCCTTCATTACGATACGCAAAGTTTTGTTCTTCAAGGTTGGTCACATTGGTCATACAAACGTCAGTGAAAATTAAAACGAATAATTATATAAATAAAATTAATAAGAATATCTTAATTAGTGTTAAATATTTTAATTAATTAAAATAATTAGCAATAATAACAAAATTTCAAATTGACTATTTTTTAATAAAATACACATTTTATGTAAGCTAGTTTTGCAACAAAAAAATATATAGAAATATGATGAAAGTTGAAACGCAGAGCTTACTATTTTGAATTGAAATTTTTAGAAATTTTCTTTAAAACATTAAAACATAAAAAATATTTTTCAAAATTTCAAGACAAAAAATGCAAAATAGAAAAAATAGTATAAAAAACTCGTTTCATAAGACGTTTTATCGCACTTATCCTTTAGAAAACTCCCCGCTGCGCGGGTCGTTTTCTAAACAGATTGCGTGCGATAAAATCGTCGATTATGAAACTAGTTTCTTAATATACTATTTTGAATTTTTTAAGATATATTTCGACATTGACATTTTTTACGAAAACATTCGAAAGAACCAAACATGCTATGATTTTCATTATAAACTTCATAAGTTCATACAATAATTTACGCACCATCGAATCGTAAAACACATTTTGTTTGTTACTAAATTGTAAACGTCATTTATTCGAACTGTTAGCTGACGTTGAAAAGTCATTTTTACTGGCTAGTAGTGTTATGAATTTAACAAGTTAGTAGAGAACATTTTTATTTCTTTGTTTCATATTTCAATTTTTTTCTATGGTTTCTGAGTTTTGAGCAATAATTTGGAAGAAAACAGAATTTGATCATTTTTAATTTTATTCGACTTTTATTTAGTTGATTACAATTTAGTAACAAATAAAATATTATACAAGACACGCGAGGTAACTGGTTTTGCTGGCTCAAGGAGGTAACTAACTCGTCTTCGACTAGTCAGTTATATCCTCCATTCGCCAGTAAAAACCATTTACCTGGCTTGTAATGTAAAATACTATATTACCCACAAACTAATCGTAAAACACATTTTACAACCTATATTTATCATGGCTGAAAGTTGAACTTAATGCTGATTAGAACAAACAAATTAATTATTGTATGAAGTTTATAGAGAAAATCATGGCATATTTAGTATAATTCTCAAAATGTCTAGCGAGTTTAAAAAATTCAAAAACTGATTTATTCTACAATTTAGTTGTGCAATCGTGCGTAAAACGTTGTACATACACTCAGACTGAAAGGAAGATTACGCTCTTGGTTCAATAAAAGCCCTCGCTTCGCGTCGGGCTTCAGTATGAACCGCAGGCGTAGTCTTGAACTTTCAGCCCTCGATATGTAAATAACTATAACATCATAGTTATCGTGGCTGAAAGTTGATCTTTAAGTCCTCCGCAAAATAAAATCCTGTTGCTATATAAAATGTTAGTCTTTTTCTACTTTGCCGCCCGTAAAATAATTGCCCGTAAAATAATTATAAAATTAGAACAAACAAATAAATCATGGCATGTTGAGTTTTTTTTTTTAAATTTTCAAAATGTTTAGCGAGTTTATAAAATTTAAAAACTGATTTATTTAACCATTCAGTTGTGCATTTGTGCGTAAAACGTTGTACATACACTCAGGCTGAAAGGAAGATTGCTTATTTGGTTCAAAGAAAGCCCTCGCTTCGCATCGGCTTCAATATGAACCGCAGGCGTAATCTTCTACTTTCAGCCCTAGATGTGTAAATATCTATATGTGGTTTGTTCTAATTTTATGATTATTTTAAGAGCGATTATTTTACGGGCGGCAAAGTAGAAAAAACACTAATGTTTTATATAGCAACGGGATTTTATTTTACGGCCGTAAAGTTCAACTTTCATTCACGATACCTAGGATGCAAAATGAGTTTAACGATTCGTTTGTGCGAAAAAAATGTTACTCCAGAGTTGTGTAAATTATTTTGAGAAAAAAATCTTTATTTTATATCTTCTCTATAATCTTTATTTATAAATAATTATTTTTATTCAAATTTGTAAACAAACTGTTTTAAATATTGAAGAAATTATTCTGTAGGGTTGAAATGGTTGAACTTTAATTTTATAAATTAATTATTATATTTATTTTAATTATGAAACAAACTTTAATTTTATTATTAAAGTTATATTTTACAAAAATAAAAAATTATGTCAAATAAAATAACTTTGTTTTAAAATATTTAATTTAAAAACCAAAAAGATTCACGTGCCAGCAAATTTTTCATACGTGCCACTGATGGCACGCGTGCCATAGGTTCGCCATGGCTGCTCTACATTGATGCATGTTCGTTGTGTTTTTTGCCGTAATTGTGAGTATGAAGTTTGAAGTGTGAAGTGTGGTTTTTGCCGTAATTGTGAGTATGAAGTAATCCAATAATTATCTGTCGCAATCTTGACGAATGGCATATAAACTGGAAGAGGAGACCAAAAGCTGCACCATGCTGAATATTGAGCTTAATTGAACAACCTTCCTTAAGAATGCCATCCCGTTCGGCAAAAAGATATCATAAAGAGCTCCTAAAAATATAACATTTTTATGATCTGACATTCGAAATATTTATCTTAAAGATAACATAATGGTATCAGAAAGATTTCTTTCGAGCCATCTGGGGGTAACCGAAAGATAACTTTTTTCAAAAGGTCTAAAAGAGATCAATTTAAAGAGAGGATAATTACAAATAAATTAAAATATCAATAAAAATGTTTTTCAAATGTTAACATTATTATTATATCCTTTTTTTTTGTTTTAAACTTCCAATACAATACATTCCATTGCAGCCGGATTCATATATGTATAATTTTTTGATCAAAAATGGTGCGTTTGTTTGATACACAGCGTTTGTTTGTAAACTTTCTTATAAAATGTTATTATGGTATTATGTTTTTATTGTTGTATGTATTTGTTGTTTCATAGTAAATAGCATGCTTTTATTTTCATAGCCATAAAGATTTAGAAAAGTCTGAAAAGTTATTTGAAGTAATTTTAAAATACTGCATGTAAATGATAATCTTTTCAATTGAAAATTCAGATATTTTAAAAGCAAGTTTTTAATTTGTTCAAATGTGATGAATTTTGTAATGACAACCGTTGTCATGACAATTTTAAAATGTCATTCAATCATTTCATTACGCACTTGTGCGTAGCACATATATTACCTTACTGCTACAGACCGTGATTTTATCACAATAAATAAACTATAATGAAACGTTGTAAATTAAATTACAAAATGTGTGCCAATAGTTTGATTAAAGTGATTAAAGCTATCAAGTCCAGAAAATTAATACCACAATTATGCAGTAAACTCTTGTATAGGTTTAAATAATCATAAGAATTTTTTCTCTCATTCAAATAAGCAAGCCCGGCAATTTATTGCAAAACAAATTGTTCAAAACGAGTTTGGGTTAAAAAATAAATAGTCAATTTTGAGAGAGAGTGAATCTATCTTTGTCAGCAGGAAAGCATAAAATAGTAACAGATGAATATATATTACTATTAATATATAAAAAAGGCAAATTTCTTCTTTCCACACATA
Source organism: Diogma glabrata (assembly GCA_963693315.1). Classification (NCBI taxonomy): domain Eukaryota; kingdom Metazoa; phylum Arthropoda; class Insecta; order Diptera; family Cylindrotomidae; genus Diogma; species Diogma glabrata. The sequence goes on from OY856186.1 coordinate 90,929,409, forward strand.
AAAAAATCGCGTAACAACAAACGCCCTCTATTGTACACGACTACACAAAATGAATAAGATTATTATATAATTTTTTAAACATTTCTAACAAAAATTGATCAGATTTAAATTTAATATTTTAGTGAATTCTTTTGTTTATTATTATGTTTCTTGGTTTCTAATTTATATTATATTTTATTCGTTGACAAAATTTACTTTATTATCTTTATAAAGCAAACCACCGACTGACTGACTATGTGTTATTATTATTGTTTCGTTGGATAATATTGATTAGTTGGATAATAGTTATGGTAGCCTAATTGAATTTAATACAAGATGTGAAGAAAAAGTATAAAAAATTTTAAGTTCCCATATGTTAAATAAAATATCCAACCATTGAAATGCTAGCATTGGTTTTAGCCCATAGTAGAAGCCATATAAAATCATTATAGGATGTTTAGTGAGC
>OY856186.1:90930053-91055053 GCA_963693315.1 Diogma glabrata
TCAACGGTAGCAAAACATATGATAATAAATACCCTTAGAGTATATATAAATATAGAGAGAACATAACTTTAAAATTGTATGAAGAGAGACATAAGAAATCGTGTTTGCTAATATGTCATATTCAATTTCTCATTTCGCCATTTGCATTTCTGTTTATTTACAACAACCAACTATTGTATTAAATTATAAATTAAAAACAATTAAATAATTTAAAACGAAACAAAAAGTACAATCTATTATTTTTAGTTGTGCTAATTTTTATAAAATGAATGAAAATAATTACGAGAGTATTTTACATTTATTGTGTTATTTCCAGTGATTTTATAATAGTGAATATTTTATTATTTTATAATGCCCATGTGCAAATATTTAAGTTATGTATACATCCTGAAAGTATATTATGAAAACTAGCTGGCGCCCACTTTTCATCATTGTGTAGTTTATTTTTAATAGATAAAAGATTAAAATTTATATGTTTGGTTAGAATCAAATCCTAATCTGTCATTTTTCTTATTTCTTTTTATATAGTAGCAGAGAGGGAGAAACTATTATTTTTTTGTGGTAGGTTTTTTTTTATAGATTTAAAAGAAACTCGCAATAATTGTACAATTTTGAAGCAAATGAAAAATTTACGCACGTCTTTGGGAAGACAAACCGGTTTCTCTCTCAGAGAAATAAAGGAAAACAAACAAACAAAAAAACGATTTGACAGAAGATCAGTCACGAATAATATTAGTTATGGTGGTCGGTTGTAAATACCCAACTGAAAATTCAAGAAGTAGGAGACAACAGGAAATAAAAATTATCGATTCATACCACATCCAACAACAAGAAGAAGATAATCTGCTGAACAACAACAGAGGTTCAGTTTACAGTTCTTTGTTTACTTTGTAAACCTTAATTTTTTCTGCATACTTTTATATAATTTCATTAGATTTTTTCACTTCAAAAAATTTTTGTTTTAACACCAAATATTTTAAAAAATAAATAAAAACTGTTTTTATCTATAATTAATTCGACAAATTTACTAAAAAGAAACACACCGAATTACTAAACAAATAACTTTTTATTTTTCACTAAAATTGTACATGAAGTTTTCTTCCATTCAAAAAATGACATTTAAACTAAACGAACACTAAAGAAGAACTGAACTTTATTTATTTTTGTTTTGTTCGTTATAAAACGTTAGTGTTACATGATGAGTAAAATTAATATTTATATTCAAAATAGTGTTACCATACATAACTAAATTCAAAATATTACCGTTACATAAAAATATGATCAATTGACGTAACAAAAACAACTTTGTCTTTTCCACTTAAAAATTTGTTAAATTTATTAAAATTATTATATTTTATTATTTTGTTTTTCCTCAAATTGAATTGAATAAATTTTTTAGTATTTAATCAATATATTTCGGGCTAGGCCTATCTTCAGGATTATTAATAAAATAATAAAAAATTATATCACAATCAGAAATAGTAGATTTTTATACAAGTGGTGCAAACGTCTCTTTTTGCGTGACTGAACGGTTTGTCCACGAGACGCGATAACGTCGAGTGGAATAAGTTCAGGAACGCAAAAACGTTTTTGCCACGCGTAGAAAACGCTATTTTTTCTACGCTTGTAAATATAAATGATAATATTTACAAATTCATTTACTAAAAACTTACAAAACGACATATTCTAAATTTTACGTGTTAAATTTTTTGTGTAAAAAATAAACATAAATAAGCATTTTTACCAGTGTAAAATAATGTTATTATTGTGTTCGCCTACAGATGGAATAATAACAGGCGAACACAATACCCACTAAACTTTTTGTTACTAGTATAACACGTCTTTAGTTTGTTATCATTCATAAGAGTGCGTTAGTGGAAGTGAGAAAGGCATATATCTCTTATAGTGCCACTGCTTATACGCACATACGAAAAAGATCGAAACTATTGTATGAGAACAATTTACAATTGTGTTTTTACGTTTTATGTACATATGTCGACCATTTAATTTTAATAAAGTGAATTTATAATTAAAGTTATTAATCATATTTAAATTTTTAAATATAATTGTAAACGTAAGTACTTATATTTATATATAAGTAAATACTCAAATTTTAAAACATTATATATGTTATTCTTTTAGCTTAACCCCATTTTATTTTTTCAGATTGATATATGATAATTAATAACTGTATATATAGTACTATTTTAAATATATATTTAAGAAATATTTTTATATTTATTTATTTTATTACAGATAATAAACAACTTAAACAAAATTATTAAAATGTATTTTATTTACAAAAATTCCAAATTCTATATCAAGGTGGTTACACGATTTAGGTTTACCAAGACAAACTAAAGACATGTCTGACCAGACAAACTAAAGACACGTCTTACCAGACAAACCCTATACATGTTATACAAGACGAGGTGGGACATTTTGTTCGCGCGGTCTTGGGTTTGTCTTGGTCTTGTTACTATAACGCGTAAATAGTATGTTACTAGTAAATCTGGTATAACACTTTTACTGGGTAATAACATTATTTTACACTGGTAAAAATGCTTATTTATGTTTACTTTTTACACAGTAAAATTTAGATATGTCGTTTTGTAAGTTTTTAGTAAATGAATTTGACAATATGAATAATGAAAATAGTTCATATATTTTCTCTAAAAACTTTTACAGATATTACAGATATTTTTTTACCGACTGGAAGTCATCGTTTAAAGTATAAATTTAAAAAATTGTATGTTAAAAACAACATTAAAAACCACTAAAAATAAATTTTTTAATAAAATTTATTTATTTATTTAATAAATTTTTTTTTGGCGGAAAGAACTCAAGAGAATATATTTTATATCTGACAGTTAATTATCGGAGGAAAAAATTATACAATATATCTGATACAAATTTTATTTTATCGCTCCGAGCTTTCCGATATAGAAAAAAAACACACTCATTATTAGTTTAATTAATTAATTACACACAATTGATATAATGGTTAGTTTCGATTCGATTCGATCGAAATATTCAAAATATTCAATCCCTTCAAAATACTGCGATATTGACAGAAATAAACACAGCAACCAAAACAACAACAGAAACAGTAAATCAAATTCAATCTCAAATATTCAATCCTTTATATAACCACCACCTGTAGGCGACCACCGAAACTTATTTACTTTCAGTCCTAGTGACTGAAAACATTTTCAGTCACTATTTAGAAAAAGTTTCCCTTTCACATAGGTTTCACTATACATTAAAATGACATTTTCGTAGCTTGAAGTAGAAAAAATAAATTTTTGACATAAATTATATAAACAAAAATTGATATACAATTTAAGATGAGTTACTATGTTATAATTAACTTAAAAAATGGTAATCAAGTGAAATATATAGATTAAATAATAAAAATTTTATTCAATTAAAACGGGGTAATTTGAGGAAAAACAAAAAAATAAAATAAAAAATTTTAAACCCGGCAAAACAAGGTTACAATATGAATATTATATTTTATGTCGACCGGTTTCGTATTTTAATACATTATCAAGACTAAACTAAAAAGCATAAATTAAAATAAAAACACAAAAATCCAGAAACATCTATAAAATTACATAAATATAAAAAAAATATTGCGACGCTGATGCATAGGCTGACTTCACCACAGCTCTGGAAACATAGTGTTCTGGATATATAATGAGCTAAGATCCATCAAATACTTTAATTAAAAGCTAACCAATGTTATAGATTTCGCGTAGTTCTAATTATAAAAATATTAAAGAAAACAGTAGTATCCCATCAAACATAAATTCTGTTGTACGAGAAAAAGCAAAAAAAAAATTTAACCGGAAGTGGCAAACAGGAAGTTGGGATGCAGAACTGTTGTGAACTGTACTAAATGGCTATGTATCAAGTTTCATCTAATTCGATTTTCAGGTACAGATGTTATTGAGCTTTAAACAAACAGGTGCTCGGGATACCCCTCACCACACTCTAAAAACTTAAATTTTAAGATTGTGATATCATTGCTATAAAAATTGTTAATTTATCAAATTTTTAATGAGTTTAAACATTTCAAGTGTAAAAAAACGAATGACAAATGTTTTGGGTAGAAATTTCAGTTATTTTACACACAAAGTACGTTTTTACACGGCATTCGCTATTTCACACTATTTCTGTGCGATCTTACATTTATTTTGTGTAATTTCAATTTTAAAGCACATTATGTGTGTGAATTTGCGCATAAAATTGAAAAAGTACATACTGTCAACATGTTTTCTATTGATTTCGCATAAGTATCGAAATCGACTTGAAGACGCTAGGTTTGTGTTACCGAAATCAAAAATATTAAAGGTAAAGTTGTTCTTAATTCAAAATAATTATGAAGAAATTGAGAGAATTTTTTGTTTTTTAGTTTGGCGATTCACTTCATAAAATACGTCTAACAACCCAATAAATAATACTCCATGGATCTCCATTATAAGTAAGGAATTATTGTTATGTTTCACTTTTAACAGATTTATAATATATGTTTAAACATTAAATGTTTCAAAAACTCATCTCTAAAACTTTATTTTACAGAAAATTCTTAGATTTGGCAGTTTCAACGTTTTGGCAGTTTTGCAGTGATGTAAAAGTGTTACAGTGATTTGGCAGTGTTACAGTGATGTTTTACATTGTGAATTTTATAAATTATATGTAATAAATTTAAGTTATTGTATATTTTATAAATAAAATAAATATGATTTAAACAAAAATGTTTTGTAGAACCTCACAATTTCCATACACTTTAAAAACTCGAATTATAAAGACGTAAATTTACCATTAAAATAAGCCTTAATTTACATCTTTTTTTAAGTAGTATTCCTCCTGCAGTTGAAAATTCCATCAACAAGTTGTATTGTAATTATTTTACGACAAAATACGTAAATATTAATCCTTTTGTTGTGATTTTACGACAAAAAGTGTAAAAATACAACCAAAGTTTTAAATTTTGTAGATTTTGTTTTTTTACTTCCTTCGTTGTAAATTTACGAACAATATGTACGAGTAAATTACACGAGTCAAGAATCAAAAAACTTTAAAATCAGAACGTAGTGTTATATTTATTTTGTAAGTTCTAATATTGGTAAAAAAAATTGTTTATAATTTAAGCCGTATTTTATTTGCCAAATTACACTAACAATTTCATGTATCCAAATCCAATTCTGACAAAATAGTAGGTTTTGAAAAATCAGAATTGTATTTTAGTTCGCGTACTCAACACTTAATTTGCTATCCATCATTTTTTATTTCTAAAAGTTGTCAGAATTTCAAAATTTTGAAGTTTTGACAATTTGACTTTTGTAATTATTAATTAGTATGAGAAGTAAGTATAATAAGTATAAGTAAGAATAAGTAATGTAAGTATATTAACACGCAGAACTATCAAATTATAACACCAATAAAAAATTAAATAAATAAGTTTGCTGATTTTTATATTTTTTATTTACTTTCTGAACAAGTAATACCAACTTTCAGCAAACATTTGATAATGATAATCGAAGTATATGGTTCATTTTATTTGAAAATTGCGTTGTGACAGTTCAATGCGAATTCCGATTGGGCAAATAAAGTACTACTAAAGATTGGTGTTTTTGTGAAGAATTAAGCTTAGAACTGTTTATAATGTTTAAGTGTTTTACTTGCAATGTAAGGTTTTCTTTCATAGAAAATTATAATAAGCATTTTTATAAGCATAAATATAACATATAATAATTTTCAATCAATTTTCAATCTCATTGTTTTAGAAGCCATCCAATACAAAATAAATATAATTTAACAGCCCTCAGTTCAAAAATATATAGTTGTAGTGTGGCAAAGTGTTCCTTTAAATCAAATAAGTGCAGTGAAGTGATTGCTCATTTACAAAATCATATTAGAGCTAATAGTAAAATTGTATGTCCAGTGCCTCATTGTTATAAGCAATTCACAAAAAACTAAGCATTTAAAGTTCATATATTTCGTAACCATAAAACGTAAAATCAAGTTTTAGTAAAATCAAGTGATAGTTTAAATACAAAAAATGTAAAATCAAGTGATAGTAAAATCAAGTGATAGTTTAAATACAAAAAATGATCAAGTATCATACACTGAATTTGTAGAATCCACTTCTCATGATCTTGTGAGAACTGAAGATCTTAATGATATCGAAAATAGTTCTCAGATTAAACAAATTGCGTTCGAAGATTTATTTATTAAGCTAAAATATAAATTCAAAGTGTCGGATGTAGCATTACAATTTGTTTATGGCGAAATTTTTTCAATTCTTGATTTAGAAAATATAAATCATAAAATCAATAATGCCTATGAGAATGTCTTTTTTCCAAAAAAAATACTACAAGATCTTAATAAATTTAGTTCTGCATATAAACGAGTAGAATATATTAAGCAAACACTTCCTTATATGTTAAGCCACGAGAAATAGTTTTAGGAACCGACAACTATCATAACAAGTGTTTTTTCCACTATGTGTCAGTAGTAGACACCATTAAATCATTGTTAACAGACCCCATATTTTTTAAATTAATTCATGAGGAAAAATTCACCAGGCCGAATGTTTTTATGGATTATAACGACGGTTATCTGTACAAGCAAAATATTTTTTTCCAAAATCAATCGCGCAACATAGAACTTATTATTTTTCAAGATGCTTTCGAAATTTGCAATTCTCTGGGTTCATCGAGAAAAAAACATAAACTAGTCGGTGTTTATATGGTTATAGGAAATCTTGATCGGAAACATCGAACACAAATTCACAATATACAGCTAGTTTTGCTGTGTAAAGAAAAGTTTATAAAATTATTTGGATTGAATAAAGTTCTGCAACCCTTAGTAAACGATCTTATCAATTTGGAAAATAATGGCATTACATTTTATGATTTTTTCTCTAAAACTAATAAAACAATTTATGGTAGTCTATACGCTATGACCGGGGATAATTTGGGTAGTCATCAAATTGGTGGTTTTGTAGAAAACTTCAGCACTTCCAAATATCTATGCCGATGGTGCTACTATACTCGGAATTGTATCATGGATTATGATTTGAAACCAATAGGTAGAAGAACTGTGGAGAGCCACACATTAGATATTGCATCGATAGCAGATTTTGGGCCAGTTAATGGAGTTAAATTTAACTCTATATTAAATAATCTAAAACATTATCATATATGCAAACCATTATCATATATCCACCTTGTATAGCGCACGATTTGTTTGAAGGGATTATACCATATGATTTGATGTATATTTTAAAATATTTTTCAAAATCAAAATTAATTTCTTTTGATGTCATTAATCTTTCTCTTGATTCTTTACGAAAACAATTTAAATTATCTTTATCATTTCCAAAAATTGATATCACTATGGGAAAAGTTCCTGGAAAAGCGGACGAAGTGTGGCATATACTAATATTAATGCCACTTGTTTTATTGATGCATGTTGAAAATTACCTCGATACAGTTTGGAAATTCTTATCAGCAATGATAGAGATGTGTCGGTTGATATGTGCTGCTGAAATATCAACTAGCCAGATATCTTTACTTTCTTACTATATAGATCTATATTTTGAATATCGAAGAGATTCATTTCCTTTTTTAAAATTAAGACCGAAACATCATTACATTTATCACTATCCTGAATTAATTCAAAAGTTTGGACCACTTAAATATTTATGGACAATGTTTTTTGAACAGAAAAATAAATTCTTTAAAACGTCATGTAAAATTGCAAGAAATTTTAGAAATATAACTTTCACCCTGGCCGAAAATCACCAATTAATGCAAGCCACGATCTTTAAAGATCGGTTTAAAATTAATATTAGAAGCGAGAATGTTGTTAGACTTAAACCATTTATGTTCAATGTTAGTTTACCCGAAAAATTTACATTTGTTACAAAAGAAATAGAATATTTAAGTATTACTTATAAAGAAAATTATTTTATTCTGATAAATTGTGATGAACAAGGAATTATTGGGATATTAAATATTAAAGCAATATTTTTGGATAATTCGTATGAAAAAGTAATTTTTTATGGTGCTTTGATTAAAATGTGGTACAATGAATGCAAGATCCTCTATGAAAGTTGTCCACAGGATGGCTCCTATTCAACGTGTGAGATTGAAAAACTATTAATAAGAAAACCGTTAAATATTTTTAAACGAAATAAGAATTACTATTTCTCTCCCTCATGTACATTTGTAGACAATCATTTCTTAGAATATCCCTAGTAGCACAAAAAGGTTTTATAGTATTTTTCCAAGGTCTTTTAAAGAAAAGTAGAAAGACAACATATTTGTCTTTAAGAAGCATTTATAGGGGCCTATAAAGCCCATTTGGCGTATGAAGTATAAAGACAATTTCTCCTTTAAGTTTTCTTTGAAGAAGCTCGGTAAAGTATCTCTTCAAGACTTTTTAAAGGTACATATTAAGGATTAACTAAAGCATGTTTTAAAAGACAAACTTCTTGTTTGGACCCTTTTAAAATAGCTTTTAAAGTGAAATAATAAATTCTTTAAAAAAGATTATGTAAAATCTTTAAAAGAAGTCTTTTAAAGGTCGTTAAAATACATTTTATAAAAAAAACTAAAAAAATCATTTTCTTGTTTAATTACTCTTTACGAATTTCTGTCTGACAAACTTTACTAACTCTAGTATCTGAAATCATTATTAGAAACGGGATTTAAATGTTATATAATTTGGTATACTAAACTTTGTTACCTGTTGGATTTGAACCCGCGACCCATCATTTACCAGTCATGAACGCTATCCACTAGACTACCTGTAATTTACTTTAGTAAAACGATGTATGCGAATCAAAACTTTCATAAATTGGCTTTGTAATGTGTTATATAAAGACAAAAATGGTCGATAATGTGCATAAAATTAGCTCAAATAAATGTTCTGTTTTATCGACCAAAAGATTTATTTAAAATCATTACGATTTTACCTCAAATATAAAAAAGCTAGCAAAGGATTAATTTATCGAATCCATAACTGCTGAGTTTAATAAATTTATTCAAAAACAAAAATTTAATGTAATGTAAATGTTATAAACGGATATGAGAAATTTGTGAGATGACCTCTGATTCATCTCTGTGTTTATATTTGTTATCATAAAGGTATATAGCTTTATAAAAATGTGTTTATTCCGTATGTCAAATTTCTATAGTTTTCACATGAAACTCGCTCAAAGTCGAACCATCTAAAATTAATATAAAATTTGTCGTTGAGTATTAAAAATATGAGCCGTGCGTGGAAAACAATTAAAAGAAGTGGTACGTATTACCGAAAATTAAAATTAGAACGTGAAACTTTCGAACATAAAGTGCGAAAGGTGAAAAAGTTTTTGTTGTCAATGCGGAGTAATACAATCAATAGCATTACTGATTTTAATACCTCTGAAGCAACTGAAGGACAACAGCCAACTACATCGTCTTTATCACCCTTCTTGTCTGGAGCACCAATTAACGATTCCGAGAGCAATAAAGGAACAAAACAATCCGAAATGGAAGCAGTAAGTAATAAGGACAATAACTGCAACAACTTTTATGTAACGAGCATCGAAGATAATGAAATTGATTCAGTAGATTACAATGAATCAGATGGTGACGATGAAGATCATGATTTATCACTCAATGCTAATTTTCAAACCAATTTAAGAGATTGGGCTTTGCAATACCGTATCAGTCATATGTCGTTGAATAGTTTATTGAAAATAATTAATACACATTTGGGAAAAAATTCTATGCCACAAGATGCAAGAACTCTGCTACAAACTCACCGGAGTGTTATTCCGGTGCAAACAATCACTGGTAACGGCGAATACTGGCACAATGGATTAAGAAAATGTTTGCATAGTGTTTTTCTAGATTTAAACAAGTCCATTTCAATCTCTTTGAATATCAATATTGACGGAATCCCAGTGTTTAATAGTTCGAAAGTAGTATTTTGGCCTATTTTGTTTAATATTTTTGAGTTACCCAAGCTAACCCCGATGGTGGTTGGGATATATTGTGGTGCATCAAAGATAACTGATGTTGACACATATTTTTCGCCACTTGTTGATGAATTGGAAGAAATAATGACTAGCGGATTGTATATAAACTCACACTAAGTCAGTGTGTCATTGAGATGTTTCGTTTGTGACTCGCCAGCGCGTGCTTTTGTCAAAGGTTGGTATGTTTTATGATAAAAACTGCATATTTTAACGCTTAACGACGTTTCATTTTACTTTTTATAGGCACTGCAAATTTTAACTCACAACACGGTTGCTTAAAATGCACTACAACTGGCATATATTCAAATTTTTCTCGAACTAATGTTTTTTCCCGAAATTGATTGCGAAAAACGCACGGATGAGGGGTTTAGAAATAAAGCGTATGAACCCCGTCATAAAGTGCCGACACCATTTCTTCGATTACCCATAGACATGATTAACGCATTTCCAATTGGTGATTCCCTGCATCTACTACCTTTGGGAGTTATGGAGCGGCTTCTTTATGGGTGGCGTGATGGTACGTTTAACAAGCCCTCAAAAAATCGAAGTAAATATAACACAATCAACGACGATCGCCGCTGTCGTATATCATAGTCAAGATTCTCTTTACAAACTACAAACAAAATTTCATCATACCTAAAAGATTGTACTTTGCCAAAAGAATTTCAACGCGCTACAAGGGGATTGGACTGCCTCAGTCATTGGAAAGGAACGGAATATAGGTCGTTTTTGCATTATGTTGGAATCGTTGCTTTAAAAGATCATTTAACAGTTGATGCATATGAAAATTTTCTTTTATTGTTCTGCGCTGTTACTATATGCTCATCAAAACGATATGTTGAACATCTGCATGTCGCTCGTTGCATGATAGATGATTTTATTGAAGGTTATACAGATTTGTACGGGATCGATTATATTACAAGCAACGTGCATAATTTATGTCATCTTGTGGATGAAGTGGAAAAATTCGGTGAGTTGCCCACATTCACCGCATATCCTTTTGAAAATATGCTCGGTAGAATAAAGCACTTTGTGCGTAGTGGAAATCGTCCACTAGCACAGGTGGTAAAACGAATACTGGAAGATTACGACAACAACAGTCCTTCAAAGAAGATCTACAATATAATGGATATATTAGACAACAGAAGTTGCACACAACCATCCGTTGTTCTCAAAGAATCGTGTGGGAGCACCAACATTCCAGAATACCTAATAACACAGATCCGAAACCCTGATGAATATTACAACGGAACAATAGGTTACTATTATGCAGTTGAAATTAATGGAGAATTTACTCTCTCAGCAGCTAAAGAGAAAAAAAGCTGGTTTCTGACAAATTTAGACAAAATTGCCCGATTGACAAAAGTGATTTCAGTAGGCAAAAGCAATGTGAAATTGTGCTATTCTGCATATTCAACAAGTGAAAGTTTCTTTAATACTCCATGTGAATCCAAATTATTAGGTATTCATTCTGTTCGTCGTAATTGCAATTCACTTTCGAAAATAGCAGATATCAACTGTGTGCAATGTAAAGTTGTGTGCCTGAAATATGAAAAAGCGACATGTATGTTTTTTGCCATTATTGCACACACAAAACTGTATATAACTCAATAAACCTCGCAGTTTGTACACAATAAAGATAAGTAATTTTTATATATATATGCCGACATTAGTTTATTAATTATATCCAAACATGAGTCTAGGATGTTCAAACGTAGTCATTTAATGAAATATTGTAAGAGCTTGAACTTTCATTCTTTAACGTTTGTAAAATGCATGAGTGAAAAATATTAGTCCTAGAGGAGCATTTAATTGAACAACGTATATTATTATAAAAGAATAAAACATAAAAATTTACATTTACAAAATAAACATAAACAATAAAATAAACATTACAAAATAAATATAAACATTTGTTAACTTCATTCATCAAACATATTATTTCTCCTCTCCTATTATTTCGTTCATTAAACATATTATTTCGCCTCTTCTATTATTTCTTCTATTATTTCGCCTCTCTAGTCAACCGATTTGATGCATGAGTCTGCCGTCGTACAAATTGACTAATCTCAGAAGCCTATAGAAATAAACCAAACATTAAAATGACAGCTTAGTTTCTACCATACAAATATAAAATGTCTTACATACCGCAGACAACTCATTAATGATGTTCACATCTTTTATTTCGTGGCCAAAATGTCTACCAAAACCATCATGATCATCTGTACTGCTAGTGGAATTTTTATTTTCGTTGATTTCACTGCCTTTACGAATAATGGTAGGGTCTGGAAATGTGGCAAGTGTCATTTTCTCAACAATATTTTTGTTATTGCATGGTGTCCTAAGAAGATTAATTTCCGTTGTGGCTGATTTAAGCAAAGGATTCGCAGGCGTCTTATCTGCGACAACGGATCTATTCTCTGCTAACACGATTAAATTTTCTTTTTGTTTATCTGCACACAAGATTTTAGCAGTAGTTTTTCGGTTTTTAATGCGAGAAACCCGAAGTCCTTTGACCTTTGATCTTGCGCCGCTAGTCCCAATAGCCACATTCTTCAACCAACAATCACACATGGACATTGTAAAGTTTTTGTCCACCGAATTACACAAGTCAAAGAAAAATTTTCGAATACGGATAAACTGACTGAAGCATTCTTTTGTTCTGCAATCCTTCTTTGCAATGCCAGTCCAAGAAACATGGTCGAAAAATGCCCTTGTGAACACTTTGTCGACCAGATCAAGTGGCACATTATTTCCTCTCAAATGAGAACTCCGTGCACGATCATCTGCTAAATGTGCTAACTTTTTACAAAAAATACAGGATAATTATAGACAAAAATTTTGCACGATAGAATCCGTATATATAATATACATACCATTGCTTCCTCATATTTTTCACTTTTCAAATTTTCTTCGAACAAAATTGCGTCTTCAGCTGTGTCGATTATTGCAAATTTAAAGTGAATGTGCTTGTTCTTTACCAGTGCTTGGACACTTCTTCCCTTAATTAGTACATCGTACAATTCGTCAATTTTCTTCATTGTGTCTTTCAATTCTACACGCATTCTCCGTACTTCATCAGTTAAGACATTGATGTTGGCAAGCAAGGACACCGTGGATGTTTCATTTTCAATAGCTTCCATAGCTTCCCAACCTGGCACTGTTTCAATAATTCGTCCGTCCGTCCATATATGACTGTTTAGCAGCATCGGAGATCTCCTGATTGTATGGCTCTTCATTCTGATCGCTTGAATTTATATTTGAAGGACTTACGACTGTGATGGTTTCTGATGACGGAACAGAAGCACTAGCATCTTCAGAAGTTGTTTGTAAGATTGGAGGTGGCGATGAAGCAATAGAAGCTACCGATTTCACATCAATATTCAGTAAAGATGGTGAAACTTGCTTTAATATCTCAAGGTCATACTTTTCATCAAGTTTTGATTTTTTTTGCTATGAAGAAACGTGATTTGTATCAATATATAGTTCATCAAATGTTTTGCCTTTTTTATACTTACATTCAACATGGCAGAGTAGTTTTTCTTACTACAGGTCACTCTTTTTGAGCGACGGCGCTGAGAATTCATTTCGTTTTCTTACTCAAAGTTTATTTTCACAAAAATTTTTATGAGTAATTGTTAACTGTGTTATTATAAATCAATTGATGTTTTTCAATCAATACTTTCTAGGAATATTTGTACAAATATAAAAACCAGAAATTAGCAATAACAAACCTACGCAAACACAAGTAAACAGGCACGAACAATTAGAAATCACAAATTGTTTTAGTCAATGCCTCGGTTTAATCTGTTTGTTATTTGTTTTTAAGCGAAAAATGTTTCGTTTTTTTTCTATCGTGCCGTTCGTATTTTTTTTAAAGTTTTTAAATATCTTTAAACAGGATTATATAAAGACTTTTCCACATCTCTTGTTTTAATAGCTTTATAACAGTGTTGTTAAAAATATTTGAAATATTTCTTTGAAATATTTTTATAATCTGCATTTGCACGAAACTATAGAGGCTTAATTTTGTTACAAAGACTAGTGTTTTTTTAACATACTGTAAAAAACTATAAACGAGACATACCACCACGTCACTTTATAAATAATTTTAAATCTACTATAAAAGACTTAACAAAGCCATTTTTAACATATCGCTTTTATATTTCTTTATAAACTACATTTGCAGGAAACAATAGAGGCATAATTTTGCTACAAAGCCTAGTGTCTATTTATTAGCAATACCAAGCAATAATAAAGTCCATTTCCCCGATTTCAACTTTATAAGCTCGATTTTTGTCTTCATAACTTCCCCGTGTGCTACTAGGGTATAATTAGTAGTTTTTAGAATATTTCTATAAATGTTTAACTTAAATTAAATTTAAAATTAAATTGATATAAGTATATAATATTTTTTAGAAATAAGTCTTAAACATTTTGCATTAAAACATAATAACACATTAAAAATAATAAAATAAATAATATAGAACCATCATACTTGAATTAAAGCTAGAACTTTAACTGTTGTTAGTGTTTAATCACTTATTTATATATCTTAACAATTTAAAAATTATAACAATATGGATAAGGGTTATCTGGAGCTGTAATAGAGCGATAAAAAAAACATTTATGGCAAAATGTTGTATGAAAAGTTTAATGGAAAAAGGTATGTAAATAAAAATATGTTATAAACAAAAGCAGTTTTTAATTTTTTCTATAATTACAGCTAACAGTTATGAAATATATGGCACTAGAATTTTATTAGAAACCGATGGTACTGAAATCTGCGATGATGATGTTTTAAGTTTCTACATAGCAGAAAAACATATTTTTATGCTACTCAGCTATTTTATTTTATTTATTTATTCATTCCCAATCCAACAAACAGATAAATCCAATTACATGTTGGTGATATTTTACACAAAATTAGTACAATTATATATAAATAAACAAAACACTTAATTAACTTATATAACACTCAATTAACTTGAATTAATCAAAAAAAAAATAATAAAGAATAATCAAAAACAAAACAAACTAAAAATTTATAAACTGCAATAAATGCACTGGCAATAATCAAAAACAACAAAAATGAAATGTAAAACTGATTTTAAAAAAATAAAAAAAAAGACACAAAAATTTGTCAAATCAAACAAGCTACATCTAAACTTAATATTTTAATATATTTTAATAGCTATGATGAAGTATGGACACCCGATATAAAGATATCAAGTCCCTCAGATTCAATTGCAGTAAATACTACGCATGAACTGAGTGAATTTTTAAATATTTCAAACGAACTTGTTTTTGAAAATATGAAACCGCAACAATCAAATCAAACCAGCATAAATAACATAACAACTGAAGATTCTACTTCATTTGAAACTACGGTTAATATGCGAAATAGTGATTGTACATCTTCGTCTTCAAAAACCACAACCTGTCCATTAGTGTTTTCTAATTTTTTAATACCATTCGAAAAAATACCATCTGATATAAGGGAAATGCTGGAAAACAAACGAACACTTGGGGAAAGATTAAATTGTTTAGCAAATTTACTAATTGACGAATTAAGAAACATTTCAATTTTCATTCCAATGTCGGTAATAAGAAATGTGGCGCAAAAAATGGCATGTACCTACCCTGACTCGTTAATCCAGAAAGATAGTGAGGGTAATATTATATCCAGTATTCCATTCCCCCTAATTACGATTATGAAAAACCGAAATTGCTTTCTAAATCGATCACCCAAACGAGTTCTAACAGAGTTTGAACCAATCATTCCAGGAACGGAAAAAAGCCTGTGTTTTAAAGCAAACTTGTGTAGATTGGTAACCTACTAGCTTACCAAATGGCGAAACTATTGACAGCGTAAAATCAAAACAACTATATTTACAAAATGTATATAATCAGGGTTTTGTTTTATCGGAAGAACGCAGCACCGTAAAACAATTTATGAAAGACTGCTTCGCCATGCAAAGAAAATTTTTGAATAACCGTAGCAAAATTCCAAGTGTGGAAAATATTAAAAAAGAATTACCGTTTCTTTTTGATAAGGATTATGCATTTATTCATTTTCAAGAGCTTATGGCGTTTGATGTTGCTAATTTGGAAAATGTCTTTAAAATGAAACGTAAGGCGATCTTTAATTTTTTCAAATTTAAAAATAATTATAATAAGAATAAAAAAATGTAAGAGATCATGACTGTTTAGACATCGACATTGTGAGATTAGTATTTCTTTATTTTAAAGAAGAAATATCTTCATTGTATAAAGATTTTAAAGTAAGATATAAATCTTAAAGTGAATTTGCGTATTTTAAATGTTGTCTTTTATTCGCAGCTCGGTACTACTTTAGAGGAGATCAAAGATTCATGTAACATAAACACACCATGGATAGCCATTAATCATTATAAGTACGTTTGAAAGCTCTATTGAAATATATTTACAATTTTATAATTATATTTTTTTATTTTACAGAAACGTCGATTCAAAATGATGATGAAGAAACGGCGTACATTTTTATTGAACGCGTTCTTGTCGCAGAATACACAGGAGAAACAAAATTAAATTTAATAGCCTTGAGTTTAGCTTTTTTTTATAACTTTAATATGTTATATCCGAAAGAGATATCTCAAACAATGGAATTCTTTATTAGATATTGTTTTAAACATTATTCTGAAAATGTAAGAGGTTCTAAAACACATATGAACAATTTTTCAAAAATTAATAATCTAATATTAAAATTAAGGGGAACAGAGAATTGAAATATGAAGCAAAAATTGAAATTTCCTTATGCTTTATAATTTGGTTTTGTATTATAATTTTTAAATGAATTTTTAAATTATTTTAGTTTTATGAAATAAAGTTTTATATATTTATGCAGTAAAAATATTTTCGTATTTATTTCAAATACACCTTTAATAATTTATACATATGTTATTATATAATATGCAGTTAAATCGGTGTAAAATAATGTTGAAAAATACGTCTGAAGTTGTTATTTTACACAAAATTAAGTTTAGTAATACACTTTTAGGTGTATTTTTACAGTTCATGTTACACAAAATTAAGTGTAGTAATACACACTTTAGTTTATTTTTACAGTCAATGTTGCACAAAATTAAGTTTATTAATACACACATAAGTGTATTTTAACTTACAACTAATTGCGTATTTTTCCTGATTTTAAAGCGGTGGTTGAAAATTGCCCTTATTATAAATGGTAACTGAATGCCTTTTATAATAAATGTAAATTTACACAATTTTTTTTTAGAGTGTGCAAATGATATTGAGGAAATAATTCCCAGCCTACAATCTGCTATAGACAAGCTAAATGAATACTTTAAAAAATGGTGTATAAACATAAACTACAGCAAAACTCAAGCCATATATTTTTCAAGGCGGCGTGCAAAAAAATGTCTACCAAATTCCACCTCACTCCACGTAAATGGAGTACCAATCACTTGGTCCAACTCTGTTAAATACCTTGGCTTAGTCCTAGATAGAAGATTAACTTTTAAAGACCACTTCGAAAAGCAAATTCGTACACTGTACAGTATGCTTAACAAAAAATCCAAGCTGTCAATCGCGCATAAACAACTCATCTACCTGATGATAATACGACCTACATTGACATACGTGTCACCAGTCTGGTACAATTGTGCTGAAATACACAGAAAAAAGCTCAAGTAATACAAAATCGTTGCCTAAAAAGCATTCACGGACTACCAAATGACTACTTAACAGATATATTACACGAAAAAGCCAAACTCCCTACAATACATAATTACATATACATGATCACGAATAGTTTTAAATTGAATACTTATAATGCAAATAATTCACTTATACAATCTGTGTTTCAATAACATCACAAAATAAAATCTCACACACCTTATCATAGGCGTTAGCATAAGTTTATCATTTAAGTAGATTAGTCGTATTTTAAGTTTTTTATTTCTGTTAAATTAATTTTAGTTACACATACATGTATAAACCATACAAATTAAAACAACATTAAACATCAATAATTACATCTAAATTTAAGTAAAATAATCTAAACCAAATTAAATAATATAAATATTATGAGCTGTAAAGTTAAATGGAAAAAAACTGTTCTCTCAAATCTTGTATAAATTAGTATTTGTATTTTAACTTACAACTAATTGCGTATTTTTCCTGATTTTAAAGCGGTGGTTGAAAAATTACCCTTATTATAAATGGTAACTGAATGCCTTTTATAATAAATGTGAATTTACACAATTTATTTTTTAGAGTGTATATAATGCCATATAATTCTTTTTTCCACATATTAAAATTTGTAATATTACAACATTTTGTGTAAAAACTCACAAAAAATTTATTTTTATTACACATTAAAAATTCGTATTGTTACACAAATTCTGTGAATTCCTACAGATAATATGTTTTTTCACATATCAAAATACGCAGCTTTACACAAAATGTTTGAACTTATTTTACACATTATTTAATGTAAAGTTTGTAATTTACACAGCAAAGTATTTTTACTATTATTATAGTAGGCAACCCATTTCCTACTATTATAGTAGTGATTTTTTCTTAGAGTGCACTTTGTTCACTATCGCTCAAAAACTAATCAGTTCCTTGCCATACATAGTTGCATCTTTTTCCAAAGTGTCATCAAAATTTATTCACGAACGAATGCTGTGTGCTCCAACAAACATTGAAAAAATTGGTGACACAGTAAACAGGTGTTCGGGAGGCCCCCCGCCACTTACTTCAATATTGTTCAAAAACTAATTAGTTCTTTGTTATTTAAGTCTCCATCTTTTTTCTAATTGTCATTAAAATAAATTAATGAATGAATTCTGTATACTCCCAACAAACTTTAAAAACAAAGTGTGAAAAGTTAGCATTTGTATGGTAGACCCCCCACCTCTTTGATCAATGTCTCCCGAAAAATGATAATTATCTTCTCACACTAATTGAAACCTTTTCCATAAGTTTCATCATAATCATTTCATTATTGTAGGCTGTAGTGTGATTAAAGACACTGAAAAAATGGAAAAATTAAAAAAAAAATTTTTTTACCGGAAGTGAAAAACCGGAAGTTGGTATGCAGAACTGTTGTGAACCGTACTAAATGCTTATGTTAAAAGTTTCATCCAATTCGATTTTCAGGTACAGATGTTATTGAGCTTTCAAAAATTTAGGTGTATGGGACACCCCCCCCACCACTTTGTTCACCTTCGCTCAAAAACTAATCAGTTCCTTGCCATACATAGTTGCATCTTTTTCCAAAGTATCATTAAAATTCATTCACGAACGAATGCTGTGTGCTCCCAACAAACATTGACAAAATTGTGACACAGTAGACAGGTGTTCGGGATGCCCCCCGCAACTTACTTCAATATTGTCCAAAAACTAATCAGTTCTTTGTTATATAAGTCTCCATCTTTTTTCTAATTGTCATTAAAATAAATTAATGAATGAAGTCTGTATGCTCCCAACAAACTTCAAAAACAAAGTGTGAAAAGTCAGCATTTGTATGGCAGACCTCCCGCCACTTTGATCAATGTGTCCCAAAAGATGATAATTATCTTCTCACACTAATTGGAATCTTTCCATAAGTTTCATCATAATAACTTCATTATTGTAGGCTGTAGTTTGCATAAAGACACTAAAAAAATGGAAAAATTACAAAAAAAAATTTTTTACCGGAAGTGAAAAACCGGAACTTGGGATGCAGAACTGTTGTGAACCGTACTAAATGCTTATGTGCCAAAATTCATCCAATTCGATTATCAGGTACAGATGTTATTGAGCTTTCAAAAAAACAGGTGCTCGGGACACCCCCACCACTTTGTTCACTATCGCTCAAAAACTAATCAGTTCCTTGCCATACATAGTTGAATCTTTTTCCAAAGTTTCATCAAAATTCATTCACGAAAGAATGCTTTGTGCTCCCAACAAACATTGACAAAATGGTGACACAGTAAACAGGTGTTCGAAAGGCCTACCAGCATTTAGTCCAATATTGTCCAAAAACTAATCAGTTCTTTGTTATTTAAGTCTCCATCTTTTTTCTAATTGTCATTAAAATAAATTAATGAATGAAGTCTGTATGCTCCCAACAAAGTTTAAAAACAAAGTGTGAAAAGTCAGCATTTGTATGGTAGCCCCTTGATTCGTTCCTTTGATCAATGTGTCCCAAAAGATGATAGTTATCTTCTAACACTAATTGGAACCTTTTCCATAAGTTTCATCATAATAACTTCATTATTGTAGGCTGTAGTGTGCATAAAGACACTGAAAAAACTGCAAAAAATTACAAAAACATTTTTTTTACCGGAAGTGAAAAACCGGAAGTTGGTATGCAGAACTGTTGTGAATCATACTATATGCTGATGTACCAAGTTTCATTCAATTCGATTATCAGGTACAGATTTTATTGAGCTTTCGAAAAAAACAGGTGCTCCAGGGACCCCACACCACTTTGGTCACTATCGCTCAAAAACTAATCAGTTCCTTGTCATACATATTTGCATCTTTTTCCACAGTGTCATCAAAATTCATTCACAAACGAATGTTTTATGCTCCCAACAAACATAAAAAAACATTGGTAAAAACCACCTGTTGTATGGTGGACCCCCCAACCCTTTATCCAATGTACTCCAAAAGCTGATAAAATCTTTTTCATGATACTTGAAAGCTTTTACCAACGTTTCATGAAAATCGATCGGTAATTGTAGGCTACAGTAGGGATAAAACCTTGAAAAAAAAAACTTTTTAACCGGAAGTGACAAACCGAAGTTGGTATGCAGAAATATTGGTATAAACTGTACTTAAACCTTGTATACTAAGTTTCAATAAGATCATAAGCCGGGATTAGAAGTTATGTCAAGATTTAAACTTAGAGGTGTTCGGGAGACCCCCCGCCATTTTGTCCAAATTTGAAATAAATCCAGATCTTCCATTTTCAAATGAACCTATATCATTTGCCAAAGTTTCATCAAGATCCTATGCAGAAAGGTCACCCACACACACACACACCCACACACCCACGCACATACAGACGTAACACCAACATTTTTATTGGCTATTTAGATAGAGGATGGTCCAAAACAAAAGAAAAAAGAAAATTTGGGGTATGTAAGATTTTTTTTCACGATAGATTGCATTACTTCACACAATTTAAAATTGTGGTGAAGTAAAAAAAAAACATAAACAGTAAATTATATAAGTATATCTATGGACCTGCGCAAATCACAACAATTAATATGTAAAATTGGAAGACATGGAATTAAAATTATTCGAAATTACATACATAGGTATTAAAACTAATGAATATCACGTCATACAGGTAAAAACATATAAATATCAAAAATTGTTTACAATTATTCCAATTTTTCCAACAATAAATCAATAAATTTAAATATTTTCTAGTTTTTAGTTTTTTAAAAAAAGTTAAAAAGAGGAGAACGGTTAAGGTCCAATTGATCATTCAAAAAAGTCCAAGCGGCACGTATATCCGCTAGAAATAGGTAGATTTCGGAACCAGACAGCTTTGTGTACAAATAGAATTGGATATTTTAGATTAGTTTAAATAAAAAATTTAACTAGAAACAGAAAATCCAAAAAATTTATCAAACAACTAAACTAAATACATAAACAGAAACTACTTTGTCAATGCAATTTCGAATAGTTTTGTTTAATTTGGTTAAAACTCCTTAATATCAAATTAAATCCTTTGGTGGTCTAACTACATCACAACTGCCATACTATAATTTATAATCAACAACAACATCAAAAAACTTTTACATACTCAAATATAATTCTAAACCACTTCCAAATATTCCAAAGAAACTATTCCCTAATTCAAAACAATAATAAATCTTCAAAACAACAACAACAAACATTCAAAACAAATTTTTTTACTTTTTGTGAAAAAAAAAATTAAAACAAAAAAAATTATATGAAATCTACCTAAAACAAAAGAAATTTTATTTAATTGGGATATTTTTGGGATTTGTTTGTAATTATATAGCGTTTAGGGGCTTGTATTGAGTTAGTATAATGTTAATTGCATTGGAACTTCTAGGGTTAGAAAGCTGAAAATTTCTGATGGTATAGTTGAAAAGTTGAATTAAAAGCTAGTATTAGTTTAATCAAAATAGACTCGAAAATGATGAAAACAAGGCCGTTTGCGTTTGTTTTCGTTTTAATAGCCAGCCACTGGTTCTCAACCTCTGAACTTAAACAATTTATTTTTTAAGTTTTGGATAGATATAAGTTTGTATCTACGTTTCTGGAGGTTTTCATTTTTGAGCTTGGTCATTTTCATCTAGATCAAGGACAACAAAGTTTAGTAAATGTTTAAAACAGCTGCTTTTTCAGGAACCCTGAATGCCAAGGTTGTCATCTCACAAAAAATGATAAAAAAAGGTTCAAATATTCAATATTTATCAATTTTATTTAAACTTTATGTTTCAAACGGAAGTTATAACGCCTTAGATTATTCGTCTTTTAAGACTCTAGCCGCTTAAACGGTACCCCGATATGGCCAGTTCGCGAACTTGTCCAAGAAATTGTTTGCCGCAACATACACAGAAAATATTTTTGGTGTAGGTCAAAAATTGCGACCGTGAGAGTGCCGGATAATTCCGTTATACCTCATATCGTTATATATATATATATATATATATATATATATATATATATATATATATATATATATATATATATATATATATATATATATATATATATATATATATATATATATATATATATATATTATTCTATTATTCTAGCTTCTATTAAAATGGATGTTTTAAGAGATTTTCGTAAGTTCTAAAATAATAACCGCAAGTTCTAAAATAATAAATGTTTATTATCTCGAGAAATATCAATCATAGAGATTCGGTTGTTATGAGTTTTTTGTAGGAAACTTAATTAACTACAACTTTGTTATTGACATTTTTCCTGTAGCTTTATCCATTTATGAAATAAAAACAAAAGAACAAGAAATTCAAATAAAACTGACTTTAGTGATCTGTACTGTGTCACCGGTGTAAGTTACAGTTACATCTCCAGAAGCATTTTTGTAGAAAATTTAATCCTGAGTTAGTTGCTTTTTTCCATTTTGAAATAGTATGAAATGCCGCTGAGCTGTAATTTTTTTTTAAAAAAACACTAAAGTTTACATGTATTTTGTATGGAAAATATTCAAACGCAAAGGCCGAGTGCTATACATTAATTTTGAGAACTCATATTTTAGGAGGACGTTTTCTTGGATATTTCTAACAAAATTTCGGTGGGGCACCAGAAAAAAAGAATAGTCGCCCAAAAAAAAAGCACCCTAATATATATATATATATATATATATATATATATATATATATATATATATATATATATATATATATATATATATATATATATATATATATATATATATATATATATATATATATATATATATATATATATATATATATATATATATATATATATATATATATATATATATATATATATATATATATATATATATATATATATATATATATATATATATATATATATATATATATATATATATATATATATATATATATATATATATATATATATATATATATATATATATATATATATATATATATATACCCGACAAACATTTTGTAACCAACAGTACCTCTACAGTCACAATGTTACCGCCGAAAATAAAAGTTTTATCTGTAAATACGACGAAGACGAACTACAAACACAAAACAAAATAAAAACAGTTTAAATATCACCAGCACATATTCATTTTTGCTTAAATTCTCGTTTGCAAACAACGAAATTTATCGAAATACCCACGAGTATGTCCCGATATTAAAAATGGTAGTGTACGTATATATTGTATTGTATTCGTCACTATAATTATAGTTTAAAAACACGAACGCAGTTTTAATTATATATTGGAACAAAGCAGACGTTACTCCTTGTCAAAACATGTTATAATAATATGAAGTTTTAAATGTATCCTTGTTTCTTAATTTCAAAAACTGTTTTATTTTATATTAATATTTATTTTCAAATAATAATAAACATATTAATAAAAATAACTCAACTAATTTCGGTTTTATTTAATCATTTTTAAGAGAATTATAATATAAAAGAATATGTTAAAATAATAATAATATTATTATTATTAGAATATTCTATTATTGTTAGAATTTATATGTCAAATTACCACAAACAACCGAAATGTAACCGACACAACTACGATCGTCGATCAGTATCTGAAATATAACCATAATTGTGCCCGTCAAATGACTAAAAATTACCAAAATGTAACTGAAAAAAAACATCACCTAATACTTGAAATATAATCGTAATTGTGTCTCTCAAATTACCAATAGCAGCCTAAATGTAACCGACACAAATACCATTCAGTAACTGTAATATAGTTGTAATTTTACCCAGCAAATTATTAAAATCAACTTAAAAGTAACTGAAATTGTAGCCGTACGAATATTGAAATGTAACCGACACGGACCTCGTTTGGTTACCGTTACCGCCTATTGTCTGACCAAAATACGGTAACAAATCAGTTACGTTACCACTTGTGCCAGATAACAGTCACCGGTAACATTTCAGTCTTTTTATGGTTACAAATTGCAAAATTGTTTGTCGGGAGATATATATATATATATATATATATATATATATATATATATATATATATATATATATATATATATATATATATATATATATATATATATATATATATATATATATATATATATATATATATATATATGTATGTATATATAAATATATATATATATATATATATATATATATATATATATATATATATATATATATATATATATATATATATATATATATATATATATATATATATATATATATATATATATATATATATATATATAAATTTTTTTTCATATTGATTTTCCGTCACCGCTTATCATATATAGTCGTTTGGCACCAAAATTTTTCCGAAATTCCGACATGAAGCACGCTGCAATAGGTAGATTTTTATATGAAATCTACCTAAAATCCTGCATCCGTAATTTAAAAAAAAAAAAATTCTGTTCTAATGTATGATAATAAGGGTGGAGAAGCAGAAAATAAATCCTCATTTTCGCCTATAATTCGGAAACGCCGCTTTCAAAAATTGCTATAAAATTTATTTTAGACTAGAAAAAAATAACCTTTCATATGACATCCCACTTGTCAAGGTCAAAATTATTTTTTTCGAAATTTCTTCTCTTAACGCTCTCCAAATAACTTTTTAAAAGATAATGCGACCGCTATAGTTTTGTTTCCTTTCAGTTTTTACTGCTTTAAGTATGCTACAGATCTACAGTTAAATCGTACAATATAATTGAAGAATTTTTTTTACGAAATATTGTGTCAAAAACTGAAGAAATAGACATTCAATTATTTTCTTCAATTTTTTTTTTCTTTTTTCTTTTGCAAGTTTATTTTTATTTTTTTTGTTTGGAACTATATATTGAGATGTGACTTAATTTAATTAAATTAAATATAACCCACTTCGACTAACCAATTATAATCAAATTTAAAGTTGTAGTAAATAAAATTACTATAAATTGCTAAACATTGTACTAGTCAATGTATAAATTATTAACAAAAAAACAGAATGTTTTATGCAACTTTAGTACTTCTAACTATTTTTCAACTTAAAATTACAAAAATGATTGAAAAAAATTATCATTGAAAATTTCATACAAAAAATTTATTTTCGTTCCAAATTTTGCCTACTCCAGAAATTCGTAATGAAGCAAGAAGTATTATAACCAGAAAATTTAACAATTTAATGGTAAATGGTAATTATAATGTTTTTCTAAAAAGTTTTTATCAAAGTGAATTAAAAGCCATTAATAGTATTAAAACCAAACTAATTAACCATAATGCCTTAATTACACAATGTGACAAAGGTAACACTGTAGTTTTAATATTTAAACAAGAATATTTAGAAAAAACATATGAATTTATAAATAATAATGATATACAAATTTTACCAAAAGATCCAACTAAATCATATGTAAAAATTATTAATAATATTATAAATTTATCTACAAATTTATTTGATCAACACACACGAATTAATTTGAAACAAATTCATGCAAGAGCTCCAGTATTTCAAGGTTTGCCAAAAATTCATAAGCCAAATGTTCCCATCAGACCTCTTATTAATTATAAAACAGCACCTTCTTACAAAGTAGCAAAATTTTTAGTCAAAATTATTAATAATAATATTATATTAATGAATAACCAATCGGTTAAAAATAATTTGAGCTTAATTGAGAAAATTAATAAGATCAAATTATTATCTCAATACAAGATGTTTTCGTTAGACATAACAAATATGTATACTAATATACCTATTAATGAAACTGTAAATATTTTAGAAGAAAACTTAATCAACACTGGCACTTTAGATATTTTAAAAATTAAAGATCTAATCAACTTAATTCGAATTATTTTGAAACAAAATTATTTTACCTTTGATGATAAGTTTTTCATTCAAGATAAGGGTCTTGCAATGGGTTCTCCTTTAAGTGGATTACTTGCTGAAATTTTCTTAAATAGTTTTGAGAACAAATTCATATTTTCAAATTTAAATATTCAACAAAATTTATTAATATCTTATTCAAGATATGTGGATGATACCTTCATTTTGTTTAATGGAACATGTCGACAAATACAAAATTTTAATAATTACATGAATAGTATTCACCCAAATATAAAATTTACCCTTGAAATTGAAGAAAATAATTCAATAAATTTTTTAGATATAACTATTTCAAAAATTAATAATCAATTTGAATATAAAATTTTTCGAAAACCAACTACTACCAGTATAACAATAAATAATTCGTCACATCATCCAAATTCACAAAAAGCAGCAGCATACAATTCACTCATTTATCGCCTTCTAAATATACCACTAAATATTTCAAATTTTGAAGATGAATTGAATACAATAAAATTTATCGCTTCAGATAATGGTTATGATTCAAAATTTATTGATAAGTTATTATCTAAATGTTTAAATAAGTTAAAAAATTCAAATAATAATAATAACAACATCAAATATATTTCAATGGAATATACTAACTTATTACCTAACATTTTAAGAAATCATTTCAAAAAACATAATTACTCGATATCTTTTAGAACAAAAAATAATTTATACAAAATTTTAAAACCAAAATCTAAATTCAATTTAAGATCATGTTCTGGAATTTATAAAATCAAGTGTGATACTTGTGGAAAATTTTATATTGGAAAAACAGGAAGAAGTTTCATTGAGAGATTTAAAGAACATATTCCAATGAACAAAAATAAACAAAATTTAAAGTCCATTTTCGCAAATCATCTAAATGATAATAACCATAACTACACCAGTTTTGAACAAAATTTAGAACCATTGCATCTATGTAGTAAAGGATTTTTAATGGATTCTCTTGAAGAGTTTGAAATTTATAAGGCATTCAAAAAATCTCCAAATTTAATTTTAAACGACCAATTATTATTTAATTCAAATATTTTGTATAATTCGATTTTGTAAATTTTCATTCTAAAAATTCAATTCATTTATATTTTATTCATAGTATTTTGATCAGTATGTCATATTTTTTAAAAAAACAAGTAAATTTTATACGTATGAAAATTATTTTAAACTATTTAATTCATAAATGTTAGTATGCCATTTTTTCTATCAAAATTTAAAGAATGAATATTTGTTTTTATTTAGATTTAGTCATATTTTTTGTACCGATGATGAATATTTAATATTCGAAACGCGTCATAAATAAATATACTTACTAAAAAGATTGTTTGGTGATTCAATTTAACAATAATTTATTAATTTAAATTATTGATTTCATTTAATATACAACAACTTGGAGATCAAACAAAATACCTTTTTATTTATTTAATTTTTTACAATAAATAAAAATTTATTTGAAACATGTCCGAAAAATACATATTGAGAAACAATAAATTCATTCTTTCTTAAAAAAAATGATACGCCAATCACCAACAAAAAATCGGGGAAATACCGGGTATATGGGGGTAACTCGGATCGGGTAGAGAGTGGTATCATTGAAAAGGTCTTGACGAGACAAACTCAAAACAAGTAAAAAATTGCCGCGGTCTCATCCATGGAAAAAGTTGTGAGTGTTTAAAGTTTAACTTTTTCGATGCATTTTTACACAAAATTCACTTAATTAAGTAACATTGTTTTTTAATAGAAAGATTTGGTACTCACCGCATCGGAGCGGAAGGACGGGGAGAGGGAGGGAGGGCAAATATAGGGTATATAAGCAGTCGATAATTCATTGACATTTTTTTGTTGAAATACATATTTTGATTACTCTCTCCTTATCTATGTACATAAAATATAGATAAAAACAAATAGTTATTGTGAACTGTCAATTATTGTTTTTATTTCTCTTATTATTAGAAGTTCAATTTAAACAATTACAAGCATTAGATCTTTGAACCTTCGTTCGTTTTATTATTTTTCCAAATATTTCTGGGATTGCATGTCCCCTCTTCAGTGTCCTATAATTAATGTATTCATTTGCATTATTTGCGAAAAAATTTTTAGTCCACAAAAATCAACACAAACAACATAATTATCTTATTGTAGATTACTTATTTCATTATTTAAAAAGTAATTGGTCCCAGTATCTTATAACTCTGTTTAGTTGACATGAATTGATAAAATTAACAAATTAAAAAATTGTTAATTATCTTTAAAATGAATTATATGTATATGTATATCTAGGAATCTATGTCGGAATTGTGGTTGACTGCTGTGTCTATTTATGTGTATAGCTATTGATTCGAGTATCAGCCGTTTTATCCAATTAGCTTCCTTAGTTATTATAATCGAATCGTATTCGAATTTGTGACCTAACTCCTTTGTGGTATTGTTGGCAGTTATTGGCAGCTGTGTTATTAATTTTCACCACTGTGAACTTTATATCATTCTTATGTTAAATAAGTCTTTCGTCTAGTCTAGTTTCTGTCCTGTCTGACCAATATATTTGCCTTCACAATCTTTAGAATTGAATGCATATATTACACCATGTTGATCTACACTGTGTTTCCTACCTCGTATGCTGTTGTAATGATCCTGGTGACTGTTTTCTCCGGTTTGTAAGCGACCTTTAAACTGTTGCTGTTGTTTGTTAATAACCTAGTTAGACTCTCTGACAGATCTTTTGAATATGTTAAACTTTTGTATTTTAATTCCTGGATCGTGGTACCTTCTTCGCTAGCACTGTCATATTTCACTATCATTCTTTTTATTATTCTCTTCGGATTCATCAACACTGAATCTACCACAAAATATAATGGTTTCTCCCTGCGACTGTATAAAAAAAATGAAAAAAACTGACATTTTGGCTTTTATTATAAGCAAAACCCCCGGTATAGAAGCCATCTACATTTTTTAGCACAATAAAAATCGTGAACTTGTAGCGCCATTTTGAAATTAAAACTCAATATAAAAAAAATTCAAAAAATCGCCATAACGCTCAAAACGCCATCTGGAAAAATAAAACTCCATATAAAAAAAATTCAAAAATATTTAATCAAAAACACTAATCCAATTTTTTGCATATGGCAATGTTCATTGTTTATTGCAAATGGCGTGAAAGTGTATGGCTATGATATATCGGGGGTTTTGTTATAAGTTATAACTGAATACATATATAATTTTTATAAGTTTGTCCATAATGAAAAAAGTTTGACAGCAAATGTTCACAAAATACTCAGAATTCGGAGAATATTTACATAATATTGAAATTATATTTGAGAAAAATCACACTAATATTTGATATCTATATAATATTTTTATTTGCCAATCGATTTCGAAAGCTAAGCTTTCATTGTCAAGGCCTGTTCTTAAACTAAAGTTATTTTGAGATATTAAAATTACATACATATTTAGTTTTAAATTATATAAACTAGTAAATAAGAAAGTTGACAAAATTTTTGGTTTTTACCACTCCTAACAGTATTCATTAATTAAACTAAAGAGATAAGGGGCTGACATTACAGAGTCATAAACTAATAAACTTATTAATGAAAAAATACCTGAAAAAATTTTTTTGAAAGATTATTATTATATTTAAATTTTTTTAGGATCGGGTCAAAAAACAATGAAAACAGTAAAACATTAAGCTAAATAATATTTATATAAAGCAAATTGACCATTGAGGATGATCATACTAGCCTAGAAAATCTGAGTCCAGCAATAAGACAAATACCCTGACTCATTCTGCAAAAGACAAACAACACCAGCATGAAAAGTCGGACATATACTCAATAGAATGCAATACAAGGAACTGTGGAGCTAAATATATTGGAATAACAAAAGGATCTGTTAAAACTCCGTTTAAGGAACACAAAAGAGCAACAAGCAAGCAAAAGATCACAGAATCATCAGTAATGGAACATATGGTATTAAATAAGCATCAATTCAACATCGACAATTTAAAACTAGTCAAAGAATGTAAGGATTATCGTCGACTGGATATACTTGAATCCATAGAAATTCAAAGAAACAACAACCTAATGAATGCGGTCAACGGACAAATCACCTCATCACTTTTTCAATTATGTAGACAATAGTAAATAATCTAATTAGCTAATTACAACCTATATCTATAAAAATATATACATTGTTAATATTAAAATTTGCATTTGAGCTTAGGGTTACCATATTGGTAAGATAGTAAAAGAGGACAAAAGGGGTAGGGAGTCTTAAAATTCTAAAACTCCTCAGAAATAGGTCACTTCATTTTCAGCTTCAAATTTTTTTTGCAAAATTTAATTTTTTTTTTCAAATAATTCATTAATCCATGTTTAAGTAAACCAAAATAAATATTATAATAAACATACTAAAAACGAAATATTTGTGGTTTCATTTTTTTAAAGGAAATTGCGAAGGAGGCCAAATTATACACAAAATTTTAACTTTTGAAACAAATATACCTACATGTTTCTTAATTTTTATAACAATAACAAAATACAAAAATCAGTTCATAAATCACAAAAAATTAAATCACATTTCAGATTTCAGTTATATTGTATTATATAAATAAACATATTTATCAATATTAATTTATCACGTTTCAATCATACTTCAACGAGCTTCGAACTTGTTTCAATAGATTTTTGTTATCTTTAATCATTTTAAAAAATTCATAACAGCTTACTTCTTTGCAGTTGTAAATAATGGTTATAATCCCGTTGACAGATGATACGGTCAACCTATTCCGCTCTTTGGTCCATTGTGCTGAGATCATTGAAAACACCCTTTCAGTGTTGGCATTTTGTCCAGAAATAGCAAAAAAGAAATGAGAAATTTTAAAAAACTCATTGCTGCAACTTTCATTTATATTTTTAAAATATTCAACCCATTTGTCGCAGCTGATTTTATTTTTAAAAATATCGTTATCTAAATATATGAGTAGAAATTTTTTTAAATGTGCAAATACATCAAATAAAATTGTGTCATCAATTTTTATTCCTCTGTTGTTCAAAAATAATAAAGTTGGTTCAATTTCTCTCCATTCTGGAATTTTTTTTAATGCCATCCATTGGAAATTCTCGTAGTCATTAAAATTTGTGGTCCAGGAATTGAGATAATTTAATGTTATTTGATAAAAGTACGAAATTTGTTCCTTAAAGACTCTTGCTTCCATCTCATAGCCTTCCTCAAGGTTTTTTCTTAAAATACTTTTAACTTTAAGAGGCATAAAATTTTCTTCTTGTCTTTCTTTTAAAATATTTCTTAGCGATGCCACGATTTCCATAATTTCAAGAAGTGAATTTTTCTCTCTTTCCATTTCAAGAATTTTTGTATGGAAAGTGTACATGATGGAGTGAGCAAACCATAGGTACGCCTCACCAAAAATATTTTCAAAAAATCTTTTTAAAATGTATGGTGGATTTTCCAACGATTCAAAATATGATTTTAGTGGAAGATACATTTCAAGAAGCCTGTTAACTGCAGGATATAATGACAAAAATCGACTTTTGGAATGATTTAACAATTGGTGGTATTCCGTTTTAACAAAGTCGCAGAAACTTTTTAGTTCTTCTGTTCGTATTGTATAAATTGAAAAAAAATTATAAAGTTTGTTTACAATTGAAGGTAAATCGACCTGCAGTGCATCGAAACCATGTTGTCCGCAATTATGTAGAATATGTACAGGGCAGCCAATCCCAATTATGTCTCTGTTTGTAATTTTTTTTAAGAGAGCATGGACGTTGTTAGTACCTTAAAGTTTCCAGATGTTAAAGAATTTAATTTAATTCAGATTCAGTAGAATCATAAATATTTTACAAACCTTTTCTTTGTATCCCTCCAAAATTGGTGTTGCAGTTATCGGCTGAAAGCGCTATACATTTATCTAATAATTTAAATTCCTTTAATGTATTTTGTAAATAATCTACAATCGTAGCGGCTGTTTCGTTTTTCAAATCGCCCAGTTTTATTAACTTTGTTACAATTCCTTTTTGAATATCAAAATACTGAATTAACACTGGAAATAATTTTGCTGCACCATGATTACTGCCGTCGGTGGATACAGAAATGAATTGAATTTTCTCTGCTTCTGTTTTGATATTAGACAGTATAAACGGTGATAATACATTGTTTACGATTGCTTCCGTTTTAGTTCGAGCTGAAGTCAATTTTTTTGCAATTTCGGAATCATCTATTATTATAGAAATTAAAGTTGTAGTGCAATCTGTAGATTTGTAGCTATAATGGTGTTTTACACAATGAAAGGCTAGAGCGCCTTCTACTGCCAATATTTTATATTCAAACGGAGTGAATTTTTCAAAAAAAAAATTCTGAATAGCGACTGTTGATGATGCACCTTTAATTGTTAATTTGTGTTTCTTTGAAGCGATGTGTTGTTCTAGATCATAGGATCCTTTATTTGCTAAGCTTATCTTATTTTTAAAAATTTTACAATACGCCGCATGTCTGTCTTCATCGACAACACAAAAAGTTGAAGAATACTTCTGTTGCAATTGCAAATTAAATGTGCATTTTCTTTTTGACATTTTTGTAAAATATGTTAAACTTTAGTTACTATTATTGCTAGTTTTTTCAATGAAAATCAACCCATTTAAACTTAAATTGCACAATTGCACTTGCACTTGTAACTTACAATCTTATCTTACTTTACTATTTAACGGTTTGCGCATTTATTTTGTACTCATATTACAAACGTCAAAATTTAACCCAAAAAACCATTCCTCGATAACCATTCCTTTTCTGTAAAATATACCAATTATCTTATCAACCAATAAACAATATTCTTCAAAAGGCTTTTTTATGTTTGAGTCTTTTTTTTTTGTTCGTCAATTTTTGTTCGTCAAATAAAGAGGACAATTTAGAAAATATTTAAAAAAGAGAGAGGACAAAAGATCCGACGTGAAAAAGAGGACTTGTCCTCCAAAAAGAGGACGTCTGGTAACCCTATTTGAACTAACCCTTATCTTTAGATTACTTTAAATATTTTTGTATTTAAATTCAATATATAATTCGTAACCTTAACCTTCTAGGCTAGTATGATCATCCTCAATGGTCAATTTGTTTTATATAAATATTATTTAGCTTAATGTTTTACTGTTTTCATTGTTTTATGACCCGATCCTAAAAAAATTTAAATTTTATAATAATCTTTCAAAAAAATTTTTTCAAGTATTTTTTCATTAATAAGTTTATTAGTTTATGACTCTGTAATGTCAGCCCCTTATTTTTATAGTTTAATTAATGAATGCTGTTAGGAGTTTTGTCAGCCATCTTATTTACTAGTTTATATAATTTAAAACTAAATATGTATGTAATTTTAAAATCTCAAAGTAACTTTAGTTTAAGAACAGGCCTTGACAATGAAAGCTTAGCTTTCGAAATCGATTGACAAATAAAAATATTATATAAATATCAAAAATTAGTGTGTTTTTTCTCAAATATAATTTCAATATTATTTTGGTGATATCTAGTGCTCAAAAAACAATATTAGTTAATATTTACATAATTTAAATATTTATTCGTATCGTTAGAAAATATTGTTGGTCCTTTAAAAAATGTTGACTTAAATAATCACTGGAATTAACGCAATAAATTTAAATTATTCTCGTAATTATTTTCTTTAATTTTATAAAAATTAGCACAACTATGAAGAAAATATTTAATATTTTTTGGCGTTTTAAATTTAGAATTTTTTTAATTTATAATTTAATAATTTGTGTTTGTAAATAAAAACAAATCAAAATGGAGAAAGAGAAATTGAATATGATATATCAGCCATCACCATTTTTTATGTCTCTCTCTTCATACAATTTTAAAGATATTTTCTCTCTACTTTTATATATATATATACTCTAAGCGTATGTCAGATTTTAATATATAATGATAGAATTTACTGTTTAGATATACATTCTTGAAAAAATAATTTGCGTTCGTCGACCGACCCTTAAAAAGCATGTCGATACCCACAGATCTGAAAATGTTTATATGGGTTGTTGGGATACATATTGTAGTACCTATAGTACACACATGTAGTACACATCACTTTCATAAAAAAACTTAAACAAAAAAAACAACTTTATTAGTTATATTTTTTCGTTTTAGCTTTTGATTTTACTTCTACAGCATTACTTTTTAATTTTCGACACAATATTTTCAAACTCTTAACAAAAATATATACAAAAATTGCTACAATACAAAAATAAAACCCAAATATATCCCAAAGTAAATACTGTGGCCAGCTTAAATGTGTTGCAGCGGATTGTAAAAACAGTGCACCTTTGTGTCGAACAACATATTCAATCCAATATATACTCACATCCATCGGATGAACTAAATTATCCCGGAACTCTGACGAAACCCGTTTAGCATTTACGGAATAAGATTTATTTGCTAGCAGTTCTTTGATATTCTCCAATAAAACAGTTTTTGTGAGTTCTTGGAATTTCATAATTTTTCCGAAACCAGCATTTTTGATTTGATGTGCGTTACGATTTTGATCAGCAACGATTGGGATAAATAGTATCGGGAGACCATGGTACACTCCTTCGATTGTTCCAAACAAACCGCCGTGAGAAATAAATAGCACAACGTTATGATGAGCCAAAATATCATTTTGAGGAAACCATTTACGTAATATAACATTTGGTGGAACACGCATGGTATCATCGTCAGATTTCAAAAGAATGGTTTGTTTCAATGTTCCAAATGCCGATAGGATTTCGTTCACTTTTTCTCTTGGCATATATGAAATCTGTAAGTACGAACCAATCGAAAAATATATTACTCCATGCTCCGCATTATCTAAAATAGATTGCAAATCAACCGAAAGTGGACTTGGTGATCGAATATGTGCACCAGCAACATCTATCATTCCCGGCAATGATGGTCTTGATTTTGATAAACTTCTGTGAATATTCAGTAGCCGTATCGAAATCGATTGTTCTAACTCAAAAAGCGTTGGAATCGGGCCGTCTATATAAGGTACAAAATATGTATCAACAAGCTTTTGTTGTTGTGGCAAGTAGTAGAAATATCTTAAAATCATATCATAACTACATAACAGCACATTATAGCTCCTTTGAAAGAAATTCATGTTATCGCCCCAATCCAGGATTAGTTGATGTGGTACGTGTGACCATGGTGTGAAAAGTCCCATGGAACGATCCATGTAGTCAGAGTGTCCCAGTGTGGCTAAAAAATTTAACAAATATATTTTTAAATAATTAATACAAGGATATGTTATTGCTTACATATGGTGACAATTGGAGTGTTAAACTTGTGAGCAAAAACCAACCAGCTTTCATGGAAAAATTGCTCACAAATTAATAGATCAAATTTCAAGTTTTTGCTTTTAATAAACTTTTGAATTTTAAAATCTGATAGACCATGTTCACTACTTGTAAGTCCTAGAATCCAGTACATGGTTAAACTAGCAAAATCTGATATATAATTGTTCTTAAAAAATAATTGAGGAGGATCTAACAAGCATTTAAGAAATTTTGTTATTATATGTTTTGTTATTTTATTAAAATTAGTTTTATCTTCTCACATTCTTTATGTAAATCAAATGGAGGATCAATTAAGATTTCGGTGTAGTTTTGATGTTCCTCCTTGTATGGAAACGTTGTCAAAGCTGTAACTGCATGCCCACGAACTAAAAGCTCACATATAAATCTTTTTAGCATCAACCAATGACTAGGTCCCGGGAATGGTGCCGCAAATAATATTGAGTACGAGTGTACGATATTAATGAAACTAATGATTAGTACAAATTTTGTCAAACTCTAAAAATACATATATTAATTGTTATAATTATTTGTTAATTAATGTGCAATTTTTCAAACCATTGTGTATTTTAGATTTATGGGTCGCTATCACTATTCACTAGTTATTTTAAATCGTATTTTAAGAAACATTGCCCAAATAAAATTGAATAACTTTTCTTCTGTAATCAAGAAGACTTTAAATGTTATTTTGAGAGTTGATTCGAAATGTATTTGTAATTCTGATTTTCTTTAAGAAATTTAAACGATAGTAGATAAGCGCGTATTTTATAATGTGTTGTTTTTTAAACTTTCTAATTTCTATAAAATATATATATTTTACATTTATACCGGTTTTCGTAAAAACTGCTGAAGGCATGAAAAAATTTAAATATTTAAAATTTTATGTAGAGTTATTGAAGTTGAAGTAATCTAATCTCTGATTATTGAAATTATTACACTTTACCATAACAACATTTACTGTGTTTCATGTATACATCTTCTTATTTAAATGAGAGTATATCATTTATATGTTAAAGGTTATTAGTTTCATATTGATATTAATACGTCTGGGTGATAAATTTTCACATTAATATAAGATGATAAAGTTTCCACTTCATCCACTGCATCAAAATTAAAAATATGTATCATGGACATTTCTGTGGTTGAACGTTGAAAGCACCAAGACTCGAACTATGAGGTTTCAATAGTTATACTTGAGTTTAACGATTCGAATTCGACTATTACATATTCATTTAATCTTTTTTCTATAACGTATATTGCACATTGCCGTAAAACATTACTAATTGTTTGTTTTCAAACTCTGCATTCGCAATGGGTGTAACTTACGCTCTTTATTGTTGCAGATGTGATGTGATTATAACCATTTAGTAGCAATATCAAATATGTATTAATATGGTTTTCACTAGTTTGTGTGCTTTTGTCAATTTGAAAATTAATTTTTACTATAAACAAAAGATTTCATTTTTTAGATAATTAAGTAATCCTTGTAGTGACAATTTTAAGAATAGAGTTAAGAAAAAGAACGATGGATTAGGAAGGATTATTATTAGGAAGGATTATTTCCGAAATATATATATTCTGCAAAAAATAAAAATAAAATTGTCATTATAAGGATTACTTAATTATCTAAAAAATAAAATCTTTTACTTTTAGTAAAAAAAAAGTAATAACATTTGGTAGCATAAGAAACGTAGCACAACCTTCGAATACCGGGAGCATACGCCCCAGATTTTTGGTTCGATTGATAGGCACAAACAAAAGTGGTGACAAATAACTCGTACTCTTCCCCAGATGTTTTTCTTGCCAGCATGTGTAATGTGGCGGAACTAATCCTAACATTATTAAAAAATAAACAAATTAGGTTAACATTGAAAAGGAATCTTAATGCAGGATCCATAATTAAATTGTAATGTTAAGGAAATCAAAAAAAAAATTAAATTTATTAGATTAGTTTAAATTAATTAAATTTAAGTAATTAATCGAAAGAATATAAATGTCTGTCACACTCCTGGGTTGTTTGTTGCTGGATGATAATCGCTATTTTAAAGATCATCAAAACAAATATACAGTAAACCATCCTACAACGCGACACTTCTATAACGCGTTTTCGCTACAACGCGCTTCTTAAATTGAGGCATTTTTTCTCACAACGCGATTTTTTTTCCTACAACGCGATTAAAAAAATTTACTTTTAAACATATCACTTTTCTCGGAATGTTTAAAATTGGACATTGGTTGTTTTCTTTAAATACCAAAATGTGTGTATTTTACATGTTAAAGTAAATTTAGAATGAAAAGAAATTTCATTGGGTAAGGCAAAAAGTACCTGGAGGTCGCCCAGTATGCAGGTGGATCCGCTCGCGACTGAGCTATATGAATGGGTTCCCAGCCAAGCTAATCATCGGCACGGAACATCAAAATCACCGATCACACATCATTAATCCAGACCATTTGCTAATTATTTTACGAGACCCGTTGCACACCTGAATCGTAAACACACGTGCAAGGAAGCAGCAGTTAGACCAGAAGGCAATAGCACCATGAAGCAACCGATCGTTAAATCCACGAGCGTTAAAAAGGCGTAACAAAAACAGCGTTCCTGTGTATTGGTGGATCAATAAAAGGACATGTACGACTGCTAATTTATTTAATGATTTTGGATCAAGGGATCATAGCGAATTTCAAATCAATTTATATCCGTAAGTTGTTTCAATTAATTTTAGACAAAATAGACACCACAAATCAATCACCATACCAATCAGCTATGTTTGAAATCCGTTCTTAGTTTCGGATTGTGTTGAAATTGTTGCTGCGTCAATTAAAGGAATGCGCCATTCTACGTTAAATACTTGTTGTAAAGTATTATTACCGGAAATGGTAAATCAAAGAAGTGGTGTTGAGCCATCTCAGGATGTTTTTGGAAAAATACTGAATATTGCTCACGCAATCGAACGCGATGAGTTCGATGAAATAACATTGGGCGATATACAAGAATTAATTATGCAGGATGAAATAAACGAAGCCGATTTGGTTGCAATAGCCAGTAATACACTGCTGATTGGAGAAAGTAATTCTGAAAATGTATTAAATGATGACGATAAATCCTAGAAATTTACTATAAATGGTTTAGAAAAAGGTTTAGATATGGCGAAGCAGTTAACGAATTATTGAAGTAAAACTTCTAATGCGACTTTCAAAAAATGTTGCGTTAAAAACCTTTAACGCTTTTTTTTTCATATAACTTTATGATATTTAAACAATAACCTGACATCTGACAATATCAGGAGTCTTCTATCAGGAGTCTTCTATAAAAAATCCCATTTGCAACTTATTTTGATAGACGACTTCTGATAGAAGATTTATTTTCTTATTTCATATAACTTTATGATATTTAAACAATAACCTGACATCTGACAATATCAGGCGTCTTCTATCGGGAGTCTTCTATCAAAAAAATCCATTTGCAACTTATTTTGATAGAAGACTCCTGATAGAAGACTCATTTTCTTATCATTTTAAATTGAAATATTTTAAACGAGAAAAAAATGCAGTTTTTGCAAGAAATATTGAAAAAATAGAATTCATCCATTTCGTATCTTACTTTAGTTATCATAGATTTGGAAATTTCTCTACTCGAAAATGATAATTAAAAGATGCGATCAATTGTGAATTGTAAACAATGTTAATAAAGTTTGTCTTAAAGAATATGAACAGTATGAGTTCACTAATATAATTAATGACTTTTAAAAGAATGTTACATGTTTTTATTTCCACATTACGAAGTTTCACTTCTTCCGCGCGGAGGGACTCCACGCACAACTTTTTTTTAGAGATTGATCCACTGGAGGAAACAGCTCAAAAATTTAAAAGAAATTTAGAAAACTGCCAGTCTGCTTATGACGAAATTTATAAAGAATTACTTACAAAAAGAAAACAATCCTTAATAACTGATTTTGACCAAGCCCAAAATGATTGCAAGAGCTAACGAACCTATTCCTTGTTCTAGTAGTACAGATTCTGGATATAGCACCAGCAAGAATTGTAGAAGAATGAATAAAGAATTTGCATAAATAATATGCATCAACATATGTTTTTATATTTTAAGTTTTATAAATTTGAATTTTTATTTGGGCCTTAATTTTTAAAAACGTGAATTATTTTGTTGATTTTTATTCATTTATTACAACTTCATTGAAGCATTTCTAAAAAATCTTAAATATTAACTCATTGAAGTTTCGCTTTATTAATTTAAATCTAGTTTTTTATACTTGGAACCTAACCCCTTTTTTTCTATAGAGTTCATGTCTCTCACAACGCGATTTCCTATTACGCGACATTTTCTTAGAACGTATCTGTCGCGTTGTAGGAGGGTTGACTGTATATATAAGGAACTTCAAATTTTATTTAAAGTTAGCGAAGTATAAAAGTCAAATACACTGTAAATTTTCATCTAACAAAATAGATAAAACCAAATAAAGTTGATTCATCAAAATAATATGTAATAACAAAAGCTATGAAGTCATACGTCATCAATGAATTTTAAATGCAATTGAAAATTAATAGTATATTCTTCAACGATGCCAAAAACAACATATTTTGAAACGAGAGGACAGTTTGTGGCAATAACTTCTCATATATTTAAAATGATAATTATAATAAATTCTGCTTTTTTAAATGAAAGAGAAAAGTTGCCTGGAAAAGCGATGATGGTGAAAAAACTTTAAAAATTTCATTCATTCGTTTTTTCATTTTAATTTACGATTCATGTTTTTTAAATAGAAAGATTATTGTTGTTGTAGATTAAAAATTAATTTCATGTCAATTTTGTTACTCCTAAAAAGTTTCCACTCCACATGATATTTACAAATTAAAAAAGAATTTAATATCTTATAAATGTTCTATTTAATTAAACCATGTAAATAAAAAATATAAGTTAAAGAGTTTTATTATGATAGCTGGAAATAAAATATCCGTCAAATATTGTTTGTATTGTTAATATTGTTAATATTCATTTTAATTTATAATTGTATTGAAATCAGTTGCCTCAAGATTAAAATAAATGCTAGTTATCATATTCATATGTTTACACACAGTTAACGCGACGAGTTGGGAAAATTGAAGTTTACATATTATATAAACAATTTCAACAAATCTACAACACGAACGAATTCTTTTATATTGTTGGATACAACCAGAATAAGGAATCTCTGGAACTGCTGCATTGAATTTATTCCGTTTTGGATATATAACATTACATTTAGATTTACCAACCCTAAACTATTATCAAGATACATCATCCGGACAACACCACTTGCAGAACCTGAACCTACTGGACACTTAGAAGCTACCAAAAGTTTACCAGCCGAGGCGATAGCCGAGGTTGGTAATGGTTGCGAGATTCAAAATATGATTTTCGGCGAGTAGAAGACTGTACTTTTTGTACTACTTTTTTAAAAATTATTATTAATTATTAATCATTTTCATTTATAATAACGTACAATTGACATTTCAAAACATACACTGTTACAAATTAAAATTTTCAAATGTATATTTATATTTCTGCTATTAAAAAA
Source organism: Diogma glabrata (assembly GCA_963693315.1). Lineage (NCBI taxonomy): Eukaryota > Metazoa > Arthropoda > Insecta > Diptera > Cylindrotomidae > Diogma > Diogma glabrata. The sequence goes on from OY856186.1 coordinate 90,971,556, forward strand.
TAGATGACTCAACATAATATGAATAGATTATCCAATTTCTATGTCATAAACAAAACCGTCTTTAGTTACAAGCCTGATTGTTTTTTTAAAAAAAATCGTGATCTTTATACATATTTATATGTACATTAATATTAGAGTTATTCATGTTGTTATATTTTTATTCTATTTACACCACAAAATCCTACATTTTCATTCTATTTGCTCTATAAAGTATAAAGTCCTTAAAATCATCAAATAAAGTGGAAATTACGGTTTGTTTTCGTGCATATATTATTTACTCAAAACAAAAGTAATATAAAAACAGTTGAATATATAAAAATAAATACCTTGGAATACTTGAATAAAAAACAATAAAAATGCCAGTTTATAGCCGCGATTCTCGGCCAATCAATCAAACAAATGTTATCTGCCATATTTGTCAGGGAGTGATTAACGGGGCTCAGGCACTATTTGAATGTGACAATTGTCTTTTAAAATTTCATCCGCACTGCAAGAAAATTGTTGGGGCTCATATTTCTAGACTTGCTACACAACAAAAATGGTTTTGCTCAGATGTATGCGGCCACAATGCTACTGAAAATGTATGTTCCCCTGCAAAGGAAATAACAAAAAAACATGCAGATGATCATCCAAATTCAGCGAATTTATCACATGATAGTCCAGCACCGATGCCAAGCCAACAACTAGTCAACAACAACAGTCAATTGAATAACTCAAAGCCGCACGAAGCAAATAATGAAGGAAATCAGTTGTCAACTGTTGTTCACGAAATTAAGGAAATGAAAACATTGATGACAACTATCAAAATATCACAAGATCATATTCTTGAACAATTCAGTGAATCTCAAAAAATAATTGCTGATCTAATTAAAGAAAACGCATTTCTTAAATCGCAAATTCAAGCCACCAAGGAAAAACAATATGACTTAGAAAATGCATTTGGGAACCTTGAAGGAGAAATTGATTCTCTAAAACAAGAAAAGCTCTCCAGCAACATGATAATTGCAGGACTACCACAAGTTAAAATGGATCCAAAATTAGTCATGCAAAATATTATAAAAACCCTTAATGTGGATATTGATTTAGATGACATCATTGAAATGCAGTTCATAAAATCACACCAGCAAAATTCTTCTACCGTGTCAAACAACACTGAGGATAACTTAAAAAAACAATATGATAATCAACTTTTATTTGTCAAACTACGAAGTGAATACACCAAATTTAAATTATTTTCGCAAAAGAAGGCAAGAAAAATTCTCTTCACACATGAATTGGGGTATACCGCTGATTCAGAAAATAAACCTGTTTATTTCCGAGATCATCTCACCAAATATAGACAAGATTTATATCGACAAGCAAAAATACTTAAAAAGGAGCTAAATTTTAAATACCTATGGATAAAAAACTCCAAGATTCATCTCCGTCAATACGATAACTCAAAAGTTTTTATAATTAATTCACTTAATAATATTTCCCAAATTAAAAACAATTGTAGTACTAATTCACAAATTTCATTGTAACTTTTTAATTATAATTATCGTATTTTTTTCCTATTTTTGTTTTAGGTTTAAAATTATATCTAATGGACACTGTTAACGTCATTAACAGTTGTTTAAAACCAGTGAAGCATAACACATACTTAAATCTTGATGAACCAAAAAACAATAATAACCTTTTTAATATTATCTATATGAACATTCGTAGTTTGCGGAACAAGTTATCAGATGTGGAGTTGGTTATTAATAACACAATAAAAAATGATATTCATGCGTTGGTATTATCTGAGATCTGGTTAACAGAAAATGAAAATCCGTTTTACAATTTGCATGGTTATCAAGCATTTTTCTCAAATCGATTGTATGGTTACGGAGGATGTGCGATCTATATTAAATCAAATATTGCTGCAGCCAAAATATTTAGTGAAGAATATGAAAGAAACAACTTCTTAGTCATAAAGCTTATCAAATTGAAATTGAACTTAATTGCTATTTACAAAGCGCCTGACTCCAATGTCGATAACTTTTTGGTTAGACTAGCAGAAATTCTTCACCAATTTCCAAATAGTACTATAATTGGTGATTTTAATATTAACTTACTCAATGAGAATTCTGAAACTTCCAAATATTTAGAAACGGTTTATTCACATGGGTTTGCACTGTTAAATAATATTAACTCAAAATACGCTACCCGAATATCTAATACAGTTTCTACAGTAATTGATCATATTATGACTGATATATTTAAATTTAATTACGAAATTTCCATTATTGATAATTCACTTTCAGATCATAAGCTTATGTTGCTACAATTTGATTGCAATCCACAAAAGTCACATACCAATCAATTTAAAACTGTTTTAGATTATGGAAAAATTAAAAAGAGTTCACTTTGGAATGAAATTGAGCAATCAAATAGTTTTGACGAATTAATTGATAAAACTTCGAACTGCATTCATGAAAATACAAAAAAAATCCGAAAAAAAAAAAATATTTCCTTTATTGAGAATTCACCATGGATTAATGATGATATCCTTATCACCATTCAAAATAGAGAACGATTCTTTAGATTGAAAAGGAAATTTATCGAAAATCCTTATGTCATAGAGAGATACGATTTCTTCAAAAGACAAGTACAAATAAAAACAAAAATAGCAAAAAAAGAATACAATTCTATCAAATTTCAAAACAGCATAACTAACCCAAAAAAAATGTGGAGTCATTTAAAGGAAGTAGTTTTTAATAAAAGTGAAGAAGATAATCCACATGTTTTTCTTGAAAAAGACAACATAATTCTAGACAACCCTAAAGTAATTGTGGAGGAATTCAATAGCTATTTCATAAACATTTGTGACAATATTACAAACTCTTTACCAACACCTTCTCCTGATCAATTCGCCAATTTAAGGTATACTATAAATAAACCATTTGAACTTGAGCACACTAATGAAACAGAGATTAAAAATATTGTACATGATTTAAAAAGTAATGTGGCTACAGGGACTGATTCAATTTCAACCAAATTTTTGAAACATTTTAGTGAAAACATTTGTCGTATTCTTTCAAAACTAATAAATAAATGCATTGATGCTGGAAACTTTCCCGATTCTTTAAAAATAGCTAAAGTAATTCCTATCTTAAAAAATGGCAATTCAATGCACTTAAACAATTATAGACCCATATCAATACTAAATGCTATTTCAAAAGTCTTTGAGAAAGTAATATATAACAGACTGATTAATTTTCTATCTGATAATAATATAATTTCAACAAATCAATTTGGCTTCTGTAAGGGCTCAAATACTTCTTCTGCCTGTCTATCATTAACTGATACTCTCAGTATAAACATTGATAAAAAAAAGTTGGTTTCGTGCCTTTTTTTAGACATAAAAAAAGCATTCGACTCTGTTGATCACAAAATACTGTTAATCAAACTAAAAAAATTAGGATTTACCGATAAACAATTAAATTTGTTTGAAAGCTATCTAAGTAACAGATCCCAATGTGTTTCTATTGGAACCCACCATAGTAGCTACAAAATTCTTAAAAAAGGGGTACCACAAGGGTCAATTTTGGGTCCAATTCTGTTTCTGATATTTATCAATGATATGTGTCAGTTGTCATTACAAGGTATACTATATCTCTATGCAGACGATGCAGTTCTAGTATATATTAGTAATAGTTTAGAAATGTTATTTGAAGCAATGCAGCATGATCTGAATCTGCTAAAGATTTGGTTCGATAAAAATTTATTGGTTCTGAACAGCGAAAAAACAAAATACATGTTGTTTGAGAATAAGCAAAATATAAATTCATTGACAAATCTACTCTTTGTCAAATACGATAGCAACATAATTGAGAAAGTAACAAGCTTTAAATACCTTGGTCTGCAAATTGACTCGAAATTCAAATGGAATACGCATATTGATTGTATTAAAAATAAAATTATACCATATATTTTCGTTATCAGGAGATTAAAAAATCTAGTATCAAAAAAATGCCTTACGTTAATCTATAATGCCTATATTTTATCTCAAATTGTGTACGTAAATCCTGTGTGGAGTGGATCTGCTAGTTATAAACTAAATGAGTTGTCGATATTGCAAAAACGCGCTATTAAATATATTTTAAATTTACCAGTACTATATCCATCTGCTTTATTGTTTAAAGATTTTGTTTCTTTAAATAAAATAATTGAAAGGGAGCTATTGTATATAACATTTAAAATAATCAAAGGTAAAGTGAAACACAATCTCCAGCTAACACGGTCAGCTGATATTCATGACTATAGCACAAGGCGGAGATCATACTTTCAACCAAATTTCTTTTCTACCAATGCGTCGAATAATAATATATTGCATAGAGGATTATTAAAATACAACCAACTTCCATCTAACATAAAAAATGAAAATAGTTTCGCCATATTCAAACGTAAAGTTAACGCATATATAACATAAACATTTCTTTTTGGTTTATCGAATAGTTTCTGTGTTGTGTATTTTATGGTTTCTTACTTTACTACTTATACTAAGTTTATACCACTGAAAATGGGATGGATTTCAATAATTTACTAATTAGTATGATAACTTTGAATTCAAACCGTTAAATTGTATATTAAATTGTATATGAACACCGCGTTATAACTCTCTGTAGTTCGAGCGGTTAATGTATGTTGCTAAAGTTAGCAGTTTATTAATAAAGAAAAAAAAAAAAAAAAAAAAAAAAAAAAAAAAAAAAAAAAAAAAAAAAAAAAAAAAAAAAAAAACACATCTTTGAAGGTTCATTGTTTTTTGAATTTCGCTCGCATCTAGTAGGCTTATATAACTAAAGAGTAAAGACAGTTTGGTCATAAACAAAATCAAATTTAAAAATTTTAATATTATTTTTAAAATAAAAATCAGTTTTGATTCTGTTTGGGGATGACGTTACGTTAGTTTTTGATATTTTTAAAAACAACCTATATTATTTTACGTAAAATAAATATTTTTTTTTCGTTTTTGTTAAATACAATATAAACAATTTTTTTTTAAAAATATCTTAACACCAACTGTTTGTTATCATACTATTTAAAAAAGATATATGAATATTATATATTTAACTATTGTTATTTTTACATTTTTAATGTATATTGTCCATAAATAATTCAAAAATAAATTAACGTCATCCGCCTAAGAGAGATAAATTAGCACTAACAAAATTATTTCATTCAATCAATTGATTCACTTAACGGGTGGGTGCTCTAGGATGCTTTATTCTAGTTTAGAAATTGGAAAATAGATATGGCCTTTAAAAAATTACTTTCGTCACTATAGTTACGAAAGGTATTTGTGTAGACTTTTTTATCACTGATGACGAAAAAGAAATTTTCGATGCAATGAACAAACATCGAAAGTAGATTTTTTATATTGGGTAGTAGAAAAAACAATTTTTTATTAAAATCAAGAAACGGGAAAACGAGCATACATGATACTAACTGCAAATTACCTCATGGCTATCTATCAATGAAATAAGTTGGGAAATATTTAAGGAGGAAATGTTTTTTTGAAATATGAAATGGATTTTGAGGGGAAATACTTAAACAAAAATACGATTAAAGAGAATGTGTAAAATAATTAAATCGAGAAATGCAAAACAGGTCCAGAATAACGAGGGGAATGACGAAAGGTGATGTTGGAAAATTTAACATTTGGATCGGTCTATTTGGCTTTGGAAATTCATAGAACAACAACAAGAAGAAAGTTAGAAAAAAAGGAAAAAGCTGCCTAATGGTTGTCCAATACTTTGGCGAATTATAAAATTATTATTTACAACAATCAACGTGTATTTTTTGGGGATTCAACCAAGATCCAGAAGGAAGCAACAAACAACACCGTGCAAGTAAACATTTTATTAAATAATATAACGTTTATTAAATAATATTTAATTATATCAATTTAATTATATCAATCAATTGTAATAATTGTTGTTTTATGTGGTTGTAGTGAACATTAAGCTATTTAATTGTTATATTTGGTAATTATGTGGTTATAGTGAACAATAAGTCAAGTAACTTATTAGTGCTGTTTATGTGGTTACAGTGGATTAAAAATAAAATTATAGTAATCTCAGTTGTTAAAACTAGTAGTGGTTATGTGGAAAAATTTATTGTTGTAAATTATAAAAATTTTGTGATGTCTTAAAGAAATATAAAAGCAAGGAAACAATTTCCGTTTGTTTTAAAGAAAAATAATTTTATTTAACAAAAATTGTTCAAGAGAAATATCTAGATTGAAATAGTTGAATCAAACAGATGTTTTGGTTATTGTGAAGTCGTTTTACCGAGTGGTCTACTGCACCGTTACTTAAACCTCATTTTCTGGGAAAAAGTCTTATAAATATAATTGCAACAACCTCTGACAACCAAGAAAGGGTGGATGAAGAGCAGAAGTTTTAATAAAATTGTTATATTTATAGATATTTACTAAAGAAATATAAATTGAATTTAAAAATTTTAAATTATTGTCGATTTGAGTGTCATTTATTGAATAAAATAATAGATTTAAATTAATAGAGTTGTTTGAGAAGCCTTGATTATTCGTTCGGTTGCTAGTACACGCGCGTACAATCAATTATTTTGGGGATTATTATTCTATATATTTTCGGAATTGTTTAGGAGATTGGATTTTATTTTTGCGTAATTTTGTTATCTGAAATTTGGAGTGGATTAATAGCAATGGTTTATAAGTTACTCGAATTTGAACTAGCTCACTTCGAATTGAGTGAACTTAAGTACGAACTATTTATTCGAAATATTAAAGGTCTGTCATCGGTTAGGGAAGAGACAAAAGCAATTAGAGCAGCGTTAACAAAGGAACTGAAGGGAGAAGAACCTTCCCCCACAACAACATCTTTAAGTGCTAAAGATGAAATTCTGAATTCTCAACGAGTTTTAGTCAGTCTTCAAGAGATGGTTGAGAAAGCGGTTCAATCGAAAGATAAAGATAGCTTACAGAAGCTAAAATCGAGATTAGCTGCATCGATAAATCGGTCATATCGAGTAGAATACGGAAAATTCTCTGACCCTAATAACATTTTGAGTAAGTTTGAGAAGATGTACTCTGCTATATCTACAATGAGTTTGCAAGTTTTAGAAACAACTACCCAACCCACCCAAATCTAGGATTATTTGTCATCTGAGTCTAGCATACATTTGAATCCAACTACTTCTCGTAAGAGTTTGGACGCCCTCCCAAAAACTCCTATGGGACGTGGAAGATGTATAACGGGATTAACAGTACGAGATGATTTTAGAGACATTTTTCAATACATTCCAACTACTAGTGAGACAAACCAACCTTTTGATCACCTAGAGATCAAAAACGGCTGTCACAAGTCAGTAATTTCGAAAAATATATGGGAAAAAATCGTGTTGAAGAAAGTTCTGAATGGAGATTATATGACCATCGTCCAATTAATGTTCACAGATGGAAGATAATTTTTAGCGGAGATGCGAGTGGTCTGTCACTAAATGATTTTCTATCTAGGGTCAGAATATACGTACGAGGTGAACACGTTACGCCAGAACAGTTGTTGGCCAATGCACACTATTTTTTTCGGGGAAAGCGGAAAAATAGTAACATTGACGAGTTCTAAGATTGGAACAGTTTAGTTGAAGGGGCCAAACGCGAGTTGCTGCAAAGAAATTACGACTTTTTCTTAAGAGAGGAAATGAACAACAGAGTTCAAGCCAAAGGAGAACCATTTTCTAACTTTATAGCTGATATGAAAACTCTTTTTCAAAGAGTCGTTCCACAATTGGACCACAATTTTACAATTTTTCTGTAGAGCCCTCTTGTTTTCCAAACCGTATTTTAAGGGAAGAAAGGAAGAAGTTGGAACCAAGGTTTAGCAGAGACAGAGATCGTGGTAAGAACCTTTTTGTTCTTGAACGACATGATGAACTTGAAAGCAATTCATATGCACCACAAAAAAGTACACAGTATGATATGCGGAGCAGATTGAAACAGTGTAGAGGATGTTCACAACCAAAACGCCAATTTGAAAAACCCCCAACTCAAGTTCAAAATTCAATGCGATGTTGGAATTGTGAAAGGCCGGGTCATAATTTCAAAGACTGCCGTAGGCCTCAGGTTAAAGTTTTTTGTTTTTATTGCGGCACAAGTGGTTTTACTACAAAAACTTGTCAAAACCACACAAATTTCAGAAGGGAAAGAACTCTAGCAGTAAGTAGAAGACAAGCTGTTTCAACAACAGAGCAGCCACAGCAACCGAATCAGTCGGGAAACGTTTCAAATATTCATAGTAGTTTTGAGGGCGAGTCATTTAAAGAGTTGAAAATTATACCGGGAATCGTAAATTTAAATAGAGATACGCGACCATACCTCTGGTGCCAGTTGCACTATTTTAGGTAAAGGCGGCCTGGAATTAATATCACGGCTAAAGTTAAATCGTCAGACAGATGACTGTGCGATTAGAACTGCGGATGGTACTGTACACAAAGCAGTTTACAAAGCTTTGATTCCTTTTAAAGTAGTTGATAAAATTGCTTTAGTTTCAACCTTAACCTTAGTCATACCATCAATCACCAAAGAATTAGCACTCGGTATAGATTTCTGGAACATCTTCGGAATACGTCCACAATTTTCTAGGTCTACTTATACTTGCGATACGATCGGCCCAGTAACAGATAGCATCAAGTTATCAAATCCTGAAGTTAAGTTTTTAGAGAAAACAGTTGGAAGGTTTAATGTGACGAAGGAGGGTTTTCTTGGTTGTTCACATTTTGTAAAACATGAGATTGGGACCCATCCACACTGCAAACCAATTGTAAGAAGGCCTTTTCCATTATCACCATATGTCCAGAAAGAGGTTGATGCAGAATTGGATAGGATGCTTAAGCTCGGGGTGATAGAAGCAGCTAGTGGGAAGGTAAGACTATGCTTGGATGCAAGAGGATTAAATAGAGTGACGGTAGAGTGCGTACCCACTTCCAAATATCGGCAGAATATTAGGCTAACGTAAAGCAACCAAATACCTTTCATCGATAGATCTTTCGGACGCTTTCTGGCAGGTGGAATCAAAAGAAGAGTCAAGGTATAAGGCAGCTTTTAATGTGGCTGGCAGAGGTCACTGTCATTTCAAATGATTACCATTTGGCCTCTGTAACAGCGCGCAGACATTGTGTAAGGCTTTGGACCAGTGTATTGGAAACGACTTAGAGCCAAAAGTCTTTGTATACATAGATGACATTATTATAACAACAGAAACATTCGAGCATCATATAAAGATATTAGAAACCGTTGCGGATAGATTAAAAGGTGGTGGATTTACTATAAGTCCAGAGAAGTTCAAGTTTTGTGCCAAACAGTTAAATTATCTTAGTTATATATTAGATAGTGAAGGGTTACGTATGGATCCTGAGAAGATAAGTCCCGTTTTGGATATTTCACCGCCAAAAGCTATTAAAGATCTGCGACGAATAATTGGTATGGCAAATTGGTATAGACGCTTTATTAAAAACTTTGCAGAGTGGCGCCAATGACTGATTTATTAAAATCTAAATCGAAAAGGAAATTTGAATGGTCGGTAGGGGCAAACAATGCATTTCTTGCCCTAAAAACAACACTTGTTAGTTCACCTATTTTAGTAAGCCCCAATTTTGAACAAATGTTTACGATTCAAGCCGATGCGTCTGATGTTGGTATAGGAGCTGTATTAACCCAGGGAGAGGGAGAAGAAGAAAAACCAATTGCTTACATGTCTGCCAAGCTAGCTTTAGCACAAAGGAAGTATTCAACAACAGAGAGACAGTGTTTAGCAGTCATAAAAGCAATAAGGAAATTCAGAAATTATGTCGCAGGTGTCCGATTTAGAGTTATAACACACCATTCATCTCTTACAAGGCTAAGAAATATAAAAGATCCTATTTCACGTTTGTCGCGCTGGGCTGTTAAACTACAAGAATTTGATTTTGAGCTGATTCATAGAAGGGGTAAGTTGAATGTGGTCGCGGATGCACTGTCCAGATATGTGGAATTAGTTGATTTTGACTGTTCTGAAGCAGATTTTGATGAAAATTATGTAGTATTGAGAAAGAAGATTGTTCAAAATCCGAACAAGTATCAAGTGTTTGTCGTGAAAGACCAGATGATTCAAAAGTATCGAGCGGATAAATTGAATCAAGGTAGCTCGTGGAAAGTTTTAGTACCAACGAAACTTCAAAAAATTGTATTGAGTAAATTCCATGATGAACCTTTGGGAGCTCATTTAGGGATAAGAAAGACTTTACGAAAGATTCAAAATGAGTATTGCTGGCCCAATATGGAAAGAGATATTCGAAAATACGTTAAGACTTGTAAAGAGTGCCAAATGAACAAACATCCGAACGTACGGGCAAAAGTACCATTGGGTGCTCAGAAAAAAACCGATGGAGCCTGGGATGTAGTGGCAGTTGATTTTCTAGGACCGTTTCCTCGTTCAAAGAGTGGAAACAAATATGTTTTAGTAGTGGTTGATATTTTTTCGAAATTTTGTTTGCCCAAGCCAGAAAGGCTGATAGCAAATCCGTCATTAGGTATTTGGAAGAAGATATATTTTTGCTATTTGGAGTACCATCTCGAATAATCACAGATAATGGGTCATAGTTTACGTCAAGGGAATTTGAGAAGTTTCTTAAATCATATCAGGTAAGCTCACAATTTAACGCAGTTTATCACCCACAGCACAATCCAGCTGAACGGATCAACCGTGTAGTGTTGTCCAGTCTAAGATCATACATAGAGGAAGATCACCGTGTTTGGGACCAATATATTTCAAAAATTGCTTGTGCGATTTGAAGTTCAGAGCATGACTCTATAGGTTTTTCCCCATATTATGTTAACTTTGGTAAAAATATTAAGCTAGAAGGAGGACAAGGATATACTAGTGAACATACGCATGAAGATATTAAAGACAAAGCCGAAAGAATGAAATCTATTTTTAACAGCGTCAAGGCGAATCTAAGAAAAGCTTATTCGAAATACTCAGCATTGTACAATATCAGAACTAAACCGGCGGAGTACAGTCCTGGAGAAGTAGTACTCAGAAGAGCATTCCGGCAGTCAAGTGCACCCGAAAATTTTAATGCAAAACTCGCACCACAGAATGAGAAGTGTCGCATCCGTTAAAAACTAGGAAGCTATACTTATATGTTGGAGCAGTTAAATGGCAAGGTAATTGGTCGATTTCATGCTAACGGCCTAAGAAAATATTATGAAAGAAATTCAGATAGCAATAACGAACAATAACTTGTTTTAAATTGTGATATTTATTTGTAGGATTTGTTTTGATAGGTGATGAAAAACGTGATCTACGCAGGTGAAAAAGTCGAAATTTGAACTTGACCATTTTTGATTTTCCTGAAACTTGACATGTAAGTAGTATGGACAAAATAAAAAATACAACTTATTTTAAAATTTTTTTAAAGTGCTTAGTTTGAGCATAGGGGGCACCCCAACATGCATGAAAAATGAAAATTCTGCAAATCCGATGTTACTTTAAAATTAAATTGCTCAAGAACGGCTCTACCGATTTCATCAAACTTTTTTTGTTTGATAGATGATTAATTAGTCCTTTGAAAAAAAATTAATTAATTGTTTTTATAATTAATTTTTAAATAAAAATATTAAAAAAACTTTTTTAAAGATAGCGCTAGGGTAGAAGATCAATTGGAATTTAATTAATTTTTTTTCTGAAAATAGTTCTATCTTTACTCTAAAATATATCAAATGAACTCAGAGGCTTTAATTTTTGTTCTTGAGATATTTAATTTTAAAGATTTTTAGTACGACTGAAATTCGAATTTTTCTTCATTATTTCAAGCAATTTCCATTAACAAAAAATTTTAAAATCAATTAAATTTTAACTTTTTTTTTTAAATATAGCTCTAACCTTACTTTAAAATATATCAAATTTATAAAGAGGCGTTAATTCGTGTTCTTGAGATATTTAATTTTAAAGATTTTTAGTCCGATTAAAATTCTAATTGTTCATTATTTTCTCGAACTTCAGTGGTTAAATTTTTTTGATGATATAAATTGTTCAAAAAAATAATGAACAATTAGAATTTTAATCGGACTAAAAATCTTTAAAATTAAATATCTCAAGAACACGAATTAACGCCTCTTTGTAAATTGAAATCGGTGGAGTCGTTCTTGAGCAATTTAATTTCAAAGTTACATCGGATTTGCAGAATTTTCATTTTTCATGCATGTTGGGGTGCCCCCTATGCTCAAACCAAGCACTTTAAAAAATTTTTAAAATAAGTTGTATTTTTTATTTTGTCCATACTACTTACATGCCAAGTTTCCGGAAAATCAAAAATGGTCAAGTTTTCACAACTCTGTCTAGAACACGTTTTTCATCAGGTGTATTTAGTTAGTTAGAATATCTGTATGTTAGTTTTTTTTTGTAGGGATATAGAATGTTACGTAGTATTAGGCTAGTCAGGTACATATATTTGGTAGATTAATTTGAATTATGTTATAGTCAATTTAACTTTAATGTTTGATATAGGGACCGTGCATTGCTATTTGATTCGACCGTCGCGCTTTAAGTGTTAGAGTCTGTAAGTATTGGTTCTTTTTTTCAACCAATTACACGTTAAACAAATTTTATGATCTAGTATTCCTTTCAAATTATTCGATTATTTTGTTGTTTGTGAAAATATTAAAATGAAAATAAAGTAAATTAGGCACTAATTATGCGACATTTTATACAATATACATAAATATTTATTAAAGTTTACGCAACAGGAACGGAGATTTTTAATAATATTAAAGAAAAAGTACGATTTGATTTAATATATGTAAAACGACAAACGTCAAACTAATTTCAAATAGAACCAAAACTTTGTATACTCAACACTTGGCGCGTAACAATCAGATACGCACGATCCCTATAATGCTTTCTGGAAAACAAAGATACTGTAAAGGTCAATTGTTGTTGAGTTCCAGGAACCATTTTTTTTATAATTTATGTAATAAAGAGGTTTAAATTAGATAAAGTTGGGAGATATCGATGTATTGTTGGTCGTCGAGATTGGTGAGGCAGAATTGTAAGACCTCAAAGTTGCTTAAAATACCGTAATGGAGGTATTCGCGTTTATTTTTGGGAAACTTTTGTTGTATAAGGCACTCATCGTGTTTTGATGAAGTCGTAAGACCTATATACTTAAAATACGTATCGTGATTTTGATACAAGTAAATGTTTGTTTTGTTATATGTGTAAAATTATTGTGTTCTAAAGTCTTTTGTCAGCATTGTTGGTGATTAGGTTTAGTAATCATAGCTGAAAATTTGGTAACATATGCTAATGTTCACAGAATCAAGAAATCATTACCGTGATTTAGGTATACAATCATGATTTTGAGAACATTAGTTGTGTAATTGGTTGTTATTAGGGTTGTGAGTGAGGCAGACTTTATAGATGCGTGAGTCCTTACCATATAAAACTGCCATGTTAAGTACAGTCATTGTAATTGTATGTATGTTGGATGCAGTTTTCATTTCGTAATATAGGATATGAATTTGTTCGTTTATGTTTTGAAGTTTTTTTTAAACTAATTCTTGGTTAATTTTGAGGCATTTTCATTGTACTAGACACTCATCGTAATGAAGATGAAAATCGTAAGACCTATATACATGAAATGCGTATCGTGATAGAGGTATACAGATTAAAATCGATAGATTAAATTTTATGTTGTGTTGGATGTTGAAACGCGAATTAAGTACGTAAACTAATAAGAGATTTGTAGGTCAAAACCGATAATTAAGGTTTTCGGAACCGAAAGGTACATTGTTTATTTCGAAAGAATTTTGGGTACAGTATAGACCCAAAATTCTCTCGAAAATCTTTTGATGGTGTAGTGTAATGTGGCGGTTAACATTGAAATTAGGTTAACATTGAAAAGGAATCTTAATGCAGGATCCATAATTAAATTGTAATGTTAAGGAAATAAAAAAAAAAAATAAAATGCATTGGATTAGTTTAAATTAATTAAATTTAAGTAATTAATCAAAAGAATATAAAAGTCTGACACACTCCTGGGTTGTTTGTTACTGGATGATAATCGCTATTGATATGACAATCAAAACAAATATATATAAGGAACTTCAAATTTGATTTAAAGTTAGCGAAGTATAAAAGTCAAATACACTGTAAATTTTCATCTAACAAAATAGATAAAACCAAATAAAGTTGATTCATCAAAATATGTGATAACAAATGCTTTTTTATTAAAATCAAGAAACGGGAGAGCGAGTATAAATGATAATAAATGCAAATTACGTCATGGCTATCTATCAATGAAACAAGCTGGGAAATTATAAAAAGGGAAATGTTTTTATGAAATGTGAAATCGATTTTGAGGGAAGATGCTTAAACAAAAATACGATTAAAGGGAATGAGTAAAATAATTAAATCAAGAAATGCAAAACCGGGTCAAGAATAATAAAAGGGAAACTGTTTTTTGAAATGTGAAATGGAAGAATCTTGAGGGGAAATGCTTAAACAACTAGTAGGGTAGGGTGTGACCATAGCGGCCACGCCAAGAACTTCCCGATAAGTTAAATAGGTAACATAAAGATATTTTCTTAAAACTTTAATAAATTGAAATTCTCTTTCTAAGACTTGCAATTAATCGTCATTTTTTCATCTTTTGGTTACACTGGAAAGAAGATTTTCATTGCACCATATATTTAAAAAAAACTAGCGGTGGAGTCTACTTAAAGCCTACTTTGTCAACGTTGCTAAAATTTTTTCGATTTTTCTCAAACAATACCACCATTTTTAGGGTTCCGTACATTGAAAAAGTAAAAAGGTTAGGGTACCGAACCTATTGGTGAGACTTCGGTGTCCGTCCGAATTTCTACATAATCGATTTTCTCAAAAACTATAAGTGCTATCAACTTGAAATTTTTTACAGTTATACAATGTATTTGTCCACGCCTACTGACAACAAGAAAATTATGAATAATATTTTTTATCAATATTTAATGGACACTGATAAGGAGATAGTAAAACAAAAGTTTGTTTTAAGGAATCGAGTTTGGTTTAAAAAAATCAAAAAAAAATCCAAATATTTCAAAAAAACATTTCAATGAATTATCGACTGCTTAGTTTTTAAGTTATTTCCAAAAAAGTGTGTTTATTTTTTTGCCCCCCACCTTAGCTTCGAACATTACAAAAGCAAAAAATTGAAAAAATTCAAGGTTGTAAGGATTTAGCGTACAAAGATCCGTTCTTTGTTTTGGTTGTTATAATTTCAAATGTTCATTGGAGGGGGTTGAGAGTAAAAATTACGAAAACAAAATATTTTTGGTCATGTCAAGTGGGGGGAGGGGGTATCATATGAAAGGTTATTTTTTTCTTGTCTAAAACAGTTTTTTTCTAATTTTTGAAAGTACAGTAATGAACTTATTTTAGAAAAAGTGAAATTTTAGTTTTGTCCCCCCCCCACTTATCTTCGAACATTACAAAAGAAAAAATTTAAAAAAATTCACGGTTGTAGGAACTTGGCAAAAAAAATGAAAAGATCTTTTTTGGTCGTTATAATTTCAATTGTTCTTTGGAGGGGGTTGCGAGTAGAAATTTTGAAAAAAAAAATATTTTTGACTTGGACAAGTGGGATGTCATATGGAAGGTGATTTTTTTTGTAGTTCAAAATAATTTTTTTGTATTTTTCGAAAACACGGTTTCTGACTTATTTATAAAAATGTGAAAATTTGTTTCTCTCCCACTCTTTCTTTATCTTCGAACATTACAGAAGCGAAAAATTGAAAATATTCACGGTTATAGGCAATGTTGTAAAAATTGAACGAAAACTATAGCGGTTAGCTTATTATATCAGATGTTCCTTAGAAGGGGTTGAGAGAAGAAATTTCGAACAAGTTGCAAAACTACTATAAACATTACAAAAACCTTATGCTCAACAAGATTCAACAAAATTAAATGTCAAGACTGAGAAGTTTAAAAAAACAATTGTTCAACGAACCACAGACATCCGCCCCGACTCCTTTGCCAAATTTTGAAAATAGCTGATTCAAAAAAGCACATTTTCCATATTCATATAAAACAGCTTCAGGAGGTCATGAAATATTATAAAAATTTCGATTTCAAAAATTGACTCAAAAACAATAACTTCTCGTATCGGGAAGTTAATAAACAGTTGACCAAGCAATCTACTCTCGAACCTCTGACCTTTTTGTCAAATTTAGAAAATAACTCAGGTTTTTGATATTCAAGTAAACTGATGCGGTTGCAGCTCATTTACATACACAAGTTTCATCCAGATATCAATCGTTTGCATAAAGAAAATAACACGCAGTTCTTTCACATTTTGTTAAAAATCTCAAGAACTAAGATAGCAATTGTTTATACAAATGTCATTATAAATGTCTGACATGATGAAAAACAATAAGGAAGCTTCATGACCTTGATAGCATTATTTATTAATCTCATGATATTTGCAAGAGATAATTTTTAGTTTTTTGGAAACCACTAAAAAACAAATGATTTAATTTCGCAAGAAAAGGACTGGGCTCTAAGTTACGACAAGATACGTCGATTGCGACAATTTTTGTTCAAATCGACCCATCCGTTGTAGAGAAAGCGTTGGGCAAAAATTCTCCACACAGCGATATACACATACATACACACACACACACACATACAGACTGCCAGCCAAAAATAGTCTAAACAGCTTCAGGAAGTCATGAAACGTACAGATATCAAAAAAATTCCGATTTCGAAAATCGACCCAAAAACAATAACTTCCCATATCGGGAAGTTAAAAATACTATGTAATGTCGCGAATATACTTAAATTAAATTCGAATTTTAAATATATATTCAGCGAAATAAATTTCCCAAAGAAAAAAAAACGTCATGTATCGTCATGTCACGTATCGTCATGCAGGGGCGTCAATTGGGTAGGGCTGGGGGGGGCATTGGCCCTCCCAAGGATCTGATACTATCAATACATCGATTCAATAAAATCATCCAATCGTGATAGAATTATACACTATAAAAATTTCAATGCACTGTTATTTTGTAAATTCGTCTAATTTTTAGAAGATTTACTTAACTAATATACCAATTTTATGGCATACTATTAATTGAAATATATCTGATAATATAATTATTACGTTACATATTATTTTGTCCCGACTAAAGTACAGTTCACCGCAATATTCAAACCGTTATCGTTCTTTGTATCAAGGACTAGAGCGCCGCCGATACGAAAGGCGGTCGTATTGCTTCTAATCTTCTGATGAAATCAGTTTTATAAACAAAACACGATCGTTCTTCCAAAAACGCCGTGGGTGCGTATTTTGACAAAATTCTATCGTACTATAAGGTGCGCGGCATCACCGCTTTTAGAAGAACGATTGTTTTTTGTTTATAAGATATTCGTGTCTGAGCCAGAGGAAACAAAATATTTCATTAGTATAGGGTTCCTCGAGAGTTTATAGTGCAGTATTTAACATTCAAATTTCAATTGTTATTGGTAATTTTTATAAACTTAAAAGTAAGTACATGCAGGAGAACACAACCTAATTATAACCCACTTATTTGGAGAACCCTGACTGTTTGGTCTTGTTTTTTATCTATATCATATTGTACAAACTTTACAAGACTTTTTTAAAAACAACAAATTAAAAACAATTCTAAAATGTAAAATCCTATAACATATCAAAAGTTTTCTTGATAGTTGTGCTAATTGTTATAAAATGAATGAAAATAATTACAGGAGTAATTTAAATTTATTGGGTTATTTCCGGTGTTTTTATAATAGTGAATGTTTTATAATGGACAAGCAATATTTTCTAACGACACGAACAAATATATAAGTTATGTAAATATTTTCAAAGTATGTTATGAAAACTTGCTGACAAATTCTTTTCGCTATATGGACTATAGTTTTTAATTCATAAAATAGCAAAAATTATATGTTTGGTTATAATAAAATTCAAAACGTATCCTAAACGTCAATCTTTTTTAATTTTTTTTATACAGTCACAAGGAGGGAGAAACTATTATTTTTTTGTGGTAGGTTTTTCTTATAAATTTAAAAGAAGCACGCAATAATTGTACAATTTTGAATCAAATGAAAAATTTACGCACGTTTATGGGTAGTAAACTGACCAGAAGTGCAACGCTGCGTGAAAATGTCACACATTTCATTGCGTTGTCCCACGGAGAAATCTGTCCCACGAAGCGTCCCACGAAACAAATATTTCCACCACATTTGCCCGCATTATCGAAATAATCAAAAAAACATTATATCTACCTACGTACAGTTTGCGCAATATCTTAGTCAAAGCAATGGCTTCACAGTTTTTTCTTGCAGTTTGTATAATGTTATGTATAAGTTGATTTAACCATATTGGGAGAACAAATCAGTGCAATATTTTTTTTACTAAAATAGTGTTTTAACTATAATTTTCTTAGAAATACTAAACTCAGTTATTTCACTGCAATAATTTACATATCTTTTAATGTCTAACAGATCTACCTCAGCGAAAAGGTTTCTTTGTTTATAGAAACATCTCCCCGGTGTATATACATATACGAGAGATCGAAAGTATATTATGAAAAACAAAATACAAAATATTTTACTTAAAAAGACTCAGTTTTGCATATAAATTCATAAAAATTTAAATTTTTAAATCAGACTTTACAATTTATCTTTATTCGAGCACTCATTTCAATCCTTTGAAATAATATTCAGAAATTAAAATCTTCATAATTTGAATATCGTTCTTACTCGTAAGAGTAAAATTTTTGTTTTTTCGATTTTACTCCTTTGGACCAGATTGCATTTTCCTGTTCTTTCATTCGATTTGCAAAAGAAGAAAATTAGTCACTCTATGTCATCCTTTATATTCATTTTTCTAACAATATATGAATAATTGAACGAATCATTCGAAGCATTTTACGTTGGAAAGCATCAAATTTGACGCAAAAATAAATGTTTTGAGTATTTGAAAGAAAATATTTATTTCAATTTAGTAGCAAGAATGATATTTTATTATTTTTACTCCTGTATGTGAGAGTGTTATATTTTTTTTAAGCTACGCACTCTGAAAAAACAAAGTAAAGGAGTGGTATATGTAGCGTTTCAAACTCTGTTTAAAACACACTTTAACTGGCATCTAAAAAGTAAAATTATTATTTCCTAATATATAATTTTTTTTCTCAATAAAGAACAAACCATGTAAACAGCATAAAAATTTGCAAAAGATAGAACGAGAGGTATACTGTATACCTCTTATACTTACAGAATACAGAAAAGATATTAATTATTTAGTAAAATTAAAATAAATTGTTTCAATTGTTTTGCAGTCTTTACTTGTGTAACAAAAGTTTTAAGCTACTATAAAAGTTAAATTTATACTAATTTTTAAAATTATATTAAAAAGTTCTCCTGCAAATCAAGACGGATAGAAAACGTTTACGTAAATTCTCATACGATATTGAATTGGACTATCCTTTTATAAAAAAATAAAAATATAACGACGCAAAAGTTTATTGTATTACCAGTCGGAGTGAATTTGCAAATTAACAGTGGACATTATGATATTAAAAGACATATAGATACAGATAAACATAAAAAAGTGTTGCTATAAGCCGCCAGCTCCAGTAGCTTAAACAAGTTTTGTTGTTATTTTGTTGCAATTTGCGCTGAAAACACGAACACCAATTTTAGTGGTGTCACGTCAAGGGGTGAAAATTTAAAAACAAGCTAAACTCGAATTTGAACCAGAGTGTATTGGGTATTGGATTCGCAGCCCATATTCTAAATAATGCAATAAGAAATGCTGCTGATTTAAATGGCAGAGTTAAAAAAATTTGGATATTTTACTGTCTTTACTGAAGACGTTGAAGGAGTTCTGCGGCAAAAGTAATGTCGAACATAACCAACTTATTGGATACAGTGAAACTCGCTGGCTGGCGGTAATGCCAGCACTAGAAAGAATTTAGAAAATGTACGAACCACTGCAAGCACATTTCCTAACAATTGCATGTCCAATCAAAATAAAAGAATTTTTTGAAGAATTAAATAGTAAAAAAATAGTAAAGGAAAGCATTAAATAGTAAATTTATGCACAATCTAGTTAGCACGTTTTCACCGTTCCACTTTCTCGCAATAGAAATTCTAATTAGTTAGTATTTGGAAGAATGTTTGAATTTTGTCCTATATTTTAACGATTTGGCTCTGGTCAGTTAAGGGTAGACATAACTCTTTCTCTCTGAGACAAATAAAGGAAAACAAACAAAAAAACGATTCGACATAAGAGGAGTCACGTAGGGATTGCAATCTCGTGGTGTTTTATGGATCCTGGGACTATGTCACTCATAAATTTTAAATCCCGGGACGCTCGGGATCTAAAAAATCGTATTGAAAAACCATCCTTTTTTTCTATGCTGCACGATCTGCTGTCGTTTACAAATTCACTCTCTGAACAGTTACAAAGCAAAGATATAATAATTTCTAGCACTTTAATTAAAACTACTTTCTTGATGCTTAAACAATGCAAAGAAGATACTAAATTTGAAATTATTTTTAACAAATGAAGGGATTTTGCAGAGCTTTGCGGCATTCTCTTCGATGAAACAACACCAGAAGACTAGCAAAGTAACCAATGAAGCTCAAAAGCATTTTATTTTTATTTCTAAGTCGATGCATTTAAATGCTTTTAAATGTATGTGTGTATAAAAATGTGTATGTTATGTTTTACGAAAAAAATCTTTTTATGTCATTTAAATTCTCGCCCCCCCCCAAGATTTTGGTGAAATGACGCCACTGTCGTCATGTTCAACTTAACAAAACAAAAATAGAAAAGGGAAATAAATTTCATCTTTGGTAACTCTAAATTTTCGTCTCGAACAAGACGACGACAATTATATTTTTTTGGTCACATTTTTTTTTCATTTGCATTCTTGTTCTAACTTCTAAACTAAAAAGTTATTTGTTTGATTGGATGTTTGGATTTAAAACAAAAAAATCAAAAACTCCTTTTGATGAATATTTAATGTTAAAATGAAAAAACGTGAATAGTTTTTTTTTGATTCAAAAATAAAAAAATAAATGATAATTAATTAAAAGAAATGGAAGTGAGTGATCTAATAAAGATCAAGCAAAATTGGATAAATATTTTACATTCCATTGCAATAGTTTTTTTTTCGTTTGGAAAAAAAATATAATTGAATAAACATAACGGTTTTTATAAAAAAATGTAATAACATCTAAATATTAAATTGAAATTCATACAATATTATAAATATAGTGTGTTGCAAAATAAATCAAACATATTGAAAAAAAGAACAAATTTTTAATTAATCCATAAACAGAATGAAAATTTATTAGAAAGAAAAACGTATTAGACGTAATAGTTTAGATGTGTTGAACTAAAGTCTATATATATAACCAGCAACGTAATTAATTACATCTATTCATATTGTGTTCAAATAAATGATTTAGAAAAAAGGAATGGCCGTCAAAATTATTTCAAAACTAGCCAAACTTACGATTAGGAATAAAATATTATTATATCAAGTGGATTCCTATTAATGTTTCTATGCATACATTAAAACTTAGACAAGAAAAACGTTTTTTTAAGTCCATTACCAAAGGAAATGATAATAAAATTGCAATATTGGATTATGATGACATCAATTTACCATCATCATTGCAATTAAATAATATAAAACTTAAGGGGAATAATATTAAACTTAAAGGGAATTGTAGTAATACTACTACATCCACTCTCTACTCTGCTCTAATATAAATAAATCATGAGGAATTCCTAATGGAATTCCCACTGACGAAACGATTCTTCGTTTCATGATAAAAACCATTGAAACAAATTAAATTTTACTATAAAAGAATCAAATTCTAAATCTCTCACATGACTCAAACATAAATATAAATAAAACAAAACAAAGCATGCATATATGTTTTGTTTTGAATTATAAAAAATAAGAAACGTTTTATTTTATGATCTAACTATTAAGAAATAATGAAAATAATTTATTTTGTTGATTTTACAATTTTTAGTTTTTTTTTGGAACAATTGAAATTAATAATAATTATTATATTTTGTTGAATTGCAAATTAATTTTAAGTAAATAATTTATATACATAATATATAGGTAAAAATTGGAATCGAAAAATTGTATATAAGAAATGGTTTTAAACAATGAAAATCAGAATCAATTTGAAACATAAACAGTTATTTTATTTCTTCTCATTGATTTTCACCGACGACCTCAATTGATTTTCGTCAAACGGGTCTAGCTAGCAGTATATTCACTTATAATAATTGACGCTCGTCAAACGTACTTTGAATTACTGTGACAGTTCTAGACGACAAACATTTGGACAGGAATTACGAATACAAAAATAGATAAATATTTATATATTCATTCTCTTGTGGTTTTATATAACCGCCAACAATATCATCATAAGCAGAATAATACGCAGTCAGATAGAAGGGTGTACGCGCAGCACAGAATGAGTAAAATAATTAAATCGACAAATACAAAACAGGTCCAGAATAATCAGGGGAATGACGAAAGGTGATGTTGGAAAATTTAACATTTGGATCAATCTATTTGGTTTTGGGACTTCATGGAGCAACAACAAGAAGAAAGTTAGAAAAAAGGAAAAAGCTGTCTAATAGTTGTCCAATACTTTGGCGAATTATAAAATTATTATTTACAACAATTAATGTTTGATCGGACTTAGATACACCTGCGGATGATGATGAAAATATTCCAGGCAAAAATAAGCAAGGCTCGGAAAAATAAAATCACAACAATTTGTATTTTCAATTTATTTTACAATTTTATTATTTTTAATGTAACTTGGTTGACGATTCAAGCAAAAAGAGAAAGAAATTTTAACATTTAGAATTTATGTCAATTTATAATAATTTGAAATACTACATCTATATTTTAATGCACAAACTAATATTTAATTAAATGGTATAAAATTATTGTTTGAACGAATTGGTACAAAGTTCTTCTTTCTTTGAATTTTGATTATAACATTTGTGTTTGAAATTTTATAATATTTTTTGTTAAATTTGATTTGGCTCATCGCGTAGACATTCCGGCTCCCTTGAAACATCAGATTCAAAGGCTGGTAAAACACAAAGCTCATGAATTGGACGCTTCGATATCCCATTCTTTGTTCGAATTGTGACGACTCGTACTAATTCATCTGTTCCTGGATGTGTTGCAATTACTTTTCCAAGTAGCCATTTGCAAGGTGGTAAGTTGTTATCTTTTATAATTGTGATGTCATTTACTTCAATGTTCTTTCTTTGTAACTGCCATTTGCTATGCTACCAAGTATTCTTGATGCCATCGCTTCCAGAAATATCGAGAGATATGTTGTACCAACTGCCAACGTGATAAACGGTTTTCATTGATATGAGACAAATCTGCTTCTGGTATTATCATGACCTAGTAAAAAATGTGCAGGAGTAAGAACATCAATATCGTCAGCTGAACCTCTACAAAGTGGACGAGAATTTAGTATTGCTTCAATCCTTGTTAAAAGCGTATTCATTTCCTCGTATATAAGAATATGTTGACCAATGACTCTGTATAAATGATATTTCGTAGACTTTACCGCTGCCTCCCAAAGTCCACCCATGTGTGGTGCTGAAGGTGGTATGAAATGCCAATTTATTTGTTCTATTAAAAGAGAATTTGAGACATAATTAATATTTTCTTTTAAAAATTTATGTAAGTCCGTCAATTGCCGGTTTGCTCCAATGAAGTTGGTGCCATTATCACTAAAAATGTCCTTGCAGACACCTCTTCTGGACACAAATCTTTGCAGAGCACCAAGATATGATTCAGTTGTCAAATCATTAACAAGTTCAATATGAACAGCTTTGATACTGAGACAGACGAATATAGCAATATATGCTTTATATGTTTTTCTTCCACGACCTTTTTCCAATCTTATTGTTATAGGACCTGCGTAATCAACACCTGTTCTCAAAAAAGGTCTTTCATATGTGACTCTAGCTCTGGGAAAATCACCCATTATTTGATCAGCTGTGTTTTGTCTATGTCGTATACATATAATACAATTGTGTATTATTTTTCGAATAGAATCTCTGCTTTTGATGATCCAATATTTTTGTTTCAGTAGATTATTTAGGTGAGTTGCTCCTGCGTGGAGGTTTTTGATGTGTTGTTCCTCAATAATAAGTTTAGTTATTGGATGCGAAGCCGGTAAAATTATTGGATGCTTTGTTTCAAATGGGTCCAATGAATGCTCAATACGTCCACCAACTCGCAATAAATTATTTTCATCAAGAAAACGAGAAAGTGACAGTAATTTACTAGATGATGGTATGTTCTTCTTCTGAACAAGAAGGTGATAGTCATCTATAAATGCATTTTTTTGAATCCACTGCAATAGTATCGCTCTAGAATTTTCTAATTCATCAGTTGATAAAGGTTCCCTGTTAATTTGATCCTTCTTCAGTCTTCGTATTTGATTGCCTTGTTTTGATCGACAATTTGTTAAAAATCTTGACATCCAGGAAATAATTTTGACTATCATTGTGAACGATGATTTATCACTTGAAAGCATTTTGAGAAAATGTTCATCAGCATGTGCTGCAAAAACTTGAACACTTGCAATTTTTCTTTCATGGTTTGCCATGTCTTCGTCAATACATTCCTCACTGACTGGAATAGGCCAAGCAGTTTTATCTTGCGAAAGCCACGTAGGGCCATTCCACCAAATTGAAGTTTCTGATAACTCGGAAGGTAAGATACCACGCGACGCACAATCAGCGGGATTGTCTTTCGACCGTACATGAAACCATTTGAATTTTAGCGATAGATTTTGAATTTCGGATACACGATTTGCTATAAACGTTTTCCACTGTCGAGGTGGCATAGACAACCAATGCAAAACGATGGTAGAATCGGTCCAGGCGTAAACTGAAACATCACTCAATTTCATTGTATCTAAGACTGAATTTAATAGTTTCGATAATAAAAGTGCTCCACAAAGTTCTAATCTCGGAATTGAGATTTGCCGAAGAGGTGAAACCTTAGTTTTTGCAGATACAATTTTAACTTCCGCTGTTCCATCTGACGCGACTACCCTGTAGTAAACAACGGCTGCATAGGCAAGTTCCGAGGCATCGCTAAATCCATGTATTTCAATTTTATTTCCAGAGCCCAACCATCGGGGAATAGTAACCTTTTCCAGCTGTGGAAGTTCACTACGTAAGGCAAACCATTTATTTTCTAGGCTTTCGGGTAATTTATCATCCCAATCAAGTTTTAATAACCATAACTGCTGGAAAAATATTTTTATTAGTATAACAGAAGGTGCCATCCATCCTAAAGGATCAAAGATCCTAGAAGATTCTGATAATATCTGCCTTTTGGTTGTGGTTGGTTGATCTTTCAATCTGATCTTAAATACAAAGTTATCAAATAAAGGATGCCATTCAATACCTAAAACTTTAATTGAATTATCTTCTGAAATCTCAAGATTTTTGATTTCTTTGTCTTCGTTAGATATTCCATTTAGTAAGTCTAATTTATTTGATGACCATTTTCTTAAATGAAATCCATATTTTATCAAAATTTGATTGATGTATTTTTGAATATTTAAAGCTTCTTCTTCTGTTTCTGCTCCAGTCATTAGATCATCTATATAAAAATCGTCTTTTATTATTTGGCTGATGGTTGGATGGTCTTCCTTTATATCTTCTGCTATTTGATGGAGAGCTCTGGTGGCGAGAAATGGAGCACAAGAAGTTCCGTATGTAACGGTGGATAGCCTATATTCTTGTATTGGTTCTACAGGACTTTTTCTCCATATTATTCGTTGACAGTTAGCATCTTTTGTATCAATCAAAACCTGTCGATACATCTTTTCTATGTCTGCTGAAAAGACGATACGATGCTTTCGGAACCTTTGTATAATTGAAATAAGACTTGATTGAATGGTGGGTCCTATCATTAATAAATTATTAAGCGAAACATTCGTTCCAGACTTAGCAGATCCATCAAATACGACCCTTAAATTCGTTGTGGTACTAGAATTTTTAAATACTCCATGGTGTGGTAAATAGTAGGAATCATTAAAACTTAATTGTTTTTCAGTATTACGCACCAACTGCATATGGCTTAGATTTTCATATTCCTCCATGAAAGACACATATGAATCTCTCAGATCAGGATACTTTTCAAATTTTCTCTCCATGGCTCGAAGACGTGCAATAGCGGATGATTTGGATTCTCCCAACTTGACATCAGAAAAATTCTTCTTAAATGGAAGTTTTACGATGAATCTTCCAGTATTATCGCGTAGATAATTATCTGTGAAATGTTTTTCACACTCCATTTCTTCTTGAGTGTAGAGAGAATTATTACTCATCACTTCTTCTATTTCCCAAAATCTTCGAAGTGACCGATCTATGTCAAGTTCTGCATGTAGACTTAATGTGGAAGTGGGGTTTAATTCAAGATTCATTTCTCCAGCAATTATCCAACCAAAAAGGGTTTTTTGGGCGATAGGACTGTTGGGCTCAAACATTATTCTACCTGGTTCTAAAATTTTAAAAAATTGATCAGCTCCAATTAAAATATCAACATTCCCAGGTTGATTATAAGTTTCATCTGCCAACTCAAGATTCGATATCATTAGCCAATTTGAAAGATCAACTTTAATTGAAGGAAGTTGAGATGTTACCTTAGGTAAAATAAGCGCTTTGAACTTTATTTGGTGTTCCATATTATATTTCGACGCAACTACCAGTTCTGTGATTCCTCGAGATACAGCAGCTGCAGTAGAGGCTAATCCAGTGATCGATACTCTTGTATTAGTGCGATTTAGTTGCAATCGTTGAGTACAAGCTTCTGTAACAAATGATCTCTCAGATCCGGAATCTAGAAGTGCTCTACAGCGTAAAAATTCACCAAAAGAATTCTTCACCATGATAGTAGCTGTAGGCAGAAGTGTTGTCGATAAAAAGTTTTCTGGAACTTGGGATGTATATGTTTCGCATTGTGAATTTGTTGCTATATTTACCTTTAATGACTCACTATTAGCAACAGGAATGTCTGTTCCTTGAAGGTATAATAAATTATGATGTTTTTTACCACATTTACATCGTCCTTTGTAACGACATTGATACACCCCATGTGTATTTCTCAAACAATTAAAACATCTTGCACTTTCTCTAACATACTTTCTTCTTTCAGGAATGTTTATTTCTTTGAATTTTAAGCATTCATGTAACATATGATTACCATTATTGCAGAACGTACATATATTTTCCGAAGATGATGCAAGCAAGGATTTTGTTTGCGGATATTGAGATGGTCGTTTTAACTGTTTGCTACTGGACATGGCCTTGAAATCTTCAACTGCATCAGCACGTCGATTCAAAAAATCCATTAAAGTTGATAATGTTGGACAGTCATTTTCTGCGGTATCATCCGCCCATCGTTGTCTGTTATCATCATCTAACTTATTTATTACTAAATAAATGAGCCAAGGATCACGAGTTTCAAATTGGTTTCCTAATGCTTTCAACCCACGTATAACCTCATCGCAAGTATTTGTTAAATTTCTTAGACTTGAAGATGTAGAATATTTAGCTGAAGGTTGATCCATAAATGCTTGTATAAAAGCATTCACGATATGCTTCTTTTTATCATAGCGTTTGCACAGTTTTTGAAAGGCTTCGATATAATTAGCATCAGTAATTGAAATATGCTTTAAAAGATTGCTTGCTTCTCCTTTGAGTAAACCTTTCAAATACTGAAATTTTTGTGCAGATGAAAGTGAACTATTTTTATGAATGGTTTTATGAAAGAGATCATAAAATGATTGCCAATCCCGAATATTTCCATCGAATGATGGAATATTTATACGTGGTAGCTTAAAATCTGATACCGCATGTTGAGTTGTTGAAGTTTCCAAAGAATCATTTGTATTTACCGACAAATTAATATTTAATGTCGAACGCCGAATAGCTGCATTAAAACCAGATACTACGAGATAGTATTGTTCTTCATAATCAGAAAGTTCAGATTTAAAAGAACCTGAAGTATCCTTTTCGGAAATATAATATTCTAGCTCTGTGAATTCACCAAATAATTGAGTGGCCCGATTAACGCGAACTTTCAATTGTTCTATTGAAGTTTGATCGTTAACTTCCTCCTTTAAGTAATTGATTAATTTAGTCATTGATCCTTTCGCTGCAGAACGTTTTTTCACCAACGTATTCAGAGAAAGTTTTTCAGTCATTATGTAGGTAATAACTTTAATTTAACTATTTAACTTAATTACTATATATATTTGCTCTATAATTCACTTTTATATTTTATTTTAATATTAAATCACAAACCGGTCACTAATTTAATTGCATACACTGTTTGTTAAGATTATAAATAATCAAGAAAAAATAAATAATAAAAAATAAGAGTCACAATTTAATTCAATGTTTATTTATTTATCAAAATATTTATTAAAAATCAAATGGTTTCAATGTATATTAAATAAATCAAAAAGATACTTAGCGAACACGCGGCTTCGCGTGGTGTTTTGACGATCACCTTGATGAATTCAATATTTTCTGCAAATCCAAAATATCGCTGGTTCCAATAATCCGACTCGAAGGACCAATGTTTGATCGGACTTAGATACACCTGCGGATGATGATGAAAATATTCCAGGCAAAAATAAGCAAGGCTCGGAAAAATAAAAGCACCACAATTTGTATTTTTAATTTATTTTACAATTTTATTATTTTTAATGTAACTTGGTTGACGGTTCAAGCAAAAAGAGAAAGAAATTTTAACATTTAGAATTTATGTCAATTTATAATATTTGAAATACTACATCTATATTTTAATGCACAAACTAATATATAATTAAATGGTATAAAATTATTGTTTGAACGAATTGGTACAAAGTTCTTCTTTCTTTGAATTTTGATTATAACATTTGTGTTTGAAATTTTATAATATTTTTTGTTAAATTTGATTTGGCTCATCGCGGAGACAATTAACGTGTATTTTTTTGGGGATTCAACCAAGACCCAGAAGGAAGCAACAAACAACACCGTGCAAGTAAACGTTTTATTAAATAATATAACATTTATTAAATAATATTAAATTACATATTGTATTTTTGTTTTGTAATAAAAATTGGGCAATAAATCAAATGTTTGTAATGTGTATAAACTTAAAATTCAAGTTTTTTTTATTTTTAAATCTTATATATTAATACACTAAAAAAATTTTTTGGAACCGAAGGCTTTTTTATTCGCAGATGGATTCATTTAAAACTTTCACTGCTAGCTGATATTAGTGTAACTTAGATTTTAAAGATTTTTCACACAAATCGGAACATAAATAAAAAAGTTATAGATGAATTAAAATGTATTTTGGAATTTAACGGCCCCCGCTATACAATATGAAATGAAATTGCCCAAGTCTTTTCTTTGTTTTTTTATTATTATTATTTAGTATTTTATATTTTCTTTTCAAATTTCAATCTAGTTTATGCATTGATTTAGGAGTGGATAGACGTATTATTTTTCTTTGTTTTTTTATTATTATTATTTTTCATGAATGATGTTAATGAATGGTGAAATGAATGTTGTGAATGAAGAAATGAATTGCACGTGGTATTTATCATTTTAAAATTCATAATATTTTTAATCATCATACTGCTGCTTTAATTCCTGCCTGATGTGTTTGTTAAATTTGTCAGGTGAAGATAGAATTGATGGAAATGATATGATTAATAAATTTGTATGTACTGAAATCTCTGATCCCATTCTTTTTCCTAAATTACATGAATATGTGAAACGTCATATGATGCATGGACCATCTGGTGCTCTAAATCCCAATTCTGTTTGTATGAGAGATGGTAAATGTAGTAAGAATTTTCCAAAACCTTTTTCTGAAAATACTAAAGAATCTTTGAATGGTTATCCTTTGTATCGTCGACGTGATAATGGTATGAGTGTTGATGTACGTCGTGCATCTCTTGATAATAGATACTAGAAGGGCCCGGCGTGCTTCGCTACGCTTATAAATAAAGTTTTTGCGTAGAAATTTTGTTGACGTAGAAGCAATGATTTCAAAAAGTGGTAATGAGATATGCTAGCATATAATTTTTAATTTTTCTTTTTAAATATATGAATGAAAAATAATCAGAACTCTAGCTGATCAGTTCGGATATATGAAAAATTAGCGATCAAATAAGTTAGAGATCAAATAAGCTTACTTGAAAACTTTATTTATAAGCGTAGCGAAGTACGCCGGGCCGTCCTAGTAATAAATATTATATTAAGATTCGTTCAAGTTTTGTGTTTTTCTAGCCTGTTTTAATTTTCTAGCCTGTTAGTGCAAGTCCACGATAATCCAAATTAATTCTAGTGGTATATCCAATTAAGACCCGTCCCTCACCACAAAAAGCGCGGCGTCATGAGATCGGACGTTACAAATGCATCGATCATAATCACCTTAAGCCGTTCCATAAACCAAATAAAAGCCGAAAATAAAACGTATTTTACAAAGACAACGGCATAAATTTACAACTTTTACAGAAATTCAATACTGTAAACAATTTTTACCACTTGACACCCTCTCTGAGAAAAAAATTCAGAGAATTTTTTAAAAACGCTTTAGAGCTCAATACATCTCGGCTGATAGAAATCAAATGTCAGACCTAACTTTCCACAGAAAGCGTGTGCGGTTACCACACAAAGACTTGAATAAGAGAATTAACAAGTTGGTTACGGAACATAATAGAAACAAGTGGAGAGAATTAGTGAGTGAATCAAGTCTTGACACAAGTAAAAGTCTTTAGAAGGACATTAAGGGCCTAATCCATTCCTCGACAAACTCAAAATAATAAGCATGGAGTGATTAATTTTTTTTTTTTTTATTTTTAATCTACGGGTGTGACAACCTTGCGTACTCCAGTCCCTGCTATTGACATACGGCCTAACGTGAGGTATCACATACCCCTTGCAATAGCAGTGAGATATCACTAGCCAAGTTTATATCCTAACGGTGATGGCGGATGAACCCTTTTCAGTCAACGGTAGCATCCTCAATCTTATCAATAGAGTAGTCCTTGATGATGCCACGTTATTGCTTATTCGAAGTATCGAGCCTATATTTAACTCTATGTATGGGCTTTAATCATTGAGGAAGGAAGTCCGTTGCATGATCAGAGAATGTGCCACTAGCTAGATTATTGGCAAACAGATTTTAGTTTTGTTGCTGCAAATTGTAAATATAAATTTACTGTTTACCTTTTATTTTATTTTACTAAGTTTGCACCCATCTACATAATAGAATGCATGTTGTTGTGGGATCATGGTCTTAAAACGTTTTATGTGTTGCTGTCACACATATTGCTATTCCTACTACACAATACATTTTATTTAAAAAAATGAGCTGCTTTGTTGATATCCCAACCGAAAATCACAGGAAATTCATAAACAAATTTAACATGCAGTTTACAGAAAATCAAATTAAACATGAAAAAGAAATTACATCAGTTTTAACACATCTGCGTAAACTAAACACACACTACCTAGAGGATATCACATACTTTCCAAAGAAGTTGAGAATGCAAAAAGAAAATTAAGCTATCAAAAGCTAAAGGACATGCCTTTAGATGTCAGCAATTATGCTCAAGCACATTGGACCTAAAGAATTGATCTACATCACTACTACATTAAATACATTTCGAAATACTCGCCAAATACCAAATATCTGAAACGGCCAGAATCAGTCCCACTTTAAAACCTGGAATATCTGAAGAAAAGAGAGAAAGAATCATAGAGACCGGTATCCATTAGTTCATCGATCGCAAAACTGTTTAAAGCACTTCTGTTCCCTCAGCTCAGGCGAACATATAGTACAATCACCGCGCTTCACAGAATACAACACCGGATCAAACATACGTCGATTTCCGTAATTGTAAGTCGAAGATTAGAGTGCTAAGATAAGATCAACTCAACCACAGTAGCTTCAAAACGAGATGAAATGATGTCTTCTTTGTCACAGGACATCAATACTATCCTTAAATGGGGGAGAGTTAACCGGGTCAAATTCAATACATCTAAATTTCAAGCACGTGTTTACACACATAAACGCGACAGACTTTTCGAACTTTTCACCCAGCATTGAGGGTACCCCAATTAACAACTCTCTATCGGCTCACATGCTCGGTCTAGAAATAGATTCCAAACTTTCTTTGGAAGAACATATTTACTCAATAGCAAAAAAGCAGCTAAATGTTAAGGTTATCTAAGAAGAAGCAAATTCCACTTCTAAATTGTTAATTATATACGAAGGTCTTATAAGAAACTTGTTTTAAGCTTGTTAATTTGTAAATTATTCGATATCATCTCGATCAGGAACATATACAGCTAGCTTCCCTCCTCCAAGATACACATACGCAGTTTGCCAAAACAGCATATCTTATGAAGGTCTCCAACTGTTTAACAACCTTCAAAACCCAATAATTAAATAAGCTAGCATAAGTAAATTTAAAACCACAATTAGATCTCAGTTATATTATGGTAATTTTGTTAATGTGTACAACAAAAGTCATGGCTCGTGAATGTAACTCAACATATAGGATGTTTTAAGTTAGAGATTCAAGTTTTAGCTAGAATTTTCTAAATTATTTAGTTGTTCGATTGCTTGTACCTGGTTCATATTACTTGTACCTGATTCCGTTAAAATTATTACTTTTTTTGCATATTTTTTATGTCAAGCTAGCTTAAACTTTAAAGGCTTAAAGGGAGAATATATATACGATTCATAAAAATGTAACAAAATAAATTTAAAAAAAAAAATTAAATATTATTATAATTTACATGACGACGTTGTGTTGATCGGTAATTCAGGCACCTAACGCATAATACAGTTAATAATTTTAAACTCATTTAACATACAATAATAGTATAATAGAGTTTCAAATTTTATTTTATTCGAGTGCTCATCTCACTCGTCAAAAAAGTATTAACAAGAAAAAATTTAAATATTTTTGATATCGTTCTTGCTCTAAGAGTGAAATTTAATTTCTGTTATATTACTCCTTTGAAAACGATCATATTTTTTTATTTTTTCATTCCATACACAGAAATAGAAAATTAGTACTTTTCATCATCCTTTTGATTTATTTTTATAACAATAGTCACAAAATTGAACAAAACATTCAGAAAAATAATTGATTTTTACGAAAGCATCAACTTTGAAGCAAAAATTAAATGTGTGAGTTTTTGAAAGAAAATACTTTTTTCGTATTATGAGTAAGAACGATATTGTTTTATTTTCACTCCTGTGTTTGGGAATGTTATATTTATATAAAATTATTCGCTTTGTAAGAGTGGAGTAAAGAAGTAATATAAGGAGCGTTTTAAACTCTGGACTATGAATGATACTCTCTGATTTAGTCGTACAAAGACACATTTGAGTTGCTCAATTTCTCTATTTAAAATATTTTAAAACCTTTTACATATAATTATCTATCATGAAAATTATTGTGGTACACGATTTTTTGTTCTTAAATAATTAAAATAACATTTCATGGAAATGAACTAATTCTGCTTCTTGTTCCTAGATTAGAATGATCAATTTTATATGTTTATGATTGTGTTTTTAGGACCGTTTTATTTAGTTAAAAAGAGAAAGTACTAAATGTTGTTGCATATGATTAGGCCATCAAAAGTTAATTGAATAAAAACTCAATTCATCATATTTCTACAAGTACCAGCGGTTAAAGCCATCGAATTTACTAATTATTTTCATAAAATTTTATCAATCCATTTTTGTTTGCAGTTGTAGATCCTTGTTGTTTTATTTCCTTCTTTAAATCAGGATCATTTGGCAGTTAGTTTACTTTAACAAAGACATTTCCAACTACTAACTAATTTAAAGAAGTCACTAAGTAAAATTCAGTTTAATTTACACTGTTTATTGTACATTATATAGGATTTTAGCTACAATTAATTTTATCGCTTTCTTTCAATTCTCTTTATCGCTTTATTTTAGTATATGGCTAGACGCTAGAGTATTTTAATTGTAATTCTTACTTTTTCAAACTTAAATTTTATTTGTGTTTGTCACACATCAAATTGTTTGCATCGTGCAAACAGTTTCGGTAAATTGAAAATAAATGAATGAAATTAATACAACTTAAAAAACTTAATTTTCTTCTTTATTCACAGAATGCTTTTTTTAAAATACTAATTGTGTTTTTTACCCTTTTTGACATCAGCATCGTCCTTATTACTAACATCATTTTGTTTTGGAATTATAACTTTAAAATGATTCCTTCCAAATAATACTTTAAAAATTTTGAGTAAACTATAAATAAAAATTCCTATAATTAAACCCAAAAATGCGAACACATCCCAAAGTAAATATTGTGCCCAACTTAATTTTTTTGCTCCTGACAACAAATTTGGTGCACCTTTATGACGAACAATGTATTCGAGCCAATACATAGATTCTTCCATTGGATTAACCAAATTATCACGGAACTCCGCAGTGACCCGTTTAGCATTTTTATAGTAATCTTTATTTGTTATAAGCTCGTTGATGTTATCCAATAAAAGCTCTGGCGTTATACTTAAAAATTTAATTGATTTAGCAACACCTTTTTTTTAAGGTTTTCTGCATTACGATTTTGATCGCCTACTATTGGTATGAATAGAACTGGAATGCCAATATTAACGGCTTCTATTGTTCCAAACAATCCCCCGTGGGAAATGAATAAAACAACATTTGGATGAGCTAAAATATCATTCTGTAGCATCCATTTACGTATGAAGACGTTTTTTGGAACATCTATACTACTTTCATTTTCCCATTTCCATAACACTGTTTGATTTATTTTACTAAAAGCTGTAAGGAATGTTTGAGCTTTCTCTTTTGGCATTTTCGAACTTTGTAAATATGCTCCTAATGAGAAATAAATCACACCATGTTCAGCGTTATCGATTATTTGTTGTAAATCATCTGGAAGAGGATTTGGTGGTTTTATATGTGCTCCAGCGATATCTATCATACCCGGTAAAGCCGGTCTAGGTTTGAATAAGCTACGATGGTTGTTCAGTAACCGTAACGAAATTGATCTTTCAAGGTCGTAAACAGTTGGAATTGGTTCTTTGAAATGAGGAGCGA
The DNA here is from genome assembly GCA_963693315.1 of Diogma glabrata. Classification (NCBI taxonomy): domain Eukaryota; kingdom Metazoa; phylum Arthropoda; class Insecta; order Diptera; family Cylindrotomidae; genus Diogma; species Diogma glabrata. The sequence goes on from OY856186.1 coordinate 91,006,813, forward strand.
TAAATTTCTCGAGTTGTTTTTGATGCACTGGTAAATAATAAAAATACCTCATAATCATGTCGTACATACAAATTATAACGTTGTATGTTCTTTGAAAAAAATTCATTTCATCTCCCCAATCTAAAAGTAACTGATGCGGAACATGTGACCATGGTGTTAGAAGTCCCATGGCACGATCCATATAATCTGAATGTCCGAATGTTGCTGTATATTGAGAAGAGAGATTAATTAATTCTAAAAATTAATTTCAATGAAAAAAACTTACAAATAGTGACAAGCGGTGCATCGTATATATGAGCAAACGCATACCAACTTTCTTGGAAAAATTGTTCATTTATAACTAAATCAAAATGTAAATCCTTTCGTTTAAGGAATTCTTGAATTTTAGGATGTGCTAACCCATATTCACTTGAGGTTATTCCCATATCAAAATACATCATAACACTTGAAAAGTCCGACATATAGTTGTTACCAAAAAGTGATTCTGGAGAATCTGTAAACCAAAACAAAAAACATTTAGAAAAAGTTATGACAATTGTGATAACTTACAATCTGAGTGTACAATAAAAGGTGGATCGATTAAAATTTCTGTATAGTTTGTGTATAGATGTCCATCTTTTAGAGGTAATGATGCTAATGCTGTTACTTCATGACCACGTTCTAATAGAGAACGTATAAAATGGGATAGCATCAACCAATGACTTGGTCCGGGTAATGGTGCCATAAATAACACTTTAAACGATTGTGTTACTGATATTAATGCAAACAAGCAGATTATCAATTTCATATTCTGAAAATATGTACAAACATATTTGATTTGATAAATCATTCCAATTGACCTATGATAACGACGATATAGTAATGTAAATTTATTTGATATCACTTCAAATTATTAGGCGATACAAATTTTAGCAATGGTAGACTATCACTAACAATAGAATAATTAATATAATGAACATAACAAAGAAGTTATTAGACATTTTCTTTTATATTATGTTACATGCTGGGGCGAACTAGCGGCGAACATCAATATCATTAAGTACTAAAATAAATATGAATTCAACATAATGATAATTTAACTTTAACAATTCATAACATATACAATAACATTAGTAATTGCTACAATAACATTCAACGCATGGGGGGATAAGTTTTTATTGATTTGTTAATTTTTTTAATTTTCGATCCACGGGTGTGACAACCCCGCGTACTCCAGTCCCTGATATTGACATATGAATTAACGTGAGATATCAAATACCACTAGAAATAGCAGTGAGATATCTTTAGTCATTGTGATATCTTACGGGTGCTGGTGTATTCAGTCAACTGTAACACCCTCAATCTTAAGTATGGCATATTCCTTGATTATGGTACGCTGCTGCTTGCTCGAAGAAACGAGCCTTCATATAAGTCAATATCTGGGTTTTATTCATCGAGGAAGATGATGCGTCACATAATCAAGGTTTATGCCACTAGCTGGATTATTGGCAACCCCATTTTAGTTTTGTTCCTGCAAATGTTTAAATCAAATTTGCTATTTACCTTTTATTTTATTTATATTTTTTCTATCCTATCATTGGCCTATGTCATAGTTTATATGTGATAGGATTTATTGTTTAGTTATACATAATTGTTGTAGTTATACATAGTTATACATTTTGGACGGTGGAAAATTTTTAATGGTGGCTTGTACTCATATAAAACCGTAAAAGAGTGTTGAAATAACACCGGAAGTTTTATTTAGGGACAAAAGTTCATAAATTCCCGAACATTCAAACGCCAAAAATTCAAGTCAAGTTCTAACTCGACAATTTATCTTACAACTATATTTGGAAATTTAAGAAAAAACTTGTATACTACGACTATTGTAAAAGAGAGAAAGTTTTTAATAATAGTTTGTACTCAATACAAAACCTTAAATGTGTGTTGAGACAACACTGGAACTTTTATTTAGGGACAAAAGTTCCACAATTCCCGAACGTAAACCACAAAACAATTATAAGTTCAACACAAAAAAATGGTGTTGGATAAAATTTACGTAAAATTTACGGGATTGGAGCATTCCTTTTCCTCAGCTCGTCCTTCAGCTGGGTCTGGCTGAGATCACTAATATTTACTGTCCTGACCATTGTTTCAATAATCCCACTTCTGACACCACTGTAACGACTCTTCGTTGGTTTTTTTCGATTATTGAGCAAATACGATAGTAAAAAGACAGATCTTTAGTTAACAAAATCTCAAACTTTATTTATCAACCAGTTACAGCAACTCCCGATTTTAATTACAATAAATTCCAGGGTCTCCAATTTATGTACGATAAACTTCACCACTTTTCCACAATTTGAATCAATAATATTCGGAATCGTAAAATCTGTATTTACTATTCCACTAAGTTCAAATTCTTTCACTATTAGTACCCAGGCTCAAGTACCACCGATTATTCCTTATACTTGCGAATATTTGTAAACACTTTTAATTGCAAAATTAAAACTGACTATCTAATATTTTGTTCGCTTATTTATATTCAAAAACAAATAAGCAGAAACGTCTGGTAACTCAGTTTTTGTTTCCAGTGTATTTTCTAGAAACAATAGGCCACACCTCCTTTTAATTCATTAATGTAAACATTTGTATAACAAATTTAATTTACATTAATTTATGCAAATTGTATTAGTTAAAAGCAGTTAACTTTTAATTCATCTTTGCCATAGTCTGAATGTGGAAAGCAGAATGTATTGGTTATTTATGAGTAAATTAAATTAACCCATTCTGGACGAAGTTTATTACAATATAATAATTTTTAAAAAAAATTTTGTCGGAAAAGCCATTTATTTGGTCCATTTTATTCCACTTCGAAAACTGAAAATTGTCGTACAAAATTTTTATTTGTTAACTCAAAACATTAACAGTAAATATTTCTCAATATTTTTATTTTGAATATATGCTTTGAACTATTTAATGTTGTTATTTTTTGTATTAAAACACAAATTTGGTTTTAAATATTTAAATAAAATAAGTTCAAAATAGATGCTTAATATATATTTCTTATAAATTCTGACGTTTAGGCGTGTTAAACACCTGAGCTGAACTATGCGAACTATGCAAACTATGTATTTAAAAAAATAATGTATATAACGTAATTATAGAATAAAACATTACGGACGGAAACAAAACATTTAAAAATGAAAATAAAAACGGGAACATTACATTTATTTTAAAAAACATTATTTGCATTAAAACATTATTTTTTTAAAAACATAGTTCGCATAGTTTAGCTCACGTGTATAGCACGCCTTAGCATCATATTAAAAAAATTTTCATAATAATAATGAAGTTAGAGTTAATGATAATAACAAATTTTTTCCAAATTGCTGTATTAAACTAATTTTGTGTTTGTGTGAAAATTATTTTTTCTCCGATTGACAGCAAATATAAATTTTGCAGACTTATTTCAGTCAGCAAAGTGGCACTTTTCCTGCCTAGGCAGCAAAATAATTAAACTTCATAAAAATAACAGATATTTTTCCACGAATCTGGCAGAAATTTTTTAATTTGTCAAACTATAATTATTATGACATTTCCATAACAACTAATCCTTCCAACAATTGCGATTTTTTTTTTTCATTTTTAAAATTTTGCTTTATTTTTAAAATAATAATTATTAAATTACATATCATTGTAATTAATCGGAGAAAAAATTATATGTTCAACTCGGCAGCTAGGTAGATTGACTGCCTTGGCTGAATTCCTAGCCTCGCTCGCTCGGCTATGAACTATCAGCCGCGGCAGTCAATCTACTACTTTGCTGCCTAGTTAAACAAATAACTATTAAGAAATCAAAATTTAATTGTGAAATACTTTTTACTCAATTTAAAAAATCTAAGACTAATTTAGAAATCTACCACTATTAAAATTTCAACTTGTAATTAGGTTGTAATTCTAGTTGTATAATTCTTCGATTTTAAATTAATGTTTTTTGCCTTGCAGACCTTCGATCGATGATAGGCACTACCCCTTCTCCCCGGTATCTAATTTACGGTTCATTAAAAACTTAAATACTTCAAAAAATTTCAATTTCCTTAGTTAAAGGACGGTGTGTAATTCTTCGATTTTATATTAATTTTGTTTGCCTCGCTTCTGCGACCTTGGGGAACTTCGATCAATGATAACCATCTCCCACTCCGTCATGCACACCTGCCCCTTCCGTATCTAATTTACGGCCCATTAAAAAATTAAATTTTCTTTCTAGTATTCGTTTCTTTAATCATTCAATCCAAGAATCAAATTGATCACGTACTGGTGAATAAGAAGTTTCTATCCTCACTACAAGACGTCAGAGCAAAGCGAGGAGCAGACATACACAGCGACCATCAACTGGTAATTGCAACATTCAAAATTAAACCAGCCGCTGTAAAACACAACAAGTCATGTCAGAGGAAATTTAACATCAACAGATTGAGCGACAAAAACACAAATAACACCTTCAAGGAATCGCTCCAGCTCAATCTACCAAACAACGAAACCACCAGTATTGATGAAAAATGGGAACAAGTTAAAGAAGCTTACGTCAAAACTGCTACAGATGTGCTTGGATACCAAGACAAATCACGGAAACCATGGATTAGCGATGATACCTGGAAGAAAATTGAAGAGCGTCGTCAGCTCAAGTTGCAATTGTGTCACCAGAACACAACCGAGATCCGCAGCAAATATGAAAGTACAGCAAAACAAGTTAAAAAGATGGCAAGGAATGATCGCAGAAGATATACAGAAAGCATTCTCAAGACTGCAGAAACAGCAGCAGCTAATAGAAATATGCGCACACTACACAAATGCGTGAGAAAGATCACCAATAAATATACAAACACTCCACCAATAAAGGATGAATCTGGTCAAACCCTCACAACACATGAACAACAGCTAAATAGATGGAAAGAATACTTCGAAGACAACTGCCACCAACATGAAGATAATTTGCAGTCTCCGGATGACAACTATAACGAAACTATCAGCACCCATCCACCAACGGAACGGGAAGTTAGAGATGCCATACAGAAACTCAAGAATAACAAATCTGCTGGTACAGACAATATATCAGCAGAATTACTCAAAGCAGATGTAAACACAACAGCAGAAGCTCTAACACCACTATTAGCTGATGTATGGAACGAAGGTAAAATACCAACCAAATGGAAAGAAGGTTTAACCATAACAATCCCAAAGAAAGGTGATCTAAGAGAATGCAAAAATTGGAGAGGTATATCTCTGCTCAACACAATAATGAAAATACTAGCGATGATCATTCTCGAAAGAATATCTCCATCAATTAACATGAAACTAAGAAATGAACAAGCTGGCTTTAGACCAGGAAGAAGCTGTACCGATCATATCAACACAATCCGTATCATCATAGAGCAATCAAACGAATGGAATTCACCATTGTATCTCCTCTTCGTGGACTTCGAACGCGCCTTCGACTCAATTAACAGAAGCGCGATATGGAAGACACTTTGTGAAATGGGCATCCCGAAGAAAATAGCTGATCTAATCAAAGAAATGTATCGGGATGCTGGAAACAGAATACAATACAAAGGACAGCAAAGTGATAAATACTACAACCATCGAGGAGTGAGACAAGGCTGTGTACTATCCCCGCTACTATTCCTGATAGTACTAGATAGTATCATGAGAAAGCTCGATGATGCAAGTCCAAATGGAAACCAATGGAAAACAACAAGCCGGCTCAATGATCTAGACTACGCAGATGACATCTGTCTACTTACACACACACATACGGACATGCAGCAGAAAATACAGAAGCTATCAGCCCTTGCACATGAAGTCGGTCTCAACATTAATATCAGAAAAACAAAGTCTATGAGATTGAACACCAAAACGATAACACCAATTACCATCAACAATACACAAGTGGATGAAGTCGACAAATTTGTGTACCTTAGTTGTACTGTAGCAAAAACAGGCGGGACTGAAGAAGATATCAGTCAGCGTATTAACAAAGCCAGAAATACGTTCAATATGCTTCACAAGATCTGGAATGCATCCGTCCTGTCAAGAAAGACAAAGCTACGAATGTTCAATGCATGTGTCAAGTCAGTACTGCTGTATGGGTGTGAAACGTGGAAACACACAAAGAAGATCACAAATCAACTACAGGTGTTTGTGAACAAATGCCTGAGAAGACTGATCAAATGCTTCTGGCCGAACACCATCAGTAACCAGGAACTTCTACGGCAGACAGAGCAGTTAGACATTGAGTCCGAGATAAAACAAAGGAAATGGAGATGGCTAGGACATACACTGAGGAAATCAGCTGAAGATATAACAAGGATGTCCCTAGAGTGGAATGCACAAGGAAAAAGGAGAGTTGGAAGACCACCCATGACGTGGAAGAAAACGGTGCTAGCTGAAGCAAAACAAATCGGCAAGACATGGGGTGAACTGAAAGCGATTGCCCCGAACAGAGTCAGATGGTCCAGTCTAGTAGACGCCCTATGCTCCTAAATGGAGATAAAGGAAAAAAAAAAAAAAAAAAAAAAATTAAATACTTCTAAAATTTTAATTTCCTTAGTCAAAGGATGAATAGGGTTTTGTAATCCTTCGATTTTATATTAATGTTCTTTGACTCGCTTCCGCGACATTGCAGACTTTCGATCAATGAAAACCACTAACCCCCCTCACCCCTCCGTATCTAATTTACGGTAGATCTGTAGCATACCTAAGATTTTTAAATTGAGTAAACATAAATAGTATTTCACTAAATTAATGTTGATTTTAGTCCCGGGATTGCAATTCCTAGTTGATTTCTCAAAAAATTGTCACACAAACTTGAATCTCATTAATAAAAGTTTTTTATTGCACATGCACACTAATAAAACAAAATTAATTAAATACAGCGGTTTTGAAAAAATTCTTCTTTATCATTAACTTTAACTTCATTATTACAGAATTTTTTTAATGTGAAGTTAAACGTCAGAATTTATAAGAAATATATATTTATAGCATTTTATTTAAAATTTATTTAATTTATTTTATTTAAAATAGTACATTATTTAATTAGGAGCTAAAGTGATACTTTTTGTGTTGAGTCTATAGTTTGACGGCCGACCGTAGTATTATGGAGAATGCATGAGACCACCCGCAACGATTAAAAATCCTCACGGATCAAAAACTCGTGAAGATTCTGAAATGATTTGTCGTTTTGTAAATTTATGGGGACTCACATTTGCAGAAGATCCACCTCTTTATTAAACTTGTAAGAATAACGATGCTCCCAATGCAGCTCACTTCTTTACTTGTATTGCAATAAACCTTTTTTATTTTCTCACATCATCCATCCAGTCATTCCACATATCTCGAACAATTTAAATACACGAACATATTAACTAACCTTTAATATCTAAATATTACTGTATTACTTTTAAATTTCTAAGTTGTAGATTTTTTTTATATTCAAACTCGAAAGCATAACATTCAACTGCAAATAAATTTTCATTTAGTGTTATCATTTGTTATGAAGCTGCATGAGACCGCAGCGATGAAAAGTCGATGTTTTCGATATTATGAATAAGCTATAAATACTTGAATCTCTCTCCATGATGGCCTCTGTTATATTTGTGCTGTCAGTTCCATGATTGTACTCAAAATGATTAATTGATTTATAGTTTAAATATTAAATTTTTGAGATAATCCAACTTTTTTCTGTGATTAAGTTTTTTTTATGTTCAAATGATAGCAAAATTTTAGTTTAAATTCTTAGAAAATTTTTATGAAAAGCTTAGTACAATTATTAGAAAATTTTTTTTGTTCAATTATGTGGTGTTGGTTATAAAAGGAATTTGTATTGTTGGTGCTACATTAGCTTATTGTCATATCTGAATTCAACAATCAACTGTGTTGGTGCAACATTACTTCAACAATCACCTCTGCTGGTGCAACATTACCGTATTTTCATATTTTCATTCAACAATCGCCTCTGCTGGTGCAACATTATCGTATTATCAATCAAAAATCACCTGTGCTGGTGCTACAATCGCGTATTCTCATATCTGAGTTCAACAATCACTTGTGTTGGTGCATTATTAATTCAACAATCACCTCTGCCAGTGCAACATTGTCGCAATATTATAATTAAATTCAGCAATCTCCTGTACTGGTGCAATATTATTAGTGAATTGATGTCAACATTTATTCGTGCTGCTTCTACACAACCGCAATTTGATACAGCTGTTTGCTTTTTTTTGTATACCTCACTTCAATTATCAAACCATATGGTATGTTTTGGACTAATACGCCTCTGATGACAATATTATGAGGGACTAAAGGCGGATACTATGGAGAGTGGGATCTGACCACATTATGGGGTGAGTAGTTGTATGAATGTGTGCGTGTGGGAATGTGTGTATGCGTGAGTGTATGTGGTGCGTGGGCATATAAGTAAAATAAAATATGCGAAGGTGACGTGACGGTCGCGGCTTCTTCGTCGTTGAGGGCTGCCAGAGTCTCTTTTCTCCCTTTTTAATTCTTCTTCCTAATCCGGTATCGTCGCTTGAAACGCGCACACTGATTAATTTGTGCTGGGGTAGTAGGTTAAATATCTCTGACCCACAAGTTGAAGCCAAGTACGGGTATAAAACCTCACTAGGCGTGGCCTACTCAACTGATACGTTGGAGTTTCCAATGTAACCGGTTCTCCATTACAGTAGGGAGGCCGACAATTATAGACGATACACAAAAAGTCACTTAAGCTCCGAATTAAATACACTATTTTTTCGGCAAACGTTTAAATTTTTTATAAATATGAAATTAATTCTTCAAAATTTTTATAAATATGAACTTTTATCGTCATAATTACTTTCAAAAAAGAGAAAAAAACATTTAAATTTGTATGAATAACATTTTTTTATCAAAGCAGCCTTTTCAAAATTTCATAATCCATTTGAAATAGTTGTTATTTTGTTGTCATAGTAATACAATGATTCCAAATTTCATTGTCCAATGAAACTTTTTGTTATTTTGTGTTGTCATAGTAGCATACAATAATTCAAAATATCATAATACAATGAGAATCAACTTATTTTTTGTTGTCATTTTTTTTTTTTTTTTTTTTTTTTTTTTTTTTTTTTTTTTTTTTTTTCCTTTATCTCCATTTAGGAGCATAGGGCGTCTACTAGACTGGACCATCTAACTCTGTTGGGGGCAATCGCTTTCAGTTCACCCCATGTCTTGCCAATTTGTTTTGCTTCAGCTAGCACCGTTTTCTTCCATGTCATGGGTGGTCTTCCAACTCTCCTTTTACCTTGTGGATTCCACTCTAGGGACATCCTTGTTATATCTTCGACTGATTTTCTCAGTGTATGTCCTATCCATCTCCATTTTCTTTGTTTTATCTCGGTCTCAATGTCTAACTGCTCTGTCTGCCGTAGAAGTTCCTGGTTACTGATGGTGTTTGGCCAGAAGCATTTGATCAGTCTTCTCAGGCATTTGTTCACAAACACCTGTAGTTTATTTGTGATCTTTCTTGTTTGTTTCCACGTTTCACACCCATACAGCAGTACTGACTTGACACATGCATTGAACATTCGTAGCTTTGTCTTTCTTGACAGGACGGATGCATTCCAGATCTTGTGAAGCATATTGAACGTATTTCTGGCTTTGTTAATACGCTGACTGATATCTTCTTCAGTCCCGCCTGTTTTTGCTACAGTACAACCAAGGTACACAAATTTGTCAACTTCGTCCACTTGTGTATTGTTGATGGTAATTGGTGTTATCGTTTTGGTGTTCAATCTCATAGCCTTTGTTTTTCTGATATTAATGTTGAGACCGACTTCATGTGCAAGGGTTGATAGCTTCTGTATTTTTTGCTGCATGTCCGTATGTGTGTGTGTAAGTAGACAGATGTCATCTGCGTAGTCTAGATCATTGAGCCGTCTTGTTGTATTCCATTGGATTCCATTTGGACTTGCATCATCGAGCTTTCTCATGATACTATCTAGTACTATTAGGAATAGTAGCGGGGATAGTACACAGCCTTGTCTCACTCCTCGGTGGTTGTAGTATTCATCACTTTGCTGTCCTTTGTATTGTATTCTGTTTGCAGCATCCTGGTACATTTCTTTGATTAGATCAACTATTTTCTTCGGGATGCCCATTTCACAAAGTGTATTCCATATCGCGCTCCTGTTGATTGAGTCGAAGGCGCGTTCGAAGTCCACGAAGAGGAGATATAATGGTGAATTCCATTCATTTGATTGCTCAATGATGATACGGATTGTGTTGATATGGTCGGTACAGCTTCTTCCTGGCCTAAAGCCGGCTTGTTCATTTCTTAGTTTCATGTTAATTGATGGAGATATTCTTTCGAGAATGATCATTGCTAGTATTTTCATTATTGTGTTGAGCAGAGATATGCCTCTCCAATTTTTGCATTCTCTTAGATCACCTTTCTTTGGGATTGTTATGGTTAAACCTTCTTTCCATTTGGTTGGTATTTTACCTTCGTTCCATACATCAGCTAATAGTGGTGTTAGAGCTTCTGCTGTTGTGTTTACATCTGCTTTGAGTAGTTCTGCTGATATATTATCTGTACCAGCAGATTTGTTGTTCTTGAGTTTCTGTATGGCATCTCTAACTTCCCGTTCCGTTGGTGGATGGGTGCTGATAGTTTCGTTATAGTTGTCATCCGGAGACTGCAAGTTATTTTCTTGTTGGTGGCAGTTGTCTTCGAAGTATTCTTTCCATCCTTTTTTGTTGTCATAGTTATACAATATGTTTGAAAAAATAACAAAATAACAAACAACAAATGCTACTTTACAGCCGCCGGAGTATAAAATAAAAAATGGCGTTACTTTTGCAGCCGGAGGCTTAAAGTAAGACTTTGACTAACTTCATAGCAGCAGTAAAGTTAAACTTTACAGCCGTTTGCCGAAAAACTAAATTTTATGTTGTTTTAATACAACAAATAACAACATTAAATAGTTGAATATAAAACATTGAGAAATATTTATTCTTGAGTTAACAGATTTTTGTTATAACAGTTAACAGTTTCTGTTTCGATTTATTCATAAATAATAGTAGTTTAATCAATGAGTGTATAATGAAATAGTTTATTCTCAAGCAAAAGTTTAAATTTTAATTTGCGAGAGAATAAAATCCATTAAACACGAATCGATTACTATACTTTATTCTCTGACAAAGAATTGTGTATTATAAAAAATGAAAACATTTTCTTCAATTAAAACAATAAAACTTTATTGTTTTAATTGATAAATCTAATTTCTTATTAAAAAACCCCTGATGATAAAAAACGCCCATCTCATACAATCAACCAAGTTCAACTAAACGAAATAAGATAATTTAAGTTAAAATTTGATTTTTGAACAAAACTTATCAAAGCAATTGTGATTATAATTTGAAAATAATTTTAATGAAATCAAAACAATTTGACCAATTGGAATCATACCAGTTGAATAATGATAATTTTTTTATAGGAAAATTTTCATTAGACAATAGGTTCATTAGGCTATAGGTTAGTTCATTAGGCTATAGGTTAGAAAACCATACAATAATACATACTATAATTATCGAAAAAACATTCAAATAAAGTTGATATAATTAAATTTAAGAGAATAAAGTTAATTTTTTAATGGACCGTAAACTATAAGAATTTACCAAATATTATTTTATTCTTAATATATATCGATTTGCGATTGATACAGCACTTTCACTTTCATTTGGGATTCTTATTCACTTATTTATTATTCACGCACTAAATTAACAGTAATAACTTTTTAATTATTTCAATTAATTTAAAATTTGAAACAAAAATGTTGTTCCTATATAAAACTAAATTTGAGGTGTCAAAAGAATAACTTGGTAGCACACTTATTAAAAACCTTTTCAATAAAACATTCTTTTGGTTTGTTAATTATTAAAAAAACTTCAATACAATTTAAAAAAAAATTCTATATAAATAAAAACCATTTACCGTACCATTTCGACTTTATTATTTTACAAAAACTTTAAAACAAAAATTTTACTAAAATCAAAATCAGAATAAAACTTTATTTTAAAATATATTTTGATGGTTTCACTATCACACCATCGAGATCAACTGAGTGATTTGAATTTAAACTTAAAACTATTATACTTTTTTTGGAATCTTTTAGGTTAGTAGTTGTATATAATACGTTAACAGTGATGTCAAACTCGCGACCTGCGGGCTACTTGTGGCCCGCTGTATAAATTGTTGCGGTCCTCAACACTTTTCCACACCTATAGAGTTTTAATTAAAAAATTCAAAAATGCATTAAAAAACTGAATTTATCAAAAATAATTTCAAAATACAAAATGTACTTAATACTTATAATTGTTATTAAAAAATATGATCTTCCAAAGCATAACTTGTGTATTTGTCAACTTTACTTTTGGCAACAACCCCTTTTATGAAAGAAGCTATACGTGGTGTCGTCGGCAGACTAAAAAATTATGTTAAAACCCAACATAATAGATCTTTTCAAAACTTCCATTGCATTATCCACCTTGCTGGTCTTATGTTCAAAAGTAATTAAAATTGAAAATGTATTCAAAAAAGTTGCTAAAGTAGTTAAACTTGTTCGAAAACGTGGCTTGCTAAAAGATATGGAATGTGATTAGGAAGATTTGCAATATTATACCGAATTGTGTTGTCCTCCGAATCATAAGTTTTAAGATGATTTTCACAGCCGTTGGACGGAATCGTAATTGTTTTTCGAAATTAAAGATTACAGTTAATGGGCCATCGCCGATTTCATTTAATGACTACCACATATTTTATACTTCGTGAAGCGCCTGTCCTTGACGAGTCCGAAAACTTTTGTTCTGACATTTTCGTCGATTCGGCCGCTTTTTTATTCGGCAAGTTCTGAAATATACCGATTGTCCGGGATCTTGTAAATTTCTACCACAACTTTTTACTTTTAACTATGGAGGGGTGGAAAATTGTTTTAGAACACGAGGATAACCTTGCCCGACAAAAATGTGTCTGCTATATTGTCTAATCCGACAATGAAAATTTTTGCATGTTTGGGTTATCGGACTCGACAATAGCAGACACATTTTTGTCTGACAAGGTTACCCTTGTGTTCTAAAACAAATTTCCACCCCCATAGTTAAAAAAAAATTATGGTTGCAAATTTACAAGGGGAATCGTCATTTTTCAGCCGAACGAAAAAGCGGCCGAATTAAAGACGAGGTTTTGCACTCGTCCAGGACAGGCGCCTCACAAAGTATAAAACATGTGGTAATCATCAAATGAAATCAGCAAAAGACCAGGGAGTATTATGAGTGCTCTGAACCAAAAAAAATGATTGGAAACAAGATTTGGCTTTCTCAGTTAACATTATTGGCCATCTCATCAAACTCAATATTATTGTTCAGGGTAAAAACGTCGTTGTATGACCAAATAAATTCATTCAAACAGAAGATACCCCTATGGAAAACAGAATTGAAAAGAGAAAATTTATGCAATTTTTCTAGGTGTAAGACTTAAAGATCCAGAGCTAAAATTTGAAAAATATGAAAAACAAGTGAAAATGTTGGCGAACGATTTTGAATAGAGCTTTTTAGATTTTCAAAGTGGTGAGTCTCATTTCAATATTTTTGGCTCTCCGATGTCTGTGGTCATTGAAAATATTGACGAAAATTTGCAAATGGGTCCAAGCAGAAATTAGTTAGGGAAAGCCTGAATATAATCAGGGCGTGTTCAGGGCCAGCAATGGCAAGCCCTTTCAGGGAAATCTAATGCGGATCTGTTCCGGGCCTGAATTATAACACCCTTTTAGGGTTAACCTTATTTGAATACATCCGTCCCTGGAGGGGTTTTTTGTATTTCACCCCTGGTTGGGCAATCCGATCAGGATCTGATACAAAATACCTTACTAGGGTTTGTCCTATTTAGTTTTATATGGCAATTTTGATTAGGTCCTGATCCGACTATCAGGACCCTATCAAACTAGGCCAAACCTTATCGGGGCCATATTTGAACCTTTACAAATTTTTAATCATGGGGCTTATAGAATTACGATGCGACACGCTAATCAACCAAAAATATAAGGAATTTGATATTCCAGAGTTTTTCGATTATTTATCTGCAGACTATTGCCCAGGAACTCGACATTTTTTTTTTTTTAAAGGCGTTCATGCTCCATGTAGGAGCGTTGCCAGGCTAATCAGCTTTGAATATTCACCACGGTCATTCGCAACAGCGACATAATTACCATGGCAGCCGATTTTTTAAGGTCGTTTACTACGTCAGTCTCCCATTGTAGTCGTGGTCTACCTTGCGGTCGACCACTTCCTGGGGTACTAACGTACATTTTTCTAACCATTCCAGACTGAGAATCGCTTGTAGAACATGCCCAAACCAAGCAATCCTATTAGAACGGATACAACCTATTATATCAGGACCCTCAAGAAGGTCTATGATATCAAAGTTATACTGGGTTCTATACTCCCCATCGTCTGTCTTAAGTGGACCAAAAATGTAGCGTAGGATCTTACGCTCAAATACAGATAAATGCGTTTCGTCATTTTGTGTAAGGGTCCACGTTTGTGACCCATACATCACAACCGGTCTAATCAATGTCTAGTATAACTTGAGTTTGGTCTTAGTTGATACATACGGTGATCCAAGGAGAGGTTTAATTGAGTAGAAAGTTAGATTACCTACAACGATTCGAGCTTTAATATCTGTAAGTAAAGTATGCTGTTGTTTGAGTCAAGCATTGATGCCAAATATTTAAAAGATTCAACTCCCTCAATTCGTTCATCGCCGTACATCAAATCTTTCTTCTCAGCCTCTCTTGAAACATTCATATGTTTGGTTTTATTGTAGTTAATTTGCAGACCAATTTTCCTAGCATATGTTTGGAAAAAAGAAAAAATTTAAAAATTTTTCACTCTCAAGCGACTTGAAAGTCTCACTCATAACAGCTTCACTTCGGCCGAGGATGACAACATCATCAGCGTAAGCAATCATCTGTACTGAGTTTATTGACAAGATATTGTTATTAGTCGGTAGTTTCTTTTGACGGCACACATATTCCAAGGCTAGATTAAAAAGTATAGGAGAGATAGCATCACCTTGTCTTAAACAGTTGTTCAGCAAAAGGATTGATTTTGGATAGCAAAATGTAGGAAAAGATCTTATATGCTGTGCAGAGTAGAGCAATTCCTCTGTAGTTTGCACATTGTAGGCGATTACCTTTTTTATGGATTGGTATCAGCAAAGCTGTGTTCCAGTCCTGTGGCATGGTTTCAGTCCTCCAGATCATTTAAACAAGTTCAAACAATCTTAAGGATAGAGTTTGGCCACCATGTACAATCATTTCGGATGTTATATCGTCGATACCAGGTGCTTTATTGCATTTTAATTTTGACAGCGCCACTTCGAATTCCTCTTTGGTTGGTTCGTCTACATGTACGAATGCACGAATAAGCTTTGCTCGTCGCCCGACTTGTTGCTGGTCACTTAAGTTGAGAAGATTCTCAAAATAAGCGGCCCAAGTATCTAAAATATTTTTAAGGTCTACTTGTAGCTCCCCATCTTCGTTTTGAATAGCAGTCGATTTAGTTTGAGGGACCTTCTTTAAGGTTTTAACCTGTTGAAAGAAATTACGCGATCGATGTTTCTTATTGAAGCTTTCAATCTCCTCACACTGTCTCTTCCACCATTCTTTCAGTCGTCATTCTTTCTGACGTCTCCATTAATGGTTTCTGATTTATCCAATGTTTTGGCAATATGGATTTGATATCTCTCTTCTGTTTCAGCATTCTTTAATGATGAGATGTTAAAACGTTTCCGTTGATTGAATTTTGGAATGCCTGGATTTGGGAAGTGTAACCTTATCGTTGCACATACAAGGAAGTGGTCACTTCCAATGTATGCACCCCCGAACGCTCGAAAAGAAACGTGCTGTTACTAGAACGTGATCAATTTGATTTCGAGTGTTTCCATTCGGTGAGACCCAAGTCTGTTTATGAATCGATCGATGCGGAAAGAACGTACTGGCAATTCTCAAATTATTTGATAATGCAAACTCAGTCATTCTCTCACCATTATCATTCAAATTCAAATGCAGGCTGTTGGGACCCACCACATTTCCATAAGAGATATCTCTTCCAACCTGTCCATTAAAGTCACCAAGAACCATAATGAAGTCGCGTGTGGGTGTTTGTTTCATAACCTCTTCCAGTGCTATGTAGAAATTATCCTTCTCGTTGACGGTCTTAGCTTCAGTAGGTGTATGCACGACAATAAGAGAAATATTGTTATATGTACCACGTACACGTAGGTAGCAGATCCTCTCACTGACCGGGATGAATTTTATCACGGCTTCTTGTATGCGTGCACCAACAAGAAAGCCAGTACCAAATTCTCTTCGAGAAGGATGACCACTACAGTATAGAGAGTGACTATCCAAATCTTGTTTTCCGATTATCGACTGTCTAATTTCTTGTAGAGCAATAATATCCATCCTATACCTCTCAGCCTCTGTTTCTAGACTTATAAGAGCATCAGGAGCGCTCAGGCTGTGAACGTTCCACGTTCCGATTCGGTAGTCTGGTCCTTTTTCACGTCCAGGTAAAATTCTGTGTTTGGGCCGAGGTACCACCGATGCACTTTTCTCGATATGGATGATTTTGGAAAAGTGCCGAGAGTTCAACATACCTGTGCACCAACTTTTCATTGATTTCAGGCAGGCCTACGACTCTCTCGAACGAGAGACTCTATGGTCTGCTCTGGTGTCAATGGGAATTCCTGGTAAACTGGTATCACTATGCAAATGACAGTACAGAACTCTCAATGCTGTGTACGAGTAGAGAACGAAATATCAAAGTTTTTTAAAAGGTGATGCTATCTCTCCTATACTTTTTAATCTAGCCTTGGAATATGTGTGCCGTCAAAAGAAACTACCGACTAATAACAATATCTTGTCAATAAACTCAGTACAGATGATTGCTTACGCTGATGTTGTTGTCATCCTCGGCCGAAGTGAAGCTGTTATGAGTGAGACTTTCAAGTCGCTTGAGAGTGGTGCTAGAAAATTGCTCTGCAAATTAACTACAATAAAACCAAACATATGAATGTTTCAAGGGAGGCTGAGAAGAAAGATTTGATGTGCGGCGATGAACGAATTGAGGGAGTTGAATCTTTTAAATATTTGGCATCAATGCTTGACTCAAACAATAGCATACTTACAGATATAAAAGCTCGAATCGCTGCAGGTAATCTAACTTTCTACTCAATTAAACCTCTCCTTGGATCACCGTATGTGTCAACTAATACCAAGCTCAAGTTATACAAGACATTGATTAGACCGGTTGTGATGTATGGGTCACAAACGTGGACCCTTACACAAAATGACGAATCGCATTTATCTGTATTTGAGCGTAAGATCCTACGCTACATTTTTGGTCCACTTAAGACAGACGATGGAGAGTATAGAACCCGGTATAACTTTGATATAATAGACCTTCTTGAGGGTCCTGATATAATAGGTTGTATCCGTTCTAATAGGATTGCTTAGTTTGGGCATGTTCTACGAGCCGATTCACAGTCTGGAATGATTAGAAAAATGTACGTTAGTACCCCAGGGAGTGGGCGATCGCGAGGTAGACCACGACTACAATGGGAGACTGACGTAATAAACGACCTTAAGACCGTGAATATTCAAAGCTGATCAACCTGGCAACGCTCCTACATGGAGCATGAACACCTTAAAAAAAAAAAAAAAAAAAAAAAAAAAAAAATATATATATAATTAACACTGTTTGCCGTTGGCACTTGGCGTAAGTTTTCAAATAACATAATGTCAATCTCTTGTTAGCAAATAACTTATTTAATAAGTTTAATAAAAAATTAAAAAAAACAAAGCTTTTTTTAATTTTACTGTTTAGATGGCCTAACAAGCTGAAATATATATAGAGTAACAGTAAAATTAAAAAAAGCTTTGTTTTCTTTAATTTTTTAGTAAACTTATTAAATAAGTTATTTGCGTAAACTACCAAGAGATTGACTGTATGTTATATATAAATATATATATATATATATATATATATATATATATATATTATATATATATATATATATATATATATATATATATATATATATATATATATATATATATATATATATATATATATATGTATATATATATATATATATATATATATATATATATATATATATATATATATATATATATATATATATATATATATATATATTATATATATATATATATATATATATATATATATATATATATATATATATATATATATATATATATATATATATATATATATATATATATATATATATATATATATATATATATATATATATATATATATATATATATATATATATAAACATTTCTGTTTTCTTTAACAAATTTAATATTTTTAACAAAATCAAGAGCATGTGGCCCGCATAAAGCTATGGAAAATAATTTTCGAAAAATTTGGCCCATATAACGTCCGAAATGAGTTTGACATGCCTGCGTTAAATAATAAACTGTTATTCTTGAAATTGTTTATTAATATACTTTTAAGCAGAGTTTAATCAAAGTTTTTTAACAAAAAATGTTAGGTAATTGGCATTACAGTATGAGTCACAACAACACATAGATATCTTTATAAACCTAGGACCCACAACAATATGCGTTCGAAGGTGTTGATAAACGATTTTGTAACTTTTTTTTCATTAATGTCACTCGAAACTATGGCCGCCGGTAAATCATTCTATAGTGTGCGATATTCGGACAAAGAAATCCCATTGCAGAGGAAAAAGATTTCGCTATGGCAGTGATGGATTCCGACAGTTTGGCTGTTTGCACAAACCGATTGACAAGTAAGACAAGGAAAATAATTTGTTTGAGGCTTGATAAATCTAACTTCATCCGAGCAGTGCTGATATGAAGATATTGGTAAAAATCATCGAGATCAGTAAAAAAAGCTACGGTGTTGTAGTGTAGGGAATCGAGATTTGATGGTAAATTTCGATAACCCACAATTTGTGTAGCACTCTTTTGAACAGAGCTCGAAAGAGGTAGGATGACAACAGACATCGTTCATCAATCATCGTTCAAAATTTGACAACAATACCCCATATAGAGACGAATGTAGGACTTAAAAATATGGAGAAATAATTGATACGGACTGAACTATTTTTAACATCTATTGATGTGGGTGAGATTTCTTGACGCGCTCTTTGCAATCGCAATTATATTCCATTATATTTCGTTCCAGAGTAAGTCATTAGAAATTGTAACTCAATTTAAAAAACATGTCACATTCTTCTATTTGTTCATCACCCATACTTTTTGAATAAGCGTAAAATTTAAATTAAAGGTAAAGGAAATCCATCATTTAAAAAAAAGGTTCGATACATCGTTGCTGATTAGCATTGAAAATTTAACTTCAATATCACTCCCATAATTCATTCAAATTAAAGGTTTGCGAAATCTAATTAACCGGACAGTGATGAAACTCTACCTTAATAACTATAAAAACTTTATAAAATACGTCACTCATTATTGCTTCAAGGTAAAAAAAAAACCTGTTGCGATTAAACAAAATGTGATTTATTTTAAAATAATTAGTAATAATTTATTAACATAGATCCAAATAAGAGATCTTAGAGTGAGGTAAGTTTTGATAAGATTGAACAAATCCTAATCTATTATGTTAAAATTTAGTTGATAAAAATAAGGTTTATCAGTAAATCAATAATAATATTCAAATTCTTTAATTATTAATACCTTATCCCCTCTTCACTATATTTCAGAAGTAGTTTGATGATTTATCAAAATTCTAGGTCAAGTTTAAATCACCTCTGAGAATCACGTTCTCTATGGTATTTTTTTTTTTTTTTGAATAAAATGTGTTGTGTTATAGGGTTTACAATATGTGTCACAACAACACATAAATACCTTTTAAGACCTAGGTCCCACAACAACTGGCGTTCTAGGGTTATGATGAACGCTTTTTTTAAACCTCTGCGGGTTGAAGTCACCTGAGACTAAGGATTCCGGCAAACTATTCCATTTGTATGCAGCTCGGACAAAGAAGTCTTTCTGCGATCTGCTAGTATGACAGCGTGGGATCTCGACCGCATGACTGGTTGCGGTAACTGATTGTCGAGTGGAACGGGGGTAAGAATAAGTTTGAGGCATGGTGCTGTTGATTTCATCTGAGCACTGTTGGTGACGATATTTGTAAAAAACAACGAGGTCAGCAACAGTGTGACGATGTTGTAGGGAATCAAGTTTTGATGTCAAAGTTCGATCACCCACAATTCGTATGGCCCGCTTTCGAACAGAGTCCAAGAGGGCCAAGATGGAAACAGAAGCTGATGATCTATAACGATCATGTCATGGCGATGGCAAAAAACGCGTCTAAAAAACTCGGCCTCCTAAGAGTTTTTTAGGCGCGTTTTTTGCCATCGCCATGACATGATCGTTCCAGGGTAGGTCATTTGAAACTGTGACACCCAATAAACGAATGCTTTTACATTCACCTATTGGTTCATCACACATACTGAATAAGTTATCTTTGGGGAACTCGGTCTTTGATCTGGAAACAATCAACAGCTGTGTTTTGGTAGAATTGAAATTGACCAGGTTTTGGTCACCCCAATCAGCGACATTTTTTAGGTCTTTATTCACGTTTATGGCAGCGTCTCTCCGGGCAGGATTAATTCGTTCGTGCATTTACCTTTTGAAGGAAGGGGCTCGAACGACTTGTGCAGAGT
The DNA here is from genome assembly GCA_963693315.1 of Diogma glabrata. Lineage (NCBI taxonomy): Eukaryota > Metazoa > Arthropoda > Insecta > Diptera > Cylindrotomidae > Diogma > Diogma glabrata. Next base: position 91,027,634 of record OY856186.1, read on the forward strand.
ACTATCATCTGCAACACTATTTATTGGGTTGCTGGTGATTTTCAACAATTCGTTGATATAAATCAAAAATAGGGTTGGGGACAATACTGAGCCTTGAGGTAATAATAATCGATCAACATCGACCCCTCCTGCGGGGAATAGTATAAACCAGAAACGTTCTCTATAGTATAAACAAGAATGCATAATCGTTGAATATCTTCGTTCTCAACTTATTTTAATCCAATGTTTTACGGTTTCAACCTGGTTAAAAAAAATTGGCACTGTAAAGAAAAATAACACGGCATGGCTATGATGACATCTTCAAACCAACGATGTCTACCTCTCTCTCTCTCTCTCTGGCGTTTACATCCCATGAAGGGATTTTGCCGTCTGTGCCACCAGCTGCCAATCATCTCGTTCCATGACCAGTTGACCCCAGTTTCGACATCCTATATCACGAAGGTCTTGGATGATGTCATCACGCCAGCGTTGCCTAGGTCTTCCTCTTCGACGAACACCAGCTGGTTGTTGTTGGGACGCTTTTTTTATCATTCTTTCCAATGGAGCCCTTTCTACATGACCAAACCATCTAATCCGGTTGGATTTAATGAATCCGATTACATCGCAGCCTCCAATAAGCTGTCTGATCTCATGATTCATTCGGATTCTATACTGATTTTCAGCAACTTTACATGGACCATAAATTGTTCGTATGACTTTCCTCTCGAATGTTGATAGAATTCTACAATCGGAGGAAGTCAGTGTCCAGCTTTCACTTCCAAATGTGAGCACAGGTCGAATTAATGCTTTGTAAAGTGTGAGTTTGCACGACTGCGAAAGATGTTTGGATCGCAAAAGTTTTGAGTATGCGTAGAAAACTCTGTATGCGGCTGAGACACGGGCTTTAATATCTGCCTGCATGTCATTTGACGATGTTATTACAGGCCCGAGGTATTTGAAGTTTTCTACACGTTCCACTTCATAGTCGCCAGTATTCAGATTGCCGGGAGGTATATGCCTGGATGTTGTTAAAAGTTTAGTCTTGCCGGTGTTAATGCATAATCCAAGTCGTTTAGCATTTCTTTCAAGCTGAGAGAGACTATCCTTGATATCGCTTGTTCTACGTCCGAGAAGCACAATATCATCTGCATAGCCAAGAACTTGACTAGATTTGTTATATACGCAGTTTTGTGTCTCAATTCGGCTTTTTCTTATAGCGTACTCCAGCGCCAAATTAAATAGTATGGGCACGAGTGCATCACCTTGTCGAACACCTGATGTTATATCGAAAGGATCAGAAACAGACCCTCCGATTACTATTCTACAATTTGATCCCTATGTTGTGAGCTTGCACAGAGAAACAAGTTTCTCTGGGATACCAAGGCATATGAGTGCGGACCAGAGGTTGTCGCGGATGATACTCTCACATGCTTGCCTGAAATCAACGTAGAGCTGGTGAATGCTGATGTTGTACTCCCAACATTTTTCCAGAATCATACTTAATGTAAAACATTGATTTGTGGTTGTGCGGTTGGGACGAAAACCACACTGATGGTCACCGATGATAGATTCGGCGAACGGGATGAGTCGAGCAAGTACAACATTAGCTAGTATTTTATATGCAGTGTTCAACAGTGCGATGCCACGATAATTTTCACACTTTAGACGGTCACCTTTCTTATGTAGTGGAACAATGAGAGCTGTTTTCCATTCAGCAGATAGTTCTTCTTGGTCCCAGATTGCAAGAATCAGATCGTATATACGTGAGACCAGAGCTGCTCCTCAATTTTCCAGAAGTTCTGCGGGTATTCCATCGAAACCTGGTGATTTGCCATTTTTCAGTTTTTTAATGGCAGCTTCCACTTCTTCTATTGCTGGGTAAGGGACAAAAATCTCCTCAGTTGATAGAGCAATTGCTCGAATAGGATGAACTTCGTTCGTCCTAGTGAGTAGGTCTTGAAAGTGGGATCGCCACACTGCCAGCACATCACGTTCACTTGTTGTACGTTCATTATTTTCATTTTTGATGGCTGTAGATCTTGGGTGGAAATCTTTTGTCAGATTCCGTGCATTGGCAAAGCACTCTTTTGAATTTCCGTTGGTCGCATGTTGGTTGATGTTTTCGATGCAGCTCTTCATGTGTTCGCGTTTTTTTTACGTAGAAGTTTTGGTGAGGATTTCCTGGCGCATAGATAATCAGCTTGGGAGCTTCGGGTGTTCCTTGTTAACCATTTTTCTCGCTGTTTTTGTTTATTTTCAACGGATTGGCGGTACTCGTCATCAAACCATTCGTTGTGTGATTTCGGTGGTCGTTTTCCGATTGTAGTTTGTGCTGCGGCTATAATGGTTGATTGAAGCGTTTGCCATTCTTCTTGTATGTTTAATGGCATCTCAGAAGAGATGTCATGCTTTTCTATGTTTTGTGTTATTATTTCCTGATATCTATTCAGCGTTTCCGGATCTTTAAATGCTACGACATTCCAGCGCACGGTCTTTTTTGCTTGTCTGTTAAATGTAGATGACAACTTGCACTTGTACTTATAGATGACAAGCATATTATCGGTGTCCATATCAGCACCTCTGTATGATCGAACGTCAGTTATACTTGTAGAGTGTCTCTTCGAGATCATGACGTGATCGATTTGATTTTTCGTTCTTCCGTCATTTGATTTCCACGTTGCCTTGTGAATTCTCTTGTGAGGGAAGAAAGTGTGGAAATTACTAGATCATACATCATAGCCAGCTCGGCTGCGCGAAAACCGTTATTGTTGCTGGTATGATGCAAGCTGTTAGGGCCGATATGTGTTTTAAGCTCTGCAATCCTACCGATTTGAGCATTAAAGCCACCTACCACGATTTTTATATCGTGCCGCGGGATGTTATTGATGACTTCCTCGAGTTCTAGGAAGAACAGGTCTTTAATATCATCTGCTTTATCTTCAGTAGGTGCATGAATATTGACGATATTGAATTTTTTCGTGCGGATTCTCAGTGTGCATCCAAAGCCAACTCCAAATTCTCCTCCGTTTTGATGACCGCAATAATACAGACTGTATCCTTTCGCTGTTTCATGGATTCCACTGTCTGGCCATCTTAGTTCTTGTAATGCCACTATATCCAGTGTGTAGCTCTCGACTTGTTGGGTGAGTTTTAGGAGATCTCCTGGTCTTCTAAGGCTTAGCACGTTCCAGGTTCCTATTTTTAAATCGTAGTCCGGGTACAGTTTCCGAGGTCGTTCCAATAATGAATCCGAGATATTCCGAGGCCTGTGTACAGAATTCATGACAGTAATTTTTTTACGGAAATGGGGTGTTAGCCCTTCGCCCAACCCATATTTTCGTGAATGGGTTCGTTCTGCATCTTAAGGTCACCAGAAACAACCTTTTTACATGTTTATATAGTGAGCCGCTTGATCCAAGACAGACGCCCGCTCCAAGCCGCCCCAAACATGGAGAACAGACACTTGAATTGCATTGGTTTTGTGGCGCCAATGACTCGCCATGGTGCAGAATCATTGAGTATAAGCAGTATTTACTCTGCCCCTCTCAACTACACCAACCTAATTCTGTTAGCATTACCCAGGTAGCACGGAGAGGACGTAGAATTTCGGATTTCACTACCCGTTACACTACAGATGTCTACCTGTATTCTATCAAAATAAAAACAAACAAACAAACGGTAAATAAAATAAAAGAAATTTTTATTAGTTCATTTGTACATAGATTTAATAACGCAAGGTAAGTTCTAATAGGGTATTTGCATCTGGTCCTATCCTATCAGAAATCATACCTGATTTTACTAATAGAGTACATCCTATTTGTTCTGATCTAGGCCGAACTGCATAGGTATGCCTTATTTGTCGTGCCTAAGCCCTATTTCATTTAAATAAATTCACTATAGTTATATCTATTTAGTATATACATAGCTCGCAAAATTTCATATTTAATTTAGTTATCGCATCTACCTATGCTTAAAAACTATGATAATAGCGACTGCATATTGACTATATAGACATTAGTACAAAGTTAGATTATTTTTATAAACATTTTAAAAATAACGTGTTTAAAATAATTGATAATTTTGTAATGTATGTAAGAGTAAATGTCCTGTTTGAGTTGATCAAAACGGTCCTGGTCCAGTTCTGTTACGGCTGCCGAATTCGGCCTGGATAGTTTACGGCGTTACGTTCCTAATCAGAGTCTGCTCAGGGTGCTTATCACTGGTAGAAAGTTCTCGGCTCTAGTGGCCATGAGAATCGCAAACTGAAACCGCGACCCCGATTATGGAATGCGAAAGCGTTAATTGCTCAATGTGTAAATGTATCATTAATGATATTAGTCTAAAATCAATTACTTTTCTGTAAAACTTTTATGTTTGTATAAATTATTTTGAAATAAAAATTCGTTTGACGGTTCAAGAATAGTAGTTTTAGCAATCAGTGTTTAATGAGATAGTTCATTCTCGCGCAAAAGTTTAAAATTTGAGCGAGGCACGAGCGAAATTTCTGATTAAAAAAACCCTGATGATAAAAAAAATCCCATTCCATACAATCAACCAAATTCAACTAAACGAAATAAGAGAATTTAACTTAAAATTTGATTTTTGAACAAAACGTACCAAAGCCATTGTGATTATAATTTGAAAAATCATTTTAATACAATCAAAACAATTTGACCAATTGAATCATACGAATTGAATAATGATAAATTTTTTACAGGGAAATTTTTCATTAGGCAGGTTAAGCTCATTAGTCTATAGGTTAGAAAACAATACTATAATACATACTATTATTATGGAAAAACATACAAATAAAGTTGATATTAATTTCTTAGGTATTTTTTTGTATTAAATTTCTAGATATTACGATGTGTGAATTCATAGGATGAGAGAATATTTCGTCAACATCTAAGTCAACATTCTAATCAACATCCTAAGTCACGAGTGTAAAATCATTATTGATTGTTGCCAATCAATGCGAAATTTAATATCTGACGTAAAGTCAATATGTTGTTATATTTTTGGTTAGGAAATATAGACAACATTAGGGGAATTTTTAATTTCGGATTGGTTTTTGTGAACAATTAAGCTTAAGTACATATTGGAGATCACATGAATTTTGCAATTCGAAATAACTTTTCATTTTCTCTAAAATTACTTTAGAAAAAATTTTGTTGTGTTTCATGTCATTCAGGAAAATATGTTTCGTCATCGCCGCTTTGGCTAAGTTGTGTAAGACACACGGGATTTGAACAATGTGTCTCTGAATGTAGTTCGAATCCTGACACGAAACACAACAAAATTTTCTAAAGGAATTTTAGAGAAAATGAAAAGTTATTTCGAATTGCAAAATTCAAGTGATTTCCAATATGTACTTAAGCTTAATTGTTCACAAAAACCAATCCGATCTTAAAAATTCTCCTAATGTTGTCTATATTTCCTAACCAAAAATATAACAACATATTGACTTTACGTCAGATATTAAGTTTCGCATTGATTGGCAACAATCAATAATGATTTTACACTCGTGACTTAGGATGTTGATTAGAATGTTGACTTAGATGTTGATGAAATATTCTCTCATCCTATGAGTTCACACATCGTAATATCTAGAAATTTAATACAAAAAAATACCTAAGAAATACAATTTTCAATATGTAATCATAGATGAAAAATTCAACTTAAGTAAATATGAAAAATGATGAAGTTTCAATTTAGAAATTATCTGAACATCAAATATAAAATATGTTTCGTCATCGCCGCTTTGGCTAAGTTGTGTAAGACACACGGGATTTGAACAACGTGTCTCTGATGAATGTAGTTCGAATCCTGACACGAAACACAACAAAATTTTCTAAAGGAATTTTAGAGAAAATGAAAAGTTATTTCGAATTGCAAAATTCAAGTGATTTCCAATATGTACTTAAGCTTAATTGTTCACAAAAACCAATCCGATATTAAAAATTCTCCTAATGTTGTCTATATTTAATAACCAAAAATATAACAACATATTGACTTTACGTCAGATATTAAGTTTCGCATTGATTGGCAACAATCAATAATGATTTTACACTCGTGACTTAGGATGTTGATTAGAATGTTGATTTAGATGTTGACGAAATATTCTCTCATCCTATGAATTCACACATCGTAATATCTAGAAATTTAATACAAAAAAATACCTAAGAAATACAATTTTCAATATGTAATCATAGATGAAAAATTCAACTTAAGTAAATATGAAAAATGATGAAGTTTCAATTTAGAAATTATCTGAACATCAAATATAAAATATGTTTCGTCATCGCCGCTTTGGCTAAGTTGTGTAAGACACACGGGATTTGAACAATGTGTCTCTGATGAATATAGCTCGAATCCTGACACGAAACACAACAAAATTTTTTCCAAAGGAATTTTAGAGAAAATGAAAAGTTATTTCGAATTGCAAAATTCAAGTGATTTCCAATATGTACTTAAGCTTAATTGTTCACAAAAACCAATCCGAAATTAAAAATTCCCCTAATGTTGTCTACATTTCCTAACCAAAAATATAACAACATATTGACTTTACGTCAGATATTAAGTTTCGCATTGATTGGCAACAATCAATAATGATTTTACACTCGTGACTTAGGATGTTGATTAGAATGTTGACTTAGATGTTGACGAAATATTCTCTCATCCTATGAATTCACACATCGTAATATCTAGAAATTTAATACAAAAAAATACCTAAGAAATACAATTATTAATATGTAATCATAGATGAAAAATTCAACTTAAGTAAATATGAAAAATGATGAAGTTTCAATTTAGAAATTATCTGAACATCAAATATAAAATATGTTTCGTCATCGCCGCTTTGGCTAAGTTTGTGTAAGACACACGGGATTTGAACAATGTGTCTCTGATGAATGTAGTTCGAATCCTGACACGAAACACAACAAATTTTTTCTAAAGGAATTTTAGAGAAAATGAAAAGTTATTTCGAATTGCAAAATTCAAGTGATTTCCAATATGTACTTAAGCTTAATTGTTCACAAAAACCAATCCGAAAAAGTTGATATTAATGTTTGTTATTGTTTAACGAATAGTTTTATTGTTATAGTTTTAATAGTTATATATTCAATTTCAAATATTTTATTTTCATAGTATGCAAAAATTTGTTTATCTAATAATCTCGTTTACAATTAAGTGATTATTGATTCATTAGTGTTAATTATTGTTTGAATTACTAGTGGTGTTGATCAGTGAATGTTCCATTTAACCTAAAAGTTATATGCCTTAATTTAATTAACATATTGTGCAAGAATTGAACCTTCTGAACTTTCGTCTCATAAGCAATATGAAAAAATTGCCTCCAAAGGAAATGCTTATTTGACATCTTATGACTGATAGTGTTGTTAAAATTATTGCCCACATATATAATTATAATCGGGGTCGTGAACTTTTTCTTAAGAATATAAGAAAAGCGTGCCAGGTAAATTGTAAGTAGACAATTCTTTTTCATTTGCATACCACAATCTCCCCAAACAACTCTAATGCCAATATTTTTTTGGATACAACTACTTCCATCTTTGGTTCCGCGTGGATATAATTATTTGGAAAATTTCACACCGCTACTTTTTAACCAATAAAATGCCTTAATTTTGGCTAGTTACCATGGCAACTTAAAAAATTTTCGGAAAGTTTTTCGAGGCGCCACGATATTTAAGTGGACATTTTTAGGGTTCCGTTTTTTATACGGAACACTATTAGTATAGAGTACAACGTGTTCTTTACATTATTTCGATTATCTCGTGAACCATTAATCCGATTAACTTAAAATTTGAGGTGCTTATAAAACTAACCTATCCACACAATATGGCGGGTTAAAAAATAAATAAAGTTGTGTTCGTTTGTTTTACAGAGGTACGATGTAAAGCCTTTAAGAACATACATTTTTTTTATTGAGACGAGTAGGGTATCATATGAAAGCGCTTTATTTCAGCATTCCTTAAAAATGTATTTTGGAATTTTACACCTCACCATTTTTTGTATAATTCTAAGAAATGACGTTTTCTCTATGTTTTATTGCCCCGATTAACTTCGACCCTATTAAATCGAAAATTTTGAAATATATTTGGAATGATAGAAAAATGAGTAGGTTTTTAATGAAAAATATAAAAAAGTGGCAGATACTCAAAACTATATTTATTAAAGGGGTTGGAATGATAAGGGGTAAAAACATCATTTAGAACCAGGTCAAGTGGGGTGTCATTTGAAAGAGCAATTGATTTTAGAAATGTTGCCACTTTTTTAGAATTTTGCAATGCATAGTTTTTGAATTATTTGCATTTGCATTGCATTTCGAGCTTAATTAACAGAAAGATTTGAAAAAATTCACAGAGACAGGCAGTTTGATAAACTCTGAACGAAAATTATAGCGAAATCTCAAATAATTATATTTTTGTGCTTTTAAGGGATTGGGGTGGGGAAGGGTGAAAAAAAGCTTTTTTGACCCAAGCGTGTGGGGTGTCATTTGAAATAGCACCGAATTTAAGAACCATTGCAATTTTTTTTAGAATTTTCCGGTGCACAGTTTCTGAGTTATTCTAAAAATTGTGCAAATTTCAGACCGTCCCCTCCCCATACGTTTCGACACTGATAGACAGAAAAAGAATGAAAAAATTCACAGAGACAAGACGTTTGCTATATTTTGAAAGAAAATTATAGCGAACTCTCAAATAATTATATTTCTATGTCGTCGCTTTAATAATGAAACAACGTATGCTATTTATACGTTGTTTTTATATAATAGGTGCGCTGCATTCCCCATAAGGGTATCTTTGAATTGGCGTTTTTACATTTTCGAATTATTTTATGACTGGGGGTAAGAATTAATAAATTATAAATTAACGTCCATGCAAATGCATGCGCACATCAAACTTTAAACTCAAATATCTCGAAACTATACTTTTGCGTATACGTCATTTCATTATTAAAGCGACGATGTGTTTAAGGGATGGGTGTAAGGGGGGTAAAAAAGACTTTTTTTGACCCAAGCGAGTGGGATGTCATTTGAAAGAGCACCACATTTGAGAAACATTGCAATTTGTTTTAGAATTTTGCGGTGCACAGTTTTTGAGTTATTCTAAAAAATGTGCAAATTTCAGACTGTTACCCCCCCATACGTTTCGACACTGATAGACAGAAAAAATTGAAGAAATTCACAGAAACAGGAAGTTTGCTATATTTTGAACGAAGATTATAGTGAACTCTCAAATAATTATATTTTATTTCTGCGTGTTTAAGGAATAGGTGTAAGGGGGGAAAAAAAACTTTTTTTGACCCAAGCGAGTTGGATGTCATTTGAAAGAGCACCAAATTTAAGAAGCATTGCAATTTTTTTTACAATTTTGCGGTGCGGTGCAAATTTCAGACCGCCCTTCCCCCCCATACGTTTCGACACTAATAGACAGAAAAAATTGAAAAAATTCACAGAGACAGGAAGTTTGCTATATTTTGAACGAAAATTATAGCGAACTCTCAAATAATTATATTTCTGTGTGTTTAATGGATGGGTGTAAGGAGGGTAAACAAAACTTTTTCTGACCCAAGCGAATGAGGTGTCATTTGAAAGAGCGAGTTTGAAAGAGATTCAAGAAATAACACACTTATTTTTAGAATTTCTCTGTGTACAGTTTTCGAGTTATTGTCAAAAAAGTAAAACTTTCAAACCGTACTCCCCCTAAGTTTCGACACTGATTAACAGAAAAATGTGGAAAAATGCATATAGACAGGATTCAGGAAGTTTGGTAAACTTTAAATGACAATTAGTGTTTAGGGGATGTGTTTAGGGGATGGGTGTGGGGAGGGTAAAAATACTTTTTCTGACCCAAGCGAGTGGGGTGTCATTTGAAAGAACATTTAATTTAAGAAACATTGCAATATCGCTTAGAATTTTGTGATGCACAGTTTTTTAGTTATTGTTAAAAAACTTGTAGATTTTGTTCGTTTCCGGAACTTTGTAAAGCGAGGTTACTAGGCGTTATTGACAGATTTTAAGAAAAATAATTTGATACGATATTTGTGCGCAGTATACTTCTGTCTCGTTCTTTGGCTGCTCTGGCCAGAGGGAAAATGGTCTTATGTTTAATTCATGCTTATTTAATTAAATACATACATCGATTTAATTTTGGAGCAGACTAAAGACGATATTTAAAAGAAATATATATGTATCGAAACTAGCGACAAATTAGCGGGTTTTCAACGAGAAAATGTGATAAACCGGCTGATGTGTGATAAACCACCGATCCGTAGCTACGTAAGCTTCCAGTCATATTTATAATTCATTCGCTGGTTCCGGGTCCCATCTTCAGAGCTCCACGGAACTTCTTTACCACAACATGGCGAAGTATTTGCTTTTAGTCAAACAAAAATATCATTTGTTACACATGCCATAATTAAATTTACAGGAAAATAAAGAAAAGAAATCCTAAAGCAACCAATTTTAATTATATACACTAATTTTATCACTTATAACTATGGATCGAGATGAAGGCACAGATAAAAAAAATTATTCCATACGATGAAAATATCCGATGGAACGATTAAGATACCTACCGTTGATTTGTTGCATACGCTGGTAAATTATTTCCAAATACACATCCGCTTCGAAGGACCAACAAATGTTAATGATGAATTGAAATAATTTAAATAAAAATCATGAAACTACAAAAATTGATTTTTTATTTTTGAAAGCACTTCTTAATTTTAAGACAACTTGATGTGAACTAAAATTTATTTTACAAGATTATTTTTTCATTATTAAATTCTAAAATATCCAATACATCTGGTAATAAATCTATTTTGTAATACTAAAAGTAGAGCGCCTAAATTTTTACAAATTAATTTTTACAACTTAATAAGCTTTACTAAAAGTAAAACGCCTAAATTCTTACAACTTAATAATTTTTACAACTTAATAAGCAATTAACATCAATAAAAAACGAGCGCTTATCTTATATATTATTACGCTAGATCAAAACTTTGTGGAGCCTAAGGCTTTTTTATTCGCAGATGGATTCATTTCAAATTTTCACAGCTAACTGATATTAGTGTAACCTATATTCGGATTCGGATTCACACAAATCGGATCATAAATAAAAAAGTTATTATATACGGAAAACTTTTTATATACACATGCATTATAAGTTTACATACATTATATATTATTACGCTAGATCAAAACTTTGTGGAGCCTAAGGCTTTTTTATTCGCAGATGGATTCATTTCAAATTTTCACAGCTAACTGATATTAGTGTAACCTATATTCGGATTCGGATTCACACAAATCGGATCATAAATAAAAAAGTTATTATATACGGAAAACTTTTTATATACACATGCATTATAAGTTTACATACATATAAAAACGAAATTAAAAATTTATTTTATTTTCTTATATTTTCTTTTTTATATATTAACGAACAACAAAAACGAAACTTTTTTTTCTCATTCATTTCAGTCGTCTTTTGTCTTTGAACAAAGGACGGTTTTCGAGTCGTCGGAATAAAAGAGATTATATGCGTAATATGCTTTCTTTTTTAAATCATTCATTTCAGTCGTCTTTTGTCTTTGAACAAGTACGGTTTTCGATATTATTTCGATTTTTTGTTTATTGATATAAAGATATTTGCGTAATATTTTTCTTTGTTTTCTTATTATAGGAGGGCTATTATTTTGAAAACGTACATTTATTTGTTGATTTTTAAATTTTTGATTTTTAAAAAATCTGAAATTTTGATATTTTGTTGGTATTGACGAAAGGAAAAAAGTTGTTTCTGCTTTTATTTTTTGTGTACTCTGAATCGGCGTTATGCGCGGTTGAATTTTTGAGGCTTTTTCACGTAGTTTTGGTAATGGTTTAAAACTTAAAACTTTTTTTTTTTTTTTATATTTGGGCTATTATTTTGAAAACGTACATTTTTTTGTTGATATTTAAATTTTTGATTTTTAAAAAATCTGAAATTTTGATATATTGTTGGCATTGACAAAAGGAAAAAAGTCATTTCTGCTTTTATTTTTTGAGTACTCTGAATCGGAGTTATGCGCGGTTGAATTTTGAGGCTTTTTCACGTAGTTTTTGGTAATGGTGGCAATGTTTTGTGAATAGGTGCCACAAATTTCATCCGACTTACGTATATTTTTGCAAGTTAAAAGGAAAATAATTGAATAATTGAAATAAGTAAGTTTAAAATTAATAACATTTCTCTTTTCCACTAGGCGGCGCGTAAAACCTTGGTTTACTTCAAAGCTCATATCTCAAAAAGTAGGCTTTTTTTTTTTTGTTTTCCACAAATTTTAAAGTAAACATATGCAGCTATGAAATTGAGAAATAAAAAGTCAGCAATTCAATATGGATTTTTTCTTACGATTTTTTAAAGTTTGGTATATGAAAAATTCACATGTGTTTTTTTATTACGTTAATAATCCTGTTCTAAATGTGGATCTAATAAATTAAACATTTCATATTTTCACACCTGCAATAAATTTGAACCTTTTTCTGTGCGGTTAAATGGTTAAAAACTTATTAAAAATTAATTTAAGTTAAGTGGTAAAATAAAGGAATTTAAATTATTAAAAGGGTGTGTAAAATGTTTATTCATTTTAAAAAATGTCTATTCAGCCCCTTTTTACTAATTAAAATCTCATTAGAAGCTCATAATGTTAACATTTAAAATTTCTAATGACGCCCACAAACGGTTTTTGAACAAATTATACTTGCATCCAATCAAAATATATTAAATTGTACCTACCTAATTTTACCTGATTCTACCTATGTCAAAACTATTTCAAGGGTATATATATATATTGATTGGATTGCCTTATAATCAATTATATTCCAAAATATTTAGAAGACATAACGTTTAGAAAAGACAGTAATAGATATGCCTTTCAAATTGTGCTGTAACTTGTACGGTCTCAAAAATCATCAGCGGACATCAAAAAATGTGAAACTGGTCACACCAGCTGTTATTCAAAAAGCTGCGACCCTAAATTTTACTTTGCGTGATGACCAGTTTATATGTGAAACATGTCGCACTTATATCTATAAAAATAAGGTAAATTTAATTATTTTATTAAAATGAATAAAAATTCATATGCAACTAATATTTTCTATACAGCAGCTTTCATGTTCGGAAAATATCGATAGTGAAATTATTTCTATAAATCAGGATGTTGAAAATGTTCCAACGAACGAAAATATTCAAATACCTCCAGCATCTTTAGATCCATCACCAGTTTCGGTTGATACTATATCTCCACCAGTTCCTGAACTACTTAATGACATTTTAGAAGATATTAACAATGTTCTTGGAAGGTTAGCCGAATCTCCTATCAAACAAAATCATATTACAACAGGAAGTTATAAAAAAATTGCAAGTATCACATCGGCAATAAGTCAAAGAATATTTCAAGTAGATTCAGTTAAAGTGTTATCACCAAACGAGGAATGTGAATATACATCATGGCTTATGAACCTTAAAAAAGAGTTTAAAGAAGCCAGCTGTAAATCAAAACAAGTGTTTTTGTTGACAACTCTACCACGTAAATTTTGGTCAAATCAACGTATCCAGGATGAATTTAATGCATCAAGACGATTGGTAGAATTCGCCATGGATCTGTTGGAAACAGTAGGTCCTTACAGTTGGCCTCAAAGCAAACAAATGCACAGTTTGTCACAAAATATAGTAAAACAAATTCAAACATACTTCTTATCAGAGGAAATTAGTAGAACATTGCCTGGCCTTAAAGATGTTGTTACTATTACAGAAGGATCGACAAAAATTAAGAAATCAAAGCGGTTGGTGTTATGGACCGTTGTAGCTACCTCCCTTATGGGGATTTACTTTATATATTTTAAATGCACTTACTTGTGAGTTCTTTCTCCCGTTCTCAGTTTTGTGAGTTTATCCTCATTCTCAGATTGGTGAGTTTTTTTTAACAAAAACACATTAATTTTTGTAAATTTGTACATTTATTATTTTTTATTTAATTTAATTTAATCTTTTATTTTCCTGGATTAGTTTGTGAACAAACATTTAATTCAAGTATAATTTTTTATAACTTATTTTATTTTGAACATAAAAAGAACACTACTTAATTTTTGAGCAAACTTTTAACTCGAATATAATTTTTTATGACTTATTTTCTTTTGAAAATAAAAAGAACACTACTCAATTTTTGAGCAAACATTTAATTCGAATATAATTTTTTATGACTTATTTTCTTTTGAAAATAAAAAGAACACTTATTATTAATTCACCATAAAACTACACTTTTTAATTCACTCGTTTTCCGTTTTTCGTAAATCCATGTCGAGGATTTACTCTTCTACTAAAATCGCGATCCGACTAACTAACTCTTTGGGATTTTCCATCTATTTATGCATAATTTTTGTTGCAAAAAACTAAACGCATAACAAAAGATTGCATTCATTGAATTTGATTTGAATTTCTTTTCTTTGATTTTCTTCATAGGGAATATAAGAAGTTATTTTTTATTATTTATTTATTTCCGTTGCATATTGGAAATATATTTATTCATATGCTATGATTTTGCTTGGAAATATTTTGTGTTTGTAAAATTATGAGAACGAATCTTTTTCTGTGGGAAAGTTATTATTAAGAGATTGGGTTGCATCCTAAAGTAATATGAATTAGATCATTGTTAATACAATGTTGCTAATAATATTTTTCTGGATTTTATTGTTGATGAAAATTTTGTCTTATGCTTTTGCTTGAAGACAAAATTTTCAAAGATTGTTTTGAGAAGTGAAATTATTGAAACTATTTTGTTTCAAATGGAATTTGTTTTGAGAAGTGAAATTATTGAAACTGTTTTGTTTCAAATGGAATTTGTTTTGTCTAACGGAAAATATGAATATTGCTTGAAATAATATTAAGGCTATTTAATTGAATTTTTGGTTATAATGTATGAATGAGATTAAGGTTCTTTGATTGGAATTTTGGTTGTATGAATGAGAAGGCTTGAGACATTGTAGTGGATCTGAAGATCACTACATAGCATCCCCCCTTGGAAAAAAAAAATCTGTGGTAAACTAAGATTTTTTTTTTTGAAATACGTAAGAGAAAAAAAAACGAGCGAGTTGAACGAGTGAATTAAATTTAAAATTTTATGCTTGATCATTCTTTTTTTGATCTAACTTAATTAATTTTTTACTTAATTGCTAGCTTATTTTTTTTTAAATTTTCTTAAACTTAAAAATTTTTTCTTTATATGTTTTATATATTTTATGAAAGAAAATATATTTATAATTTATTATAATTATATGTATTACTTCAACAATTTTATGTGTTTTTTCTTTTATTTAAATTTTTTTGGTTTAATGTATTTATTGAGTTATAAAACTATTACTTGTTTTGAAATAGTTATTGCCTTAAATTTAATATTTCATTTTTATTTATTTTTTTTTTACCTTATTTAAATACTATAAAAATTGTTTGATAATATTCTTATTACTATTTTAATAGCTATTTTTTTTTCTTTAATAGTTTTACTTTAATTATTTTTACTTTATGTTACTCTCTGTTCTCTTATATGATTCTCATATTCTTGTTTAACCAAAACCGTTAACAATTATTTATTTTTCAAAAACTAAATTTTGTAACTTATTTATTTGCATTTATTTTTATTTTTACTTAATTTTTATTAAAAAAAAATAATATGCTTGCTTAAAATTAATAAAAAACAATAACTTGACATTAATTTGTTTTAATTTGTCGCTGCACAATCAATTTTTTACTTGTGGTATTATTATCATTGATATATATTGTAATAATATTTATGTATTAGTTATGTATTAATGTAGTATTATTTTTGAGTAGGAATCTATTTTTATATTGAATCGCTTCCTAACAAATGAGGTTTAACATTAGTTTATCGTTGTATTGGTTCTGAATATGTAGGTATTTTTACAGTTTCTCTAACTTCATCTAATTCTATTATTTCGTTTGATTTATTTTATTGGATGATGTTAGTCTTTTTCTGTACTTACAAAAAATTAAAACAGCTGATAAGCAAATAATTCCGGCAAAGGCTATAGAGTCCAAAGAGTGAGATATTAAAATTATGGCGAGTTTATGAAAAACACTAATCCCTGATACCCTAATCGAATTTATCACTCTACCCATCTTTACTTTTAATTAATACCTTAAAATCGATCTTTGCTATTAATAACCAAGCGTTAGGTGTGTACATTTTTAATATTAAATTTCTAGGTAATTCCACTTTCCGATATTTACATGACTGAATAGCTTCTACAAATGGATTATTAAACAATTGTGAAAGACAATTTGACTTTTGATTAATAATTAAAGGGGAATTTTGATTGCATATATTAATATTAACTTTTTCTTGTAATAAAACCTCTGAACACTTTTGTAACTCTTCCACTGGCGTTATTTGAAATTGAATCAAATCGGTGTTAGCAACTAATATTATAATAGTTAGCAGCTAATAATATAATGTTCCCAAATATCCCTAATGGATTGTTTTTCCTCATAATTTAGAGTTTCATCCACCATTAAATTGTTTAAAATTTCTACAGTCCGTTTGTTTTGTTTTAGTGAAGTAATATTTTCCCTAAGATGTAAAATTTGAGAATTAGTTTCCTTAAAATTTCTTACGATATCGTAGTCTTTCAATTTATAAACAGTTGGAAAGTAATTAGCTATTTCTACGCTTTCTTCATTTGTATTTACTACCCCTACTAATATTTCAGAATTTTCCGGTGTTGTTAAAGTATTTTTTTTTTTTTTTTTTTTTAATAAAATGTGATGTGTAGTAGGCATTACAATATGTGTCACAACAACACATAAAAACCTTTTAAGACCAAGGTCCCACAACAACACGCGTTCTAAGGATGTTAATGGACGCAAATCTGTTTTTTTTGTTTTTTTTAATATTTTTTGTTAAATAATGGATAACTAAACCATAAATCCTATCACATATAAAATATGACATAGGCCAATATTTCGTGATAGGATAGGGAAAATAAAAATAAAATAAGAGATAAAAAGCAAATTTGTTTTAAAAATTTGCAGGAACAAAACTGAAATTGGTTTGCCAATAGTCCAGCTAATACCATAATCCTTGATTTTGGGACGCAGTATTTGCCGTATATACTCCTGGTATAATTTCTTCAGCGGCAGTATATCAATTCTTCGTCACTTTCGTTTTTGAATTTCATTTTGATTGCTTATTTACTACGCCCTGGTATAATATTTTTCGCTAAATTCTTATAATGTATGTATTTCATTTAATATTTCTGTTCTTATCTTAGTTTTGTTTTGGCTATCCACTTCCGTATGAATTTTATAATTTATATTCAATTCTTTTTTATCGTCTTGGTCGTCTTGATGAAAATTATTTTGAGTATTATATAATGACATTTCTTTTCCATCATCTGTTTTCTCTGGGTCAAGTTCATTAAAATTTCTATCGTTTGTAAATTATGATTATTTGAAGTTTGATTATTGTTTACGTTAAAAATGTCGTATTTTGGTCTTTCATTTGTTTTTATAAGCTTTTTGTTTTGGTTATGCAAATTTTCATTGTTTTCGTTTTCTGTATGACTGTCTAGCGTAGTGATTGTAAATTTATTTTCTTTTGTTGAATACGATATTTTGGAATTTAAATCGTCTGAAGCTGATGCATTTTCTGTGTTGTTTATCGTATTTGTAGTTAGAGTTTTTTCGTTCTTTTTATGATTTGAACTTATTATATGTGAATTAATATCAGGACTTACGTTAGGTTGTCCAATATGGGTTTGAATCATGTTTTCTGTGTCAGGGCTTACGCTATTCTGCCTTTTATTTGTTTGAATTTTGAACTATTAATTTTCAGGGCTTACGCTTTTTTGCCTTTTATTTGTATGTCAGGGCTTACGCTATTCTGCCTTTTATTTGTATGAATTTCTAAATATTGATTTTCAGGGCTTACGCTATTTTGCCTTTTATTTGTATGTCAGGGCTTACGCTATTCTGCCTTTTCTTTGTACGAATTTCTAAATATTGATTTTCAGGGCTAACGCTATTATTTATTTGTAGGTCAGGGCTTACGCTATTCTGCCTTTTATTTGTATGTCAGGGCTTACGCTATTCTGCCTTTTATTTGTATGAATTTCTAAATATAGATTTTCAGGGCTTACGCTATTTTGCCTTATATTTGTATGTTAGGGCTTACGCTATTCTGCCTTATATTTTTATGTATTTTTAAATATATATTTTAAGGACTTACGCTAATTTGCCTTTTATTTGAACGTCAGGGCTTACGCTATTCTGCCTTTTATTTGTATGTCAGGGCTTACGCTATTCTGCCTTTTATTTGTATTTTTAAATACCAAAAAAAATTATTTGAAAATCGATGGAACTTATTTTTTTGCTTAAGTTGTTATTTATGATTTTTGTATTTTTTATAGTTTTGAGTATACTAATGCCTTTCTCAAAAATCTTGTAAGTACTTTACCGTGTAAATCTAATTGTAAACCTTTTGGTTAGTTTTGTATGTCGAAATAGAATCTATTTAAGTTTACAAAACTTCCGTTTTGGAGATGTTCGAGTCTCCTGGAAAAATTCGATGTGATGTTATCATATTGTATTGATCAACCCCAGTCTCAGACGTCTCTGATGTTCTGGTATATTTGAACGGTGTTTACAGTGTGGTGATCAATGACGTTAATGAAAACATCCTCTTGTTTCAACCGTTTGGTTCATCAAAACTATCTATCCTGTTAAAAGTAGCTTATTAATCAGCTTGTTTAAATTAAGTTCATCTATATAATATCAAAAAAGTTTCTAAAATTTTTATAACATTGATATTAATTATTCCTAAAATTTTTTCCATTGGTTTCGGTGATTGACCGTTTGCTTATTTAACCACTTGTACCACTTTTTAATTTCTCTAACTAACATTTGAAGTCTGTCCGCATAACTTGTTATATTTTCATTTTTTAATTGTTGACAATTACTCAGCTCTTTGTTGTGATTTCGTCCCAAACTGTCTTTGACATACTTTGTTTCTAAAAATTTTCTTAATATATGAAAAATTATGTAGTACAGTTTACACCATATAGTTCGTCACATAGAGGGTATCGTATTTTATCTATTACTACATTTACAAAGTAAGGTTCATTTGCCTCGTCCATGTTATTATAAGCGCGGTCGTAACTACATATAAAAAACATAGCTTCTGCTTTGGTTCTATCTGATCGTTCTCCGCTAAATGTGGAATGTTTGATAATACGTTTACTAATTCTATATATGACATTTTCTTTGCCATCTCAATTTTGTATTGATCTACAACTAAGTCTAAGTCTTGAAAATTTAAAAATATTTCTGTTGAGCTTGTTTTCGTTAATTTTGAGCTACTACTGGTTTCTTTTTTTTGAATATCTCTATAATTTCTGTAAACGTTTTATCTAATTCGTTGTCTAACGCGTTTTTAAAATTTTTTTTTTTGTCCCTTATCTTGCTAAATCTGTGTCTGAATAGGATTTGTTTCGCGTTGTCCTAATTATCTTGTCTAATCTAGACATATATTTATAGACATATAATAGTTTTTAAGTGAGTTTTTTTTATTTCTCGCGAAAGGTTAAACTGTGAAAAACCTTTTGTTTTTTGTAAAACGATTACCGTAATTGTTAAACCAAATTAATTTCAATAAAATTGTTATCGAGAAAACCCCACACCAAATTATCATTTATTTTATTTATTATTTTTTAGAGAAACATATAAAATTTAATTTTTCAACGAGCAATTTAAAAAAACATTTTTTATTATTGAGATTATACAAAAATAAAAAATTCAATTTTTCAATAACAAAAAAAAATTTAAAACTTATTTAATTATATTTATTTTAAAAATTTTTCAAAATTTTGTATTATTAATTTTATTCTAATAAATAAATGTTCTGACCTTACAAAAAAAAATTTCCTTGATTATTTGACCCTCCGTGTTAGGCCTGATGAACGATGTTTGCAAATTTCTACAATGTTGGACACTCCTTTGATGTGTCTGATGAACGTTGTTTTAATTTTTCTATTAAATGTTGGACACGCCTTTGATGTGTCTGATGAACGTTGGTTTTATATCTGGTTTAGACAGGAACGGGTGACAAGACCTTGTGTACCCAGTCCGGGTAGTTGGTCAATTAAATTTTTCTATTGGCTCTTTGGCCTATTAACCACTGTTTCACTTTTAATTATCACTTTTATTTTAATTTAATTTTAATTTTATGTTAATTTTTGTTGTAAGCTCGTATTTTGAGAATTATGAGTACTAAGTACTCCACTCAAAAATTATCGGCTGCGCCAATTGTAGCTACCTCCCTTATGGGGATTTACTTTATATATTTTAAATGCACTTACTTGTGAGTTCTTTCTCCCGTTCTCAGTTTTGTGAGTTTATCCTCATTCTCAGATTGGTGAGTTTTTTTTAACAAAAACACATTAATTTTTGTAAATTTGTACATTTATTATTTTTTATTTAATTTAATTTAATCTTTTATTTTCCTGGATTAGTTTGTGAACAAACATTTAATTCAAGTATAATTTTTTATAACTTATTTTATTTTGAACATAAAAAGAACACTACTTAATTTTTGAGCAAACTTTTAACTCGAATATAATTTTTTATGACTTATTTTCTTTTGAAAATAAAAAGAACACTACTCAATTTTTGAGCAAACATTTAATTCGAATATAATTTTTTATGACTTATTTTCTTTTGAAAATAAAAAGAACACTTATTATTAATTCACCATAAAACTACACTTTTTAATTCACTCGTTTTCCGTTTTTCGTAAATCCATGTCGAGGATTTACTCTTCTACTAAAATCGCGATCCGACTAACTAACTCTTTGGGATTTTCCATCTATTTATGCATAATTTTTGTTGCAAAAAACTAAACGCATAACAAAAGATTGCATTCATTGAATTTGATTTGAATTTCTTTTCTTTGATTTTCTTCATAGGGAATATAAGAAGTTATTTTTTATTATTTATTTATTTCCATTGCATATTGGAAATATATTTATTCATATGCTATGATTTTGCTTGGAAATATTTTGTGTTTGTAAAATTATGAGAACGAATCTTTTTCTGTGGGAAAGTTATTATTAAGAGATTGGGTTGCATCCTAAAGTAATATGAATTAGATCATTGTTAATACAATGTTGCTAATAATATTTTTCTGGATTTTATTGTTGATGAAAATTTTGTCTTATGCTTTTGCTTGAAGACAAAATTTTCAAAGATTGTTTTGAGAAGTGAAATTATTGAAACTATTTTGTTTCAAATGGAATTTGTTTTGAGAAGTGAAATTATTGAAACTGTTTTGTTTCAAATGGAATTTGTTTTGTCTAACGGAAAATATGAATATTGCTTGAAATAATATTAAGGCTATTTAATTGAATTTTTGGTTATAATGTATGAATGAGATTAAGGTTCTTTGATTGGAATTTTGGTTGTATGAATGAGAAGGCTTGAGACATTGTAGTGGATCTGAAGATCACTACACCGTCACCGACATCTACGAAATGTTCTTGGAAGAAAACAAAGAACTCAAGGATTCCACTGTTTTTTACCGGATAACACTACACCCGATAAAATAATTGCCAAAATGTTTTCTTTTTCTGATGATCATAAATATTTCAATTTAAAGGCAACAAAAATATATAAATTAATTTTTTAATGTATTTATTTATAATATTGATTAAATTATAATGTTTACAGGAAAAATATTTTTTTAATGTTTTTTTCTAATGTTAGTGTTGGTGATGTTGAAATTATAACAAAATCTTCGATCATTGGGATCTCCAATTCTTATGCTGAATAAAAACCTGTTTCTCAATCAGAAATACACAAAAAATGGTTCAAATTTATTGCAGGTGTTAAAATATGAAATGTTTAATTTATTAGATCCACATTTAGTACAGGATTATTAACTTAATAAAAAAACACATGTGAATTTTT
The DNA here is from genome assembly GCA_963693315.1 of Diogma glabrata. Lineage (NCBI taxonomy): Eukaryota > Metazoa > Arthropoda > Insecta > Diptera > Cylindrotomidae > Diogma > Diogma glabrata. The sequence continues at coordinate 91,049,650 of OY856186.1, forward strand.
CATATACCAAACTTTAAAAAATCGTGAGAAAAAATCTATACTGAATTGCTGACTTTTTATTTCTCAATTTCATAGCTGCATATGTTTACTTTAAAATTTGTGGAAAACAAAAAAAAAAAAAAAGCCTATTTTTTGAGATATGAGCTTTGAAGTAAACCAAGGTTTTACGCGCCGCCTAGCGGAAAAGAGAAAAGTTATTAATTTTAAACTTACTTATTTCAATTATTCAATTATTTTCCTTTTTACTTGCAAAAATATACGTAAGTCGGATGAAATTTGTGGCACCTATTCACAAAACATTGCCACCATTACCAAAAACTACGTGAAAAAGCCTCAAAATTCAACCGCGCATAACTCCGATTCAGAGTACACAAAAAATAAAAGCAGAAATGACTTTTTTCCTTTCGTCGATACCAACAAAATATCAAAATTTCAGATTTTTAAAAAATAGTTGTTTTTTTTTCGATGTACGTTTTCAAAATAATAGCCCATTTATTTTCTCTTAGTTAGTTTATACATTTCCTTTGAAGTTTAGAGAATTTAGTTTATGAATTGATTTAGGGGTCGATAGACGTAATATTTTTCTTTGTTTTTTTATTACAGGAGGGCTATTATTTTGAAAACGTACATTTTTTTGTTGATTTTTAAATTTTTGATTTTTAAAAAATCTGAAATTTTGATATTTTGTTGGTATTGACGAAAGGACAAAAGTTGTTTCTGCTTTTATTTTTTGTGTACTCTGAATCGGCGTTATGCGCGGTTGAATTTTTGAGGCTTTTTCACGTAGTTTTGGTAATGGTTTAAAACTTAAAACTTTTTTTTCTTTTTTTATGTTTATTTTCTCTTAGTTAGTTTATACATTTCCTTTGAAGTTTAGAGAATTTAGTTTATGAATTGATTTAGGGGTCGATAGACGTAATATTTTTCTTTGTTTTTTTATTACAGGAGGGCTATTATTTTGAAAACGTACATTTTTTTGTTGATTTTTAAATTTTTGATTTTTAAAAAATCTGAAATTTTGATATTTTGTTGTTATTGACGAAAGGAAAAAAGTTATTTCTGCTTTTATTTTTTGTGTACTCTGAATCGGCGTTATGCGCGGTTGAATTTTTGAGGCTTTTTCACGTAGTTTTGGTAATGGTTTAAAACTTAAAACTTTTTTTCTTTTTTTATATTTATTTTCTCTTAGTTAGTTTATACATTTCCTTTGAAGTTTAGAGAATTTAGTTTATGAATCGATTTAGGGGTTGATAGACGGAATATTTTTCTTTGTTTTTTTATTACAGGAGGGCTATTATTTTGAAAACGTACATTTTTTTGTTGATTTTTAAATTTTTGATTTTTAAAAACTCTGAAATTTTGATATTTTGTTGGTATTGACGAAAGAAAAAAAGTTGTTTCTGCTTTGATTTTTTGTGTACTCTGAATCGGCGTTATGCGCGGTTGAATTTTTGAGGCTTTTTCACGTAGTTTTGGTAATGGTTTAAAACTTAAAACTTTTTTTCTTTTTTTATATTTATTTTCTCTTAGTTAGTTTATACATTTCCTTTGAAGTTTAGAGAATTTAGTTTATGAATTGATTTAGGGGTCGATAGACGTAATATTTTTCTTTGTTTTTTTATTACAGGAGGGCTATTATTTTGAAAACGTACATTTTTTTGTTGATTTTTAAATTTTTGATTTTTAAAAAAATCTGAAATTTTGATATTTTGTTGGTATTGACGAAAGGAAAAAAGTTATTTCTGCTTTTATTTTCTGTGTACTCTGAATCGGCGTTATGCGCGGTTGACATTTCAAGTAAGCTTATTTGATCACTAACTTATTTGATCGCTAATTTTTCATATATCCGAACTGATCAGCTAGAGTTCTGATTATTTTTTATTCATATATTTAAAAAGAAAAATTAAAAATTATATGCTAGCATTTCTCATTACCACTTTTTGAAATCATTGCTTCTACGTCAACAAAATGTCTACGCAAAAACTTTATTTATAAGCGTAGCGAAGCACGCTGGGCCCTCCTAGTTATTATAAATATAAGTAAAAATCTAGTACAATTTCAAATTCAAAAATACATATTCAAAAATGTATTTGTTTATATTTTTTGTGTGTGTAATTAATGTTTGAAAATATGGTAAGAATTAATTATTGTGATTCGTTATTATGAGTGTTTTGTAATTTATAAAAGTTTAGGTGTAATAGTTTAATTTAATTTAACAGTGAAATATACAGTCGTTCAAGGTTGATTTACCTTTGATCAAAATTTTAACTAAGCGAACATTAATTTCTGATGCCTCCAAAATATTTGATCCTCTAGGACTAGTATCACCGTCAATAGTTATTGCTAAAATCTTGTATCAGAAACTATGGCTTAAAAAGTTAGAATGGAATGATGAACTGCCAAATGATATAGCGCTAGTGTGGAGTCAACTAAAACACGAGCTTCCTCAACTAGAAGGTGTGAAAATAAATCGATTCGTTAAGATAGTTAAAGTAGAACTCCACGGATTCAGCGATGCCAGCGAAAGAGCTTACGAAGCTGCTATTTATGGTCGGTTTGTAAACGATAATGGCGACATCCAGACTGAACTTCTTACGGCTAAAACTAAGGTTGCACCAATAGCTCAGATATATTTACCTCGATTGGAATTATGTGGAGCACATCTTCTCGCAAAGCTTATGACTGAATTAAAGAAAATAATTAATCAGGAGGTTGTGATTCATGCTTGAATCGATTCGAACATAGTTCTGTCTTGGTGTGATCATCCCACTAAGTGGAAAACATTTTTTGCGAATAGAGTATCCGATATCCAAAAACTATTACCAAGGAATTATTGGCAGCATGTCAAATCAGATAGAAATCCAGCCGACTATGCATCCAGAGGAGTATTACCATCTAAACTTCTGTTATTGGACCAATGGTGGCATGGACCATCATTGCTCTCTAAGCCTCAAAGTCTATGGCCAACAAACCAACAACCGGTATATTATAATGATACAATATGCGAAATAAAACCGAATATTCTACCCTTATTTCACGCATATCATCATAATGAAGGAATCGAAGGATTTGAAGCGATATTCACTAAAACATTTTGCTTTAGTAAGGCGATCAGAATCCTATGTTATGTATTCATAGAAAATACACAAAAAATTAAAAAGAAATTTCAGGGTTCAATTACGTTGGAGGAACTTTAAAAAGCAAAGGAGAAAATGATTAAGTGGGTGCAACAGGCTGAATTTGCACACGAGATCCAAGCATTGACAAAAAATAAACAGTTGGTCCATAGTGAAAAGCTTTCTTCACTTGCTCCGTTTCTAGATACAAACGGATCATTACGTGTCGGTGACAGATTACACAATTCAAAATTCAAGGATGGTACAAAACATCCAATCATTTTACCAAAATCACATATGCTCAGTAAAATGATAATTACCTATTTCCACAAAAAATATCTTCATCCTGGTCCTACCTTAACATCCCATTTTATTCGTCAAACGTATTGGATAATGCATGCCAGAGCACTTGTGAGGGATCAAATTAGAAAACGTATGCAATGCAGCAAATGTATGCAGCTCATGGGAAGTTTACCAGCCGTACGAGTTACACCGGCAAAGCCTTTCTCCAATTGTGATATTGTCGACAAGACATGTCGACTGAACACATGCAAGAGTGTTGGACCTTCCCCAACTAAGCACTACCCCCAATATCCAGCAACGAGTACCGTCCCGTGGCACAGCCGTCAGACTATTCATCACGGGACTGGTTTTCAGCATAAGCTGCCTCCTATAATTTTGTTTTCTTTCAATTCCAAGAAGTCTAAGACTTCTCATGATTACTGCTGCTGCGTCCCTAATCGCACCCCAGTTCTTTTCTGAAATCAGCATCATCTTGACTATATTTCCAACCGTGCACGGCTCCTCTAGCCTAATGTTCAGTGTTTCTCTTATACTCTCAAATCGCACACAGTTGAAAAACACATGCTCCACATCCTCTTCAACTCCTGGGCATGTGGGACAAAATGGAGACTCATCGTGCTTAAACCGGTGCAAGTATGCCCGAAAGCATCCATGGCCAGATAATATTTGGCACAGATGAAAAGTTATCTCTCCATGTTTTCTTGTGGTCCATTCCTCAACATTTGGTATCAACCAGTACGCCCAACGCCCTTTGTTTGATTTTGTCCACCGTGTCTGCCATTCAATATAGGACTCTAAACGAGAACGATTTCGACATTCCTTAGGATCCATTGTGCCCTGTTAAAGATACACTTTCTGCCTCTCCATGGCTAGAATTTGTATAGGCAGCATTCCAGCAATAAAACAAATAGCATCGTCTGGTACCATTCATTCTCAGAGCACTTAATCTATATACAGACTCAATTTTCCTTCTGTATGATCGTTTTTCCAGAGCTTGTGCCCAAATCGGTACTCCATAGAGTATAATTGATGTGACTACACCAGCTTGTAATATCCTTCGGCTCTCTCGTGCCCCTCCATAGTTCGGCATGATTCGAGATAGAGCTTGCAAACAACAGCTGCTTTATCACCCACATTGTCAATGTGTTTCTTGAATGACAATCTAGCATCAATTTCTATGCTAAGGTATTTTAGTGATGGTTGCGATACTATTTTTGGCCCATTTATTTCAAGCACTATCTTTTTCCTACCTGTTATTAAGACCACCTCAGTTTTATATCCGGCTAATTGCAGGCCTTTAGACTCCAACCACTTACAAATTATGCTTATGGTAGTATTACATATTTGCATCACTTCTTCCCTGAATTTTGCCACCACCACAATTGCGATATCATCGGCAAAACCGACAATCTGTGATTCCTTTGGTACATCAAGCCGGAAAATATCATCGTACAAAATATTCCATAACATGGGCTCCAACACTGACCCCTGTAGAACTCCACCTCCCTCCACCCTCCACATATTAACATACATTTGTCATTTATTTTAAAAGTGCCACAAGTGAATATATACAGCACCGAAGTTTTATACTCATTTCGGATATAAACGATCACAACAGTACTACAGTCCATCTTTTCATTACAAAACTTATTGAATTCATCAAAACGCATATAAATTCTAATATTACAAAAATAATTTATAACACTGACGGTGCACCTTCTCAATACAAAAATAAACATAACCAATTAGGTTAACATAAACATAACCAACTTATGCCACCATAAAGAAGACTTTAAGGTTGATGCTGAATGGCATTTTCATGCTACCAGCCATGGAAAGGGACCTTGTGATGGAATTGGTGGTACACTGAGGCGTGCTGCACACCGTTATAGTATGGCGAGCGAAGATAATATTATTGATACACCAAAAAAACTTTTCGAATGGTCTTTAAAATGGGAATCTACCATGAACTTTGGATACGCCGA
>OY856186.1:91057553-91094351 GCA_963693315.1 Diogma glabrata
GATTATAAATTATGTGTGGTGGTGTTGTTGATGTGACGTTGTGAGAACGTTTATTTGCTTTTTGATGGATTTAATATGTTATTAAAAGTAGTTTTAACCAAATTAAATAAAACTGTTCCGAAATCGCATTGATAAAGTATTTCCCGTTAATGTATTTAGTTTGGTTTGATAAATTTTTTGGATTATTCCGAACTTGGACTATTCTACTTAAATTTTTTATTTAAACTAATCTGACACATCCAATTCTATTTGTACACAAAGCTGTCTGGTCCCGAAATCTACCTATTTCTAGCGGATATACGTGCCGCTTGGACTTTTTTGATATCAAGTGTCACAAGCGCACAATATTTAATCTTCCCACCCTTCCAGCATTTGACTGCTATCGCCGCACGGGCTTTTCAACCACAAATTTGACCGCATCTACAGTTGAACTCCCTTACTGAAGCCATATTGATGTGTTGACAAGTCACCCGCCTGCTGAACAGCATCCTTGAGTTGGTTTATTATAACCGCTTTGAGTATCTTGCTGGCTGAATCTATCATGCACAGTGGTCTATTAGCCGATGGGTCTTCTGATGATTTTTTCCCCTTTGGCAGAAGAACCAATTTTTGTTGTTTCCATCTTCGGGGCAGGTTTGAATTGCATATTTCAGTACCAGATTTGGAACACAGTCTGGACCAAGCGCCTTGTTATTTTCTATCTTCCTGCATGCGTTAGAAATTTCGTCCACAGTTACCGTTGGAATTATATCCGACATATTCGCTATTTCCACAATGATACTGTCACTTTGATATGGGAATAACACAGTCACAATATTTTCGAGGATTACTGGACACCATTGTACACTCGTTTTTTCCCTAAATTTTTCATAACCGTTCTATATGGCCGTCCCCGAGGATCATCATCTTCTTCTCTGCACAAATCAGTGAAGCAGCGCCTCTTACTTGCTTTTATTGCTTGCTTAAACTTTAATCGAGCTTGACAGTATTGCTGGCTGTAGTCCAATATATTTTTTCTTTTAGCTCTTTGGTGTCTCCTTCTGGCCCGAATACACTCAATACGCCGTTCTGCAATTTCGTCATGCCACCAAAATATGGCTTTTTGTTGATAACTCGCAAAGTTTCTTGACATGGATGCATCACATGCTTTTCTTATAGCAGTCATAATCTCTCAGACTTATTTTCAGCTGACCCCGATAATTTCAAGGCCTCCATCATAACACGGAAGACATCTTCATCAAATGTTTTCGTTTTCCAGCCCACAAATTCTTTGTGGTTTTTGTTTGTTTTTGATTAATGGTTTCCAAGTGATTCGAATAGAATTGCGTGGTGATCCCTGTTTGTATATAGGTCACTAACCTTCCATGTAACACCTTCGTTTTGCAGACTATCGCTTATGAAAGTAAGGTCAACAAATGAATTTGAATTTCCACTGGAGAAGTAGGCTTTTTTCCCGTATTTAATAGTGCTAATGGTAGCGAAAAGAATGCTTCCAATAGAGAAGTTCCATGCTTGTTAGTACGCTTACTCCCCCATTCCATAGCCCACGAGTTGAAATCGCCAGCAACGATCACCGGGTAATGCTCTCGTACGTCTTTTGCAAGTTTATCCAGAAGATGTTGAAACTCAACCATCGAGTTATTTGGTGGAGCGTAACAGCTGTAGATAAAAAACCATTAATCTTTACTCGCACAAACCCCGTTTCTTTTAGTGCAGGCTCTTCAAACGCACGATTTCCACAGGTCCATATTGCTGTTTTGCCTGGAATATCAGTTACCCAATTGTCTACATTCATATTTTTGTATTGTTCGCAAAGAATTGCTATGTCTACTTTCAGGTCACGAACAGTTTGTTGCAAGAGCGCCTGTGCAGCTTCACAGTGATTAAGGTTGAGCTGGATCACTCGCATATCTTGATTGATCGTAAGGCGTTCTAGTATGCTATGCACATATAAGAACCTGCAGGATGTTTATTATCTCTTGTACTGTCTTGCTCGCTACAAATAATGCACTTAAGATCGTTATGACAACCATTCAACTTGTGAGCTCCCTGGCCACATCCAAAACATAGTTTAGCTCGATCTTTCAATTTACAATTATTGGCTTGATGTCCATATTCAAAGCATCGAAAGCATTTCAATGGCACTGATCTTTCTCTTATTTTACACATCACCCAACCAATACGTATCTTGTGCTCATCAATCACTCTTCTAGCTAGTGCAATTGGTAGACCAAACACCGCAATCTGTGTTCCACAGTAGATTTTCCTTAGTGACTTGACTACAAAACTCCCTTTAGACTGAAACTTATCCTCAAGAGCTAGACAAACGTCCTCTGCTGTAGTAACTTCATCTATATCCCTAATTTCGATCTGAACTTGTTGTGATAAATACCTCACATCAGCTTTCTCGCCGATCGACTTAAGAAGCTTTCCGTTATATTCAGCATTCAGTGATCTGTCGTCTGTACCCGCGAGTCCCAGCAACAATTCTCCCTTAGCTGTTTTTCGAATGTATGTCACGCTTCCTCTTAAACTTTTTAGCTCTGGATCAATTTTCACTTTTCTTAATATATCAGCATATGACATGTCCTCACTGGTGTTCTTTATTATGAGAGCATCCTGTCTTCGTTTTATTTGATGCTTCTTATCTCGTTTTTTTTATTATATTCAACTTTTTCCCATCCTGCCTTTTTTCGCACTCTATTTCTTTTTCATTACTCCTACAATCTGACTTTTCTACTGGAGTTAAGTCTTCGGGTTGTTGGGTATCTTGTTCTCTATTAACACGCTTCACCATCATATTTTCTTTCGGAGATGTCAGTTTTCTTTTACTATTACTTTTGCTGGATTCCACCCTAACAGCCTGATTTCCTTCTTTTGCTCCAGCAACGCTCTTTTGAGTTTCCTCTGCCACGCTACGAATTGGTGGCGTTTGGCATCCTACTTCTATTAAAGACTTATTCATAGCAGAGTTGTAAGTCATAAGAACTACATTAATAAGACGTTTAATATCAGCATGAATATTATTTCTGTTTTTTACGAAAGTTACATCCCTGGATTTGATTTGGTATTCAGCAAATGCTGAATTCAAAGATGTAGGTTTTTCTAAAGGTGATCTTCCAGTCCTCCTACTCCTTGTGCAAAAGGGCTCCCGCTTAAAGAACTTAACCCTCCAGTTTTTCCACTTGTCAATATATCAGTTTCTTCAGTTACGTGGCTCACTGGAGCAACTGGCGTACACAATGCCAGATCTTGATGACTAAACCCGTGTGCACATCTACCATTGCCATCGGCACTAGGGTTTAAAGTTCCTACACCCAAGATTTTTACTTCTACACCTTTAATTTTGGTTTATTATTCATCTTTATCAATTTAACATTTTAAAACAGCAATATATAGAAGAGAGATAAACAAATTAATTGAACAAAAAACAAAATTATTCAGGTATTTATATATCTCTTTCATACCCAAATTCTCTTCCCTACTTAATATTTAAATCAATATTGTCTGAGAAATAATTATTAAATGTACAAAAACAAATTGTAGCAGTTAAAACTGGTTGGATTTAATAGATTTAAATTAAAAAATTTATAGTTCTGTTATTTTATATTTCACAGGATACCTGAGAAATAATAGTGACGATCTATTAATCCACGAAATTGTTTGGCCTTTAAAATTAACACAGTAGATTACAGTTATAAAAGTTCCAACTAAAATATTTCATTAAAAATCATAAGTCCAAATGTAGTTTAATTTGAACAACACAAGAAAAACAGAATTCAGTCAAGTGATTATATCTCTTTCATACACAAATTCTCATACCTTTTTTATGTTTAAATCAGCATTGTTTGAAAGATAATTAGTATATTCACAAAAACAAATCGTAGCTGTTAATACTGGTTAGATTTAATACATTTAAATTAAAACAACAAAAACATCAAAATAATTTACTTTAAAGTTCAGTTATTTTACATTTCACAAATAAAATCAGAAACATTAACTCACCACCCTATTTGCACTTTAAATTTATCCCTAAAGGATTTTAGCTGAGCTTATGTTATTTTGGCACTCACCACAGTCAAATAAAAGTATCACAGTAAATTTTAGTTATAAAAGCTTCAAATCCAATATTTCATTAAAAATCATTGTAACGATTAGTAGTGCAAGCTATGACCTCCAGATGGAAGCAAAGATTGCACTAACTAACATTAAAGATTTTGTCTACCTAGTTAGTACCCGGATCCGCTTTTTCGACTTGGCTCAGACGTGTATTAGGTCGTGGGTTGTCCGGTAACTAGGTAGTCCTAGTAGTAAGCGGTATAAATATTAAATATGGAAGATAGACTGCATCCCTACCTACCTAGGACATCCTAAAACCATGTTCACTAATCTATGCTAGCCATAATATCTAAAGACCGAAGTTGCGTGCTCTCGAAGAACACCAACCACCTAAGATGGCCAATACATCTTTATCTACACAAATAATAAAAAACCACTACATTCTAAAACTCACCTTGGTAGTTAGTTGTGGGATGCTAATGCCACTGCCTGATGATGAGTTTCCCAACACATAAAGGAAAGAATTTGTTTTATTTTGCGTTAATATTATTAGACTTTATTTGAGCATACCAGATAGCAGTTTTCCACACCAGTAAAATCAATAATTTCTATCAAATCACTTAATAAATTTATAATTCTGATTTCTTTTATATTTACTTGGTAGTGTTACCAATTGAAAGTTAACACAGAATTCTTAACAATTTTTATCAAATCACTTAATAAATTTATAATTCTGATTTCTTTTATATTTACTTGGTAATGTTACCAATTGAAAGTTAACACAGAATTCTTAACAATTTTTATCAAATCACTTAATAAATTTATAATTCTATAATTATCAATAATTCTTATCAAATCACTTAATCGATTATGATTCTGATTTCTTTTATATTTACTTGGTAGTGTTACCAATTGAAATTTACCACAGAACACAAATAATCAAGCCAAAAAAAAATAAAAAATAAACTCAAAACAAAACTGGACAAAAAAACTTAACCGAACCGTTTGGTAGCGCGAGAGACCGTTCTTCTTCCAAACTCAAAACCTGACTCTCGGTCAACAACTTTTGTCTTCCCTCGAAACCTCGGTTTAATATGAGTCCCTTGTCAAAAGCTCTTAATCGACAGAAATAAACAAAAAATTCCAGAAAATTAAAAAGACGTTGGGAATAAAAAACAAGAATTAACTTAAGTGAAATTTGATTAACACTTAAGTTAATGAGTATTTTAACATAAATTATGTTTTGCATAATTTGCAAAACCGAAACCTGGGAAAATTTTAATATAATTTAAATGCTGTTTTGAATAATTTGCAAAACCAAAACATGGGAAAATGTGTTGAGAATAGATAGGATGTCATAAGACATCGAAATTAACAAATTAAAATTTTCTGGAATAACAAGAACTTGCGACGAAGGGGATATGATAAGTTTTTGACACGAAGGTAGTGTGTCTGGGATTCCCTTCCTCACATCATTAGTTAAAAATGCACACAAAGGACGAAACTCTCGTCTTATTCGCGTCCCTAGTCACTTCGCAAAACTAATACTATAATTAAAAGCCTGATATATCATCTAGCTTTCGTTAAAGTTGGTTGTATTTTTTATCTTTCTCTATAATTATAAATAATAATTGAAAATTAAACTGTTTTTGAGTACATGTTTAGTATAGATATTTAAATTTGTTTTGTTAGCTTCAGGCATATATATATACACTTAGGAAAAAGATGCAAATATGTATGGCAAGGAGCTGATTAGTTTTTGAGCGATGGTGAACAAAGTGGTGGGGGTCCCCGAGCATCTGTTTTTTTTTAAAGCACAATAGCAACTGTACCTGATAATCGAAATTCAAATTGAATGAAACTTGGTACATAAGCATTTAGTACGGTTCACAACAGTTCTGCATCCCAACTGCCGGTTTTTAGTTCCGGTAAACATTTGCTTTTACTTTTCTCGTACAACAGAATTTATGTTTGTTGGGACTTTGGATATAACAGCTTTCTTTAATGTTTATATAATTAGAACTACGCGAAATCTATAACATTGGTTAGCCATTAATTTAAGTATTTTATGGATATTAGCTCACTATATATCCAGAACATTTTGTTTCCAAAGCTGTGGTTAAGTTAGCCTATCCATCAGCGTCGGAATATTTTTTTTATAGGAATTGAGAATCATAAAACATTTCAAATTATTTCATCACACATTTCTGTTGGCAGTCGTTTATGAAGGATTGTTTGATACAATTGTATTATGGTGTATTTATGGTGTATTTGTGGGGATTAGATTTGTTTTGTTAAATAAAAAACATGAGTGCGTGTAACCTTTAAATGCGGTTGAATTAAAACTTCTTTGGCTACTGTGACAGGTATTACAAGAAAGATTAAATATAAAATAAATATGTATGTCATATTGAAATTTAGAGTAGCACTTATTGATAATATAATTTACAACATGTGTAATAAAAAAGCATATTAACATCATTTACTACAAAGTCGTTTCTATTATTATCATAATTGAAATATGAAATTAGAGGTTTATGTAACTAAAGTGAGAATCATTTGCAAACTTACTAAAGTTTTTGAAAAACAGCATCAATTGTTGTACCAAATTTTGTTATTGAATTAAGTGAACATGTATGCATCAATAAACTTAATTTGTAAGCATTTGTAATACATTATGTAAAAATGGCTTTTATTACACATGTTGTAGTTTTATTTCAACTGCGTGTAAAGATTACGCAGTTCATATTTTTTTGTTAATAATCAGTCTAGAAAAGTTTGCCTGGGTCGAATTAATTTACCAGTCCGAACTGTCTTAAACTGTCCTTTAATGCTGACTTGTTTATGACTTGTTTAAATACAATTTTAGTTTAAGGTTAAGCTATTTTAATTTCGATTCTTAGCCTCCAAAGCCTCATTCTTAGTCTCCTCAGTCACACACCAAAATGTATGTATCATGTGAATAGTTTAGGTAAAACTAAAACAAAATGATAAAAAAAAGTAACATATTTTTTAACACAACTTAAAGAAATTTATTTTATTTTTAATACAAAAAAAACATTTCTTAAATACTAATTGCATTTTTTACTATTTTTGTTACCATTTCCGTCTATATTACTAACTCCATTTTGCTTTGGAACAATTACTTTGAATGGGTTCCTTCCAAATAACACTTTAAAAACTTTTATTAAACTATAAACAAAAATTCCTATAATTAAAGCTAAAAATGCGAACACATCCCAAAGTAAATATTGTGCCCAACTTAATTTTTTTGCCCCAGAAACCATATGTGGTGCACCTTTATGACGAACAATGTATTCGAGCCAATACATAGATTCTTCCATTGGATGAACCAAATTATCACGGAACTCGGCAGAGACCCGTTTAGCGTTTTTATAGTAATCTTTATTTGTTATAAGCTCGTTGATGTTATCCAATAAAAGCTCTGGCGTTATACTTAAAAATTTAATTGATTTAGCAACACCTTTTTTTTTAAGTTTTTCTGCATTACGATTTTGATCGCCAAATATTGGTATGAATAGAACTGGAATGCCAATATTAACGGCTTCAAGTGTTCCAAACAATCCGCCGTGGGAAATGAATAAAAGAACATTAGGATGAGCCAAAATATCATTTTGTGGCATCCATTTACGTATGAAGACGTTTTTAGGAACCTCTAAACTCATTTCATTTTCCCATTTCCATAACACTGTTTGATTTATTTTACTAAAAGCTGTAAGGAATGTTTGCGCTTTATCTTTTGGCATTTTCGAGGCATGTAAATATGCTCCTAAGCAGAAATAAATCACACCATGTTTAGCGTTATCGATTATTTGTTGTAAATCATCTGGAAGAGGGTTTGGTGGTTTTACATGTGCTCCAGCAATTTCTATCATACCTGGCAATACTGGTTTTGGTTTTGATAAGGTACGATGGTTGTTCAGTAATCGCAACGAAATTGATTTTTCAAGGTCGTAAACAGTTGGAATCGGTTCTTTGATATGAGGAGCGATAAATTTCTCGAGTTGTTTTTGTTGCACTGGTAAATAATAAAAATACCTCATAATCATGTCGTACATACAAATTATAACGTTGTATGTTCTTTGAAAAAAATTCATTTCATCTCCCCAATCTAAATATAGCTGATGTGGAACATGTGACCATGGTGTTAGAAGCCCCATGGCACGATCCATATAATCTGAATGTCCCAATGTTGCTGTAAAAATTGATAAGCGATTAGTTAATTCTAAAAAATTGTTTCAATGCAAAAAACTTACAAATAGTGGCAAGTGGTGCATTGTATATATGAGCAAACGCATACCAACTTTCTTGGAAAAATTGTTCATTTATAACTAAATCAAAATGTAAATCCTTTCGTTTAAGGAATTCTTGAATTTTAGGATGTGCTAACCCATATTCACTTGAGGTTATTCCCATAACAAAATACATCATAACACTTGAAAAGTCCGACATATAGTTGTTACCAAAAAGTGTTTCTGGAGGATCTGTAAACCGGAGCAAAAAACATTTATTAAAGGTTTCTATGACATTTGTGATTACTTACAATCTCCGTGTAAACTAAAAGGTGGATCGATTAAAATTTCTGTATAGTTTGTGTATAGATGTCCACCTTTTAGAGGATATGTTGCTAATGCTGTTACTTCATGACCACGTTCTAATAGAGAACGTATAAAATGGGATAACATCAACCAATGACTTGGTCCGGGTAATGGTGCAATAAATAACACTTTAAACGATTGTGCTACCGAGATGATTGCAAACAAATAGATTATCAATTTCATTTTCTGAAAGCATATATAAAAATATTTAGTATAATTACGACGAAAATAATATAAATCTATAAAAATAACAATGTTATTGTTCAATTGTTTAAAAGAGGTAAACGCCGAAAGTTCTTTACCGATCGGTTCCTTTAAAATTTTGACATATTGTTGCATTTGATTTCTGGCATTTTTGGTAGACTTCATATTAAATACAATATATATATATATATATATATATATATATATATATATATATATATGTATATATATATATATATATATATATATATATATATATATATATATATATATATATATATATATATATATATATATATATATATATATATATATATATATATATATATATATATATATATATATATATATATATATATATATATATATATATATATATATATATATATATATATATATATATATATATATATATATATATATATATATATATATATATATCGTCGCTTTAATAATGAAACAACGTATACTATTTATACGTTGTTTTTATATAATAGGTGCGCTGCATTCCCCATAAGGGTATCTTTGAATTGGCGTTTTAACATTTTCGAATTATTTTATGACTGGGGGTAAGAATTAATAAATTATAAATTAACGTCCATGCAAATGCATGCGCACATCAAACTTTAAACTCAAATATCTCGAAACTATACTTTTGCGTATACGTCATTTCATTATTAAAGTGACGATATATATATATATATATATATATATATATATATTGAAAGAGATAATTAATTTCCTTAACCTCACTGTTTGTGATTTTCGAAAGTTAGTAGGTATATTCCATACTATCCTAAGTCACGTGTGCAGTTATTATTGAATGTTGCCAATCAATATGAAATCAATTTTACGACATAAATGTCAAGTAAATTAGTGAATCGTATGAATTTTTCAATTCGAAATCAGTTTTTGGGTTTATCTGAATAAACCTTATAGTTATTTGTTAATAAAAACAACTTTTATCTCTGAACGTGTTTCGGTTGGGATTCGAACTTAGAACCTCATCAGTACCAACTAAGTTTGAATCTTTTGGTAGACACGCTGTCAACTGCCCCTCGGCGTCGACATTAGAAACATTTTTAATTACGATGTTGTAATTTCTTTTTTCTTAGTGAAAAACTTTGTTGTCATACTTCACTGGCTACAGAGTTAGTATTTTTATTATATAGATTTTATACGTCTTAAACCCGACAAGGTAGGAATTTTTATTGAAAGAGATAATTAATTTCCTTAACCTCACTGTTTGTGATTTTCGAAAGTTAGTAGGTAAAATCACAAACAGTGAGGTTAAGGAAATTAATTATCTCTTTCAATAAAAATTCCTACCTTGTCGGGTTTAAGACGTATAAAATCTATATAATAAAAATACTAACTCTGTAGCCAGTGAAGTATGACAACAAAGTTTTTCACTAAGAAAAAAGAAATTACAACATCGTAATTAAAAATGTTTCTAATGTCGACGCCGAGGGGCAGTTGACAGCGTGTCTACCAAAAGATTCAAACTTAGTTGGTACTGATGAGGTTCTAAGTTCGAATCCCAACCGAAACACGTTCAGAGATAAAAGTTGTTTTTATTAACAAATAACTATAAGGTTTATTCAGATAAACCCAAAAACTGATTTCGAATTGAAAAATTCATACGATTCACTAATTTACTTGACATTTATGTCGTAAAATTGATTTCATATTGATTGGCAACATTCAATAATAACTGCACACGTGACTTAGGATAGTATGGAATATACCTACTAACTTTCGAAAATCACAAACAGTGAGGTTAAGGAAATTAATTATCTCTTTCAATAAAAATTCCTACCTTGTCGGGTTTAAGACGTATAAAATCTATATAATATATATATATATATATATATATATATATATATATATATATATATATATATATATATATATATATATATATATATATATATATATATATATATATGTATATATATATATATATATATATTTATATATATATATATATATATATATATATATATATATATATATATATATATATATATATATATATATATATATATATATATATATATATATATATATATATATATATGTAATAAAAAACGATATTCGGTTTTTAGCTCTAAAAATTTAATTTTTATGTATGTATTATAAAAACCATTGGCGCTTGGTGACCATTTGCGCCAATGGTTTTTATAAAAATTAAATTTTTAGAGCTAAAAACCGAATATCGTTTTTTATTACAAAATATAATCAAGCTCAATAACTTTTTTAAAAAATTCACATATATATATATATATATATATATATATATATATATATATATATATATATATATATATATATATATATATATATATATATATATATATATATATATATATATATATATATTGATATTTTATATTTATAAATATAAATATATATATATATATATATATATATATATATATATATATATATATATATATATATATATATATATATATATATGTTGTTGTTGGATTTCTTGGGTGTTTTTTAATTTGATTAAAACATTTTTTGTTTTCTTTGGTATATAGCCCTATATTTTATATTGTCTTAATTTCCTATTCTAAACATTTAACGTTTCGTTGGCATTCTCAACATTTTCAAAAATCTATAAATTAACAAATAATAAATTAAATTATGTTTCTTTAAGATTAGGTATAAAAAGTTTTTTTTTTTTTATACAGAAACATCAAATTTGTATATACCTTTTTCTTCTCCTTATTTAACACAATACGTTAAAACATTTTACAAAAATAAATAAATAAAAACACTATTTTAAAACTTTAAAAAATAAAAATTACACTATTTATAAGTTTAGTCAAAAAAAAAATTGTTTTAAACATCTATAAAAATTTCGCTAAACATTTCTATCGGAAATGGCTAATAACATAAAACAACAAATTGGAACTACTTTTTTTGAAACAATAATTACAATGTGCGACAAATGGTAGGGGTCAGTGATCCACTGGGGTTCTGACTACCGGAAAAGTTATATCGGTAAAAAAAAAGTGATACGTGTCCCGGCGTTTCGCTGGGTCATGTCTAGGAATCGAGATATATCGGTTTGAAGTTCATACATACATATAGGGGAAATAGTCACGTTTTGGAAACATAACTCGAGAACGACTTGTCCGATTTTACTGAAACAAATTTAGAAAAATTAAGAATTACAATTCCTTTAATCTACTAATACACTATTTCTTTACATAATCAACAGTTTTGCAGTTATAAATAAATTTATGAAGAAAAAAAATAAGTTTTTGCCTAAAAAATAAAAAAATTGTATTTTAAAAAATCATGAAAAATTCATAACGGGAAAAAGTGTCAAGTCTTATTACTTTGACGTAAAGTCACATAATCTGTGCACAAAACGAGACATAGATCATGAAAATCGATGAACGCATTTCGCTTTTATTCACAATTAAGTAAAGGTATCTCATTTTGACAAGAATAGTGATTTTTCATAGAAATTTTTTAATAATTTTACTGGAACTCCAAAATGTATTGTTTTAAATGTATTTGGACATGTGTCTATGTGGCTTTGTGTAGCAATTTTTTTTTTTTACTTTTTTATTTATTTTTTATATATTTTATTTTCTGTATTTTTATTTATTTATTTTATTTTATTATTTTATTTTATTATTTTTAATATAATATTATTTTATATTTTTATTATATTTTATTATAGTACGTATTATTATTATTTATTATTATTATTTTTAATATTATTGTTTATTATTATTATCATTTATTATTATTATTATTATTTATTATTATTATTTATTATTATTTATTACTATTATTATTATTATTTATTATTATTATTAGTTATTCATTATTTGTTATTATTATTTATTATTTATTATTATTTTTTATTGTTTATTTATTATTTTTTTATTATTTATACGTTATTTATTTATTATTTATTTATTATTTATTTTATTTATATATTAAATTTTTTTTATTTATTTTTTTTATATTTTTATATTATATTTTTATTTTATTATTTTTTTATTTTACTTTATTATTTTTTTTCATTTATTTATTTATTTTATTTTTTTTTTTGTATTTATTTATTTAATTCTAATTTTTTTTTTTCGTTACTTTTTCAGTATAGTATATCAGTAGATTAAAGGAATTGTAATTCTTAATTTCTAAATTTGTTTCAGCAAAATCGGACAAGTCATTCTCGAGTTATGTAAAAAAAAAGAACCCCAAACGTGACAATTTCTCCCATATGATACTTACTAACTTCAAATCGATATATCTCGATTCCTAGACGTGACCCAACGAAACGCCGGGACACGTATAACTTTTTTTTTACCCATATAACTTTTCCCGGTAGTCAGAACCTCAGCGGATTTTGGCTGTCGCACAGTGTTAATAATTAAAAATAAAAAAAGAAGAAGAAAAATGATTGTTGCCAAAAACCGGACAATTTATTTTTTTTTAAAAAACAAACAAGTTAAAAAAATTATATATTTATACAAACAAAATAGCATAATAATAAGGACGCAGGAAATCAAGTTAAGCACAAACTATCGATGAATCCCATTTGTTGTTAGTGAATGTTAATCCCATTTTTTGTTTCTGCGTTTATGATAACTTGGTTCTTTTGCAAGTATTTTTACATTATCTTTTAGAGAAATTTGATGTTTGGTATTCCTCAGATGTGTAGAAAGGACACTTTTCGAAACTGCGGGATCATTGTTGTTGGAACCATTAATGTGTTCACCTATTCTTTTTCTTAAATACTGATTTGTATTACCCACGTATTCTGATAAGCAAGAGCACGTGACCTGATACACTAGATTGGATTGTTGATCCAAAGGGATTTTATCTTTAAGGTTTGAGAAGAGTGTCTCTAAAGATAGATTTGATCTTCCCACTGTCTTTATGTTGTATCGACTCAACAATGCACGTATTTTTTCGAATAGGTGTTTAATATATGGTAACGATACATATTTCTCAGCTGGATCTCTTATGATTCTGTTTTCTTGACCCTGGTTGTGTTTAAAAATGTTGCCATTGATTGTTTTTTTAACCAAAACTTTGGGATATCCATTATTTGTCAAAGTATTCACCAAAAGTTTAAAATTCTCACTATGAAAACGTATTCTCACTATCTGACAGTTCAATTATTTTGTCACACAGAATGTTAATTGTGTTGATTTTGTAATTATATGGTAACCAAGATTTATAGTTTAAATATCGGCCTGACCAGGTTTCTTTGTGGTACCAGTTTGTTGATAATGTTCCATCGATGTTTCTCATCACTTTTGTATCAAGAAAAGACAAACAACTGTTGCTTTCTAATTCCAATGTGAATTTAATGTGCTCATTAAAATCGTTGATCGCTTTTAGAAAATTTTCAGTTTCTTGTGCTGGAATTGCGGTAATAATGTCGTCGGCTGGGTAGAAGGCTGGAGAAAATGTAAGGGACGACAGTACAGATGTTTCAATGTATTCCATCACTAAATTAGCCAAAACGGGACTAATCGGAGAACCCGTTGGAGAACCAAACTTTTGTAAGTAAGTTTTACCGTTAAAAGTAAAAATACAGTTTTTTAGAACCAATTCTAAACTTTCCATGAACTGAGCTTTTAATAGTTTGGTTTTTGATTTTCTTTTAATGGATCTCCAGTCTTTGTTGATTAGTTCAATGACAAGTTTACTATCTATGTTAGTAAACAGGGACACTACGTCTAGTGATAGTAATACATAGTCTGTTGGTAAAACTACTGATTTAATTTTGCCGATGAATTCTTCTGAATTTCTTAAAAACGATGATGTGTTACCAACACTTGGTTTTAAGGGGTTGGTTTTATGGGTTGGAAAAATGACGGAAGAATCACCAGAGAAGAAGGATTACGTCTTCGAAAAAACAATTCGGTAGTATCAAAGATGTATGGACTTCCGAAAATACATAAACATAATACGCCTCTTCGGCCAATTGTCAGCTCTATTAGTTCACCAACTTACAATTTATCGTCCTACCTATGTGAGATCTTAAAACCAAGTGTTGGTAACACATCATCGTTTTTAAAAAATTCAGAAGAATTCATGTGTAAAATTCACAAATAATGAGGTTGAGATTAATTTTTTCCCAAAAACATTAAACCCATAACTGTCCCGTAAAATACATTCACAATATACCCAAAAAATACCTAGAAATATAACTAAAGCAATAAAAATGTGAAAAAAATTGAACATCAAAATTATAATGTGTCTTCATTATTCAGAATCTTTCAATAGCCGAAGATACCATGTCAACTTGAAAGGAATGAGATGAGGAAAAATGAGAAGAATGAGGATACGAGATAGCTATACTATTTGTTTTAAATGAGTTCCACAATGGCCACACTATTAAAATAATCGTTCTAGAAGGACATAGTTCTACTACGAGATATGTGGACAGCAAATGGGTGGGATGACTCTGAAGTTCTTGTTCGTCGATTGTTCTGCGCACACGATGCAAGGATAGTTTGAATTTCCTTAGAAAAGAACTCGCTAAAGTTATATTTATAGTAGATTGAGAATTCAGCCACATTTCTTCCGTTCTAAAGTGAATGCAGCTGATTAGTTAGTTCGGTATTATCAATCAACCGTATTGCTTTTTTTTTACAGAGTCTAGGCATTTTATTGTGGACTGATAAGCGCCTCCCCAACATGACAATAGTATTCTATAAATGGACGAATGAAGGACTTATAAATCAATAAAATTTGATTGGGAGTGAAATACTTTTACATCGGCTCGAGAATCCTAATTTTTGTATTGCATATTTAGTGAGGGTTAACACGTTTATTCTATTTAATTTTATTTCCAATATCCACTTCAAGAAGTCTAACTGATTCAACCTCATGCAATTCCACATGGTTTATCTTAATGTGAAAGTTTTGATGACGCTCTATTCGTGAAAAACAGCATAGTTTGTTTTTGTTTGGGTTGAACGCAACAAGATTACGATCACCCCATTCTATTATACGAACCTGGTCTTCGTTAATAGAATCAATCAACAGTCATATATCCGTGGTAACTGCAGTAGGAGATCGAAATTTAGGAGATGCATGTGATGCATGCAATGTACTGTCGTCAACAAAACTATGAATTCTGTGCAGAAATAAGTAAATTATTAATGTATGGTAAAAATACGGTTGGTAAGAGTGCAGAGCCTTGAGGAACACCAGCTTTGGTTGTAAAAATATTGGATGTAATGCCAACTAAATAAAAATTAAATTGACGACCCGTAAGAAATCTATGAATCAATGAGGCAGTAAGATGATCGATGCCATAAGATTTTAATTTAGCTGTGAGATTTCTATCCCACACTTTATTGAATGCTTTAGAAATATCAAGTGAAATACTGAATGTTTCGCCATGATTCTCCAGGGGTTTGTTCCACAAATGGGTTACGTAGGCTGACAAGTCACCTGTTGCATGGCTTCCACGAAAACCATAGTTTGTTAGCATTTTCCTTGGGAAACATTCTATCGAACTGATATTTTTTAAACAGTTGTAAACAATATTAAACAATTTTACGCATTAACAATTTTACGCACTAAATTGGCTACAAAATGAAGACGTTTGTGGTCAAAAAAAAAATTTCAAATTGGTTGCAGTTACTGATGTCAAGGGGGTTGGCCAAAAAATTTTAAAAAAATTCCAAAATTGTTTTCTGTTGGAGTACTGTCAATCCCCAAATTTTGAAAGAAAACAAATGTTTGTTTGTTCAGGTTCAAGTGGAATGCACCATATATTTATTTATACATATATATATTAATGTCTTAAACTGTGGATGTGCCAAATTTTTGGAATTTTGACGTTCTTTTTGGAAAAAAGTTGGGCAATATGAAGATGTATTTTTTGGTGTTTTAATTTCGATTATTTTGTTGCGACTTGCGAGTCACAATAACTAGTTTTTAATTATTTCAACTATATTTTAAAATTAAAAACACAAAATATGGAAGGGCTGAAATCTCACAGCTCCGAGATATCAAGACTTCGGTCTGGGTTATGGATTTTGATATAGTTTTCAGCAAAAAACTTTTATGAGGACATGGTTTTTAGTTTTGGACAGCGATGTAAAGCATAACTCTTTGTTAAAGTACAAGCATTTTTTATCTCTGTTTAGAAGTTTTTTACAAAACTAACACGAAACATCAATACGTTGCCGGAAAATTATAACCCAAATTCTAAAAATATTGCTAAATTAAATAAAATCAAACTTTTTTCAAAATCCCAAAAATATTCCAAAAATTAGAATAAAATCAAAAATTTAAACTTTTTCTAAATTCCGATAATATTGCAAAAATTCTTAAAAATTTAAACTTTTCCAAAATTCTAAAAATATTGCAAAAATTATTACAAAATCAAAAATTAAAACTTTTTTCAAAATTCCAAAAATTATAATAAAATCAAAAATTTCAAATTTATCAAAACTCTAAAAATATTCCAAAAATTCTTACAAAATCAAAAATACAAACTTTTTTCAAAATTCTAAATATATATATATATATATATATATATATATATATATATATATATATATATATATATATATATATATATATATATATATATATATATATATATATATATATATATATATTATATATATATATATATATATATATATATATATATATATATATATATATATATATATATATATATATATATATATATATATATATATATATATATATATATATATATATATATATATATATATATATATATATATATGTATATATATATATATATATATATATATATATATATATATATATATATATATATATATACAGAGCCGGGACGAGGCTTAATTACGCCCTAGGCAAGAATAAGATTTGACGCCCCTACCCTCCTCTCCTCTTTACAGAGTTGGTTTGTTTTAAATACTGTTTAAAACAATGCTCAAAACAAATTGGTTTTTATTCCAAAAAAACAATGTTTTAAACAAAAATTGTTTTTTTTAAATATAGCAATGTTACTTATTTGTTTTTTAATTGAACTGTTGCATAATGTGGTATTTTATCGTTTTTAATACATTTACACCTAATACGCCATTAAAGTTTTGAAAGTTTTTAAAAGGAATCACATGTCAAAACATTTGTACAAAAGTGCTGGCGGATCTGTGCTGCGATTATGACAAATTGTGAGTTTAAAAATACGAAATTATTTCGTCAATAAAAATTATTTAAAAAATTATTTCGTCAATAAAATTTTATACGATAGGCACCGCTCGTTATTCGATATTCAAAATTGACAATTTCTAATTATTAATTGTATGCACTAAAAAATTATGCGTATTCATACACAACTTGACGTCTCAATTTGTGAGATTTTTCACAATTAGAAAACTCCATAATCGCAGCACTGGTATTCGATTGCCGACAAACGCAATTCGTTTAATTTCTAAATAAAAAGTGACAAATATGTGTCACTACTGTGAATCATAAAGGAACATCCTAGTTCTGAAAAGAAAATTATAGATTCGGTGCGAGATTTGTAAAATTAGGTTACATATTTCATCTTATGGTTGATTGACTTGACGTAATGTTTTCCATTACATTAATTTTTCAATAAAAACTGTTGTGTTTAAGAATTTACAATATGTGTCACAACAATACATAGATGCTTTTTAAGACGTAGGTTCCTCAACAACATGCATTCTAAGATGTTGACGAACGCTTTCTTTAAACTTTTGGGGATTGGACAAATAGTAACGACATGATTTGGATTTTTTTGGTCATTATAGCAGCCCTGTGAATAAGTACGAATTTGGAAACAGTTACAACATGGTTTGGATTTATTGGGACTTGTGATCAGTTTTACAAAAAGACAAAAAAATCGTAACGTTATATGCGTTTCGTTTTTTTGCATTATATTTATTTTTGCGATACGTTATTTTGTTATGGAACAGACAAATATTTTTTCTTTTTAAGTGTTTCGGTTGGGATTCGAACTCGTAACCTCATCAGTGCCAGAGTGAGCTTAAACCTATTCATTTCGCACCAATGCGATGACATTTTGAAGTTGAGACTTCATCATCCCTCTATTTACTTAACTTGAATTCTCAATTGTCATTAGACTCCTATTTTCCGGAAATATTTTAACATTATTTTTGGGATTAAATCTCTAGACAGCACTATTTTGTGAATTCATATGAGGTGTAATATTTCTATATTATAGGCCATATTTTAAGTCACGTGTATAGTCATTATTGATTGCTTCCAATCAATGTGAAATCAATAAGCCACACTTGGTCAATTATTTCGATTCAATTATTGGCTTGCATATCAGACAACATTTTGAGGAATTTTAATTATTCGGGGATTTTTGTGAGCAATTAAACTCAAGGGAAGTAATTTGAATTTTTCAATTCAAAGGTATGGTTGGAAATATCTCGTAAAAAAACTCTGTTTTTCTTTTTTACGTGTTTTGGTTGGGATTTGAACTCGTAACCTCATCAGAGTGAGATCAAATCAAAAATTTACAAAATGCTTAACATTTTGCCACAAATATCAAAAAAATTTTAGAACTACCAAAATCTTTAGTTAAAGCGTGCACATACATTTAAAAAGAGCAGATATGTCGGATTTTATATAATCGATATTTGCAAAATCGTTCAAAAAACGAAATAAAATATTTACGTTATCGTTACGTTTAACGTTATTGTCACCAGATGAATTTTTAAAAAGATACGAAAATAATTATTATTAACAACGCTACTTAAGTTCGTTATTTCACTTTTCCGTTACGAGTAACAACACTGCTTGTGATGCAATAACCCATTTCCACGCTTAGTCAGCATTTATGACATTGTTATTTGTTACATTACGTTGATGTGTAACTATATCCAAATGCAAATGGGCGTTAATGAAAATTTCATTGTTTTAGAAAACAAAGAAAATGAATCGGCATCACTTTCGTCGGAGAAATTTGCCACTAAAATTTTCCACATTTTATAAATTATGTACCAAATTAACTCTGTTCTGTGCAACATTTTCTATAAATGATTTTTGTGAAAAATTATCTGACGCTAAGCGAGTGACCACTGCCCCTTGTTTAGATTTCAATTTATTTGGACTAAAAAATGAAATAAAGTAATTTGTATTTTGAAATCAATCTCAACGTCAGTAGGAATTGAGCGCGTCTTTTATAAATTTGGCTTGGTACATAGGAAACTCCTAATCCAATTTTATACGGACTACTAGTTTTTATTAATCAACCGTTTGACATATGTAACCAAGAAACCGACGGTTTTGAGTTTTTTTAAATGCAAATATATATTTAAAATTGAAATAAAAATATTTTGCTTTCATATTCAAAATCTTGTTGTTTTCAATCTTTTCTTAAAGATTATACTGTTTCACCCAATTAATATTCTTATGAGGATGATATGAATATTGTAATCCGTAATTTATAATCGTCAAAAACTCTATTTCTTTATTTAATCAAATTTTTTACATGCATCAGGTCATTCGGGACTCAGGTTAAACATAGGTCACAGATTTTTTATCATAATTAAATTTTCTCTAGTTTATGTTAGCCAATAAAAACAAAAATGTCATTAGATTGAGGCATCTTGTATGGGACAAATAATTGAGAATATTCAAGAAATCTAGAGAAGGTTAAAAAAGATTCTTAACAATCGTCGCAAAATCTTGAGAATCTTACCGAATTTCTTCAGAATTTCAAAAAATCTTGAGTACATTTGGACATACAGAGTTTCTTCAGATAATCTAGGGAATCATGAGAATCTTGTAAATATGAAGAGAACCTTAGAAATCTTTAGAGAACCTTTAAATAATCTTACAATATTTAGGATACCTATTTTGTTTGTGATTTTCCACTCCAATTAGATATTTTAATTTAAAAAAAAAAAAAAACGAATATCCGTAGTATAAAATTTATTAAATACAAAAAAAGTGTTCTCAATTTCTGCACCCTTCAAATAAAACGCCCTAGGCGAGTGCCTAGTTTGCCTACCCCTCGTCCCGGCTCTGTATATATATATATATATATATATATATATATATATATATATATATATATATATATATATATATATATATATATATATATATATATATATATATATATATATATATATATATATATATATATATATATATATAAAATTCAAAAATTCTATTTTTTTCAAAATTCTAAAATTATAACATAATCACAAATTGAAACTTTTTTTCAAAATTCGAAAAATATTCCAAAAATTAGAATGAAATCATATATTCAAATCTTTTCTAAATTCCAATAATAATCCAAAAAATTCTTAGAAATTCAAACTTTTCTAAAATTCTAAAAATATTTCAAAAATTCTTACAAAATCAAAAATTGAAAATTTTTTCAAAATTCTAAAAATTATAATAAAATCAAAAATTAAAAATTTTTCCAAAATTTTAAAAATATTCAAAAAATTCTTACAAAATCAAAAATTAAAACTTTTTCCCAAAATTCTAAAAATATTGCAAAAATTATTACAAAATCAAAAATACAAACTTTTTCAAAATTCCAAAAATATTTCAAAAACTATAACAAATTCAAAAATTTCCATGTCCAATTTCATTTTCAATTACATTTACGTCATAAAAACAGCTACATTTTTTTTCCAAAAAATTGGCTAGAAAAATAAATGAAATCATTTTTTGACACACTTGACATTATTTTTTTGACAAACATATATTGCCATAATTCTCAATAATAATAATAAAATTTCATGTCATACAAACTATTAATTTTATTTTTTTCTAAAAAATTGGATAAAAAATAAATAAAAACCTTTCTTTTGACGCACTTGACAACATTTTTTTGACAAACTTATAATACCATAATTCTCAATAATAATAATAAAATTTCATTTCAAACAAACAATTTTATTTTTTTCCAAAAATTGGGTAAAAAATAAATAAAAATCTTTCTTTTGACACAGTTGACAACATTTTTTTGACAAACTTATTATGCAATAATTTAGTTTTTGATCTCTTATACCAATCCCTACCATCAAGATTTCTCCAAATTTAATGTTCCTACTCGTAATCACTTAAAATGAACGTTTTTTAAGCCAAAAATATGAAAATTTGCTGTTTTTGACACACATAGTGATTTTTTTGACACACTTCCGGTACAGTTATCGAGCACAGCGTCCTTTCGGACCTGTCCTTTGAATATACCTGTTTTTAGAAAAAAATTTTTTTGAAATCTCCAGCGTTTTCCCTGCAGCGTAGGTAATGATGGCGGGACGGCCGGCCGGCCGACAGACAGACATACATTTTTTTTTGCTTTTTTAGAATCAGTAGGTTCTAAAACGTAGAGAAAGGCCAAAAAGTGGGGGTAAGAATTTCACTTTGAGCTCATGAATGTAATACTTAGGTCTTTCAGACCGAAGTAATTCAAAAAGTTGCTTTCATTTAAAACATAATATGAAACGGCAAACGTATAACTGTATAACACTTAGTAAAAACCTTTTCAGTAAAACATTCATATGTGGTTTGTTAATTAATATTAAAAAAACTTCATCACAGTTTAAAAAAAATTAGTTTTAATAAAAACCGTTTACCGTACCACTTTGACTTTATTTTACAAAAACCTTAAATCAACAATTTTACTAAAATGAAAATCAGAATGAAACTTTATTTTAAAATATATTTTGATGCTTTCACTACCACAACATCGAGTTCAACTGAGTGATTTTAATTCAAACTGAAAAGTTAAAACTATTATGCTTTTTTCGAAGCGTTTAGTTTAGTATTTAGTATTAGTAGATTAGTAGTTGAATATAATATGGAAAACGAACTGTAATTATTAACTTCCCGGTATAAGAAGTTATTGTTTTTGGGTCAATCTTCGAAATCGGAATTTTTATGATATCTTTACGTTTCATGACCTCCTGAAGCTGTTTAAACTATTTTTAGCTGGCAGTCTGTATGTGTGTGTGTATATGTGTATGTATCGCTGTGTGGATTAAATTTTGCCCAACGCTTTCTCAACAACGGATGGGTCGATTTTGACGACCCAGTCCTTTTCTAGCGAAATTAAATCATTTGTTTTTTAGTGGTCTCCAAAAAACTAAAAATCATCTCTTGCAAATATAATGAGATTAAATAATGCTATCACATGAAGCTTTCATATTGTTTGTCATGATGTCAGACATTTATAATGAGATTTGTATAAACAATTGCTATCTTAGTTTTCGAGATTTTTAACAAAAAGTGAAAAAACTACGTGTTATTTTCTTTATGCAAACGCATGATATCTGGATGAAACTTTGGTATGTGAATGAGCTGCAAACGCATCCGGATTTACTTGAATATCAAAAACCTGAGTTATTTTCTAAATTTGAGAAATAGGTCAGAGGTTCGAGAGTAGATTGCTTGGTCAACTGTTTATTAACTTCCCGATATAAAAAGTTATTGTTTTTGGGTCGATTTTCGAAATCGAAATGTTTATAATATCTTTACGTTTCAAGACCTCCTGAAGCTGTTTAGGCTATTTTTAACTGGCAGTATGTATGTGTGTGTGGGTATGTGCGTGTGTATCGTCGTATGTGGACACAAAATTTGTCCACCGCTTTCTCAACAACGGATGATCCGATTTTAACTTCAATGGTCACAATCGATATATCTTGGAGTAACTTACAGCCCAGTCCTTTTCTTATGAAATCAGTTCATTTATTTTTTAGTGGTTTTCAAAAAACTGAAAATTATCTCTTGCAAATATTACGAGAATAATGCTATCAAGACCATTTACTCCCATTTTGTTTGTCATTATGTCAGCCATTTATAATGACATTTGTATAAACAATTGCTATCTTACTTTTTCAGTTTTTTAAGAAAATTTGAAAAAGAGGTGTTATTTTCATTACGCAAACGCATGATATCTTGATGAAACTTTTGAATTAAAATGAGCTGCAAACGCATTCGGCTTTATTTGAATATGGAAAATATGAGTAATTTTCAAAATTTGGCAAAGGAATCGGGGCGGATGCACTCTAAATATGAAATATTCATTATATAAACTCTTTGAATATCCGAGGATATCGTGTCAACTAGGAAAGAATGAGGGACGGGAAAAGGGAAAAGGAAGGAATGAGGATTGAGAAATAGCTAGGTAGGTTGTTTTAAATGACGATAGACATTTTTTTTAAATGTCTGAGGGGCGAAATGTTAGGGAAAATAGAGAGGGGCAATGAGTTCCACATTTTTGTTACTCTATTGAAATAATCGTTCTGAAAGGAAACGTTCTAACTAAGTTCATGTTTGTTGGTTGTACTGCACACAAGATGGGAGGATGTTTTGTATTTCTCTAAAGGATGAATTGTAGAAATTGTATTTATAATAGATTGACAGTTCGGAAACATTTCTTCGGTGTTGGAGTGTGAATCAAGTTAACCAGTTAATGCATGATTATCAATTAATTCATACGTTGTTGATACATACGGTGATCCTGGGAGAGGCTAAATTGTAGAGAAAATTCGAAAACCTGCATTGACCTGCAGTCAAGTCAAGCATGGATCCAAAATATTTAAAGGATTCAATTGCCTCAATTTTTTCATCGCCGCACATAAAATCTTTCTCCACAACCTCTATTGAACATTCATATATTTGGTTTTATCGTAGTTAATTCGCAGACCAGTTTTTCTAGAGTCTCTCTCAAAAGACTTGAAAGTCTCACTCATAACAGCCTCACTTCGGCTGAGGATGACAACATCATCAGCGTAAGCGATCATCTGTACTGAGTTTATTAACAAGATATTGTTGTTGATCGGTAGATTCTTTTGACGACACACATATTCCAAGGCTAGATAAAGAGTAGAGGAGAGATAGCATCACCTTGTCTTAACCCGGAGTCGACTTTAAAAAACTTTGATATTTCGTTTTCTACTCGTATACAGCATTGAGGGTTTTGTCATATTGCATAGTGATAATAATTTACCAGGAATTCCCATTGACACAAGAGCAGACCAAAGAGTCTCTCGTTCGAGAGAGTCGTGGGCCTGCATGAAAACAATGAAGAGTTGGTACACAGGTATGTTGATCTCTCGAAACTTTTCCAAAGTCATCCTTATCGAGAAAAGTGCATCGGTGGTACCTCGGTCTTGCCGGAAGCCACACTGATATTCTCCAAACAGTTGTTCAGCAAAAAGATTGATTTTGGCTAGCAAATTGTATGAAAATATCTTAAATGCTGAGCATAGTAAAGCGATTCCCCTGTTCTTTGCACATTGTAAACGATTGCCTTTTTTATAGAATGGTATCAGCATAGCTGAGTTCCTGTCCTGTGGCTTGATTTCAGTTTAGCAGATCATTTGAACAAGCTCAAACAATCTTAGGGATAGAGTTTCACCACCATGTTCAATCATTTCGGATGTTATATCGTCGTTACTAGGTGCTTTATTGCATTTTAATTTTGACGGCGCCGCATCGAATTCCTCTTGGGTTGGTTCGTCTCCATGTGCCTTTGACGCACGAATAAGCCTTGCTCGTCGCTCGACTTGTTGCTAGTCATTTAAGTTGAAAAGATTCTCAAAATAAACGGTCCAAGTAAAGTATATAAAATATTTTTAAGGTCTACTTGTACCTCCCCATCTTCGTTTTGTATAGCAGTCGATCTAGTTTGAGGTTCTTTCTTTAACGTTTCAACCTGTTGAAAGAAGTTACGCGATTGATGTTCCTTACTTTCAATCTCCTCACACTTTCTCTTCCACCATGCTCTCTTCATTCGTCTACATAGTTTTGTAACGGCTTGTCTTGCCAGTTTATAGTTCTCCTTCGTAGACCTGGTGCTGCGTCCTTGTAGACATTTCAGATAGCAACCTCTTATGTATTGAATAGCGTCAAGAAACGCTTGATCCATCCATGGCTTCTGGGAGTGGTTTACTGGTCGTCCAAGTGTTCTCTTAGCAGCGCTTAAAACAGCATCTTTGAGCAAATACCATGACTTATCGACGTTTCCATTAATGGTTTCTGGTGTCTTCAATGTTTCGGCACATATCTTTCTTTTGTTTCATCGTTCTTTAGAGATGAGATGCTAAAAGGTTTCCGTTGATTGCATTTTGAAATGCCTGGATTGGGAAAGGGGAAATTTATCGTAGCACATACAAGAAAGTGATCACTTTCAATGTACCTATAAAAGATCGCACATCCAGAACATTCGAATAGAAACGTGCTGTTACTAGCACGTGATCAATTTGATCTCGAGTGTTTCCATTCGGTGAGATCCAAGTCTGCTTATGAATCGATGGGTGCGGAAAGAAAGTACTGGCAATTCTCAAATTATTTGATTGACAGTCATTCTCTCACCGTTATCATTCGAATTCAACTGCAGACTGTTGGGGCCCACCACATTTCCATAAGAGATATCTCTTCCAACCTGTCCATTAAAGTCACCAAGAACCATAATGAAGTCGCGTGCAGGTGTTTGTTTCATAATCTCTTCCAGTGCTATGTAGAAAGTATCCTTTTTGTCGACGGTCTTAGCTTCAGTAAGATGCATGCACAACAGTAAGAGAAATATTGTTGTATGTACCGCGTACCTGTAGGTAGCAGATCCACTCATTGACCGGGATGAATTTTTTTATGGCTTCTTGTATGCGTGCCCCAACAAGAAAAGCCAGTTCTAAATTCTTTTCGAGAAGGATGACTCCTACAGTATAAAGTAAAGTAAGCAAAATTCTGTTTCTTTTGTCTGGGTCTATTATTATTTTCTGATTTCCAAATTTAACAAATAATTTTTTTTCCGGGATTAGAGTGTTCACCTTAGGCCCAACCCAAATCGTCGTGAATGGAACCGTTCTGCAACCTTAAGTTACCAGAAACAACCTTTTCACACGTTTATATAGCGAGCCGCTTGATCCAAAACAGACGCCCGCTCCAAGCCGCCCCTAATATGGAGAACAGACTCTTGGGTCGCATTGGTTTTAAGGCGCCAATCTGCCGTGATGTAGCGTCATTGGCTAAGCAGTTTTTACTCTGCTTGTCGCCGATACGCCAACCTAATCCTTTCATCATTAACCAGGCAGCACGGCGTGGACGTCGAATTTCGGATTTCACTACCCCCTTTTCATTAGGTTGTAGTTAACATATTTTTCAAATATCTTAGCTAAAACCAACAGAATTGGAATTGGTTTATAATTGTTAGTGTCAATTTAACTGCCCTTTTTGAATACGGGTTGAACACTAACCAACTTCCAAGACTCGGGGAATATTCTTGTTTTCTAAGATAAATAGAAAATTTTGGTTAGAATTGGAGCTAATTGTCTAGCAAAGTTTTTTAGAATATAATGGGAGGAATACCATAGGGGCCGACGGATTTGTCGATATTGAGGGATAAAAGCATTTTACGTATGATATTAATCCGAAAAATAATTGGCTTCATTTTGATTTCAGTTGGGGAATGAGTGTAAGAGAATGAAGAGGCTCAGTTATGTTAGAGTTTCTTGCGAAAATGCGACCCAAAAGATCCGCCTTTTTCTTTGACTCACTCACTGGAATGTCATTTAATACTTAGGTTGGAATAGATGATCGTGTGAAATTGCGCTGCACTGATTTAACTGCCTGAAAGAAATTACGACAGCCAGATGGATATTCGGCGAATTTGTCTGCTTTGCCTTTGATAAATGCGTTTTTGTCTGAATCTAATTTAAATTTACTCAAATTTCTTGTTTTTTTATAGGCACTAATTGTTTCTGGAGTTTTATTTGAGTTATAGGCGTGAAATGCTTTCCGTTTATTTGTCACCGCCTCATCAACCGCCTAATCGATTTGGAATAAACCGTCGCATTCCATCTTTTATAAATTCAGTGACTCTTAGTGCTGATGTGCTAGGATCCTGCTCAATACAACAAACATGTTTCCATGATATTTCGTCATAATAATTATCCAGTTTCTTAGAACTGCCCAATTAGCGTGTCTATAACTCCAAACGCGACGAGGGATGGCTTTATTTAGATTTGGTGATGTGAATTGTGGCTGTGGTGGTGGTGTGTGTACTGTGGCTGATATTAACAGATTGTCCGAGGATCCGAGGGGCTGATCAATATTTGTATGCGTTGTTTATGGCTCGTTTGTCAAAAATAAGTCCAACAAATTGTTGTTATGATTAATATTATCTGATATTCTCATTGGATGCTCTATCATTTGGGTTAAACCGTGAAAGTCTACCTCTAACAGTTCCACTTGTCTTCCAACGTCGTCGATGCGGGATGAGTATTTCAACCACTCTGCATTATGTATATTGAAATCGCCAAGAATGACCAGTCTTGCTTTGGGATATAATTTTCAATAATTTTATCAAGATTGGATGATAATTTTTCGAAAAAGGAACAACCTAAGGGGAGTTATGGTTATGGTGCTTAGAGTTCAACTCGTAAGCCTTGATTCTCATACAAGGACTTGAATCTCGCACAAATACACAAGCACCGTGTTTGTTATAAAAGAAATGCTCCAATTCATAATCAGGCAGTAGGTATTTATTGAGATTCGGCTTCGATACTTTGCCACTGACAATTGTTTCGGTAAGATACAATATGTCAGGTTTCTTGCTTTCAAGGTATTGATGAATCTCATTCAAATTGGAATTAAGGCCTCTTATCTTGATGAAATCTATTCTGATATGTTGCTTATTTTATTACTGCTTTCATCGCGTTGCGACAGAGATTTTCCCTTTGACATTGGTGGTCCTGTGAGTGAAATTTGACCAGTCCTAAACTTTCACGTTGTATAGTACACATAAAAATTAGAGTGCCTCTGTTACAAAACAATGACAACAGTTATTATGCAACCGTAGCAAATCGTAAAAAGAAATACAAAAAACTAATTGACTATATTTTTAAAAGAAATTAATATATAAATTAAAAGGAGCAGGATTGTATTGATCGAATACGGATTGTATGAAGCAGGATTGCAGGAGTAGCAGGATTGTATGAAGCGAATAATATAAAAATGATTTACATATTTGATTAAGTTTGTTATGCACGCCATATTACGTGATAGTTAACAGGTAGCATTTATAAGAAAACCTACAATCAACTCCAGAACAAACTTAAGTTCTGTATAGGTGGGTTGACAGGAAATTAGATTTTTGTAGTTTACGGCCCCGGCTCACTAACAGTAAAAACTAAATTCCTACTCAACCACCACCCTCTTCCATTTTCCATTTTTCTTCCTGTAAAAGCATCAAGGTTATAATAGTTTTTGTCATTTAATTCTCTTTAAAACGTTTCGAATTTGACTTGTTTTCTTTTGTTTTATCTTTTTGCTTAAATAAAACAAAATGGAAGAGTTCATGCAATCAACAAACAAACACTATTGTTTATTTTATTTAAAAGAATATAAATAACGGATATTTTTCAATTTATGGTTGAGTTGTAATATTGATTTCAACGAGAAATCTCGTTCGGAAATCTTGTTAATATTTCAAATAAATTAAACTCAAAATTATTCATTCGGGTTTTATAATTATAAGCATAAAATTCAAATTTAGAAAAAAATCGGGATTTTACATTTGAAAATTCGGGATTGAATTTAAAGTGTAAATAAACCTCAAACAGTTCATTCGCGGATGCAGACGCGTATATTTAGAACTATCTTATTACTGAGTTTTGTTTAGTTAAACTTTGACTGTAACAGCAAAAAAATAATAAACCGAAATAAAACGTGATGAAAGTTTTTTTTCTACTTCAAGCTATGAAAATGTCATTTAAATATATATCGAATATTTGAAATTGCGAATTTGATTTACTGTTTCTGTTGTTGTTTAGGTTGCTGTGTTTATTTTTGTCAATATCGCAGTATTTTGAAGGGATTGAATATTATGAATATTTTGATCGAATCGAATCGAAACTAATCATTATATCAATTGTGAGTAATTAATTAAATAAACTAATAATGAGTGTGTTTTTTTTCTATATCGGAGAAATCGGAGCGATAAAATAAAATTTGTATCAGATATATCGTATAATTTTTTCCTCCGATAATTAACTGTCAGATATAAAATATATTCTCTGAGTTCTCTTCCGAAAAAAAAAATTTATTAAATATATAAATAAATTTTATTAAAAAATTTATTTGTATTTGTTTTAATTGAAACTTTACCTACAATTTTTTTAAATTTATACTTTAAACGATGACTTCCAGTCGGTAAAAAAATATCTGTAATATCTGTAAAAGTTTTTAGAGAAAATATATGAACTATTTTCATTATTCATATTGTCAAATTCATCTACTAAAAACTTACAAAACGACATAGCTAAATTTGACAGTGGAAAAAATAAATAAGATTGTATTTATATATAGCATTTTTACCAGTGTAAAATAATGTTATTATTGTGGTCGCCTGTTATTATTTCATCTGTAGGCGAACACAATAATAATATTATTTTACACTGGTAAAAATGCTATGTATAAATACAATCTTGTTTATTTTTTACACAATCAAATTTAGATATGTCGTTTTGTAAGTTTTTAGTAGATGAATTTGTAAGTGTTATCATTTATATTTACAAGCGTAGAAAAATTAGCGTTTTATTCGCGTGGTAAAAACGTTTTTGCGTTCCTGAACTTATTCCACACGACGCTATCGCGTCTCGTGGACAAACCGTTCAGTGACGCAAAGAGAGACGTTTTCACCACTTGTATAAAAATCTACTATTTGTAAGTCGTTCGTTATGTTAAGTATTGAGATCGAAAAATACGAAGTTTTAAGCTTATAAGTTATTTAACCTTTTTTTATATTAATTTAACTATGATTTTTCGTATGCTTTCGAAAATTAAATTATAATAACTATATTTAAGAAAAAGAAAAAGGAAAAAAATTTGAATAAAAAGAAGATTAGAAAAAATAATATATGTGATTTATTGAAAATAAAGTGTTTATATTCTGATTTATTGAAAATAAAGCATACCTTCTGCAGAGGGTGATGAAAAATAATTAGGGAAAATAAGATTACAGTATCGAGATTTTTAAAACATACGGATCCGAATAATATAGAGTTTGTTTTGTTTTATTCGCTCATCAATTACCATTATTAGAAAAAAAAAACATTTTTGTAAGAATAAAATATGTAAATATACAAGATCGTGTAGAATTAGCCAATGAACTAGGAATAAGCAATATACAACAGTGAAGTCTACACTCAACATATAAGTTAAGTTTATTTTTATATTTCTATTTATTTAATTCTTTAATTTCTTTAAATGTATTAGACCATCATGGTCTTTCAAATTATTAAAATATTAGTGTAATTAGAGATGTTTTCTTGGTGGAGTCCACGCATAATGCGTACATTCGTTTATATTTAAAATTAGTAAGATTCCCTTTGATAAATAGATACCGTGGGTATCTTAGATTATAAAATACACAGGATAATATAGAGTAGTGTAGATAAACATAAAGTTGTGTGCGAATTTAACGTGATAGTATTTGTATTAAAAAGACACAGTAGCCTTAAAATCTAAAAATATCATTAAGGTTTTCCGTATCTTGACCAAACATACCTATACATACTAAGAGTAAGACTAAGACTAAGACTAAGACTAAGGCTAAGACTACTAAGAACATACAAAGAAATAACATACTTATGTATAGTAGAATTTGTTTGACAGCGAATTTTTGACAGAAAGGACGCAGCAAGAGATAAAAGATGAGACAAAAAGTAAAACAAGGATCTATTATTTATTTTGGGATAAATTTGTTTTCAAAACAATTATATTAGTTAAATTTCTGCTCCTAACTCGTACCATTTGTTTGTTGTGATATTTGTTTACATATGCGTCGTTATTTTTATTATAATTATTTTTAATTATCAAAATTTGGTTATATTACCTACAAAATCATTAATATTTTTACTAATTTTTGGTTTTTGATTATAATTGTTTAAATTTCAATAGTAATTTTTTAATTTTATGTGTTTTTTTGTCCATTTCAATAGGAACCCGACAGTTTTTTTAATATTTTAATTCGACACACTGAATTTCGCACAATATGTGCAGAACAACCAATTTTTGTATTCGCTGGTATAAAATTCTACTATATAGATGTTGCTCAAACTTATTTACTTTTATTTTATTTTTCTCAAAAGTATTTTGATTTAAATAAAACTGATAATATTAAAATAAAAAATTTGATCCTTAATTTTATCATGTACGCTTTGGTTTTGTTTTCATTTAAACTAAATTTAAAGTGAAATGGATAGTGTTTATTGTTTTACTGTTTCTGGATTTGTTTCAATTTAGAATGAAATCAAATGAAATATATTTTGTTTTGCAGTTACTTCTTTCTGGCAATAGAAGAATAATAATTTTTTTTCTCTATAAATGGAAAGAGATAAAAATGCTGCATGGGATCCTGTATTTTTGTGTTTATTTTTACAGGAGCCTTTTCTTTTGTAGAAAGTATTTTCAATATGAAATTTGAATTTAAAAGATAGCTTCAATTTTTTTTTACAGTTTTATAGTGTACATATACAAAATATATAAAATATTACTTGTCCTGTATATTTTATAATCTAAGGTAGGTATCTATTCTATTAGTGGAAAGTCCTACGTTTAACTGGCGCCGAAACAGGGACTGGTTATATAAGGGTAACCCATTATATAATATACAATAAAGTTTCATATTTTAATATTTTTTGATAATATTTCATATTTTGAATTTTTTGATATTTTTTTTGTATTTCTAATCTATTGAACTACACGGTGACGGCTTCAATACAATGGTTTTAAAGATTTGTCTTCCAGAAATGACTTTTTTTACAATAGCTTTATACCGGTCCCCCAACAAACGTAACCCAAACTTTTTTAATATACTGACAAAAATTATGGACGAGATTAGAGCAAAGTCCCCTAATTGTGAAGTTATCGTTACCGGTGACTTCAACGTCCACAACAAATCATGGTTGGAATTCTCCAAATCGACCGACGATGTTGACAATAGTGGAAAACTGGCAGAAATTTTTGCCGCATCTCAGGGCCTATTCCAAATTGTAAAAAGCCCGACTTTCACTCCCCGTAATGGCGGTGATAATAGTTTTCTACTAGATCTCTATCTTACCACAATGCCAGATATAACGAGTGTCGATGTTGCGAAAGGTAGTATTGGAAATTCTGATCATTATTTAATCTCATCAGTTATCAAAACTGATTTACTTAAAACTACAGCTCCCAAACCCCGTAAAATATTTCACTACTCAAAAATGGATAAGAGTGGTCTTCAAAATTTTTTCCATGGTTTCCCTTTCGACCGTCATTGTTTTTACACTGACAATGTAAATGTTTCTGCTCAAAACTTTACAGAAACCATCCAATTTGCTATAAATAAATTTGTCCCTTTCTCCATAGTAAAACCCAAACAAAAATACTTGTATTCGAAAGCTGCCAAAACGGCACTTAGAAACAAACGTAGATCATTTAATATTTGGATTCATAACAAAACTCCCACTAATCGATCCCAATATCTAAAGGCCAACAAAATATCTAATCAGATTATCTCAAACGAAAAGTCTGAAATTGACAGAGCGAAAGCCTCAAAACTTACGTCTATGTCTGTTTCTGACAAGAGTTTCTACAGTGCCATTAATTCTTTAAATTCTGGTACAAAATTTTCTATTCCCCCTATTATTGATGGTGATTTAATCGTCAATGATCCCGCAAGAAAAGCGAACTTGTTCGCTAAACGCTTTGCTCTGAACTCCACTGTTTTGGAAACTCCTAAAGAAATACCCCAAATCCAGTCTTCAGGAGTTAATATGAATGAACTTCACTTCAAACCCAAAATAGTCGCTAAACTTTTAAAGGGGTTAAACATCAACAAAGCATCAGGAATGGACAATATTCCACCCATTATTTTAAAAACCTTTTCCAAAGAACTTGCACCAACTTTAACTAAAATATTCTACCAATCCTACAAATCTGGTATATTTCCCTCGTGCTGGAAGTTGGCAAATGTCCAGCCCGTCCCCAAAAAGGGACCAAGATCCGATATCTCAAATTATAGGCCAATAGCTTTACTATCGGTCCTATCCAAAGTCTATGAGCATTATATTAATACACATATTTCAAAATTTCTGGAAGAAAATCATTTAATATCCGACAGCCAATACGGTTTTCGAAACAAAAGATCAACTACCGATCTATTAAACTATGTAGCGCATTGTTGGAACAGCATACTTGATAAAGGTTGTGAAACATACGTTATCGCTTTAGACATCTCCAAGGCATTCGATCGAGTCTGGCATGCCAACTTAATCAACAAGCTCGTTGCGTACGGTTTTCATCCCAATGTTGTGAAGCTGATTCAAAATTTTCTATCCGACCGATACATTTCGGTAACCTTAGACGGATATTCTTCTGAGTCTAAACTAATTAACGCTGGTGTACCCCAAGGCTCAGTATTGTCCCCAACCCTATTTTTGATTTATATCAACGAATTGTTGAAAATCACCAGCAACCCAATAAATAGTTTTGCAGATGATAGTACTCTGCACAAGTCGTTCGAGCCCCTTCCTTCAAAAGGTAAAATGCACGAACGAATTAATCCTGCCCGGAGAGACGCTGCCATAAACGTGAACAAAGACCTGAATAAAGTCGCCGACTGGGGTGACCAAAACCTTGTCAATTTCAACTCCACCAAAACACAGCTGTTGATTGTTTCCAGATTAAAGACCGAGTTCCCCAAAGATATTTTATTTAGTATGTGTGATGAACTAATGGGTGAATGTAAAAACATTCGTTTATTGGGTGTCACAGTTTCAAATGACCTACTCTGGAACGATCATGTAATGGCGATGGCAAAAGCGCGTCTAAAAAACTCGGCCTCCTAAATAGATGCAAAAAATTTTTCACTCCATACCAATTGCTCCATGTTTATAAGTCCTATATTCGTCCCTGTATGGAGTACTGCTGTCAAGTTTGGGGTGCTGCCTCTGTTTCCATCTTGGCCCTCTTGGACTCTGTTCAAAAGCGAGCTATACGAATTGTAGGTGATCGAACTTTGACATCACAACTTGATTCCCTACAACATCGTCGCACTGTTGCTGACCTCGTTGTTTTTTACAAATATCGTCATCAGCAGTGCTCAGATGAAATCAGCGGCATCATGCCTCAAACTTATTCTTACCCCCGTTCCACTCGGCAATCGGCTGCCGCAACCAGTGAAACGGTAAAGATCCCGCGCTGTCATACTGGCAGATCGCAGAGAGACTTCTTTGTCCGAACTGCGTACAAATGGAATAGTTTGCCGGAACACTTAGTCTCAGGTGGCTTCAACCCACAGATGTTTAAAAAAAGCGTTAATCTACACCTCAGAACGCCAGTTGTTGTGGGACCCAGGTCTAGACCTAGGTCTTAAAAGGTATTTATGTGTTGTTGTGACACATATTCTAAACCCTATTACACAACACATTTTATTAAAAAAAAAAAAAAAAAAAAATATCCGCATATAACGATTTTTTTTGTTATTGTAATATGTTGGATGTTTTAATACTTGTATTAATTTTGTAATACTTATAATTTTTCGATATTTTTGAATGATACGGTTAAATTTTGATAACGTTAATATACGTTCTTGATGTTTTGAATATTGTAATTTGTAATGATTTTGTTGCATCTATTGTTTGATATTTGATTAAATTTTTATATCATTAAATATATATATATATATATATATATATATATATATATATATATATATATATATATATATATATATATATATATATATATATATATAAATATATGTATATATATATATATATATATATATATATATATATATATATATATATATATATATATATATATATATATATATATATATACATACATATATATATATATATATATATATATATATATATATATATATATATATATATATATATATATATATATATATATATATATATATATATATGTATATATATATATATATATATATATATATATATATATATATATATATATATATATATATATATATATATATATATATATATATATTATATATATATATATATATATATATATATATATATATA
The DNA here is from genome assembly GCA_963693315.1 of Diogma glabrata. Classification (NCBI taxonomy): domain Eukaryota; kingdom Metazoa; phylum Arthropoda; class Insecta; order Diptera; family Cylindrotomidae; genus Diogma; species Diogma glabrata. The sequence continues at coordinate 91,093,507 of OY856186.1, forward strand.
TATATATATATATATATATATATATATATATATATATATATATATATATATATATATATATATATATATATATATATATATATATATATATATATATATATATATATATATATATATATATATATATATATATATATATATATATATATATATATATATATATATATATATATATATATATATATATATATATATATATATATATATATATATATATATATATATATATATATATGGTCGTTCAATAAGTCCGTAGGATAAGTAAGAAAAAAACAACATTTTGACAAAACTCGATTTTTTTATTCAACATAGTTGCCTTCGAGGGCGATACAACGAGTATAGCGATTTTCCAACTTTTCTATACCACTTTTACAGTACGATTTCTCTTTCTCGTCAAAATAGGCCTCAGTTTCAGCGATTACTTCATCATTGGACTTAAATTTCTTTCCAGCAAGCATTCTCTTGAGATCTGAAAACAGGAAAAAGTCGCTGGGGGCTAAATCTGGAGAATGTGGGTGGGTAAGCAATTCAAAGCCCAATTCATTCAATTTTGCCATCGTTTTCATCGATCTGTGACACGGTGCATTATCTTGGTGAAACAAGACTTTTTTCTTTTGCAAATGTGGCCGTTTCTTTGCGATTTTAGCCTTCAATCGATCCAAAAGTTCACAGTAATACTCGCTGTTGATGGTGGTTCCTTTTTGGAGATAGTCGATGAATATTATTCCGTTCGTATCCCAAAATACAGACGCCATCACCTTACCGGCCGACTGTTGCGTCTTTGCTCGCTTTGGATTCGGTTCGTCGACTGCTGTCCACTCAGCTGACTGTCTTTTGGATTCTGG
>OY856186.1:91094551-91472835 GCA_963693315.1 Diogma glabrata
TGAATATTATTCCGTTCGTATCCCAAAATACAGACGCCATCACCTTACCGGCCGACTGTTGCGTCTCTGCTCGCTTTGGATTCGGTTCGTCGACTGCTGTCCACTCAGCTGACTGTCTTTTGGATTCTGGTGTGTAATTGTGAAACCATGTCTCATCCATTGTCACATATCTACGATAGAATTCCCTTTTATTGCGGTTTAACAGTGCCAAAGACTCCTCCGAAGCATCGATTCGTTGTTGTTTTTGGTCGACTGTGAGCTCACGCGGCACCCAATTTGCACAGAGCTTTCGCATACCCAAATGTTCATGTAAAATGGTAAAAACACTACCATCTGCTACCTTTACAATGTCAGCTATTTCGTGCACCTTCAATTTCCGATCGTTCATAACCAATTTGTGGATTTTTTTTATGTTTTCTGGAATAACAGCCTCATTTGGGCGTCCACTGCGCTCTGCATCTTTTGTGCTGGTACGACCACATTTAAATTCAGCCATCCACTTCTCTACCATTTGTCTCGATGGAGCAGAGTTTGGATAATGTTTATCAAGCCATTGTTTGGTTTCCACTGTATTTTTTTTCATCAAAAAGCAATGCTTTATTAAAATTTGAAATTCACTTTTTTCCATTTTTTTTCAAAAACAAAAGTTGCTTCACACAAAATGCTATAACTCACGAATAAATAGTCAGATTGCTGTCAAATTTATACACGTATTCTTTGAGGGTTAGTACTAAATAAAAATCATATGGAAAAAATTCTAGTAACGCCATCTATGTGTCATCCTACGGACTTATTGAATGACCTAATATATATATATATATATATATATATATATATATATATATATATATATATATATATATATATATATATATATATATATATATATATATATATATATATATATATATATATATATATATATATATATATATATATATATATATATATATATATATATATATATATATATATATATATATATATATATATATATATATATATATATATATATATAGATATATATATATATATATATATATATATATATATATATATATATATATATATATATATATATATATATATATATATATATATATATATATATATATATAGATATATATATATATATATATATATATATATATATATATATATATATATATATATATATATATATATATATATATATATATATATATATATATATATATATATATATATATATATATATATATATAAATTGTATTATTATATACCTATGGTATTTTTTATATACCTATTGTATTTTTTTATATACTATTGTAATATGATATACCTATTGTAGTTTATTATCTTTAATCAATCTTTATGATGCAACAAATGACCTTTTGTCAAATTTATAAGTGGTTTTGTGCTGAAGCCGGAACTGTTGGCTGGAACTCTTTACTGGTTTACTCCCAGCAACTATACTAGCGTTAGTTTTTTTATATTTATTTTAGTATTATAGATGAAGGAACACAGCATCTGATTTTTGTTGATAACAGATATTTAGGCTGAATCTTTAAACAGATGCTGGGTTTTCTTTTCATCATTCGGGAGGTTTTTTTTTCGAGTGTCGATTTTAGGATTTTTAGACCTAACTCTACTCTGAACTTCACATAACGTTGCTGGGGAGAGATCGCGAGTTCGATCTTCTTCTCCGTCCTTCTCCTACAATAATGAAATAAATAACAATTATTGAATTTTTTCCAATGAATAAATAAATATTTTAGTAGTAAATAATTTTCCTATACATAAATAAATAAATAAATAAATAAGTATTCTCTTTGAACAAATAAATACATATTCTATGAATAAATAAATAAATATTTTCTATAAATAAATAAACAAACAAATAAATATTTTTAAGCTTAACATAAGTAAATCAATCATTTTTTATTGCACATGAATAAATAATAGCTTATAAGTAAATCGATAATTTTTACTTGCAAATTATAAATAAATATAAGTAAATCAATATCTCTTTTTGCACTTGAATAAATAGTCAAACATTTATTTTCAAAATATATCTAAATTAATTAAAAATGTTTAAGTTTGATAAATTGTGTAAATAAGGGATTGGGAGTTGATTGCATAGGAATTTTTTTCGTTGTTCGCGCTTTACATTTTTTCGCGGTTTAACCTGCTTGTTTGAGTATATTGGGGTGTCATTTTTTTAGAGCTAGCGATTTGAGGTGTGGAAACTATGGATACCCAAAACAATTAACAATAGAATTAATCAAGGAACATCATTGTGCTCATGTAGGGGGTGAAGAAGACCTTTTCGTCACCTATAAAGATAACAAACCAGATATTGTGCCTACCTACGCAATCGCGGTTTGTCTCTGATCAACCATGGCAGTGTACATATTTTTATTAATTTTTCGGGTACGTATCCCAGACAAAATCCGGGATTACTGATCTCATGATTCTCCTTGATCATCGGTCTAAATTCATATTAATCAAACCTCTCAGAAATGCAACTTCACCTTCAGTGAATGCATTCTTGAGGAAGAATGAAGTTTTTCTAGCATACGGTTTTCCAGAGTGTCTACACAACGGCAATGATAAACGATTCCGCAGTAATTCTATCAAAAAACTGTTGTCAGACTTCCATATTAAACATATTCAATTGTATGAATTTAGACGGTTAGGCCATGGGGACATTTTAAAGACATTAGATTATGATATTTAATTAGTCCCCCATTTAGTTTTAAATCTCTGTTAACTTATTTTGTATTAGTAGCCTTAGTATAGATTCCTGTTAATTTATTTTGTAATAGTTTTTTTATTGTTGTTTTTAATTTATTTTCCCTTCTATTTTTCTATAAATTAATTTTTTTTTCCTTCTATTTTTCTATAAATTAATTTTTTTTTAACTTTACAAAATTTTTACTGATAGTTTTTACATAGTTTTTCATTGTTAACTATAGTAATGTCGTCTCTCATGTACCTGAAATCAGTAGTCCTCCAGTATATATATTTATAATGGTGGTCATTTTTTTTAATTAAGCCTCATCGCGATTCATTTCATTTCAGCGTGATTTCTTTTAACTAAAATGTGTTATGCCTACCATATTACGTGATATTTAACAGGGAGCATTTTTAAAAAAACCCACAATCAACTCCAGAACAAACTTAAGTTCTGTATAAGTGGGTTGACAGGAAATTAGATTTTTATAGTTAACGGCCCCGGCTCACTAACAGTAAAAACTAAATTCCATTGCATTTTTCATTAAATTTTTTTATTACCAAGCAATAGGTATACCTAATCTTCTGACTTCCTGTAAAAGCATCAAGGTTATAATAGTTTTTGTTATTGAATTCTCTTTAAAACGTTTCAAATTTTACTTGTTTTCTTAAACACTGTTGTTTATTTTATTTTAAAGAATATAAATAACCGATATTTTTCAATTTATGGTTGAGTTGTAATATTGATTTCAACGAGAAATCTCGTTCGGAAATCTTGTTAATATTTAAAATAAATTGAACTCAAAATTATTAATTCGGGTTTTATAATTACAAGCATAAAATTTAAATTTAGAAAAAAATCGTTTATATTTGAAAACTCGGGATTGAATTTGAAGTGTAAATAAACCTCAAACAGTTCATTCGCGGATGCAGACGCGTATATTTAAAACTATGTATCTTAATACTGAGTTTTGTTTAGTTAAACTTTGACTGTAACAGCAAAAAAATAATAAATCGAAATAAAACGTGATGAAAGTTTTTTTGTGTTTCGTCCGTTATGTTAAGTGTTGAGATCGAAAAATACGAAGTTTTAAGCTTATAAGTTAACCTTTAATTAATTTAACCCTTTTTTATACATTTTAATTTAAAACTTCTAACCTGTAACAAGATATTTAAATAATAATAATAAATAATAATAAATTGAGTTTTATTTCACTAAATACGTATTTCGAAAGCTCGAAAACTCGTTTTTCAGATACTACTGTCGATGAAAGCATAGCTTTCGAAATACGTATTTAGTAAAATAAATCTCAATTTAACAAAAATAATAAACGTCTTATTTTATTTTTTTAACTACTAACTTGAGAAATCGTCAATATTTACACAATTGCTCCAATGAGAAGTATTTTTCTCACCCTAGGTCAATAATAATGATAAAAAATTACCTAGGTTAATAATGACACATTTTCTTTTATTTGTAATTGAAATGAAGAAAAAAAACACAAAAAATTAATAATTACATTCCTCTGTTTCGTTTTATTTGTATGAAACTAAACTTCCAGGCTACTTGATATTTTAAGATTTTTAAAAAATGAAATGGAAAATGAATAATATTAAAATTTAATCAAACCAAATATGATAATTAGTGTTTGTAGTTAAAAAAATTCTATATATACCTCGGTTGAGAAGGCTAATACAGACCTCAAACAACATATCCCTCAGCGCTACGCGCCTCAGGTTATAAAAGTTCACGGTCAATGATAGCTTACTTCTCAACCTTGTTATATAATGTACTATTATTATTACTTTTTTATATTAATTTAACTATGATTTTTCGTATGCTTTCGAAAATTAAATTATAAAAACTTTATTTAAGAAAAAGAAAAAGGAAAAAAATAATTACGGAAAATAAGATTACAGTATCGAAATTTTTAAAACAAACGGATCCGAACCAATATAGAGTTTGTTTTGTTTTATTCGCTCATCAATTACCATTATTAGAAAAAAAAAACATTTTTGTAAGACTAAAATATGTAAATATACAATATCGTGTAGAATTAGCCAATGAACTAGGAATAAGCAATATACAACAGTGAAGTCTACACTCAACATATAAGTTAAGCTTATTTTTATATTTCTATTTATTTAATTCTATAATTTCTTTAAATGTTTTAGACCATCATGGTCTTTCAAATTAAAATATTAGTGTTATTAGAGATGTTTCCTTGGTGGAGTCCACGCATGATCCGTACATTCGTTTATATTTAAAATTAGTAAGATTCCCTTGGATATATAGATACCGTAGGTATCTATTCTATTAGTGAAAAGTCCTACGTTTCACTTGGAGGTTCCACCGAGATTCTAATAAATCTAATGTGGAATTAAATTAAGGGAATTTATTACACGAAAAATAAATTTTAAAATAAAGAATTGGCAAAATTGTTTAATATAAATCATACGTGACCCAATATTTTAGGGGCTTTCCAAAACTAGTCTTAAGACTGATGATGAAATTTAAGATTATGGAGGGCTAATTTAGACACCCAATAAAACTTTACCTCACAATAACACTAATCACTAATCACTTCAAGTTTTTTTTATATGAAATACTTTTTTCTTTTGTTTTCAAAATTTAATTGTTTTATTGCACTTTACCAAGTAATTGTTTTATTACACATTTTTTTGTTTGACATTTTTGGTTTTGTAATGTATTAGTTTTTAGTCACACTTTTTTTGCTATACCAAACACTTGGACACTCGTTGTCTTCGATGGTTCAGAAGGCAATGATCTGAACTCTTTGGTAGGGATTCGAGCTCGTAACTTTATGAATGCCAGTGAGTTTGAATCATTTGGCAGATACGCCATTCACTACGCCACCGAATCATCATATAATCAATTTATTTGCTTAAGTTGAATTCTCAACTGTCATTAGACTCCTTATTTTGGAAATGTTTTTACATTATATACACGCACCACGCATAAAGAGAAAAATGTAGTTTTAATGTAATAAACTGTAAGGTTTATTCAGAAAAACCCAAAACTGATTTCGAATTGAAAAAATTCAAAGTATTAATAAAGATCTTGTGTTTAATTGCTCACAAAAATCCCGGTAATAATTTTAATTCTCACAATGTTGTTTAATATGCCTGCATATATGATATATGACAATAATTGACCAAGTGTCAGACATTGATTGGAAACAATCAGTAATGACTATAGACTCGTGACTTAGGAAATTGATATTTTGATTGTTTTCGTTGTATTCTAATCAAATAATAATAATATATTTTAATCCCGAAAATTTCGGAGAATAATCTCGGGATTTCGGGATCAAGAAATGATACGGGATCCCGGGATTTCGAGATCTCGGGATTGTCATCTCTAGTCTCCATCTAATTTTGCCATCTGTGTTAAATTGTTTAAAAAAATGCATAAACATTTATTTTCTTATTGCTGTTTCTTTGGAACATCGTGTTGTGTTAATGCAAAATTAATTTTTTGGTTCAATAAAAGTGTGTTTTTTAAACTTTTTTTTATTTTATAGTTTTTAGCCATATACATTTTTGAGTCAGTTTTTTAAATTTTATTTTACCTAAAAATAAGTTAACCACTTTAATATCACAGCAAATACATCTTAAGTAAAATCAGTAATTAAATCACTTACCTAAAATTTAATGTTCTTTTCAAATTGTTTGTTTCTTTACAACATAACATTGTGTGTGTCAATGCAAAATGTATTTTTTTACTTTTTAGTTCGTTTTTCAAAAAGTGTGTTTTTAATTTTATTATTTATTTTTTTATTTTAGAAATTTTAGTTATATAATTTTACTTAAAAATAAGTTAACGACATTATTTCACAAAAAATACATTATAAGTAAGACCAGGAATTAAATCACTTACCTAAAATTTAATATTCTTTTGAAACTTAAAGCAATTTTAATAAGGTATATTTTATTCAGTGTTTTTACTACTATAATAGTGATGGGTAACCTCAGCTAAATTAGCGATCCGTTCAGACCGGATCGTTCATTTGCACTGACCGATTTAAAAACATCGGTCTTCGTTCAATCGGTCACTTGCAAAACTATTAAATATTTCAGTCAAAAATAATAATAAAAATGCCTCGTTAATAGGTAAAGAACCACATCCTAATTAATAATTAATTAATCCCCATAAATCTAAGACCAATTCGTCTAAAAAGTTGCAAAGGGTATTCAAAACTTTTCGCAAAGAGGATGAGTAGCAAAATAAAGAAGAAAGCCTCTTCTGTTTAAAAAAATTATTGCTCATATACTAATGTAATTTTTTTAAAAAGATTTATAAATCATTGCTTAAAAATCTATACATCTATACTATAGTACATCTACTATTTTAAGTCACCCTGTATTTGTTTGTTTTCTACCGTTTGTCTTAAAGGATTCTCCTTTATAACATATTGCAATCTCATTTTAATGAGTCATACAGTCTAACATCTCATCCTCTAATTAACATTCAATAAAAAAAATCCTCATCTATTCTATATATCGATTTAAGAACAAAAACATTATTAAAAACAAAATTGCACTATTGACTATAGAATAAGGAATATAATGTTTAAGCCCTGACATGTATAAAATTGTTAATTTTTAACTAAAGCTTTAGCAACAAACAATTTTTTTTACAGCAAATATTGCATACAAAATTAAATTAAATCTGAAAAACTTATATGAAATTAATTCTATTATTAGTAATTATCTACTAACAAAAACTAAAAATAATTTAAATACATATAAATATGTATATGTACAAACAAATGTTTTTTTCGTAATCATTCATTAAATCATCTTCATCATAATCAATTTTTTTCCACTTTCATTTCACAATTATTCATAATTTGTAAAAGTTGAATGAAATCCATTTCTTTTTTTTCAATGTCATTTATATTTTCTTCAAAAATTTATTTTTCATTCTTTATGTTCAATCATTCTTTCTTTTCCGAACGAGCTTATATTTAATTTTGTTTATTTTTATCATTTTGTGTTTTGCTTATTTGTTGAACGAGCTGAACGAGGTGAACGAGCTGAACGAGTTCAGTTTTTGTTCTTTATGATAAATTTTTCATTACAATATTTTTTGTGAATTACTTTGTTTTATACGCAGGTCATTTCTTTTGGCGTTGTTTTGTTTATTAGTAAATTCGAACCGTTCAGTTTTTGTTCTTTATGATAAAATTTTCGTTAGAATGTTTTTTTTTTCTATTTATGATTTTAATAAATGTATAATGTATAGGGTATTGTTAGTTTGGTTTTGTTTCATTGATTATTAGTTTTGTGTTGTTGTTAGTGTTATTTTCATATAAAGGTTTGAAAATTTTTAATTTTCATTGTTAAATGAAGTGCGTATATTTTTTAAAATTTTTAAATGTGTATTGGTTTCTTTATGTTGTTATGAAAATCTGCACGATTAGTGAGATACATTTTTTCTTTTTTTTTATGCGAAGTTGTTGAATATAATGAATAAATGTTTGTGAGGAGAAAAACAAATTCGCATATCACAATGATCGGAATCAAAATTTGATCGTAATGAAAATTTGAAGACGAAGTATTGGAGGTGCATTATTACTTTTTATTGAAGGTTTATTTAAGGTGTATATTATTGAAATCATATTCAAATCCAAAACTACATTTTTAATTTAACATATGGATTTCGAAAAAGTTTGCATGATGTTAATTGTTAAATGTTAACTAACACTGCTGCCATTATATTATATACTAAAAGACGTTCATTGCACATAAAAAAAATGTCAATAGTACATAAAAAGTTAGTGACCGACGAACGACGTTTCTTTTATTACTCAACGATCGGTCGTGGTTCACTGGAGTGATCCGTTCAATTAACTTCGGTCGTTCACGACCGACACATCACTATACTATAATATAATAAAGCAAAAGCTGAATGTAGTAATTGATTGCACTATTATAATTGGAGTTATGTTATTTAAACATCCAGTGTAAATTTTAGTACATTTCTTTACTCATTATTTTAATTATAAGTTCTATTATTAAATATGAGATGGCATGCCTATTTATATTTCTTTTATAATACATTTGATCAAGTTTTTGTAATTTTTTTTTTAATAAAATGTGTTGTGTAGTAGGAATTACAATATATGTCACAATATTACTTTTTTTGTTTTTTTTTTATATTTTTTGTTAAAAACTGGATAATTAAACAATAAATCCTATCACTGACAAAATATGACATAGGCCAATATGATTGAATAGAGAAAATAAAAGTAAATTAAAAAGTAAATAGCAGATTTTTACAAAAATTTGCTGAAACAAAACAAAAATGTAGTTGCCAATAATCCAGCCGGTTGCATATTCCTTGATCCCGTGAAGCACCGTTTTTCTTAAAGATTAAAGCCCGCACATAGTTATATGAAGGCTCGTTTCCCTAAGGAAGCAATAGCGTCTCATCATCAAGGATTATTTCACAGCTAAGATTGAGGGTGCTACCGTTGACTGAATACAGTTCATCCGCCACCACCCCTAAGATGTCACCTTGGCTAGTGATATCTCACTGCTATTGCAAGTGGTATGTGATATCTCACGTTAACTCGTATGTCAATAGCAGGGACTGGAGTACAAGGGGTTGTCAATCCCGTAGATCAAAAATATAAAAAAAATAAAAAAACAATAAAAACTGACCCCTCCATCCCTCCATAATATAGCAAAAGCTGAATGTAGTAATTGATTGCACTATTATAATTGTAGTTATGTTATTTAAACATCCAGTGTAAATTTTAGTACATTTCTTTACTCATTATATTAATTATAAGTTCTATTATAAAATATGAGATGGCATACCTATTTATATTTCTTTTATATTACATTACATCAAATTTTTGTAATTTGATCAATATTTTAAATTCTGAACTTCGATTATGCAAATAATTAAATGGGGAAGGTCCCATTTTCTTTCTTTTAGGTAGATTTCATATAAAAATCTACCTATTGTAACGTGCTTCATATCGGAATTTCGGAAAAATTTTGGTGCCAAACGACTATATATGATAAGCGGAGACGGAAAATCAAAATGAAAAAAAAATTTATATATATATATATATATATATAACGATATGAGGTATAACAGAATTATCCGGCACTCTCACGGTCGCACTTTTCGACCTACACCAAAAATATTATGTGTGTATATTACGGCAAACAATCTCTTGGACAAGTTCGCGAACTGGCCATATCGGGGTATCATTTAAGCGGCTAGAGCCTTAAAAGTCGAATAATCTAAGACGTTATAACTTCCGTTTGAATCATAATGGTTAAATAAAATTGATAAATATTGAATATTTAAACTATTTTTTATCATTTTTTGCAAAATGAAAACCTCAGCGCAAAAGGTTCCTGAAAAATCAGCTGTTTTAAAAATGTACTGAACTTTGTTGTCCTCGATATAGATGAAAATAACCAAGCTTACAAATGAAAACCTTCCAAAACATAAATACGTAGATAAATCTATCCAAAACTTAAAAAATAAATTGTTTAAGTTCAGAGGTTGAGACCCTGGGTCGGTTAAAACAAAAACAAACGCAAACGTCCATGTCTTCATCATTTTTGAGTTTCTTTTGCTTAAACTCATATTTTCTTTTAGATTAACTTTTCAACTATAATCTCAGAAACTTTCAGCTTTCTATCCCTAGAGGCTCCAATTTTATAAGCTTAAACAAAAAACCTTTTACATATCTTACAAAGCCTAATATATGTGAAAATTAAAAAAATGAAAATTTATATAAAATTAATATTGAATTTTGTTTTAGTTTTGTTGACATTTACTTGCAAATACTATTCGAACAAATTGATAGATCTTTGTGCGATAGGCGTTCAAAAGGATCTATATATGAAAAACATTTTAGGGAGCTATTATATAATTTACCAACCGAATAATTAGTTAGTATTAATTAAACAGTAAAATTAAGCATGTAAATTCCTATAAAAATAACAGATATGTATAAACTTTAATAAAACATGTGTTAATATCACACAGCGTTTAAAAAAATTCATATTTAATAACATAAAACCATAATGATCACCCCCAAATCTAATTAACCAAATTTTTGTTCTTCATGGTTATTTAGATATTGTATATATAAAAGAAAAATTTGCGAAGATTGCATTTGTATGCAATTTTTCAATTTATTTGTATTGTTTTTATTTTGAATTTTTGTTTTGTATTCAAATTGCATATAGAACCAATTACATATGTTATTAGGAATTTTGTTTTGTTTTTGAAAAATTAAACGATTATGTGGGTGATTTGGGAAACTATTTTATATGTATTTCGGAAACGATCTTGGTATTGTATAACAATAGATAACTAAATAAAACAATGCGCGTATGGAAAATGTTTAATAGGTGATGAAAATTTTAATATGTATATATGTATGGCGTTGCGTTAGATGTATAATTGCGAAGATTGCATTTGTATGCAATTTTTCAATTTATTTGTATTGTTTTTATTTTAAATTTTTGTTTTGTATTCAAATTGCATATAGAACCAATTACATATGTTATTAGAAATTTTGTTTTGTTTTACGTAGATTTCATATATTAGGTAGATTTCATATATGCCAAACGACTATATATGTAAAGAACCTTTAAAACAAAAACAAAAAAAAAATTATACATATATATATATATATATATATAACGATATGAGGTATAACGGAATTTAGCGGCACTCTCACGGTCGCATTTTTCGACCTAGACCAAAATTTTTTTCTGAGCGTATTGCGGCAAACAATTTCTTGGATAAGTTCGACAACTGGCCATATCCGGGTACAGGTTAAGAGTCTAGAGCCTTGAAACTGTCAAAAACAAAGCGTTATAACGGCCCTTTGGGGCAAATTATGTAAAAAAATTTATAAATATTAATTATTTGAACATATTTCTATCATTTTTTAAAAAGCCAGATATCTGCAATAAAAGGTTCTTTAGCTATCTGCAATAAACTGTGTGAAGTACAACGGCATTTTGCGGCACTTTCACGGTCGCATTTTTTCACTTACGCTAAAAATATTTTCTGGGTATGTTGCGGCAAACAGTTTCCTGAATATGCTTGACAATTGGCCATATCGGGGTACAGGTTAAGTGCTTAGAGCCCAAAATATGTATAAAATAATGTTTATTTTTAAAGTTTGTTTAATACTTCTGTTTTTAATTAGTGTTTTTTATAAAGTAATCTGATAAATCCGATTCTAATTGCACACATAACTGTCTGATCCCGAAATCTACCTATTTCTAGCGGATATACCTGCCGCTCGGACTTTTTTTATGTACTTACAATACAAAATTTCTCTTGACTAACTATACCAGCGCATCTATTACCTGATATATGAATTATGAATATATGACAAGGAGCTTTGAACAAAAAAATCTATACAAAATTTGTACTTTTATACTCATTATGTACAATTTAAGGACATTTTTTCATATAAAAATGACAAAAATATATAATATGTCCTCGATTATAATGATATAATCAATATTAGCAATAAAAATGCTGAAGCTTTTATAGATGGAGAAAAAATTATTTAAAAATTAATATTTTTTTCCAGTTTTATAAAAATTTTTGGTCTAAATCTTTTAGGTTCAACAAACTTGTTTTTTCGAATTTGAGACTAATCCCATAATGCGAAGTTGCTGAAAATTTGATGACAAAATTCAACCCAACACAACTGTCAAATCTCAATTTAAATAAAAGTGCGTAATAATAATAAAAGTGTGTAATAATAATAAAAAGTCCCTTTTCACTACGATTAAAATATATAAATTTAATCAAGATTCCCTTTTATATGATGAAATACAAGTTAAACTTCATAGAAGACTATTGTCGCGAAAACCATCTTGGCTCTTAGTTGAAAAAGAAAGCTATGATTTAAATGCAGAGTGGCAAAATCAATGGAACCATGCTAAGGTTCACAACTATGAACTAGTTAAGGATGTAACTGTTAAATGTTCTGGCTTTGACTTTAAAAAAAAAGATTGGTTACTTTTTAGCCGTTTTCGTTGTGTTTTCGGAAGATATAAATAGTTGATAAATAAATAAAATATATCATAGAATCCATTTTGTGAATGTGGAGAAAACCAAACCATGAATCAATTAGTTAGTTAATAATTGTAGTATTCATAAATAAAAACGAACAAACAAACATTCTACGCTTTAGCTGAATAATTAACACTCTAACCCCAAATTTATTGCATATCTTTTCTTAATATTTTGAGGAAACCAAGTTTTAAGACAGAAAACAAGATTAATTTTACGTATCATTAAAAAGGTCAATATAATATTATATTGTTTTCCTATTTCTTCTATATACTAAATAGTATTATCAACATGCACTGAATAAATTTATAATCATTGTTTAATATTAAAAGGCCATTGCATTTTTTATTAATGTTTACAATAAATAGCATCAGTTAATCGTTTTAAGAGTTACATTAGTTTGCATTTAATTTTTTAATATCTGTGTGTTTATGTATCATATGTAAATCGATTTAGACTAAGTTCTGTCTAGAATCTTACTAGCTGATAATGTTATTTTAACTGATAATACAAAATTTTATTTATTTTCAAGGTGACCTTTTTACAGGGCATAACTTTTCATGAACACTTTACATTTTAACTGATAATACAAAATTTTATTTATTTTCAAGGTGACCTTTTTACAGGGCATAACTTTTCATGAACACGTTACATAATTAATATTAAGATTTATTTCGGTTGCCAAGTTCTTCAATATATTGAAATTTTTAAATTCAAAGCCGAACTAGTATATTGTAGAAGTAAGAACTATTGAGTGAACTATACAGATCGCGTTGGCTCTACACAATAGTTTTTCTAACAAATGCACAAGATTTAATGTATATAAGTAAATCTAATAAGTTTAATGTAAAAGAAAGTTTGTTCAAGTCATATAGCGTTACGATTCTATATAAATTCCAATGAAAAAATTGTATTCAACTTTCAATGAAGAAAAACGTGTTCTAGACCGAGTTGTGGAAACCAGACTATTTTTAATTTTCTTGAAACTTGGCGTATAAGTAGTATGGACAAAATAAAACACACAACTTATTTTAGAATTTTTTAAAGTACATATCTTGCGCATAGGATCCACCCCAAAATCCAGGAAAAATGAAAATTTTGTAAAGCCGAAGTAACTTTGAAATTAAATTGCTCAAGAACGGCTATACCAATTTCAACAAACTATTTTCTGTTTGATAGGCGATAAGTTAATCTTTAAAAAACTTTTTTAAAAAAGACGCTAGGGTCAAAGATGAATAAAATTTAAATATTTTTATATAATTCTATTCTTACTATAAAATATGTCAAATTTACAAAGCAGCGTTTATTCGTTTTCCTGAGATATTTAATTCAAAAGATTTTCAGACGGACTAAAGTTTCATTGGGCGATATGTATAAAAAGTAGTAAACACTAGTTAAACTTTACTACCTAGTTTAATACAAAATTGCTAGTATAGTAAAAAATTGGTTTGAGTATGAACTAAACTAGGAAGATAGTATTAAAAAAGTCCGAGCGGCAGGTATATCCGCTAGAAATAGGTAGATTTCGGGATCAGACAGTTATGTGTGCAATT
This sequence comes from Diogma glabrata, assembly GCA_963693315.1. NCBI lineage: Eukaryota > Metazoa > Arthropoda > Insecta > Diptera > Cylindrotomidae > Diogma > Diogma glabrata. The sequence continues at coordinate 91,108,919 of OY856186.1, forward strand.
AGAATCGGATTTATCAGATTACTTTATAAAAAACACTAATTAAAAACAGAAGTATTAAACAAACTTTAAAAATAAACATTATTTTATACATATTTTGGGCTCTAAGCACTTAACCTGTACCCCGATATGGCCAATTGTCAAGCATATTCAGGAAACTGTTTGCCGCAACATACCCAGAAAATATTTTTAGCGTAAGTGAAAAAATGCGACCGTGAAAGTGCCGCAAAATGCCGTTGTACTTCACACAGTTTATTGCAGATAGCTAAAGAACCTTTTATTGCAGATATCTGGCTTTTTAAAAAATGATAGAAATATGTTCAAATAATTAATATTTATAAATTTTTTTACATAATTTGCCCCAAAGGGCCGTTATAACGCTTTGTTTTTGACAGTTTCAAGGCTCTAGACTCTTAACCTGTACCCGGATATGGCCAGTTGTCGAACTTATCCAAGAAATTGTTTGCCGCAATACGCTCAGAAAAAAATTTTGGTCTAGGTCGAAAAATGCGACCGTGAGAGTGCCGCTAAATTCCGTTATACCTCATATCGTTATATATATATATATATATATGTATAATTTTTTTTTTGTTTTTGTTTTAAAGGTTCTTTACATATATAGTCGTTTGGCATATATGAAATCTACCTAATATATGAAATCTACGTAAAACAAAACAAAATTTCTAATAACATATGTAATTGGTTCTATATGCAATTTGAATACAAAACAAAAATTTAAAATAAAAACAATACAAATAAATTGAAAAATTGCATACAAATGCAATCTTCGCAATTATACATCTAACGCAACGCCATACATATATACATATTAAAATTTTCATCACCTATTAAACATTTTCCATACGCGCATTGTTTTATTTAGTTATCTATTGTTATACAATACCAAGATCGTTTCCGAAATACATATAAAATAGTTTCCCAAATCACCCACATAATCGTTTAATTTTTCAAAAACAAAACAAAATTCCTAATAACATATGTAATTGGTTCTATATGCAATTTGAATACAAAACAAAAATTCAAAATAAAAACAATACAAATAAATTGAAAAATTGCATACAAATGCAATCTTCGCAAATTTTTCTTTTATATATACAATATCTAAATAACCATGAAGAACAAAAATTTGGTTAATTAGATTTGGGGGTGATCATTATGGTTTTATGTTATTAAATATGAATTTTTTTAAACGCTGTGTGATATTAACACATGTTTTATTAAAGTTTATACATATCTGTTATTTTTATAGGAATTTACATGCTTAATTTTACTGTTTAATTAATACTAACTAATTATTCGGTTGGTAAATTATATAATAGCTCCCTAAAATGTTTTTCATATATAGATCCTTTTGAACGCCTATCGCACAAAGATCTATCAATTTGTTCGAATAGTATTTGCAAGTAAATGTCAACAAAACTAAAACAAAATTCAATATTAATTTTATATAAATTTTCATTTTTTTAATTTTCACATATATTAGGCTTTGTAAGATATGTAAAAGGTTTTTTGTTTAAGCTTATAAAATTGGAGCCTCTAGGGATAGAAAGCTGAAAGTTTCTGAGATTATAGTTGAAAAGTTAATCTAAAAGAAAATATGAGTTTAAGCAAAAGAAACTCAAAAATGATGAAGACATGGACGTTTGCGTTTGTTTTTGTTTTAACCGACCCAGGGTCTCAACCTCTGAACTTAAACAATTTATTTTTTAAGTTTTGGATAGATTTATCTACGTATTTATGTTTTGGAAGGTTTTCATTTGTAAGCTTGGTTATTTTCATCTATATCGAGGACAACAAAGTTCAGTACATTTTTAAAACAGCTGATTTTTCAGGAACCTTTTGCGCTGAGGTTTTCATTTTGCAAAAAATGATAAAAAATAGTTTAAATATTCAATATTTATCAATTTTATTTAACCATTATGATTCAAACGGAAGTTATAACGTCTTAGATTATTCGACTTTTAAGGCTCTAGCCGCTTAAATGATACCCCGATATGGCCAGTTCGCGAACTTGTCCAAGAGATTGTTTGCCGTAATATACACACATAATATTTTTGGTGTAGGTCGAAAAGTGCGACCGTGAGAGTGCCGGATAATTCTGTTATACCTCATATCGTTATATATATATATATATATATATATAAATTTTTAGGTAGATTTCATATAAAAATCTACCTATTGTAACGTGCTTCATATCGGAATTTCGGAAAAATTTTGGTGCCAAACGACTATATATGATAAGCGGAGACGGAAAATCAAAATGAAAAAAAAATTTATATATATATATATATATATATATATAACGATATGAGGTATAACAGAATTATCCGGCACTCTCACGGTCGCACTTTTCGACCTACACCAAAAATATTATGTGTGTATATTACGGCAAACAATCTCTTGGACAAGTTCGCGAACTGGCCATATCGGGGTATCATTTAAGCGGCTAGAGCCTTAAAAGTCGAATAATCTAAGACGTTATAACTTCCGTTTGAATCATAATGGTTAAATAAAATTGATAAATATTGAATATTTAAACTATTTTTTATCAATTTTTGCAAAATGAAAACCTCAGCGCAAAAGGTTCCTGAAAAATCAGCTGTTTTAAAAATGTACTGAACTTTGTTGTCCTCGATATAGATGAAAATAACCAAGCTTACAAATGAAAACCTTCCAAAACATAAATACGTAGATAAATCTATCCAAAACTTAAAAAATAAATTGTTTAAGTTCAGAGGTTGAGACCCTGGGTCGGTTAAAACAAAAACAAACGCAAACGTCCATGTCTTCATCATTTTTGAGTTTCTTTTGCTTAAACTCATATTTTCTTTTAGATTAACTTTTCAACTATAATCTCAGAAACTTTCAGCTTTCTATCCCTAGAGGCTCCAATTTTATAAGCTTAAACAAAAAACCTTTTACATATCTTACAAAGCCTAATATATGTGAAAATTAAAAAAATGAAAATTTATATAAAATTAATATTGAATTTTGTTTTAGTTTTGTTGACATTTACTTGCAAATACTATTCGAACAAATTGATAGATCTTTGTGCGATAGGCGTTCAAAAGGATCTATATATGAAAAACATTTTAGGGAGCTATTATATAATTTACCAACCGAATAATTAGTTAGTATTAATTAAACAGTAAAATTAAGCATGTAAATTCCTATAAAAATAACAGATATGTATAAACTTTAATAAAACATGTGTTAATATCACACAGCGTTTAAAAAAATTCATATTTAATAACATAAAACCATAATGATCACCCCCAAATCTAATTAACCAAATTTTTGTTCTTCATGGTTATTTAGATATTGTATATATAAAAGAAAAATTTGCGAAGATTGCATTTGTATGCAATTTTTCAATTTATTTGTATTGTTTTTATTTTGAATTTTTGTTTTGTATTCAAATTGCATATAGAACCAATTACATATGTTATTAGGAATTTTGTTTTGTTTTTGAAAAATTAAACGATTATGTGGGTGATTTGGGAAACTATTTTATATGTATTTCGGAAACGATCTTGGTATTGTATAACAATAGATAACTAAATAAAACAATGCGCGTATGGAAAATGTTTAATAGGTGATGAAAATTTTAATATGTATATATGTATGGCGTTGCGTTAGATGTATAATTGCGAAGATTGCATTTGTATGCAATTTTTCAATTTATTTGTATTGTTTTTATTTTAAATTTTTGTTTTGTATTCAAATTGCATATAGAACCAATTACATATGTTATTAGAAATTTTGTTTTGTTTTACGTAGATTTCATATATTAGGTAGATTTCATATATGCCAAACGACTATATATGTAAAGAACCTTTAAAACAAAAACAAAAAAAAAATTATACATATATATATATATATATATAACGATATGAGGTATAACGGAATTTAGCGGCACTCTCACGGTCGCATTTTTCGACCTAGACCAAAATTTTTTTCTGAGCGTATTGCGGCAAACAATTTCTTGGATAAGTTCGACAACTGGCCATATCCGGGTACAGGTTAAGAGTCTAGAGCCTTGAAACTGTCAAAAACAAAGCGTTATAACGGCCCTTTGGGGCAAATTATGTAAAAAAATTTATAAATATTAATTATTTGAACATATTTCTATCATTTTTTAAAAAGCCAGATATCTGCAATAAAAGGTTCTTTAGCTATCTGCAATAAACTGTGTGAAGTACAACGGCATTTTGCGGCACTTTCACGGTCGCATTTTTTCACTTACGCTAAAAATATTTTCTGGGTATGTTGCGGCAAACAGTTTCCTGAATATGCTTGACAATTGGCCATATCGGGGTACAGGTTAAGTGCTTAGAGCCCAAAATATGTATAAAATAATGTTTATTTTTAAAGTTTGTTTAATACTTCTGTTTTTAATTAGTGTTTTTTATAAAGTAATCTGATAAATCCGATTCTAATTGCACACATAACTGTCTGATCCCGAAATCTACCTATTTCTAGCGGATATACCTGCCGCTCGGACTTTTTTTTTTTCATTTTGATTTTCCGTCTCCGCTTATCATATATAGTCGTTTGGCACCAAACTTTTTCCGAAATTCCGATATGAAGCACGTTACAATAGGTAGATTTTTATATGAAATCTACCTAAAACATCGCACTAGGTTGTTGCTATGGCGTTTACTAGGAATTTAAATAACAAACTTTTTTGAGTTGTCAAATAAATAACTTATTTGTTATATATTTTCGTATATATTTCCAGTTTATCTATTTATTTAGTAAATTTGAAGAATTTTATGTTAATAATTATAAGAAGAAGTTCAATATTAAAATATTCATTTTATTTTATATTTTTGTGTTTGTTTGCATGGAAGTGAAATAAGTTGTTTTATTGAAGAAAAAAAATCTTTATTCAGAACCCGTATTTAAGTAAAAATTTCTTCTAAAACTTCGAAACCTTTTATGTTTGATCGTTCATTAGTCAGACATGCAAGAATGAAGATGCTGCCCAATTTCTTTTCAGAACAATTGGCGATAGACTATTTGTCATAAGAGCTTTGAAGGTTTTCGTAGATTTGATACGTAATCTTTCGTAGATTGGTTTCAGCTATCAGATGGCAATTTGTGTATTGTTTTTGAGATTTTCCTATGCGTTTTTCCAATGTTTTGGGGTGTAAAATGAACTGATTGAATTCGTTGGCGTACCTCTTATTATTAGTCGTGGGCATGCCGTGAATCGTTTTTATTACGTTTCTGATTTGGAACTGCGGCTTACACAGTCTTTTATTTTTGCGATGAATCATTGGTTCCACCGCTCAAGCAACACTCTGTTTTGTCTTATTTAATGAGCTTATTACAAATGTGTGATAATCGAAGGCGCTCCTCTTACTAGCGATGGTATGCCTTGGCGATGAGTATATCGAATTATGCTAGAAACATTTGTTTTGATAAATTGATGCCTCGTGGTTTGGTGCAACAGGCTGCCGGGGATATATCCAAATGTGTGTTAACTAAATAGTTGACATCACTAATGATTATGGAATACAAGAATTACTCCTCTGTTCTATCATAATTCTTGCAAATAACATGTAGTTCTCAGCATTAATATTTATATTTGGATTAATTTGTATCCGTTACAGTTAAGCTATAAGAAAATGCTATTGTTAGGTTTAGTATTTTTCCTGTTATAAGTTGGTATCCGGCTTTTATTTTTGTTGCTTTTGAATATGTTAAAGACACATGGGGATTTAAAACTCCAAAATTAGCGAAAAACGTTTCTTTAGTCTGGTAAAGTTAGTATGACAGTCTTGAGAACGATAAACGAAAAGAACTTTTGCTGTTTAAGAACTATGCTTTCGAAAACCATCTAGAGCTTCTCAAGTACGAAAACTTAAAAAATTGAATGTGGTTTGGGCCACACTAGAGCGGCGGAAAAGAATATGAGTTTGAGGTGTTCTTATATTACAGTGGTTTTTATATTAGAGTAGTTCTTCTGAAAATTTTAGAATTTTTATGCTTTTATAGACTCAAAGGGCTTAAATTAAATTTGAATCTTTGTTTTGCTTGATTTGATTTTGTTTTCCATCTTTGACTTTCATATCTTTATCTTGATATAAATCTCCGTCACCTTGCCATTTAGGTTTCTTTAACAAATAACATGGGTGATCTTGCAATTGCAGAACTAGCAAAATACCTATGTACGTGCTGAATACCTAGGTGGACTCACCTGGAAATCAAATATCAAAGAAAGAGCCAAAAAAGCTACAGTAGAACTATCTATACTCATGTAAAAAGCCATGGAAAAATATGAAATCTTGCACCTCACATATCCCAATGATTTTACATCTCGGTGATCAGACTGATCCTAATGTACGGTGTGATCATATGCTGGACTGCAATTTCTAACGCTTCAACCCAGTAATGCTTCTCCATAATCTACCCTTTAATGTGCTAGATCAACAGATAACATGAAAATCAACTCTTTGACTCAGCTATAGGGATATGAAGCAGTTGTTCTGGATTTATTGATTCCAAGCATCTGATAGATTTTTGAAATATTGTAGATTCAAAATTCCTTTCTTGATCTGTATGAATCTAATTGCTTATTGCTGCTTCAGTTATTATGGTTCTTGATTCCTGATTGGTATTGGACACACACCTCTGGCTACTTGCTAAAATAATTCATTATGACTAGCACATATTTGTTGATGCCATCAGTAGCCGGAAATGGTCCAGCTACATTCATTGCAATTTTCTCAAATGGCGCTCAAACGGCACTGCTTCATATCACCATAATTTCTTCGTATAGGTCCTTTTGCAGTAGCTATTCCACGACACCATTCCACTACCAATCGACATGCTCCTAACCAATAAAATCTACGTCGTACTTTGTCATGGGGTTTGGTAATACCCAGGTGACCGTCACTGGTTCCTCCATAACATTTCCTTAAAAACTTGAGGCATTTTTAGGGTTCCGTACTTTAAAAAAGTAAAAACGGTACCTATTGGTGAGACTTCGGTGTCCGTCCGAATTTCTACATAATCAATTTACTCACAAACTATAAGTGCTATCAACTTGAAATTTTCTACAGTTTTTAAACGTGTTTTTCCACGCCTACTGATAACAAAAAAATTCAAATATTTGTTTTAATCTATATTTTATGAACATAGATAAGGAGATAGTAAAACAAAAGTTTTTTGTAAGGAATCGAGTTTGGTCTAGAAAAATCGAGAAAGTTCAAAATATTTCAAAAAAAAATTTCAATGATTTTTCGACTGCTTAGTTTTTTTGATATTGCCATAAACGGGTATTGTCTTTCCTGTCCCCCCCCCTTTAACTTCGAACATTAGAAAAGAAAAAATTTGAAAAAATTCATGGTTATGGTCAATGTTGTAAAGATTGAATCAAAACTATAGCGGTCGGGTCATCATTTCAAATGTGATTCTGAGGGGGTTGAGAGTGGAAATTTTGAAAAAAAATTATTTTTGACCTCAGTGAGTGGGGTGTCATATGAAAGGTGATTTTTTTTCTAGTCCAAGCCAATTTTTTTTGCAATTTTTAAAAGTGCAGTTTTTGAGTTATGTTAAAAAATGTGACAAAAATTTCCTGTCCCCCCCTCTTAACTTCGAACATTACAAAAGAAAAAATTTGAAAAAATTCATAATTATGGTCAATGTTGTAAAGATTGAATCAAAACTATAGCAGTCGGCTCATCATTTCAAATGTGATTCTGAGGGGGTTGAGAGTGGAAATATTGAAGAAAAATTATTTATGACCTTGTTGAGTGGGGTGTCATATGAAAGGTGATTTTTTTTCAAGTATAAATCAATTTTTTTGGCAATTTTCAAAAGCGAAGTTTTTGAGTTATGTTAAAAAATGTGACAAAAATTTCCTGTCCCCCCCTCTTAACTTCGAGCTTTACAAAAGAAAAAATTTGAAAAAATTCATGGTTATGGAAAATGTTGTAAAGATTGAATGAAAACTATAGCGGTCAGCTCATCATTTCAAATGTTATCTTGAGGGGGTTGAGGGTGGAAATTTTGAAAAAAAAATATTTTTGACCAAGTCGATTGGGGTGTCATATGAAAGATTGATTATTTTCTAGTCCAAAACAATTTTTTATGTAATTTTAAAAAGCGCAGCTTTTGAGTTATGTAAAAAAATGTGACAAAAATTTCCTGTCCCCCCCCTTAACTTCGAACATTACAAAAGAAAAAATTTGGAAAAATTCATGGTTATGGGAAATGTTGTAAAGATTGAATGAAAACTATAGCGGTTGGCTCATCATTTCTAATGTTATTTTGATGGGGTTGAGGGTAGAAATTTTGAAAAAAAATTATTTTTGACCTTGTTGAGTGGGGTATCATATGAAAGGTTGATTTTGTTCTACTCCAAAACAATTTTTTATGTAATTTTCAAAAGCGCAGTTTTTGAGTTATATTAAAAAATGTGAAAAAAAATTCCTGTCCTCCCCCTTAACTTCGAACATTACAAAAGAAAAATATTTGAAAATATTCATGGTTATGGGCAATGTTGTAAAGATTGAATGAAAACTATAGCGGTCGGATCATCATTTCAAATGTTATTTTGAGGGGGTTGAGAGTGGAAATTTTGACAAAAAATAATTTTTGACCCCCACTCGGCATATGAAAGGTGAATTTTTTTCTAGTCCAAAACAATTTTTTTGTAGTTTTCGTTTTTTTCGGTTTTGATTCATTTGATTAAAATTCTAAAATTGTGTTTTGTGAAGGACTATTCACGTAAAATAATCGTAGAAGAGGATAAATTTTACTACGTTGTAGGAAATGTATATTATAGTAAATATTGAGTGAAACGAAGTAAAGAAATGAACAAACAAGATCAGATTAGATCAACACAGTTTAACAAGTCAGATGAACTAAACTTCAGGCGAAAGGCGTTAGGTTGAAAAATTATGCAATAACATACCAGATACCTGTTTGCTATTCGATAGATTATCATTTAATATGGTTGCATTGCAAATGTTCTCTGTGAAGTTGATCACTAATTACAAACATTTTTGAAATTTTTGAACTATTGAACTATTGTTGAACTAGAAAATTGTTACAGTCAAGTTAATCGAGGTTGGGGAATTGTTCTTTTCGTTAAGTCTGATACAGTACCACCAGTGCAGAAAAATAGTAGCCACCATCACTTTGAGTTTAGCTCTGCTGGCAGTCATTGTGAATGTTCAACTAGCTGAAGTACAAATCCTGTTGGTATACTATACCGATCTCCCCAATGTTCAGTAGACAAATCACTCGACTGTGTTAACAATGCACTCGTTGGAAATAATTTGACGACACTTTTTCTCCGTTTTTTCCGTTGGTTTCAATAAAAATCCTCAAAACTGGCTCTCAAACTATTTTCTACAAAACAATTTACAAAGAAAAATTCATGAACCAACAACAGTTGAGGCTACCACAATTGATAATGTATTTTCCAATATAAATAATTTAGAAGCTGGCGTTATTGAAGCTTTCTTTAGCCACCATAAACAGTTTTGGGTAAGATTCAACCCAACTTGAAACTATACTTACAAAAACTGTTTTTTTCTCATATTATATGCACGGAACCCTCAGCGAGCGAATTATATTCGCACTTGCCTGACTTTTTATTTTTGGGACTACTACTAACATTGATTCTTTAACTGTACCCTTAGAACTTACAGAGGCTGTTCCATTATGACCAATATGACACTGTCTAGGTTTTTCTCCTTTTTCACTTACGTAAGCCTCACGTCAATAATATTTTTCTAGCTTTCAGCCTGGTTACAGTGCTTGCATTCTACATGGCATTCGTTAACATTTCCATGTGCAGTTCCTGTTTGATGTTTAATGTCAAAATCATAAGCCTGTAAGCGTTTGATCCATCGTGCTCCCTATCCGCCGGGTATTTAAATTGTAATAAACAACTCAATGCTCCATGATCACTACTCAAATGGAATTACATGTGTTTGTGGAAATGTTTCACACATAGAACTATAGCCAGCAATTCTTTGTGGGTTCCACAATGATCCCTTTCTCGCTTGGACAGTGTCTTCGAGTAATAAGGTATTACTTTCTCTTTCCCATCAATTTCATCGATTTCTTTTCCCCTCCTCCTATACCATCATTGCTGGTATCAGTATTTAATATAAATTTAAGATTGCATAGGATAAACCAGAACTGGTGCAGATCATAATCTTAATTGAAGTTCCATAATCACATCGTCTTGCTTTTCGGTCTATTCAAATGCTTTATCTTTTCTTGGAAGCTTATGTAGGCTCTTACCAATATAATCGAATTCTGGTATAAAACGTCGGTATTGTACAATCATTGAAAACTGCAAAGCTCTGATAAATCTTTTAACTTTAACATAAAACGAACTAGAAGTTTCTATCTTTAATAGAACCGAATTTCTGAACATTTAAAAATAACCCGACTAGCCAAAAATCACGAAATTCTCGATATTTGGAACCGCTATATTTTCCAAAAATATCAATGGGCCATATGTATAAAACCTAGTAACTAGGTTTTTTAAGTGTTTACTAGCTTTCGTATGCATAAAAAAGTATTCTAAACTTTACTTTACTAGCTTGCTAAAAAAAAAACATCGAATTGTTTTGTTTTTGAGTGTTTGCTATGTTTGGTATGCATAAAAACCTAAGTTTGCTGGATCTATGCTGGTATATACTATAATCAAACCTAGTGTCTTATTTACCACACTAAAAATATTACTAGGTTGTTAATTTATAGTTTTTTATTTTTGAGATGTGATATGAATTCGAAAACAAGACAGATGTATTGAATTTATTGGTTTTTTTTATTCTGATTTGGAAGATGAAATTTGTTTTCGTGCATGTAAAGTTTACAAATTGCGTAAACCGGGTGAAGGAACAGTAAATTTTAGACACCTTTAGAAATAGTAAACTTTTAAGACATAGTAATTTACTCTTGTTGAAATAACTGAAGCAGAATCAACCCAATCTTCAGAGTAAAGTAATTAATATTAACAACTCGGAATCAATGAGATGCAATACCTATAACGAATGGTTTCACTTACAGACTTGTTGTTCGTTCATGATGCTTCTTACTTTTGGTTCAATGTACTTTGCACGTTTTTTTTCCAAATTTTATGTGCCTATACACTTTGGCTTTTAAATAATCGTTCAAGTGTCGGCGGAATGCAGAACGTGCAAAATGATTAGCAAATGAGACGGATCAAGGTTTAATGCGACCCATGCCAATAAGAAGTGATTTACGTAAAAATTTTAAGTCAAAATTGTCACATAAAAAATATGCAAAATGAAGACGTTTGTCATCTAAGAAAAAATTTCAAATTTGTGACAGACTTAACAGCAAGAATTATTCATAAAACCTACCGTAATTGTTTTCTGATAGAGTAATTCTCATAGTTTGGAGAAAGCAATTTTGTAATATTTTTTGCTAGTTCTGCAGAAAGTGCAAGATCACTTCCCTCCAGAGCAATGGAGCCAATATTTTACCAGTTTCCTGGTAAAAAGAATCACTTCTATTTTTGCAGCATTATTTTCTAACCCACATTTTTGGCCCATGTCAATGCTATTGAAAGGGTAGGTGGTATTGGCTCGTCTAACGTACTTTGACTAGAATTATTCAATCCTAGTCTGGCATCCAAATTTTTAAGTTTTCGCACTTGAGAAGCTCTAGATTTTTTTCAAAAGCATAGCTCTTAAACAGCAAAAGTCCTTTCCGTTTATCGTTCTCAAGACTGTCATTCTAACCTTACCAGCCTAAAGAAACGTCTTTTGCTTATTTTAGAGCTTTAAATCCCCTTGTGTCTTTAACATAATCTATAGCAACAGAAATAAAAGCCGGATACCAACTTATAACAGTAAAAATACAAAAACTAACAATAGTATTTCCTTATAGCTTAATTGTAATGAAGACAAATTAATCCAGATATAAATATTAATGCTGAGAACTACATGTTATTTGCAAGAATAATATGTAGTTCTAAAACACAGGAGCAAGTCTTGTATTCAACAGTTATTAGTGATTTCAATGATTTAGTTAACACACATTTGGTTATACCCCCGGAAACCTGTTGCACCAAGCCACGAGGCGTCAATTTATCAAAACAAATATTTCTAGCATAATTCGATATACCCATCGCCAAGGCATACCATCGCTAGTAAGAGGAGCGCCTTCGACTATCACACATTTGTAATAAGCTCATTAAATAAGACAAAACAGAGTGTTGCTTGAGCGGTAGAACCAATGATTCATTGCAAAAATAAAAGACTGTGTAAGCCGCAGTTCCAAATCAGAAACGTAATAAAACCGATTCACGGCATGCCCACGACTAATAATAAGAGGTACGCCAACGAATTCAACCAGTTCATTTTACACCCCAAAAACATTGGAAAAACGTATAGGAAAATCTCAAAAACAATACACAAATTGCCATCTGATAGCTGAAAGCAATCTACGAAAGATTACGTATCAAATCTACGAAAACCTTCAAAGCACTTATGACAAATAGTCTATCGCCAATTGTTCTGAAAAGAAATTGGGCTGCATCTTCATTCTTGCATGTCTGACTAATGAAAGATCAAACATAAAAGGTTTCGAAGTTTTAGAAGAAATTTTTACTTAAATACGGGTTCTGAATAAAGATTTTTTTCTTCAATAAAACAACTTATTTCACTTCCATGTAAACAAACACAAAAATATAAAATAAAATGAATATTTTAATATTGAACTTCTTCTTATAATTATTAACATAAAATTCTCCAAATTTACTAAATAAATAGATAAACTGGAAATATATACGAAGATATATAACAAATAAGTTATTTATTTCACAACTCAAAAAAGTTTGTTATTTAAATTCCTAGTAAACGTCATAGCAACAACCTAGTGCGATGTTTTTTAATACTATCCTCCTAGTTTAGTTCATACTCAAACCAATTTTTTACTATACTAGCAATTTTGTATTAAACTAGGTAGTAAAGTTTAACTAGTGTTTACTAGTTTTTATACATATCGCCCAATATCGAATAATCCTCGAATACTTATATCTTTTTATTCGTAGTAATTATTTTTGAAAAATATCAATGCGTTAAAAATATTCACGATTTTCACATGACAAAAATATTTGTTAAAAATTTTAAGGGTAGGTTTCTCCCTTAGTTTTAAGTTTTAAAAAATTTTAAATCGATTTTTCGATTTTTTTAAATTTATTTCAAAAAATACACTTTCAATCAATTCTTACCGCGTGACGGAAGTAGTATCGATGTGAGTGCTAGAGGGCACTGTAGGCAAGAAACACAGCTTTCACGCAGTTTTAAAACTTTATGATTTTTTTTCTCGGAAATATCGGCATGTAGGCAAATTTGTATGTGACAATGTGACTTAAAATTTTTACGTAAATCACTTCTTATTGGCATGGGTCGCGTTAAACCTTGGTCCGTCTCATTTGCTAATCATTTTGCACGTTCCGCATTCCGCCGACACTTGAACGATTATTTAAAAGCCAAAGTGTATAAGCACATAAATTCGGAAAAAAGTGCAAAGTACGTTGAACCAGAAGTAAGAAGCATTTTGAACGAACAACAAGTCTGTAAGTGACACCATTCGTTATAGGTATTGCATCTCATTGATTCCGAGTTGTTAATATTAATTACTTTACTCTGAAGATTGGGTCGATTCTGCTTCAGTTATTTCAACAAGAGTAAATTACTATGTCTTAAAAGTTTACTATTTCTAAAGGTGTCTAAAATTTACTGTTCCTTCACCCAGTTTACACAGTTTGTAAACTTTACATGCACGAAAACATATTTCATCTTCCAAATCAGAATAAAAAAACCAATAAATTCAATACATTTGTCTTGTTTTCGAATTCATGTCACATCTCAAAAAGAAAAAACTATAAATTAACAACCTAGTAATAGTTTTAGTGTGGTAAATAAGACACTAGGTTTGATTATAGTATATACTAGCATAAATCCAGCAAACTTTGGTTTTTATGCATACCAAACATAGCAAACACTCAAAAACAAAACAATTCGATGTTTTTTTTTTAGCAAGCTAGTAAAGTAAAGTTTCGAATACTTTTTTATGCCTACGAAAACTAGTAAACACTTAAAAAACCTAGTTACTAGGTTTTATACATATGGCCCATTATTTTTTCGAACAATTTCATAAAAAAAAATTATTTATTGCCAATTTTAGGTCAATAGTGGGTAACATAGTTGACACTAATCACATATAGTTCAACTAATCACATATAATCAACAAATAGTTTGTTGAAATCGATATAGCCATTCTTGAGCAATTTATTTTCAAAGTTACTTTGGATTAGCAAAATTTTCATTTTTCATGCATGTTGGTCGACTATTTTACCTGTGTAAATCACGTTTTTCATCCAATTTCCCCTATCTATATAATCTTTCAAATCTAAAATCAAAGTACCAAGTAAAAGGGACAGCAGAAAATAAAATAATAAAAATAAAAACAACATGAAATAAATTTCGTCAGAATTTCTGGAGCTTTCTTTGTCTTCTTACCTGGAATATTTGAGACATTTTGAAAAATTGGAATTCCTTTCCCAAAATTGAAGTTAGTTTTTAATTAGGCTGCATGCAATAATATAAAGATAAATTTTAATTACGATAGTGTTAACTGCAGTTAATAATTTAAGTGGAATGTGATGTGATTGTGTTAAATGTGATTATGTTAAATGAAAATAAACTGCAACCGAAACGCTGTATCGTGAATATAAAACCGTGTAAGCAGTAGTAAAATTAGTTTGTTTGTAAATAAAGTTTTGAGTGTTTTTAATGTATTAGTTTAGACGCTGTGTGGAACTGGAAATTTCTACAATACTATCTACCTAGTTTAGTTCATACTCAAGCTAATTTTTACCATACTAGCAATTTTGTACTAAACTAGGTAGTAAAGTTTAACTAGTATTTACTAGTTTTTATGCATATCACCCATTACATTTGTCTTGTTTTCGAATTCATATCACGTCTTAAAAAGAAAAAACTATAAATAAACAACCTAGTAATAGTTTTAGTATGGTAAATAGGACACTAGGTTTGATTATAGTATATATACTAGCATAAACCCAGCAAACTTTGGTTTTTATGCATACCAAACATAGCAAACACTTAAAAATAAAACAATTCGATGTTTTTTTTAGCAAGCTAGTAAAGTAAAGTTTCGAATACTTTTTTATGCATACGAAAACTAGTAAACACTTAAAAAACCTAGTTACTAGGTTTTATACATATGACCCATTATCAAAAATTGAAATTTTTTCAAAATTCCCACAATTATAATAAAACCAAAAATTTTAAATTTTTCAAAATTCTAGAAATATTCCAAAAATTCTTACAAAATCCAAAATTGAAACTTTTTTCAAAATTCTTAAAATATATACATAAATAAAATATTCACAAATTCTAGTTTTTTCAAAATTCTAAAAATATTGCAAAACTTATAACAATATCATATATTAATTTTTATTCCAAAATTCTAAATCCAAATCCAGAATCAAAAATACAAACTTTTTTCAAAATTTAAAAAATATTTCAAAAACTATACAAATTCAAATATTTCCACGTTCAATTACATTTACGTAATATTCCAAAAATTAGAATAAAATCAAATATTTAAACTTTTTATAAATTCTAATAATACTCCAAAAGTTCTTAAAATTCATAAACTCAAACTTTTTTCCATAATTCTAAAATTCTTGCTAAAATTATAATAATTTCAAAAATTGAAACTTTTTTCAAAATTCCAAAAATTATAATAAAATAAAAATTTATAGTTTTTTAATTCTAAAAATATTCCAAAAATTCTTACAAAATAAAAATTGAAACTTTTGTCAAAATTCTAAAAATACATATAAATTCTATTTTTTTTTCAAAATTCTAAAAATATTGTAAAAATTATAACAAAAACTAAAAATTTTTCCAAAATTCTAAAAATATTGCAAAAATTATTACAAAATCAAAAGTACAAACTTTTTTCCAAGTTCCAAAAATAATTCAAAAACTATAATAAATTCAAAAAATGTCTTTTCATTTACTTTTACGTCATAAAAACCGCAAACACTTTTTTTTCCAAAAAATTAGCTAAAAAAATAAATGAAATCATTTTTTGACACACTTGACATTATTTTTTTGACAAACTTATAATGCCTTAATTCTCAATAATAATAATAAGATTTCATTTCAAACAAAATCAGGTAAAAAAAACAGAGAGTGCGCTTAAGACCGCACGGCAGATTTGAAAACTTCATTGACAATCGCAATCAATTGATATCGTATTAGTAGTATTTGGATCGTATTAGTAGGATAAATGAGAAACAAGTCAGAACGATAAACCGCTAACTACACATACTAACCTCACAATGTAAACCAAATAATTGTCAAAATAGCACTCATATGCCAATAGCAGAGACTAAAGTACGCGTGATTGTCACACCCATAGATCAACAAGTTTAAATTTTACAAATCTTTCTACGGATAGCTGAGCAAATTCATTGGTATTAATGCGCATTGTTGCCGTTTGCAAATCACTATCGGCTAAGTGCCACCATTTTTAATTATTTTACTTATCATGATTGCCATACATGTTTAATCATACATAAGCTATGCTTCTTTGTACATAATTTATGCTATTTCTGTCTCGTAATTTTGTGAGCTTTAAATCGATATAATCGATTTTATTAAGTTACAAGTATTAAGTCTTCACTTAATTTTAGAAACATGTATTACATACAATTCTAAACCGACAACATATGAAGATGATAACCGGCAACAAGTGAAGATGATAAAATGCCAATACATATAATTTTGATGCACAAATGTAATTGTTTCAGCCTTCAGGTTATACTATCTTTCTTACGTTATTAATTTCATTTTAATTTCATAAAACTTATGTTCAACAAAAAACATTGATCAAAGCACACTACAGTTTAAAACGATAGTTAAATAAAAAGCCAAAATTAACGTACAGCTTCATAAATTTTCATGATGATTAATGTATTAATGCATAAAAGATAAACAGCCATACATACGTTCAATTATATATACATATATGCAATATTTATTTAGCATGATAACTCAAATGCAAATTGCAAAAGACAGTAGCAATATAACTTTAAAAACTGCGTTATAGATCAATTTTTTAAAATTCGTATAAAGAAATGTTTATTATTTTTATGAATTCATAAATAAAAAAAAGTAATTTTAATGGTATTTAATAAAAATTAAAAAAAAAACAATAAAAAAATATGTTACCCGTACCAGGAGTTGAACTCACTACCTAAAGCACATCAGTCGAGCACGATATCCACAACGCAATTTGAAACGTTAAGAAATGATAGATTGATAAATTGATAAATGATAGAAATGCTGACGGAACAGTTTAATTTACTACCTCCGGAAAAATCTGTGTATGGTGCGCCTAAAGAAGTTTTCACTTCAAAAATAAATAAAAATCTTTCTTTTGACACACTTGACAACATTTTTTTGACAAACTTATAATGCAATAATCTAGATTTTGGCCTCACATACCAATCCCGACCATTCAGATCTCTCCAAATTCAATGTTCCTACTCGTAATCACTTAAAATGAAAGTTTTATAAGCAAAAAATATACAAATTTCCTTGTTTTGACACACTTGACGATTTTTTTGACACACTTCCGGTACAGTTATCGAACATATCGTATTTTCGGCTCTTTCCATTGGGTAAACCTATTTTTAAAAAAATTCCGAAATCCGTCCAGCGGTTTTCTAGATTTCGTAGGTTGTGACGGCCGGCCGGTTGGACGGCCGACAGACAGACATAAATTTTTTTTTTTTGCTTATTTTGAATCAGTGGTCCTAAAACGTCGAGAAATGCCAAAAAGGAGGGGTGAGAATTTCACTTTTAGCTCATGAATGTAATACTTAGGTCTTTCAGACCGAAGTAATTAGAAAATTTACTACTACATACATTAGAAAAAATGTTTACAAAAATATTCTAACTTTGTACTTGCCTATATGTATTCATAACGCAAAGAAGCGATAAACAAAGTATATGTGAGATTTCGCAAACTATATGTATATCTAAAAAGGATCATACTCCAGTGAATTTTAACCAAATGAAATTAATTAAAATGAAAAAGGGCTCAGATCAGGATAAATAGGGCATACCTTAATTGGAAAATCAGAAATGATTCTGATTCGGCCCTGGTCCGGCATTTATTACAAGGGATGAGATAGGTTTTATAATCCGGGCCGGATCAGGACAAATACGGCACGCTCTGGTAGTGAAATCAAGTGTAATTTATGATAGGAGCCGGATGCAAATGCCCTATCAGGTTTTACCTTATTACAACCTGATCCGGCCCGGATCATAATAGGACATACCTCAACAAATTGCTAGTCGGGTACATCCTTGACAAAAAAAATTAAAACAACTTGGAGACAAATCTATTATGATTATGATATTTTACTTGTTTTAAAATTTAAATTAAATATATAAGCATTTGAATTTTGATCGTCGCACGATTAACATCGCTTTGCTATAATATAAATTAATTTAAATTATTTTTATTGTCTATAAAAAAAAAATTTCAAGTTAAGGTAAAAATTTTCCATTGATTTTTTATATCAAAAAGAAAAAAAAACTTGTGTTGTGAGGTTACTAACTGTGATTCTGCATGTTTCAGCATGAAACATGAAGTCGCCAGTCAAATTCATTAAACTCTAAAAGAAAAAGACCTAATTCTGATATTGATAACGCAAATGTGTGAAAAAGTTCAGTGAAATTTAACTTACCAGTAAGTGAAAGATTCGATTCATTGCTTAACAACCAAACGACCAAAGCCAACGGGAATGTCAACTTGAAAACAGGAAATAAGAAAATTCTACCTATTATTTGCAAATTGGATTATGACGTCATTCACGACATCATGAAAAAATTAAATATTAAAAAGTATAATTTAAATGTTATTTCTATTGGGATAAAAGTTTTTTGTTGTAACCTGCACGACTATAATGCATTTTCTAATGAGTTGAAAGCAATGAGTTACAGTGAACACTTTACTTACACTCTTGATGAAAACAAAATAGTGAGATTTGTGCTTTTTGGACTACCATCAATAGAAACATCTATAAATGAAAACGAATTAGAAGGTTTTGCTTTACATCCCTTAAAAATAGTTAAATTCACACAAAAAAAAAACAAAAACAAAGATGACGAAATTTATTTTATCACCTTCCAAAAATATTCTGTGTCACTAAGTTAGTTAAAACAGATAAAGTTTATATACCATACGGTAAGTAATTGGGAGAATGTCATCAACTCACGGAAAGGTAGTACACAATGCCTTAAATGTTTCATGTTTGGACATGGTATTAGCAACTGCCACATGAAACCAAAATGTAAATACTGCGCCGCTGATCATGAAGATATGGTAGCTGAGTGTTCATTTAAAGATGAATCAAACAAACTAAAATGTGCCAACTGTGATGGAAGTCATGCTGCCAACTCGACAGCCTGTCCAAAAAGATAAGCATACATTACGGGTAAACATGGATCTAGGATCTTGATCAACACAACAAATAGTTTCCAAGGTGTTTCATCATAAAAGTTTCTCAGTCCCTCCCAGTCAGCGCGTTTATAGTTCCAAACGCGACGAGGATTTGTTTTAATTTGTGTCGGTGATGTAAATTGCACTATTGCTGATATTAGTAAATGGTCCGATGTTCCGAGGGGTTGTTCAACTTTTAACATAAATAAAATATTTACATTCAAGTATGTCACTTTTAGGTTTTATATCGTGTATTCGTGTATTGCACGAATAAATCGAGTATTGCAAACGGTATACAGTAATTTCATTGGTGATCGTGTCATTAGACATTGTCTATAAACTGTAAGTCCATCTTGTTCTGCAAATTTGTAATAAGATGTTTTTATAAAGCTTACCTTGGTTATCTTGGAATGTTTTAATATGGTCTTACTCTCAATTCAATAAACGCCATGCCCCAAATCTTGTCCTGGATGTGAGCATTGATTAGTAAGCTAAAACACCAGGTTTTATTAAATTTTCTACAACTTTATTGTTTCACAACATCAAGCAAACAATACAGCAATAATATTCCTTCTAGATGTTATTTGAATGTATATTTACTTTATACGAAAGACAATGGGCCATATGTATAAAACATAGTAACTAGGTTTTTTAAGTGTTTACTAGTTTTCGTAGGCATAAAAAAGTATTCGAAACTTTACTAGCTTGCTAAAAACAAACATCGAATCGTTTTATTTTTAAGTGTTTGCTATGTTTGGTATGCATAAAAACCAAAGTTTGCTGGACTTATGCTAGTATATATTATAATCAAGCCTAGTGTCCTATTTACCATACTAAAACTATTACTATGTTGTTAATTTATAGTTTTTTCTTTTTGAGATGTGATGTGAATTCGAAACCAAGACAAATGTGTTGAATTTATTTAATTTTTTATTCTGATTTGGAAGATGAAATATGTTTTCGTGTATTCAAATTTTACAAATTGCATAAACGGGGTGAAGGAACAGTAAACTTTAGACACCTTTAGAAATAGTAAACTTTTAAGACATAGTAATTTACTCTTCATGAAATAACTGAAGCAGAATCGACCCAATCTTCAGAGCAAAGTAATTAATATTAACAACTCGGAATCAATGAGATGCAATACCTATAACGAATGGTGTCACTTACAGACTTGTTGTTCGTTCATAATAATCCTTACTTCTGGTTCAACGTACTTTGCACGTTTTTTTCCGAACTTTATGTGCTTATACAAGTTAAGGAATTATTCCTTATTTATTTTAAAATTAAATTTTTCAGAGGAAGACCTCTTTACTTTATTAAACTCAAAAAGATAGTAAATTACAATTTGAAATTTCTAAACTTAATGCTAAAAATGTTTTACAATGTTTTTGCATAATAGACAATATTTATAATAATTTTATTGAAATATTGGGCCATATGTATAAAACCTAGTAACTAGGTTTTTTAAGTGTTTACTAGTTTTCGTATGCATAAAAAAGTATTCGAAACTTTACTTTACTAGCTTGCTAAAAAAAAACATCGAATTGTTTTGTTTTTGAGTGTTTGCTATGTTTGGTATGCATAAAAACCAAAGTTTGCTGGATTTATGCTGGTATATACTATAATCAAACCTAGTGTCTTATTTACCACACTAAAACTATTACTAGGTTGTTAATTTATAGTTTTTTCTTTTTGACATGTGATATGAATTCGAAAACAAGACATATGTATTGAATTTATTGGTTTTTTTATTCTGATTTGGAAGATGAAATATGTTTTCTTGCATGTAAAGTTTACAAATTGCGTAAACCGGGTGAAGGAATAGTAAATTTTAGACACCTTTAGAAATAGTAAACTTTTAAGACATAGTAATTTACTCTTCTTGAAATAACTGAAGCAGAATCGACCCAATCTTCAGAGTAAAGTAATTAATATTAACAACTCGGAATAAATGAGATGCAATACCTATAACGAATGGTGTCACTTACAGACTTGTTGTTCGTTCATAATGCTTCTTACTTCTGGTTCAATGTACTTTGCACGTTTTTTTCCAAATTTTATGTGCTTATACACTTTGGCTTTTAAATAATCGTTCAAGTGTCGGCGGAATGCGGAACGTGCAAAATGATTAGCAAATGACACGGATCAAGGTTTAACGCGACCCATCCCAATAAGAAGTGATTTACGTAAAAATTTTAAGTCAAAATTGTCACATACAAAATATGCCTACATTCTGATATTTCCGAGAAAAAAAATCATAAAGTTTTAAAACTGCGTGAAAACAGTGTTTTTTTGCCTACAGTGCCCTCTAGCACTCACATCGATACTACTTCCATCACGCGGTAAGAAATAATTAAAAGTGTATATTTTGAAATTAATTTTAAAAAAATCGAAAAATCGATTTTAAATTTTTTAAAACTTAAAACTAATAGGGAAAGCTACCCTTAAAATTTTTAACAAATATTTTGTCATGTGAAAATCGTGAATATTTCTAACGCATTGATATATTTTGAAAAAATTTACTACGAATAAAAAGATATACGAATTCGAGGATTATTCGATATATACGTGTTCGGGGATTTTTTTTTTGGAAAATATAGCGGCTCCAAATATCGAGAATTCGTGATTTTTGGCTAGTCGAGTTATTTTTAAATATTCATAAATTCGGTTCTATTAAAGATAGAAACTTCTAGTTTGTTGTATTTTAAACTTAAAAGATTTATCGGAGCTTTGCAGTTTTCAAATATTGTATAATAGCGACGTTTTATACCAGAATTTGATTATATTGGTAAGCGCCTACATAAGCTTCCAAGAAAAGATAAAGCATTTGAATAGACCAAAAAGCAAGACGATGCGATTATGGAACTTCAATTAAGATTATGATCTGCATCAGTTCTGGTTTATCCTATGCAATCTTAAATTTATATTCAATACTGATACCAGCAATGATGGTATAGGAGGAGGGGAAAAGAAATCGATGAAATTAATGGGAAAGAGAAAGTAATACCTTATTACTCGAAGACACTGTCCAAGCGAAAAAGGGATCATTGTGCAACCCACAAAGAATTGCTGGCTATAGTGCTATGTGTGAAACATTTCCACAAACACTTGTAATTCCATTTGAGTAGTGATCATGGGGCATTGAGTTGTTTATTACAATTTAAATACCTGGCGGGGTAGGGAGCAATATGGATCAAACGCTTACAGACTTATGATTTTGAAATTAAACATCGAACAGGAACTGCACATGGAAATGTTAACGAATGCCAGGTAGAATGCAAGCACTGTAACCGGGCTGAAAGCTAGGAAAACATTATCGACGTGAGGCTTACGTAAGTGAAAAAGGAGTAAAACTTAGACAGTGTTATGTTGGTCATAATGGAACAGCCTCTGTAAGTTCTAAGGGTACAGTTAAAGAATCAATGTTAGTAGTAGTCCCAAAAATAAAAATGCCTCAAGTTTTTAAAGAAATGTCATGGAGGAACCAGTGGCGATCACCTGGGTATTAAAAAAACCCTTGACAAAATACGACGTAGATTTTATTGGTCTGGAGCATGTCATTGATAGTGGAATGGTGTCGTGGAATAGCTACTGCAAAAGGACCTATACGAAGAAGTTATGGTAATATTAGGCAGTATAATATGGGAGCGCCATTTGAGAAAATTGCAATGGAACTAGCTGGACCATTTCCGGCTACTGATAGCATCAACAAATATGTGCTAGTCATAATGAATTATTTTAGCAAGTGGCCAGAGGTGTATGTCCAATACCAAACAGGAATCAAGAACCACAATAAATGAAGCAGCAATAAGCAATTAGATTCATACAGGTCAAGAAAGGAATTTTAAATCTTCAATATTTCAAGAAATCTATCAGATACTTGGAATCAATAAATCCAGAACAACCCCATAGCTGAGTCAAAGAGTTGATTTTTATGTTATCTGTTGATCTAGCACATTAAAGGGTAGATGATGGAGAAGCATTACTGGGTTGAAGCATTTTAAATTGCAGTCCAGCATATGATCAAATCGTACATTAAGATCGGTCTGATCACCGAGATGTAAAATCATTGGGATATGTGAGGTGCAAGATTCCATCGTTTTCCATGGTTTTTGACATGAGTATAGATAGTGCTACTGTAGCTTTTTTGGCTCTTTCTGTGATATTTGATTTCCAGGTGAGTCCACCTAGGTATTCAGCAGGTACATAGGTATTTTGCTAGTTCTGCAAGTGCAAGATCACTTCCCTCCAGAGCAATGGAGCCAGTATGTGCTTCCTGGTAAAAAGAATCACTTCTGTTTTTGCAGGATTATTTTCAGTTTTGGCCCATGTCAATGTTATTGCAAGGGTAGTTGGGACTGACTCGTCTAATGTACTTTGACTAGAATCGCCACTTGATTATTTTATTCAATGCCGACCCCCCATGTTATTTGTTAAAGAAACCTAAATGGCAAGGTGACGGAGATTAATATCAAGATAAAGATATGAAAGTCAAAGATGTAAAACAAAATCAAATCAAGCAAAACAAAGATTCAAATTTATTTTAAACCCTTTAAGTTTGAAACCCTTTGACTACTCTAATATAAGAACTACTCTAATATAAGAACACCTCAAACTCATCTTCTTTTCTCCCGCTCTAGTGTGGCCCAAACCACATTCAATTTTTTAAGTTTTCGCACTTGAAAAGCTCTAGATTGTTTTCGAAAGCATAGTTCTTAAACAGCAAAAGTTCTTTTCGTTTATCGTTCTCAAGACTGTCATACTAACCTTACCAGACTAAAGAAACGTTTTTCGCTAATTTTGGAGTTTTAAATCCCCTTGTGTCTTTAACATAATCAATAGCAACAGAAATAAAAGCCGGATACTAACTTATAACAGGAAAAATACTAAACCTAACAATAGCATTTCCTTATAGTTTAGCTGTAACGAATACAAATTAATCCAAATATAAATATTAATGCTGAGAACTTCATGTTATTTGCAAGAATTATGATAGAACAGAGTAGTAATTCTTGTATTCAACAGTTATTAGTGATGTCAACTATTTAGTTAACACACATTTGGTTACACCCTCGGCAGCCTGTTGCACCAAGCCACGAGGCATCAATTTATCAAAACAAATGTTTCTAACATAATTCGATATACTCATCGCCAAGGCATACCATCGCTAGTAAGAGGAGCGCCTTCGATTATCACACATTTGTAATAAGCTCATTAAATAAGACAAAACAGAGTGTTGCTTGAGCGGTGGAACCAATGATTCATCGCATAAATAAAAAACTGTGTAAGCCGCAGTTCCAAATCATAAACGTAATAAAAACGATTCACGGCATGCCCACGACTAATAATAAGAGGTACGCCAACGAATTCAATCAGTTCATTTTACACCCTAAAACATTGGAAAAACGTATAGGAAAATCTCAAAAACAATACACAAATTGCCATCTGATAGCTGAAAGTAATCTACGAAAGATTACGTATCAAATCTACGAAAACCTTCAAAGCTCTTATGACAAATAGTCTATCGTCAATTGTTCTGAAAAGAAATTGGGCAGCATCTTCATTCTTGCATGGCTGACTAATGCAAGATCAAACATAAAAGGTTTCGAAGTTTTAGAAGAAATTTTTACTTAAATACGGGTTCTGAATAAAATTTTTTTTCTTCAATAAAACAACTTATTTCACTTCCATGTAAACAAACACAAAAATATAAAATAAAATGAATATTTTAATATTGAACTTCTTCTTATAATTATTAACATAAAATTCTACAAATTTACTAAATAAATAGATAAACTGGAAATATATACGAAGATATATAACAAATAAGTTATTTATTTGACAACTCAAAAAAGTTTGTTATTTAAATTCCTAGTAAACGCCATAGCAACAACCTAGTGCGATGTTTTTTAATACTATCCTCCTAGTTTAGTTCATACTCAAACCAATTTTTTACTATACTAGCAATTTTGTATTAAACTAGGTAGTAAAGTTTAACTAGTGTTTACTAGTTTTTATGCATATCGCCCATTATATTCTATTTCACAGAAACTAAACTTGTCAATTAATGAGTTTGTTTCTGTGAGAAAATTTTTACGGAATGCAATTTGTAATAGGATATTAGAAGACAAAACATTTATATAGGAATGTAATATGAAGGTTAATTAACTCCTCCGCACTTAAATGTGATTGTCCTCAATCCCTTAGAAATATGGAATGTTATTGAAATTCAGTTCTGGAGCGCTGGAAGCGGGTCTTAGAATTATCGAACTTTGTTTTGGTTTTGAATTTGGAAAATATACTGCATCAGGTGAAGTGTGTTTTGGACTTGAAGTTTGCTTACTAATTTTGAAGGTTTTGATAGCTTTAATACAAAGTTTGTATGAAATTATGAAGGAAGCTGCAGCAACAAAGGCATAACATAGGTAATGAAGCCTAGAGGATTCTGAATGTAGAAGGCTTATCGCGTTCGTGTTATTGATATGAATTTCCTCCATCATTTCTAACGATAGTATTCGTTTTAGCTCCCTCTCTTTCGAAAGTGGATGTAAAATTGCGGGTAAAACATGAAATTGGGTTTCTTCACGTGAAGTGAATGACTGACCGGCAATGTTTATTGAAATATTATTGAATTTAATTAAAAATGTGCCGTCCAAATGTTGGGGTATAGATTGAATTAGGATAGTGCTGTTAAAATTGTTAAGGAGAATTATACCTGGAGTTATTTCTTCGATTTGAGGAATGTGTTGGTTGTTTACATTATTGCATTCCGCTAACATGCTTTTGAGAAGATTTGGAATACAAGATGTGTTTGATAAATTGATTACATTTTTAGATTTACATATAGATATGAGATTAAGCGTGCCACAATTTTCTTTTAAAGCAAAAAATTCGTTATTATTTCTTAAAATTGTTTCGTATACTAACTCTGTGGCAATTTTATTTCTTTTTACTGGTTTCAAAATGATTTTGTCGTAAATTTTATGATCTGTTATAGGAACATTTACGATATAAAGAATCGAATTAGAATCTGTAATAATTTTAATTTCGGCAAAATTTAAAGCTTCTTCGATTGTAGAGAAAGGAAAATGTTCCTTTTTAAATGTATCAATTGCTAACTTTATTTCTTCTTTGGACAGTATAAGTGAATTTACAATCCCCGATTTCGCCCAGTGAATCGCGTAATTTATGTTATTTAAATCTTCTTTGAGTATCTTCATCTTGTATTCCACGTCTTGTATGATCTTATCATTAAGATGTTCATTAATAGCTAGTGCGTTTTTAATTTCATTGTTTATCTTAGTCAAATTGTTTAATCGTTCAGTTATTAAATTATTTATTACAACTTGTTTATTATTATTATATAAAACATTATTAATTTTTTCTTTAATAGTTATAAAATCGTCATGGTCTGGATTACCTGCGATCCATTTCCATGCGCTTCCTATGAAATTAAGTGACCTCTTTCTTTGATGTGGTTTTAAATTTAATATTAAGTTTTGAACTTGATCCAATTCAAAAAGTATATAGGGAGCAAGATGATGTTGTCTAGACTTATTGGTACTCATGAGCGATAAAATTTCGAGTGTAACATTTTCGTATTCGTCTAGGTCAATGACATGGATTATCTTAAAACAGCCAGTTTGTATTTTAGCATGACCCATATTAATCGACACGAATAGGGAATTTGTGAAATCAAGCAATTGAATTCCAGCATTAATATGGTTAAGTAGATGTCTGTAATAAAAATTAAACGGTTGGTATTAGTTACGAATGTTGGATTTGTGTACTGTTCTCCCAGATTCGGTGATTGTTGATACCTCAACAGATAAAAATATATCAACCAACCCAGCGGAAATCAATAATGCATAATAATGCATAATAGTGCAAAATTGCATTATTATATTTAATTAATTTTCTTTACAATAACTTGATATAATTGTTAACGCAGCAAAAATTGCTTATTTAAAGAAAATAAATTACCATAAATAAATAAGAATTATTTTAACATTAAAACTTTAACGTTATTTTTCTTCATCATACAAATCTTCCAGTAAAGCTAACTGTCCAGCACCCACCAGTGAAAAGCGGGTTAGTTATTACTGAAGGTTTGTACATGGTCCTTCGAGTCTTCAAGTAAAATAAAGTGACCAGAGAGAACAACAGTCATTAAGATCAGTTAAACATAAACAACAATGGATACAAAAGCTCTGTTCGACCAACAAGCAGAGACAGCTGAAAATCTTAAACAGCTGGTTACAAACTACAAGAAGGATGGGAAAGAAAGAAAAACATATGACTATTGCGAGAGAAAAAAACTTACAGTACAAAGGCTGTATCTGGAGTATCAACGGGTAGACGAAATACTAAGAACCACCAAAGGAGTTGATACGAAGCATCCTTACTTCAAGGAACATCGGCTGAAGGTTCACCAATCATACGAATACATAATGGCTGAACTAAAACAACAACAATCAGTGCCAACAGTCGTAGTAGCCAACAACCTAGATGAAGATCAGCAGAATGCCGGTGCCGTTAGTAATCCAGAAAACTCTGTTCCAGATAAACTACCAGCATCAACAACTTTTTCAAGTGGTTTATCAATAGGAACAAAAGATTTGCCAGAATCATTATGAGCAAGAAAACAAGAAATAATGAACACACAACTTATTCGGAATTTAAGAGGAATTCGAGACGCTATTAATTTACAAAAACCAAAAGAACTTTTATCAATAAAACAAAAACAGATCGAATCTACCATGGAAAAACTTGAACTTATTCACCATGAAATAATTATGTCTTTAGAAAAGGAAGACAATGCAGGATATGTAAACCAACAAGCTATCTACGAATCTATTACTGATGAAACAGAAGAAACATTAACTCTTCTGCAGCAATACATTAGTAGAAATAAGGTGAATATAGAAATAAACGAATCAAAAATCGATATTAAGCTTCCACAAATCGATTTTCCTCGTTTTTATGGAGAATACAGCAAGTGGTCATCATTTTACGATCAGTTTAAAAGATTCATTCATGAAAATCCTAAATTGACTACAACTTATAAGATGTCTTTACTGAAATCCTACATAGGTGGTGATGCAGCCAAAATTATAAGTCATTTGGAAACAACTGAGCAAAACTACAACACAGCTTGGGAAATTCTGGTAGCGAGATATAACAACAAAAGGTTACTGATAACAAAATACGTAAACACAATTTTATCTCTACCAGTTATTAACACAGAATCGGCTGCAGCTATCAGAAATCTGCATGATACATTAAGAGAATGTTTACATGCAATAAACAACTTTGGAACAGATACTAGTTCTTGGAATGCAATTATCATTCCAATAATCACAAAAAAAATGGATTCCGAAACTCTTAGATTATATGAAACAACACTCGCTAATACTAGAGAAATTCAAACATTGGACGAATTTCTGAAATTTCTAGAGGGACGATTTCAATCACTTGAAGCTATCTCCAACTCTAGAATAGCATCAAAAAGTATCATCCAAAGCAGCAACAACCGCAACATTGGCTATTCAAACGCTTCAAATAATAATAGCAATTCACCGACTAACAGTAAAGTAAAAGGGTTTCATGCTGTAAATTCAAACGTCAACAGTTGCCAACAATGCAGTGGAAGTCACCATATTGGGCAATGTCCAGCTTTTAATAAACTATCAACAATTGAAAGAACACAGCTGGTGAATTTATTGAAATTATGCAGAAAATGTCTTACCGTGCACCAGAACAACGGCTACTGTAAATCTGCAATAAAATGTACGAAATGCATGGGAAATCATCACATACTTCTACATACAGATAAATCACAAAATGAAATAAAGTCATCCAATTACCAAGCCGTTAGTGCATCTAACTTAAAAACGTTTATGTCACTTCGTCAGAATGAACAACAGTCCGGTACGCTACTTGGAACGGCACTTGTTCAAGTTTGTAATCAAAATAATATTCAACCCAAATATCTTCGAGTATTAATAGATCCTGGGT
Source organism: Diogma glabrata (assembly GCA_963693315.1). Classification (NCBI taxonomy): domain Eukaryota; kingdom Metazoa; phylum Arthropoda; class Insecta; order Diptera; family Cylindrotomidae; genus Diogma; species Diogma glabrata. Next base: position 91,138,514 of record OY856186.1, read on the forward strand.
CTCAAGCAACGTTTATAACAACAAAGGCGGCAAATGAATTGAAGATACAAGGACACCAAACGTTTGTTGAAGTAACTGGAAATGCGGGAGCTAATGCTGGAATTGTACGAAAATCTGTGAATCTAGAACTACAACCTAGATTCCCATCTGCATTTAAGATGAAAATTAACGCTTTGGTTCTTGATGTTCTCACTACCATCCTTCCAGAACAACATATAGATGATAGAGAGTGGAATCATTTAAGCAATCTTATGTGGGCTGACCCAACTTATTACAAACCAGGTCCGATCGATGTGCTGTTAGGGGCAAATCATTACTCGGAAATCATACTAGATGGCATAATTAAAGGTAATACATCAGAATCGATGGCTCAACAAACAGAATTTGGTTGGATAGTATCAGGAAGGTATGGCAGCTCTAACCAAGGCCAAATCAAATCAATGGTTACTTCTATAGAAATAGACAACCAATTAAAGAAATTCTGGGAGATCGAAGAAGTGGTACCCAAACGAACTCTTACAACAGAAGAACAAAAATGTGAAGAACATTATAAATCAACACATAATTTAGGACTGGATGGTCGATACATCGTTCGTATTCCGTTTAAAGAAGATTACAAACCTTTGGGAGCATCTATCAACAGAGCATTTGCACGACTTCTACAGCTAGAGAAACGATTCGAATTGTGTTCAGAATTTAAAAGATCTTACAAGGATTGCATGCAAGAATACATTCAGCTAGGACACATGCAACCAGTTACATCCAACAACAACGGATCGTATTATATTCCTCATCATGCTGTTATTAAAGAAAACAGCTCAACAACAAAATTACGAGTTGTTTTTGATGCCTCTGCTAAAACTACCAACGGTGTCAGCCATAATGACAACCAAATGACTGGGCCGACAATCCAACAAGATTTATTATCTATACTATTGAGATGGCGTAAACATAAATACGTGTATGGTGCCGATATTGAAAAAATGTATCGACAAATTAAAATTCATGAAGATGATCAGCATTTCCAGAGATTATTGTGGCGCAATTCACCTACAGAAAAGGTTCAAGAATACCAACTTACGACAGTTACGTTTGGAACAACCTCTGCACCATACTTAGCCATCCGAACACTTCAACAGATTGCATACGATAACGAATTTAGATATTTATTAGCTTCGGAAATCATTCTCAATGATTTTTATGTTGATGATCTACTCTCTGGTAACGAAACAATCGAAGAAGCACTTACAACTCAACAGCAGCTTCTTGATTCTTTAAGCAGTTGCGGATTTAACCTGAGGAAATGGTTTGGAAATCACCCTAGTATTTTATCAAACATACCAATTGAGTTTCAAGAAACAAAATCATATCAGATAAAACTCGATGATACAATAAAAACGCTTGGAATAAGTTGGAACCCAACAACAGATACTTTTGAATTCAAGGTAACGATTCCGGATACAGAAATTATTACAACTAAACGAAAATTTCTTTCGGAAGCATCAAAACTGTTTGATCCTCTTGGATGGCTTCCTCCTACAATCATTCAAGCCAAAATACTCCTCCAACAACTATGGTTGACTGGTGTTAGTTGGGATCAACCACTGCCAGATAATGTAAATTCTAAATAGATTCTTTACAAACAGACATTACCTGCGCTAGAAAAACAGAAAATTCCGAGATGGGTCAATAACTTAAAATGTAATACACCTGAGTTACATGGTTTCTGTGATGCGTCAGAACTTGCATACGCAGCAGCAGTATATTTTTCAACCAAAGATGAGAAGGGATTAAAAACAGTCACCTTACTAACAGCTAAGACTAAGGTGGCGCCAATAAAAACAAAAATCACTCTTCCTAAATTAGAACTATGTGGAGCGTTGCTATTAGCCAAATTGTTACGAAATGTAGAACAAGCAATGCAAATTTCAAATATAAAAACATATGCATGGAGTGATTCCACGATTGCATTAGCCTGGATAAGAGGTAGTCCAATGAGATGGAAAACTTTCGTTGCCAATCGAGTAACTGAAATACAACAACTTACTGATGCTTCACAATGGAACCACGTTAAAACAGAAGACAACCCAGCAGATTGTGCTACTAGAGGAATTGATCCAGATAAATTAAGTGAACATCATTTATGGTGGAACGGACCAAATTGGTTAAAGGAAAATCAAGAAAAATGGCCAAAATTAACAACTGAATTAAAAATTGAAGATATTCCAGATACAAAAAGAACTGTGCTAACTATGATGATGACAACTGATCCATATAGTCTTCTTTGTACAAGATACTCTAAATTAATAAAACTACAACGAGTTATAGCATACTGTCAGCGATTTGTAAACCGACTTAGAAAAAAACTGTATCCGACGTCTCTAACCCTAACAACGATAGAGATGGAGGAAGCTTTGCAGCGGATCGTAATAACAGTACAATCTAAAAACTTTCATGAAGAAATATCACAACTAAAAACTAAAACGCATATCTCAAGTAAGAGTAAAATTCTTTCTTTGAGTCCGTTTCTAGACCAACAAGGTATACTACGGGTAGGAGGTAGATTACAAAATTCAACACTTTCATTTAACGAAAAACATCCGATTATTTTACCGAAAAAACATCCAGTAACCGAGCTAATAATAACGAATGCTCATTTAACAACTTTGCATGGAGGAGCGCAGCTAACGTTATCTTACATCCGAAAGCGTTTTTGGATTATTAATGCAAAAAGCTGTGTTCGGAATTCAATTCATAAATGCGTAAAATGCCACAGATTCAAAGCTAAGGCTAATCAGCAAATAATGGGTAATCTACCATCATCAAGAATTGTTCCTTCTCGACCATTTTTAAAAACAGGAGTAGATTATGCGGGGCCTCTTAACATTCGAACAACGAAAGGAAGAGGACATAAATCATACAAAGGCTACATAGCACTTTTTGTGTGTATGGCTACAAAGGCAGTCCATATTGAAGTCGTAAGTGATCTTACATCACAAGGATTCATTGCAGCATACAAGAGATTTACATCACGGCTGAGCTCAACAAAAGAAAAAAATTAACTATGCAACAACTTAATCCTGAATTTGAAGAGCTTCTCTCCAAAGACAACACTACTTGGCATTTTATACCACCTCGTGCCGCACATTTTGGTGGTCTATGGGAAGCAGGAGTCAAATCAATGAAGTATCATTTAAAAAGGGTGATAGGGGAAACAACATTAACCTTTGAAGAATTAACAACGTTACTCACTCAAATAGAAGCGTGCATGAATTCACGACCATTATCACCGTTGACATCTGATCCAAGTGATCTATCAGTTTTAACGCCTGGACATTTTTTGATTGGCGATTCCTTAATTTCACTGCCAGATCCAAATATAGAAGTATCTAACCTAAATGGTCTTAAGCGATGGAGATTGGTTGAAGCAATGAAACAACATTTTTGGAAGAAATGGTCCAAGGACTATTTATCAACTCTGCAACAAAGGTCTAAATGGAATAAAACTGAAACTAACTTAAATATCGGGGAATTAGTTTTGGTAATAGATGATCAACTGCCACCAACAAAATGGATGACGGCCAGAGTAGTAGAAGTACATCCAGGACTAGATAACAAGGTGCGAGTGGCAACAATTTGTGGCCCGGGGAAGGTCATTCTGAAAAGGCCTATATCTAAATTATCACGCCTACCTATTGAAAAAGTAGAAATTAATGATGATACAAATCTACAACAAAAAGGAAACAACGAAAAGAAGTCTGAAGAGCACAAAACTACCACCAATACTAGATGTACAAGAAGGAACACGGCACCATGCAAAATAAGCAGTAACCACTATATGTTTACAATGTTTGTGATATTTGCAATCCTTTGTCCTGGTCAAGCAGCAAACATAAGTTTCGTAAATAATCAGTGTGAGGTTCACAAACTAAACAACCAACCAGGAATTATCTTTGAAAAATTAGGTAAAATGTGGTTCACCAACAATAATTGGAACATAATCGTCTATTTAAATTTGTCAACCTACGAGCAAGAACTAAATATTTTTCACCGCTGTTTGGAAAAAATAAGCCAAATATGCAAGAAAACCAATATTTCAAATTGTAATCAAACATATCAACAGTTTGATCACATGCTAACGGAAATAGTACAGCACGACCAGTTGATCAGACATCCAACTCATCATCGAGAAAAAAGAGGTTTGATCAATGTCATTGGTCGAATAGAACATGAATTATTTGGAGTAATGGATGATCGGGATGCTAATCACTACAAACAACAAATAAAACTACTTCAAATGAATGAAAATCACTTACTTCAGCTGCAGAAAAATCAAACCTCAATTGCCGAATCCACCTTGAACATATTAAAAAGACAAGAGGCTGATATAAACAACCATTGGTTACAATTCAAAGAGCAATCTCAATTAGTTTTGGAAGGAATAAATCATGAAACAACATTTATTAAAATGTCTTTATACACAACGCTTCTAATGGTTAATTTCCGAAATAGACAAACAACACTTATAACTCAAGAGGCTTGAAAACGAAATTTAAAAACTTTAAATTAGCTGTGGAAGAAAATAATTTTGATTTAATATGTTTAACTGAAACTTGACTTTAGAATAAATTAATTCCAACGAATACTTAGATGATTGACATGTGGTAATAAGGAAAGATAGAAACCAGCAGTTGAGTGGTAACGAATATTTATCAAATTTAATAGTCGTGTTCGTGCGACAACTCTCATGTTGGCTAATGTAATTATTTCTAATACAATTTGTTAATGTAGTTTTGCTAATGTGAGCGCGTCTGATTTGACTGAGGCAACTGTAAAAACAACAACAAGTGCATAAAATTTTTTAGTTGCTCCAGTCGGGTTGAACACGGCTTTTATTTGTGGATATTTTCGTTTTTCTGTTTTTAAGTCTCCTGACGATAGTTGATGAAATGAAACAATAATTTTTTTTTCTTTAATTTTATACTTTTGGATTGTATACTTTTAGATTTAATGTTTTTGGTAATTTTTGTTTCTCAAACTATATGAATTAATCTAGACACTTTATTAATGGTTATCTTGTTGTTAATATTAACTTGAATTTATATAAAATCAACTTTATACTTAAAAATGTAAATATTTGATTTAACTTGTACAAATCAAAAAATCCACTTGTAACTTTATTTTGTAATATTGAAGCAGCATATAAATGGACAACTGTTTGCTGCTCTTGCCAAATAAATAAATAAATAAATAAATAAAATAAATAAATAAACACTTATACAAGTGTTGACAAACACACATTCCATAATGACAAAAACTTCTATCTTAACAACAGAACAATTGCAGAAAGAACTATCATATATTAATGAAAATATACCAAAGGGACAACAAATACCATGGCCAAACGGAAAACACAACATCCTTCACATGTATCGTGTGTTAACGGTCACAGCAAGAACAATTGAAAATCTGCTAATTGTCAACTTCAATCTTCCATTAGCAGACAACATGCTCCATAATATGTACAAACTCACCGCTTTTCCAATGAATACATTTAATGAATCTAAAGCAATTGTACCAAAAGGAGAGATTCTCATCACAGGCTTACACATGGACCAATACTATTTTATGTCAACCACGGATTTGGATAAGTGCTTTGCAGCAAGCTCAGAAGAGTTTTTATGTAAGCAAACACATCCAATTCATACAACTGATCCTACAAAATCGTGTGAACTATCAATACTCTACTGGAACAAAATCAACAAATACTGTAACGTTCAAAAAGCAAAACCTGTTGATAGTTGGTACCAATTAAAGAACAACACTTGGTTGTTTGCATTAAGCAATGAAACCAATCTTCGGATCATATGCAAAGAAGAACAATTTATGATTCATCTAAACGGAAGCGGAAAACTTATACTGAAACCAAGGTGCGTGGCAAAGAGTGAAAAAATATTGTTACAATCCCAGGGATCATACAACAGTACCATCTACTCAGTAATTTTGAATCAAATGGATTTTGATGATGAAGTCGGGTTTAACAACTTTAGTCAACTTTTGAATTACTCCATCAATAACAGTATTCTTCAAGAAGTGAGAATCGCAGAAAATTCTATTAATACAGTAAAATATCAAGAAACCTTACCTTTCTTGCAAAGGCCATCAGTTCATGATGTTCATCATTATTTTATTTTGTATGGACTAATTGTGTCCATTGCAATTGTTATAATTATCAAATATCGATGCAGTAAAGAGGTTAATGGAATTCCTGCAGCCCAGCAACTAGAAGTATAACAGTATACAGCTGGGCCCCGGAGTATGTTGATACCTCAACAGATAAAAATATATCAACCAACCCAGCGGAAATCAATAATGCATAATAATGCATAATAGTGCAAAATTGCATTATTATATTTAATTAATTTTCTTTATAATAACTTGATATAATTGTTAACGCAGCAAAAATTGCTTATTTAAAGAAAATGAATTACCATAAATAAATAAGAATTATTTTAACATTAAAACTTTAACGTTATTTTTCTTCATCATACAAATCTTCCAGTAAAGCTAACTGTCCAGCACCCACCAGTGAAAAGCGGGTTAGTTATTACTGAAGGTTTGTACAGTGATAACGGTTGAATTTTTATTTTCACTTATTACCTCTCGAACGAACCGAACAGTTAGTTTCGTTCCTAATCTTCTATTATGTTTGACATAGATTATATCTCCAGGTGAATATTGTTTGATGGGTTTTCGTTTCTTGTTATGATAATTAATATCTTTTTGTTGTTTTGATTTTAATTTTTCGATATTGGTCAACAGTATTTGTTCGAATTGTTCAGAGCTAATATTTGGAATTCGTCCGAAAAAAAGCTCTACTGGTTTTTTGTTAGTTGTCGAATGAACCGTGTGGTTGTACTCATTGACCGCTCGTTCGAGGAGTTGTTTAAATGTACGAGGTGGACCTTCTGCTTTTAAACATCTCATGATTTCTGATAAAGTTGAGTGAAACCGTTCGACTTGTCCATTGACTTCACTTTTAAAAGGAGGAGTTGTAAATACTTTAATGTGAAAGTCATCTTGCATCATGGCAGTGATAGATGCTGAGTTAAGAGATTTTTCGTTATCTATTACGATAACAGCTACAGGTACACAAAAATACAGCAATATGTCTTGGAGTGGCTTTTTATGTGCTCGATAGCACGAGATTTTATTAATTTTGCTTGAGCAAATTTTGTAAATTTATCAATTGCTGTTAGGACGAAATGTTTTGCCGTGGAGAAAATGTCAATGTGAATTGTATGTCCGGGGTGATTAGGTATAGGAGTGGCGAGAATTTCTTGATGGTTGGGGTGCCGTTCGTATTTATTTTCTTTGCATATAGTACAGTCTTTAACTTTGGCAGAAATTTTTGATGCCATTTTGGTAAAGTAGTACTTACGCAGTATTTGCATTCGATTTTCGCATGCATTTCTATGAGCTTGTCTATGCTCTCTGCTGATTATTTCATCCTGTTGTGCCTCATTTTCTATGTCTTCTACCATATTTTGCGTAAAACGAATTTTATAGTTCTTAAAGTGAAGCGGATATATTTGTTGAACCTCGCCCATAATAGATTCTGACGTAAGGAGACCATTTACAACGTTGGGGTTTAAGTATCTTTTGAAAATTGTTATGAGGTCCGTCTTGGAATAGTTTGGTTGTACGAAAATGTGTCTAATATAGTTAGAAAAAAAGGGATTTTGTTTGATAGCTGGTTTCAATATCGTCCGTTTTCAATATAAGTTGATTACGGAAAACATTAATTGGAGCATCAACTGTTGGTACTAGATTATGTGAAGCACTGTCGGAACTGTGTTGGTTTGATGTTAGAGCATTAACTTCTTCAGGACTTGGTAATCGGGAAAGGGAATCTGCTACGACGTTTGACTTTCCAGGTTTATATACTAATTCATAGTTGTATTCCTCGAGAATAGCTTTCCATCGTTTCATTTTGCTATTTGTGTTCTTATTACTAAGAGCATATGTTAATGGCTGGTGGTCTGTAAATATTTTTACTTTACGGGAGCCATACAAATAATTCCTGAGGGAATTAAGTGACCATATTATAGCTAGCATTTCTTTCTCGTTTGTCGCATAATTTTCTTCTGTCTGGCTTAGAGTTCTTGAAATGTAAGTGATGGGTCTATTGTCTTGTGTGAGCACAGCTCCTAAAGCATATTCAGATGCGTCTGTTGTTAACTCGAATTCTCTTGTGAAGTTTGGGTGAGATAACATTACCTCTTCCGAAACAAGAGTAGTTTTCAATCTCTTGAAAGCTTCGAGTGCTTGTTCGTTTAGATGAATTACTTTGTTTTTAGATGCATTTTTGGAGATTCGACCATCCTCCCCTCGTAAAAGGGATGTCAGGGGTTTCGCTAGTTTGGCATAGTCTTGTATAAAACGGCGGTAATATCCTGACATGCCTAAGAAGGATCTTAGATCTTTGAGGTTCTTCGGTGCAGGGAGATCGATTATTGCATTAATTTTCTTTATGTTTGGTTTTATTCCATCTATTCCGACAATAATCCCTAAAAATTCAACTTCTTGTTGAAGAAAATTGCACTTGTCGAGTTGGATTTTCATATTGGCTTCCTCAAGAGTTTTAAAAACTTGTACTAGGTTTTGAAAATGTTCGTCTTCATTTTTTCCGAATATTTTTATATCGTCAATGTAGACGTAACATCTTTTAGCTATATGTTCCCTAAGAATGTCATCGAGTGTTCTTTGGAATATCGATGGAGCATTTTTTAGACCGAAAGGTAATCGTGTAAATTCAAATTTCCCATTATTTATAGAAAATGCGGTTTTTTCTATGTCTGATGTTTTAAGAGGTATTTGATGGAACCCACTTTTGAGATCTATTGTGGTGAAATACATATTTTTACCAAGATTTGAAAGAACTTCATTTATTTTTGGTATTGGGTATTTATCGGCGATAATTATAGAGTTCAGCTTTCTGTAGTCTATCACCATTCGATACTTTTTCAGACCAGATGCGTCTTCCTTTCGAGGCACGATCCAGACTGGAGAATTGTATGGCGATCTAGAAGGTCGAATGATTCCATCTTTAAGCAGTTCGTTAACTTGTTTTTCGACTTCCTCTCTTAAGGCCATTGGGTATGGGTAAGCTTTAGAATAAACTGGAGTATCGGAAGTCGTACGAATTTCTCCTTTAATTCTTGTGGTGTAGGTCAGTTTTTTGTCGGGGTCAGCGAACAATTTGGGACAACTTTTTACGATTGAATATAATTTCTGTTTTTGCACCGTGTTAAGATGTGAGATTCTGAGATCAATGTTATTTACGTCGTCCGTTTGGTGTTGTTTTAGGGGAATGATTGTATCTGGATAAATTATCATATGTCCTTTGTCCGTGTGAATAACTGCTTGCAGTTTTCTAAGGGTGTCATTGCCAATTATTCCGTTAAAAGATTTAAAACAGGGTAAAATATAAAATTTCAATTTTTCTGTATTGTCTCCGAAAATATTTATGTTGGAATGGTGTGTTATATTAACACTTCCTGCAATGGAATTGGCACAGAATGGTTTGTCATTGGGAATTGGAGTTCGAACATGTTTCGATTGAATATAGTTTTTGTTTGATCCCGTGTCTATTAAGAATTTTAAGTACTCTCCGTTCCTAATTTTAAGTTCGTAGTAAGGGAGCGAAGAGTGGCTTAGTCTAAAAAATATATGTCTTCTAATTGTTCGGATTGGTCAAATGTAGGATTATCGTAAGATTCGATGTATTCGTCGTATGTTTGCTCGTTCGCGTCGTCAGAATTAAAATCATCCACGCTAGTTTCGATGTTTTCAGTTTCTATTGGTGGTATAAAATTTGCACTTTGTTCTGTGTGATGAACTCTTTGAAACTTGTTTGGAGGGTGTGACTGCTGAGTTGAGCTTAAAAATTGTCTCTTTTGGGTAGCAATATTATTCGGTTGTGCAGGCCGATTCATGTAGTTAATCTGTCTAGATTGCATACTTCGATCTACGTCCATAGGCGCTGGTCTTTGCCATTGTGGTCTATATTGGTTTGTCCATTGAGTTCGAATATTTGGCAACATCTGATTAGGATAGTAAGCATTTTGCATAGGCCTATTTGGTAGAACTGGTCTGAAGAAAGTTGGGTTTTGTGGTACCCGAGGGTTGTGAAGCAACTGAGGGTAAAAAGGTTGTCTAAATTGTTGTAATGTATTTTGTCTAGGTGGTAGGAATGGTAGCGGTTGTGGTTTTTGTATGTGTTGATACGCGTACTGTGTCCTGAAGTCAATATTTTGCAACTTCAGACAAAGATGTAATGCTTGAGGTAAATCAGCTGGTTCTCTGATACTAAGAAGACGAGGTAAATCACCTGTCAAACCTCTTACAAATGTGTCTAATGCTTTATCACGGTAGGCTTTTGTCATGTTAGTTAGTGATTCATCGCCCATTTCCATACACGACAGTTTATTTAGAATTAAAGAAAGGTGTTGGTAGACAATTTGATAAAATTCTGGTATAGCAAGTTTACCCTGGACTAGCGTTGTCAACTGGTACTCTAATGTACCTAGGTCTCTTTTATCCGCATAATGTAGGGTGAGACACTTTGAAATTTTTTTCCAATTTAATGGAGTATTATAAGACTCGAGTGCAATATCTGCACTCCCTACAATTTTATTGCGTACCACACTTAAAATACCGTAGTATTTTGGGCTACCTTTCAGGTGATCGTAAATTTTAAGTATTCTATCGACACTTTTTTTCCATGAACTAAATTCACCAGGTTGGCCTGAAAAGTCTCGTAAGCTTTTAACGATGTCTGGTATTTTATCTAGATCATTAAGCGCTTTATCGTTGTCAATATTTATTGGTTGGTCAATGTCACTATTTATATCTGAGTTTGTACTACTGTCTGCTAGGAGACGTTGTCTGTCTTGTCTAAGGATATCTCTGACAATTTGTGATATTTGGACATTCAAACTCTCTAGACTGATTTGGTTATTTGTACCAGTATTAGTAATTGAAGAATTTAATATTGGTGGTCTAATAATAGAATTGGGATCTGAAGGCATTTTAAAACAGTGGTTTTACTAAAATGTTACGATAAAAGCTAATTCTATTCTAGACAGACAATCAATTTCTAGAATCTGTGGTTATTAAAACCAAAACACAAAAATAATTTTTAGAAGCACAGAAAAATCACCAGTTTGTTAGATGTCGCTTAATTTCTTTTTGAATAAAATTGTCAAAATATTATTTTAATTACTTATTTTATTTAAATTGAGAGAGAAAAATATATTTTAGATTGGTTATCACAATCAAAAATTCACTGAACAAAAAGTTTTCAACGGATTTTAATAATATGTTGAAATAGTTCTTTCTATTTAAATTTTTGAACTATTCATTTATTTATTTTATTAGAAAGAAATGATTGTAGATTTATTCTTAAGATTAAATGACTGTAGATAATAATATGAGGTTTAATTAAATTTACAATTAATTCAATGAATTATTTGTGATATTACATCACTCCGATGGAAATAATCCCATCATGAATAATAAGACTGAATCTAACAAAATATGGTGTGCAATTTATGAAAATTTTTTTGCTATCCACAAAATTGTCGATCGATCTAGTTTCGAACCGATAAGAACTTTTTATTACACTTTAAAAAAGTATATCATTCTCATCAGGGCTAGCCGACTAGATACACTACCAAAAAAATGTTTCGCTATATAAACCTAAAAAAGGTCACTACTCTAGCGAAGTATAAGAAACCAAAAAACTTTCATAAACATATGTTTATTAGATTCAGGTTTAGTCAATTTGTTTCTCTAGTTGATCACTATTGTTGTTATACTCTAACCAAGTCAGAATTGGATAACAAACTTGTATCGGTAAGAAGAAGATGACCATATTCACTTGTGTCTATCGACACATTATTTACAATTAATTCAATGAATTATTTGTGATATTAAATCACTCCGATGGAAATAATCCCATCATGAATAATAAGACTGAATCTAACAAAATATGGTGTGTAATTTATGAAAATTTTTTTGCTATCCACAAAATTGTCGATCGATCTAGTTTCGAACCGATAAGAACTTTTTATTACACTTTAAAAAAGTATATCATTCTCATCAGGGCTAGCCGACTAGATACACTACCAAAAAAATGTTTCGCTATATAAACCTAAAATAGGTCACTACTCTAGCGAAGTATAAGAAACCAAAAAACTTTTATAAACATATGTTTATTAGATTCAGGTTTAGTCAATTTGTTTCTCTAGTTGATCACTATTGTTGTTATACTCTAACCAAGTTAGAATTGGATAACAAACTTGTATCGGTAAGAAGAAGATGACCATCTTCACTTGTGTCTATCGACACATTATCTACAATTAATTCAATGAATTATTTGTGATATTACATCACTCCGATGGAAATAATCCCATCATGAATAATAAGACTAGAGTAGTGACCTATTTTAGGTTTATATAGCGAAAAATTTTTTTGGTAGTGTATCTGTCGGCTAGCCCTGATGAGAATGATATACTTTTTTAAAGTGTAATAAAAAGTTCTTATCGGTTCGAAACTAGATCGATCGACAATTTTGTGGATAGCAAAAAAATTTTCATAAATTGCACACCATATTTTGTTAGATTCAGTCTTATTAATTAAATTTCTCAAATTTTTCTTTCAAATTTTTGAACTATTTATTTATTTATTTTATTAGAAAGAAATGATCGTAGATTTATTCTTAAAATTAAATGAATGTAGATAATAATATAAGGTTTAATTAAATTTCTCGAATAAAATCTATATTTAATTTTTCTATTCAGGCATTATTTGAATTTTAATGAACAAAATTATTATTTATTTTTATTTAGGTATTTATTTAATTATTATTTAATTTTAATTATTTATTTAATATTTTCAAATTTCATTTATTTATTTTGTTTAACGTTATTTATGATTATTAGAATTAACTTATTAGTTTAACTTTATTATGATTTATTAGAATATTTATATCTCTTCTTTATTTTAATATTTTCAAAAAAAAATTTTCTTAACTAATAAAAATTTATTTTACTTACAGTAAAATGATGAAATAAAACATATTCATTCCTATGTTTTTGTTTCTTGACTATCTTCTTGGTCTGTTCCTGGTGGTTGCGTTGTTGTGGCACAACGTATGGGCGGCTACTTCAAATTTGTTCCTTTGGAGTTCCGTTGATTATTTCGGTTACTTCGGGGCCTTGTTTTCCCATAAACAATTGCACAATATTTTTGTTTCTTTAATGTAGTATTTTCATTAAAGTTTTTGTACCCAAGCAAATTAATTTTGCGATTCACTTTAGGATTTTTGCAAACATAAAATATTTTTGTTTTAACTGTTTAATAACTTTCAGTAAACATTAAAGTTTTTGTAACACACCCAAGCAAATTAATTTTGCGATTCACTTTGGGATTTTGTGTAATAAACTTTCAAAAAACTTTATTTTAATTTAAACTTTTTGAACTGTTCTAAAAAACTTTCAATAAACTTTATTTCAATTTGCACAACACAACACCACTGATTTTAAGTTTCGGCGCCAGTTAAGGAATTATTCCTTATTTATTTTAAAAAAATAAATTTTTCAGAGGAAGACCTCTTTACTTTATTAAACTCAAAAAGATAGTAAATTACAATTTGAAATTTCTAAACTTAATGCTAAAAATGTTTTACAATGTTTTTGCATAATAGACAATATTTATAATAATTTTATTGAAATATTATATTCTATTTCACAGAAACTAAACTTGTCAATTAATGAGTTTGTTTCTGTGAGAAAATTTTTACGGAATGCAATTTGTAATAGGATATTAGAAGACAAAACATTTATAGGAATGTAATATGAAGGTTAATTAACTTACACTTTGACTTTTAAATAATCGTTCAAGTGTCGGCGGAATGCGGAACCTGCAAAATGATTAGCAAATGAGACGGATCAAGGTTTAACGCGACCCATGCCAATAAGAAGTGATTTACGTAAAAGTTTTAAGTCAAAATTGTCATATACAAAATTTTCCTACATGCTGATATTTCCGAGAACCAAGTCCGAGAAACCGGACCGAGAAACCAATCATAAAGTTTTAAAACGGCGTGAAAGCTGTGTTTTTTGCCTACAGTGCCCTCTAGCACTTGTGGCAAACATTAAAATTAATAATTTAAAAAAATTAGTAGGCGATAATTTCCTTAATATTTATTAAATAAACAAAAAATATTTTTTTATTCTTCAGATTTTGTTTTTTCCAAATAGTTTCGAGTTCTTAATTTTCGTGTTAAATTAAAAATGTAATTCTCTATGTAAATTATATTTCATCGCCTCGCCATCAATTTGATTAATACAATAAGACAAATTTCATGTAACTTGTATAATCTATTTATAAATACAATTAAACTCTAAAATGTTATTGTGTTTTGAGAGAATTTAATTTATATTTGTGCTACTTAATCCAGGTAACAATTTCGCCTAAATTTTTTAAATTATTCCAACTTAACTTGAAAAAGCATTGTGTAAGACCATATTATTCAAGCTTTACCTAAAAAAAGCTTGTAAAAGACTAGATTCACTAAGTTTCTTATAAAATTCCTTAAGTAAAGCTTAATTCAATAATAAATATTTAGGGCATATTCAAGCAACTGTTACTCAAGTATAATACCTTTTATAAGGTTTTATTCACATATAACTTTTAAGGTAGTATTCAAGATGTTTTTACTCAAGAATTCAATCCCTTATATAAACCTTTATTAAAGTACAACTTTTAAGAAGAATCCAAGAAGATTCTTACCCAAGGATAGTTCCTTGTATACGACTTTATTTATGTATAATAATTTTAGTAGTATTCAAGAACATTGTTACTCAAGCAATATTTCTTATATACGGCTGTTTTCAATGAATATTAAAAGATTTACAACAAATCGATCTGTCAATATTTTTGACAGTTCGTTGTTTAATTCGCGATTGTGTGTTTTTTTATTAAATCACTTATCGTGTTTAAAAACTAAACAAATCTTTAAGAACTTTAACAAACTATTATTGATTAATACAAAGGATTATTTCAAAATGGTAGACATATTTTCGTCAATGGAAATTTGCAATTGCCATTATTCCCCAACCATTTAATCAAACGTTTCTGATGATGGTTTATAAATTGATTGAGATTTACCATTTCTGATGATGGTTTATATAATGATTTGAGTTGGTCAATAAATAAATAAACTGATGATAATTTGTCATACAATTCCTTTTTGTATTAAATGTATGTAATCGCCATATTGTGCGCAATTCGCTTGGGAAAAAATTATATCAAAACTTGCAACAGATTGCAACTGACTTATGGAAAATATAACGTAGAACGTTTATTTAATATGGTCATTTAACATTTATTTATTAATCAGCCAAATTGTGCAACTGAAAGTAATGCCAATCACAGCATACTATACCCCTTACGAAGCTTGAGTAACACTTTTGTTCTGTATTGAGTAACGTTTTATTCCTGTCGTGGAAATTGATTTAATGAACGTGCGTAAGGGTAAACGATGAGGAAGAGGGTCTGTGTTCGATTCCTGCCAGGCACGTTTTCATTTATGAATTTTATTTTCCTTTTTTTTATTTTATTTTTATTCTTTAATCATTTTTAATCGTACAATTGAATGGAAACACATGCGTAGATATCGTATATGAATACGCAAAATTATTTTCATTTCGAGATTGTCCTCAATCATAACCAATATTATTTTTAACAAAAACCCATATATTCTTATATTAGGAAACCATTAGTACACTTTATATGCATTCCTAATCAAAATGTTTGATTAAAAATTAATTCATAGTCGTGGTAGTGGTCCGAAACTTGAAATGTGTACAAATAATTTGTTAAACAATAGTGATTAAGTTTCAATTTTCTTTATGACAGCTGCTAAATAGAGAAGTGGATAGCGTGCGGTCCTGGAGAATCAAAGGTTACGAGTTCGATCCCAGCTACAGGCGTTTGTAAAGATGCGAAATGTGTAAAATAAATTGTAATTTCCGATAAAAGATTAACTCAGTAGCAGCAATATACAAAAAAAAGGAGTTTAATGCGCCAATTAACCAAAATAACTAAAGGAAACAATCACCAATTTTTTTTTTCAGTGGCATCGCTTCTTGAATAGCCACTGAGTAATTCTCTTGAGAAAATATTTACTCAAGCACTTTATTCAAGTAACATTTTGACAGTATTTGAATAAGCCTTGAATAACAACTTATGTACCACTTTATTCAAACACTTATATAAAACATGTATAAAGCATTATATATGCCTTCTTGAATAAAGAATATTTTTTCATACGCCTTTTCTCCTTGAGTAGAGCTTGTATAAAACTTTTATCATGCATAGTTCAAGAATTTTAAATTTCCCCTTCCATTTTAAATTCCTCTTTTAAAGCTTTACTCAATGATTACCTAGGTTAAACTGTTACCTGGGAATAATGGTTCAAGACCATTAGTGAATGTGGAAGCTAGTGTACCTGAAGAAGTTTGGAAATAAATTTAATTCATGATATGGTTGTTACAACAACATTTTATCTGCTGCCTTTTGTGTTTACTTTACGTGAACATTATAATTGTTAAATCATAATGTAGATTCAGCTTAATCAACGCATTCAAAGTAACTCATAATATTGGATACAACATCTCGTATCATCATATTCATCTCCTGGAAAATTCAACGCCACTAGCAGCCAGCCTCTATATTAAAATTTTTCCCTCACTCAACGCAGTAACATCTAAAACTGGTGACCCCGACGTGATGAACAATTATGGAGTTATGGTAACACGAGTGGAGATATAGGTCTGACAGAGCTGAGTTGCCTGAGACCAATATTTGTGGAGATGTGTACCATAGGTTAAAAGGTTCGTTTACAATACTCGAGCATTCAAAAAACTCTTCCCTTCTCCTCTTTCCAACTCTTGCCTGCTACTTTTATCGTCCCATCTTCGATGGCACTAGGGGGGGAGTGTTGTGGCGAACATTTAAATTAAACACTTTTTTCAATTTTTAGTAGCCGATGTTTTTATCGTTAAAAATTATTAAAAAAACAAAATAGTTTTTAGACTTCTAATTTTTCGTTTATGAAAAAGGTTTTTAGTTTTTGTTCTGAAAAATGAAAGTTTCCTAAATATATTTTTATATCTATATATTATTATTTTCTTTGGATAACAATAATAAGAATTGTTTAAAAACCACAACGTTTTTGGTAGTGTAAAATTTAAATATTCTATGCAGTTTCTAAAACAAGACGCTCTCTGTGAAATATTATATAAGGAGTTATAAAAATTACAATTAAAATTTTGTTATTTCAAAACAACTCAAAGTAATTGTTTTAATAATACCAAAACGCATAAAAATAGTGAATGGATTTACATTGGTGGCTTATTGTATGATCTGATTAAAAGGAACGGGAAAATAAAAGAAAGCTATTTCATTTGTTACGAAGATCAACGTTCAACTGGTTTTTAAATTTAAATTGTATTAAAGTTACAGCAGGAGCAGCAATGAATATACATAGTCAACTTAACTACAGCGTCGACATGCAAGCCTCCAGCCGCTAACTACTCTACTCTATACTGCTCTACATCGTTCTGCTCCACTTTACTCTCCACAAGAACAGCTATAAATTGGTGACCATCCGACTGAGAGAACAATTTTGGGATTTAGACAACACAATTTTGGGATTAAGAATTCAAGTATTTTTTGTTTTAAATTAATGCAATTTTTTTTTAAAAGCTATTTATTTAATTTTATTGTTTTTTGTTATTCAATTTTAAAATTTTTTTAGAAATTATGTACATATTTGGGGAATTTTCAGTTTGTTTAGCGCTGTTGTTGTTTGCAGCATCCGTTTTGAAAATCACACAGTAATAGTTTTGTTTGTCTCAAGTATTTTAAAACGCGGAACAAATATTTTTATTTTTATAAATACATGTGTTTTGACGTTGCTGTTTAGCGGACTGTATATTTAAAGTTCGTTTTGGATGAAGTAAAAAGTTAAATTTATTGTTTAGTTTTAATGATAACAAATATGGAAAAATGTTTCAAAAGAAAAAAGTGCGTCTGTACACAGTGATCGGTAATCAACTAACTGAATCAATTATACAAGAAAATTCTTGACTTGAGATAAAAGTAAAAAATACATATGTGTGGGAATGAGGCCCCGCAAAATTCCAAATTATCTTTTATTGCAAAAAATATATAAATGGTTACGCGACACAACAATTATACTTATTTAGGGCGTTTCATTATAAACATATAAAATTTAGTTAAATCCAAACAACATGTACATATTTAATATTTTTTTCGTTTTACAGTGCCAAACATTTTCTCCTAGCGTCACGTTCTTCTTTTTTCTCCAAATTCTTATTTTTCGGCTTTCAGGCAACGTCAACTCTTGCTAGTGCGACTATTTTTTTGAATTTGTCGTTTTGTTTAATAATCGATATCATGGGCCGAAGCTTCACAACTCTTTCCTTCGTAAGACCCACTTCGTTCTCCGTTACTCATGGGCTGAAGTTTAAGATTTCCTTCCTTCGTAAGACCCATTACACTCTCCTTAAATTTTTGGGCCGAAGCTTCACAACTCTTTCCTTCGTAAGACCCACTTCATTCTCCGTTACTCATGGGCCGAAGTTTAAGATCTCCTTCCTTCGTAAGACCCATTACACTCTTCTTTACTCATGGGCCGAAGCTTCAGAACTCTTTCATGGGCCTAATTAATCACATTCTTTCTTCGTAAGACCCGCTCCAATCTCCTTAACTTATGGGCCGAAACAAATTTTTCAAATTTTCTGATTTTTTAATTTCTATCCTTAACGTTACCCATATGTTACCATAACATGAACATCTCCTAACGTTAACCATCTATCTGTTGACAAAACAGATATGGTCCTTATGGATATAAACATCAGATTTCATATAATTAAGCAAAAACTCCAAATATCTGATCTTAAAGGAATATCCCCAACGTTACCCATATGTTTTTACAACATGAACATCTTCTGACGTTAACCATTTATCTGTTGACGAACAGGTATGGTTCTTATGGATATTTAAAATGACATTTCGTCGTTAATCAGATATTTCTTCTTAAAGCGGTCTTTTTCTATGGTACACGTCTCCAAGGTAAACATTGGTCTCAGTCAACTTTGTTCTGTCAGACTTTACCAAACTTGTGTTACCATATTCACTCCTTTGCTTACGCTAAATTTCTGCTTATTCTTGCTTTTTACAGCTACTTTTCGACAATTGAATCAATAATCACGTTTATACATGCTAGTATTGTCTCAGTAAACTTTGATCTGTCAGACATTCAGCATCACCGACGTTACTTTTCTGCTTCTCGTATTTTAAACGAACCTTTTAACCTATGGTACACATCTCCGCAAATATTGGTCTCAGGCAACTCAGCTCTGTCAGACCTATATCTCCACTCGTGTTACCATAGCTCCATAATTGTTCGTTTCTTTTTTTTTTTGCAGAACTCCAATTCGTAAGACCCATAGTTTTTTTCCTCCACCAAATGGTATCGATTCCTAACAACATATCTAAACTTTTTCTTATTCGCTACAATTACTTAAGCAAAACTCTTTCTTTCTTACCTTTTCAACTCTGCTTAATTTCTTTATTTATATCGTTCTAGGAGGGGAGTGTTGTGGCAAGCATTAAAATTAATAATTTAAAAAAATTAGCAGGCGATGATTTCCTTAATATTTATTAAATAAACAAAAAATATTTTTTATTCTTCAGATTTTGTTTTTTCCAAATAGTTTCGAGTTCTTAATTTTCGTGTTAAATTAAAAATGTAATTCTCTATGTAAATTATATTTCATCGCCTCGCCATCAATTTGATTAATACAATAAGACAAATTTCATGTAACTTGTATAATCTATTTATAAATACAATTAAACTCTAAAATGTTATTGTGTTTTGAGAGAATTTAATTTATATTTGTGCTACTTAATAATGGTTCAAGACCATTAGTGAATGTGGAAGCTAGTGTACCTGAAGAAGTTTGGAAATAAATTTAATTCATGATATGGTTGTTACAACAACATTTTATCTGCTGCCTTTTGTGTTTACTTTACGTGAACATTATAATTGTTAAATCATAATGAATATTCAGCTTAATCAACGCATTCAAAGTAACTCATAATATTGGATACAACATCTCGTATCATCATATTCATCTCCTGGAAAAATTCAACGCCACTAGCAGCCAGCCTCTATATTAAAATCTACCTCCACTCAACGCAGTAACATCTAAACACTCACATCGATACTTACTACTTCCATCACGCGGTAAGAATTAATTGAAAGTGTATATTTTTAAATAAATTTAAAAAAATCGATTTTAAATTTTTTAAACTTAAAACTAATGGAGAAAGCTACCCTTAAAATTTTTAACAAATATTGTTGTCATTTGAAAATCGTGAATATTTCTAGCGCATTGATATATTTTAAAAAAAACCTACTACGAATAAAAATATATACGTATTCGAGGATTATTCGGCATATACGTGTTCGAGGATTTTCTTTTTTGGAAAATAATGCGGTTCCAAATATCGAGAATTTCGTGATTTTTGGCTAGTCGAGTTATTTTTAAATATTCATAAATTCGGTTCTATTAAAGATAGAAACTTCTAGTTTGTTGTATTTTAAAGTTTAAAGATGCTTGTTTACAAAAAAAATTAAATTAATAAAAGTTATTAACAAATTCCAATTGTAAAAGCTATTGTTGCTGTAACAAATAAAATGTTCAAATCAATTTTTAGTTATCATCTAACAAAAATAAAGAGTGTTTAGTATGACCATTGTATTTTACGTTCAATTTTCAATAAACATATTTAATTAATGGAGGAATGAGTTTTACTGTTAGAAATAATAGTAGATTCTTGTATGAGCTTAGAATGAAGGCAATTCTTCACGAGGATGAAGTTTCCCGAAACTAGCGTAGCGAGTGGAGGGAATCATCCGAGTGAAGAATTGCCATCATCCTAAGCGAATACAAGATGCTATTTTATCCACGACTGTAAAATATTTCGTTTGATTTCCAGTTTTCATGCAAAAATTTGTATGGCCATATTGAAATAAATACATCAAAGATAGCGAAAAACAAAACAAGTTTGTTGTTTAATTTGTTAGGGGAATATTTAATAAACTATAGAGCTGTTAAAGAATTTTAATCAAATTCACTAGTTGTGGAATGAATACAATTACAATGGAAGACATACGCATGGAAAGCATATATTCTTTAGTAGTCGTGGATAAACTAATTTATCGAGCGCGGAACAAAAAATTTAATAAATTTTTGTCATCCGGCGCTGAAAAAATTAACTTTTTTGTAACAGTAAAACTCATTTCTCCATTAACTATATAAAACTAGAAATTCAAAGGGTAAAATGCTTAGTCGAATAAATCCCACCATAAATATAAACGAGGACCTAGAAAATTTGCAGATTGGGATGACAAAAATTTGGTAAATTTTAATTCCACCAAGACACAGCCATCGATTATTTTCAGATTAAAAAACCAGTTCCCCAACGATGTTTCAAAATTATAGTTTGTGTGGCGAACAATTAGACGGATGACAAAAGTGCGTCAAAAAAGAACTTTGCCCGAATCAATAGTCTATTCAATCTAAAAAGGTTTAAAAAAGCGTTAATCAACAACTTAACACGCTTGTTGTTGTGGGACTTAGGTCATAAAAGGCTAAAATGTGTTGTTTTGACGCGTATTGTAATTCCTATACAACACTTTTTATTAAAAAAAAAATTCGTTGAATCCCTTAAAACTTTTTCTTTGTGCGCCCGTCAGGATCAAAGTCTATAAACTTACCTGTCTGCCAACTTTTCGATTACTTCAAGCAGGTCTACAACTCTCTCGGCAGTAGGTAGTAGGCATAAAAGATTACGAATAGGAATGGAATAGTGGAATGGTGTCGAATAGGAACAGTGGAATGTTGTCGTGGAATAGCTACTGCAAAAGGATCTCTATGACGAAGTTATGGTAATATGAGGCACTATAATATAGGAGCGCCATTTGAGAAAATTGCAATAAATGTAGCTGGACCATTTTCGGCTACTGAAAGCATCAACAAATATGTGCTAATCCACGGAAAAAATTTTTTCTTCTATTAAAATTATTTGCATTGAATCAAGAATTTTTAATGTACAAATACTCGCCCGTGTTTTCTTAGCTACCAATTCAAGTTTACGTATTTAAAATCAGTGTGTAAAACATTATCTTGTTTGAAAACTTTTTGTCTTGATTTTAAATAATTTTGATTTCATTCAAAATCTAAACAAATATCACTATTTTGATTTAAAGCATATAAGTTTTGAATTGTAATTTGTCCAATTTCGGTTCAAACAATTAAAAGTTTGATTCAAAATCCGTATAACTTTTGATTTAAAATTTCAATATTTTGAAAATAAATTATACCTGTTTTGTTTGGATTTTAAATCGGTTTGTTTTAAATTAAAATAATAAAATTTTATTTCAAACTAGAAGCTGTTTTGATTTTATTGGGGTATGGGCTGGGCATATAAATTGAATTGAAAGCCTTTAATTTCAAATATAGCATATTTTGAATTATTCATTACTTTATAACAACAATCAATACAAAGCACAATGTTCGATAAGTCTTTAACAGGCTTCGTAAATAAATCTTGAGCATGAATTGAACTTCCAAAATTTGTTGACACTTGTTAGTTTTTTCGCAGTTTAGTTAGTTTTTTTGAATAAACCACGAATCAAAGGATCTATTGAAAGAGGAAATATAAATTTAAAACTTTTTTTATAATATTATAAAATTAAATGCTGACCTTGAAAAACTGTGAAAAACGATGAATGAAATTGTCCGTCCATGGTTCCGTGAAGCAATTTGTTTTGTCAAGTAAAATTGTGTTGAAATCAATCTTTCTATCTGTAAAATCTTGACCACATCCTTTAAGTTCACATTTTAACGATTTAGAATTTCCAGACCTCATTTGATGTATATTTCGCAAATACTTGGTCAACTTTTCAACGCAGTCACATTGCACACAACACTAAAAAATTTTCATTTAATAGTACATTATGATGCTAAGACGTAAGGCTAAAGATTTTGAACGTATGTGGAGTTTGCAAATCAAGGCGCTAGCCGATGGAATCTTGGAAAAATATAACACTTTAGCATATTTTAATTAATAAATAATAATAAAAAATAAACGCCTTATTCTTGTTAAATTGAGTTTTATTTCACTAAATACGTATTTCGAAAGCTATGCTTTCATCGACAGTAGTATCTAAAAACTGTTTTTAGATACTACTGTCGATGAGAGCATAGTTTTCGAAATACGTATTTAGTGAAATAAAACTCAATTTAACAAGAATAAGGCGTTTATTTTTTATTATTATATTTAAATATCTTGATACAGTTTAGAATTTTCAAAATAACATGATAAATAATACATGATAGATAATACATGATAAATTGCATAAATAATACCGTATATATAGTAAAATGTCAAAAAAATGCAAAAATTAATGTTTTTTTTTCATGCCCAAAAATGGGCATTTAAATTAAGGCAACATAATTTTAATTATACTTAGGTTAAAGTAAATAAAAAAAGTACAGATTAAAATAAAAAATTTAATTGTGGGTGACTTCTCATAAAATGGCGCCATTTTCCAAATTTAACAAAAAATGCCAATTGTGGACGAAAAAATTAAAATTTTTTTATAAAAATTATATCCCATATTAAGACTATTAAAATACATGTGTCCTGAAATTTTCATGAAAATTCGACGATTTTTCCGCCCCTTATCATAAATTTAGTAAAAAAAAAAAGTCACGCAATTCGATTTTTTGAGGTTAGGTTACACTTTTAAAGTGTCTGACCCCCCTAGATGGATTCGAAATTTTGACATTTTTGAGGCCCTTCCGGACCTCCAAATTTGCTAAATAATTACATGCCCACTTGCTTTTATGTCTCTAACAGAAAACAAAAAAACTTCGACTCTGCTCTTACATCAAATATTTCACTTTTTTTTACTAATATGACTCCACTAGTTATAATTTTCCGGCAACGTATTGATGTTTCGTGTTTGTTATGCAATAAATTTCTAAACAGAGATAAAATACTTGTACTTTTACAAAAAGTTTTTTGTTTGATATACATTGCTGCCGATAATAAAAACTATGTGCTCATAAAAGTTTTATGCCGAAAACTATATCAAAATCCGTAACCAAAACCCAAGTCTTGATATCTCAGAGCTGTGAGATTTGCTTGATGTATTTCCTATATAAACAAATAAAGCAAAGTTTCTTATCCACTTCCAATCCTCGTCGCTCAGAGATGTTCATCAGTAAAAGTTCGCCATATTTGTTGAATAAGTGGCATTTATTACATTTTGGACTTGATTATAAAAGCGTTTGGCTATGATGTATTGCAATCTTCATTGCAGAGAATTTGTTTAGTTTCTTCGGAGTATCAAATCACATCGTTTAATGAAAATATCTATGATAGGAAAATCTATTATTGAAATATAGCGCAAACATGTTTTTTATGTTGATTTCATATAAAATCTACCTATTCTACCAAATCTACCCGCAATGGGCGTCATCTCGGAATTTTGACAAAATTTTGTTGCCGAATATGATATATGATATATATGATAAGCGGAGACGAAATATCGAAAAAAAATGTATATATAATAGGTTTTTTTAAATATAAACCTCTGCATTTAGAGGTTTTTGACTTGTCGGCTTTAACAAAAAAGTTTATTAATCAATCCCCAAAAACAATTTGCAAAAATCTTATAAGAATCAATGAAATAAATACAAAGATTTGAATAGCAGAAATTAATTTTTACTTCACCACAATTTTAAATTTTAATGCAATCTATCGAGAAAAACAAAATCTTACTATTGTGTTCCTATAGTTATACTAAATAAAAGAATAACTATCGTTATACAACTTTTATATCTCATAATAAGTTGATCGTTTATTTAATATGATCTTTTCACAATAAGATTCTCTTGAACACTGATTACCAAATTAGCTTAACAATAATATTTATAATAACAGATTATGTACAAGTATTATGATAATTACATTTACATGAAATTAATAACATAACAAGTATTTCAATTGGGATCAATTGCAACAAAAGAAAGTACATAACATCTCCCTTATTAAGATTAAAGATTAACATTACAAAAAAACTTAACTTAAATAAATTACAAATAAATTACGTATACAGTATTAATAATTATATCAAATTATAATTTAACAGAAAGTTATGCATAAATACTTTACTACGGTTTATACCAATCTGGTGGTTTTCTTAACCTATCTGATTTTCTCAGAATAACAGAGTATTCACAATTATTTTCTTCCTCTGATTCATTATTATTATAGTAATCATTAACAATATCATTAGAATTATGATGCTTTAAAATGGTTTTCCTTAATTGGTTAACATGGGCTAATTTTCCATAGCTATATACTTTAATTCGATAAATATGATTACTTATTTTTTTTAAAATTTTAGCTTTAATCCATTTAACATAACCATGATCATTTACTTTATACAAAACGTTTTCATATGGTAAAAAGGTAACTAAAGGAACTATTTTTCTATTCATTAGCTCTGTAGATTTTTTATCACAATGAAAATCAAATTTAACATTTCTTTTTTTATAATTTTCTACTTCAGACAATTTTTCCTTTATTCGAATTTGCTCTAAATTAAACTTAGGTTTATATCTTAACATTCTTTCAGAAGGTATAATATTTTTATCTGTACACGGTAAATTACGATAATTACTCAAAAACTTTTCTATATTTTTAGATAAATTGAAACTACTATACTGACTATCTAACATGAATTTTTTTAATACATTTTTTGTAGTTTGTACTGCACGTTCTACACTTCCGTTACTGGCAGAATGATACGGAGGACTATGTGTCAATTTGATATCTTTGTCAGAACAAAAAACCATAAAATATTTGCTATTATATGGAGGACCATTATCACACACTATTTCAGTTGGATAGCCAAAAAGTCTAAAAATTGATTCAAGTTCTTCACATAGTGAAGTCGCACTGCTATTATTCATCAGTTTTATTTCCAACCATCTGGTATAAATATCAATTAGTATAAGGAACTGTTTCCCTCCGAAATAAAAGAAATCTAAATGAATGCGCTCAAAAGGGAAAGTTGTTTCAGGCCAAGACCCGTAGGATTTGTTGGGTTTATTATTTTGTGTTACCTGACAACTTTCACAAGATTTTGCATATGACTCAATATCTTTATCAATATTTTCCCAAAATACATACTTACGAGCAACGACTTTCATTTTAACAATTCCACTATGATTACTATGTAATAACTTCAATACATGAATCTGAAGTGACTTCGGAATTATAACGCGTACCCCGTACAAAATACAACCTAACTCAGTACTCAATGAATGATTTTTTAAATAATAGTTTTTGAAATTTGGAGGTATATAACTATCATTCCAACCCTTTATTATGTAATTGAAAAGTTGATTTAAAAATGGATCTTTTAGGGTTTCTTCACTGATTACACCTAAATTTAATTTTAATTCTCCTTCTGATAAATTTTTGATTTCAAAAAGGCTTGCTTCCTGCTTATCTTCCATTGACATCTCAGAATCTATAGGAAGTCTTGATAAACAGTCTGCGTGACCAATTAGTTTACCTTTTCTATATTTTAATACATAATCAAACATGGATAATCGATAAATATATCTTTGTAAACGATTTGCCACTACTTCAGGCTGTCCGTTCTTACAATTTAAAATCCCCTCTAATGGCTTGTGATCGCTGTATATTGTAACATGATGTCCAAAAACGTACTTATAAAATTTTTCCATAGAAAAAACAACAGCAAATGCTTCACGGTGTAAAATTGGGTAGTTCTTTTCTGCATTAGTAAGTGTACGAGAAACAAAGAAAACAGGTTTTTCCGTATTACCAATTATGTGACACAGAATGCCTGATAGACCGTCGTCGCTTGCATCACAAACGACAACAAGTGGTTTCTTTGGGTCGTAATGTTCCAAAACTTTTTTTTCTACAACATCTAATTTACAACATTTGAAAACTTTGGAACATGTTTCATTCCAATGAAATACACTATCCTTCTTTAAAAGATTATAAAAAACTCGTAATTTTTGATTTAGATTAGGCAAAAATTTTGAATAATAATTTAAAAGACCGATAAATGACTTCAATTGAGTTACGTTTTTAGGTTCTGGAGCAGCTAAAATTGCTTCAACTTTCTTTTTGCTAGGACTAATACCACTAGCAGAAATTTCGTGACCTAAATAAGTAACTGACTCTTTGAAAAACTGACATTTTTCAAAATTTACTTTAACATTGGATTCTTTTAGTCTTTCGAAAACTATTCTCATCCTTTCTCTCAGTTCTTCTAATGTTTTGGCTCCTACTAATATGTCATCTATATAACAATATGCAAAGTTTAACCCAGCTAAAATTCTATCGATAACCGATTGAAAAATTGAAGCAGCTGGCTTAATGCCAAAAGGTAATCTTTTATAAACAAATAACCCTAAATGCGTATTGATTGTTAGAAGCTCACGAGAACTTTCAGATACTTCTAATTGTTGGTAAGCGCCTTTGAGATCCAACAAACAAAAATATTTCGAGCCAACTAGTTTTGCTAAAACCTCATCGATTATCGGTAATGGGTAGTGATCCGTCTTAATGAATTTGTTTATGGTGACTGAACAATCAACACAAATACGAATTTCACCACTCGGTTTTGGTACCACTACAATAGGTGATGCCCAGTTTGATTTTGTTACTGGCATTAAAATTCCTTCTTCAACCAATCTTTTAAGTTCATCGGCTACTTTGTCCCGAATACTAAAAGGAACTGTGTAAGCCCTGAAAAATATTGGTTTTGCATCATCGATCAACTGAATATCTACAACTACGTTTTTAATTGGACTCTTTAAATTATTATCAAATAAAATTTTAAAATTATTTTTTATTTCTGACAAAAAATTTTCTTTTAAATCCAAAAAGTTGCAATTATTTACTCGAAAAATATTTCTCCAACCTGGAAACAACTCATCTAACCAAACACGCCCTAATAGAGGAACAAAACTTTTATTTGAATCAATAACTACCATATATAACTGAAATATTTTGTGACAATGTCTAACCTTAACCAAAATTTTACCGACAACTTTAATAAGATCGCCTGTTATTACAGATAATGGTAATTTACTGACCTTTTCCAAATTTAAATGTCGAAAATGTTTATTATAGTCATCCATGCTGCATATTGACACACAGGACCCCGTATCGCACTCCATCCTGATATTCGAATTCTCAATCGGAAGAACGACTGATTCAATTTGTTTTGAATTTAATTTCCCCTCTGAAAGATTGTTAGATGTAAATTCTTCTTCATAACGATCATCATCTACGCAATGAATATTGTTCAAATCGATCCCAGATTCAGAGATGTTTAAATTTCCAAAACTCAGGTTATTTATTTCATCATTGTCATCAATATTGCTTACTGATGAATGAGTTTTTTCTTGCGATAAATTATCATTTCTGAATCTGGAATTTGAAAATCTATGATTAGAATTATTGTTATAATTATTATCTCTATATCTAGAATACTTATCTCTATTATTTGATGAACGCCAAGAAGATGATGATGGTGATGGACAAAATTTTGCTACATGACCTTGACCACCACAACGATAACATGTAACGTTTTTGTGAAATTTTCTACTAAAACGTCGATTTTTTGATCGACTTCTTGATCTTCCTCTCCATGTGTATGATTGTTGACCATTTGATGAGCTTCTACCACGATAACTTGATTCTCTAGAACTGACTGCATTATGATTTGAAAATGTCCTTGCCCTTGAATTATGATGTACAGCCGCAATACCAGTTGATGAATGATTATTTTCCATAAAATGTACATCATGTTCCACTAACTCCATTGTAACAGCTTTTTGAACCACTACTTCATAGGTAGACGAACTATAATTATTAAGTAGTTCTGTTTTTATGTTGGTATTATTTATTCCAAATATGAATTGATCTCGCAAAGCCTTATCTTTATAATTTTCGAAACAACAGTTTTCAGCAATAACTTGTAATTCAAGTGCAAAATCACTTACGGTTTCTCCACGATGTTGTTTTCGGCTATTGAAAATATAATTTGCAGTTGCAGTTTTAGGTTTTGGATCAAACAACGCCTTGCATTTTTTTATGATGGCTTCATACGTATACTCTTTTGGCATTTTTGGCTTACAAACTTTTATAATTTTGTTTCTTGCGGATGCACGTATTAAATTAGTTAGTAGCAAAATTTTTAATTTCTCTTCTGTTACCTGGTTTAACTCGAAATATCCTTCTAAACCCACTAAATAATCTTCAAAACTTTCTCCAATTATGTATGGTTCCATAACTCCAATTAGCTGTTTACTTTCGACTGGTGCCATCGTTAAAACCTTTTTATTATCTGCACTTTGTTTGGTGAATGCGTCTTTTAAATTTTTTTGATCGCTCATAAACTATCAATTTCTTTTATACAAATGACCTCAAATTTAATTTTGTGCTATCACAACGTTAATCTGCTATCACAACGTTATTGTAAAAAAAAACCAGAAATAATATTCGACTGCCGTTAGCTATGTATAACAATGTATGTAATGAATCTCACATTAACTTTACTTTTTGTAATTTTATTTAACTTCTCTTTTTTTAACTTAAACTTTATTAAACTTTGATTATCACAATAACTTTAGTTTTTTAAATCTTCGTCGCCATTATTGTGTTCCTATAGTTATACTAAATAAAAGAATAACTATCGTTATACAACTTTTATATCTCATAATAAGTTGATCGTTTATTTAATATGATCTTTTCACAATAAGATCCTCTTGAACACTGATTAGAACAATAATATTTATAATAACAGATTATGTACAAGTATTATGATAATTACATTTACATGAAATTAATAACATAACAAGTATTTCAATTGGGATCAATTGCAACAAAAGAAAGTACATAACACTTACATACCCCAAATTTTGTTTTTTCTTTTGTTTTGGACCATTTTCTATCTAAATAGCCAACAAAAATTTTAGTGTACGTCTGTGTGTTTGACATTCCTGCATAGGATCTTGATGAAACTTTGGCAAGTGATCCAGGTTCACTTGAAAATGGAAAATCTAGATTCATTTCAAATTTGGACAAAATGGCGGGGGTCTCCCGAACACCTCTAAGTTTAAATCTAAATTAAAGTATATAAGGTTTTAGTACTGTTTCCAATATTTCTGCATACCAACTTCCGGTTTGTCCCTTCCGGTTAAAAAGGTTTCTTTGCAGGTGATTATCCCAACTATAGCCTACAATTACCAATCGATTTTCACGAAACGTTGGAAAAAGCTTTCAAGTAACATAAAAAAGATTTTATCAGCTTTTGCAAAACATTGGATAAAGGGTTGAGGGGTCCACCATACAACAGGTGGTTTTTTCCACAATGTTTCTTATGTTTGTTGGGAGCATACAACATTCGTTCGTGAATGAATTTTGATGACACTCTGGAAGAAGATGCAAATATGTATGGCAAGGAACTGATTGGTTTTTGAGCGATGGTGAACAAAGTGGGGGAGAGGGGGGGTCCCCGAGCATCTGTTTTTTGAAAGCTCAATAACATCTGTACCTAATAATTGAATTGGATGAAACTTGGTACATAAGCATTTGGTTCACAACAGTTCTGCATCCCAACTTCCGGTTTTTCGCTTCCAAATTTTTGAAGTTTTTTCAGTGTCTTTACGCACACTAAAGTCTACAATAATGAAGTGATTCCCATCTTTTGGGACACATTGATCAAAGTGGTGGAGGGCTACCATACAACTGCTGACTTTTCACACTTTGTTTTTAAAGTTTGTTGGGAGCATACAGACTTCATTCGATAATCAATTTTAATGACACAATGAAAAAAAATGGAGACTCAAATGACAAAGAACTGATTAGTTTTTGGACACTATTGGGATAAGTGGTGGGGGCCTCCCAAAAAAATGTTTATTGTGTCACCTTTTTTTCAATGTTTGTTGGGAGCATACAACATTCGTTCGCAAATGAATTTTGATGATACTTTGGAAAAAGATGCAAATTTGTATGGTAACAATTCTGCTTCCCAACTTCCGGTTTATCACTTCTGGTTAATTTTTTTTTTACTTTTTCAAGTACAACAGAATTTATGTTTGTGGGGATACTACTGATTTCTATAATATTTATATAATTAAACCTACGCGAAATCTATAACATTGGTTAGCCTTCAATTAAAGTATTTGATGGATATTAGCTCACTATATATCCAGAAAACTATGTTTTCAGAGCTGTGGTGAAGTCAGCCTATGCATCAGCGACGCAATATTTTTTCTTAGAAATAAACAATAATGATATTTCGCAGTAATTGTATGACTTATGATATGAAGTAGGCTTGCAGTGTGTTTTTTCATATAGTGTCATACATTGTCACTTATATGTTCTGTGGTAGATTTGATATTTGTTTTTTCGTTCGTAATAACGTTGCAAAGATCTAGTTTTGCTTATATATATATATATATATATATATATATATATATATATATATATATATATATATATATATATATATATATATATATATATATATATATATATATATATATATATATATATATATAAATATATATATATGTATATATATATATATATATATATATATATATATATATATATATATATATATATATATATATATATATATATATATATATATCTTTATATATATATATATATATATATATATATATATATATATATATATATATATATATATATATATATATATATATATATATATATATATATATATATATATCTATACACATATATTATTTTAAATATTTTATTTTACTTGTTATAAGTTTC
This sequence comes from Diogma glabrata, assembly GCA_963693315.1. NCBI lineage: Eukaryota > Metazoa > Arthropoda > Insecta > Diptera > Cylindrotomidae > Diogma > Diogma glabrata. The sequence continues at coordinate 91,170,617 of OY856186.1, forward strand.
GCAATAAAACAAGTAAAATAAAATATTAAAAATAATATTAAAATGTTTCGCCAAGTGCCTACAGCGTCTTCAATTATGTATATACACATATATATATATATATATATATATATATATATATATATATATATATATATATATATATATATATATATATATATATATATATATATATATATATATATATATATATATACTAGCAGGCCCGGCGTGCTTCGCTACGCTTATAAATAAAGTTTTTGCGTAGACATTTTGTTGACGTAGAAGCAATGATTTCAAAAGTGGTAGTGAGAAATGATAGCATAATTTTCAATTTTTATTTTTAAAAATATGAATGAAAACCAGCTGATCAGTTCGGATATATGAAAAATTAGCAATCAAATAAGTTTTGAAGTAAGCAATAAAAAAATGTATAAATATATAAAAAAGCCGAACAGTCGATTCTTTAATTTTTTATTTTTTTTTAATACTTATTCTGCTACTCGGGACGCCGGGTCAGCTTGTAAGATAAAAAAAAGAAAAAAGAAAGTTAATAAGTCAACGATGTCAAAAAATAATGTCAAATGCCATTATGTCAAAAAATAAAAATTAAAAAACACCTAAAATTTTTTTAATAGTCACTAAAAAATCACAATGAAAATTACAATTTCAGATTTCTTATTATGATACCTACTTATTATATTTCATTTTATTTTTGCTTATTCTAAATTAATTTTCATTTGTATTGAAGTACTTTATGGTACACGATATTTTTTGTTTGATTACCTGGCGCGTAAACAAACAGAGTAGATGGTTTTCCAACACGGGAACAGGCAACATACAATTGACCATGCGAGAAACATGGGTTTTCTAGATTAATACCACAAACACTTAATGACTGCCCCTGGGATTTGTTTAAAGTCATTGTTCCTTTCAATATGATTGCTTCTATTACGTTATTCAGTAATTTTTTTATTGCTAATCGTGTGCCGTTACAAAGTCGCGGTTGGTTAATATTTCGCAACATTATAACTGCAGATCCAACCTCTAATTGAAGATTGTGAGGTGGCAATCCTGGCAAATCTAGTGAGTTTAAAAATTCCGGTGGATAGTTCACGACATCATCTTCATTAGTTGCCATATCAACTGATTTATATGTCCTCATTTCGCCAGGAATGTCATCTTGAATTTTGAAATTTAATTCATTTATATCAGTGTTTTTGGCAGCCAGTATAGCTCGTTTGCTCAACCAATAATGGAATAAGTAATTTTGAGCAACATTTGGAAACTCTTTTTGAATGAGTTCAGCTTTTGATTGCGTTAACTGACAAAAACTCTCAGGAAAGGTGATGCAGCCAGTCAGCACGTCTATAGGAAAATGGCCATTACCAATATCAATGAGTTGTTTAGAGAATACGTCTCCAGATTGATCATTTTGCAACATGACACGCATATTCTTGCTTAAATGTAATACCTTGACATGTTTCCACAAATTGGAGGACTTTAAACATGCATTCAGTTCATTAGCATGCGTTGAACGTGGAACCACTTGCAATGTTTGCCAATAATCTCCTGATAATAAAATCATTGCGCCACCGAATTGGTTTTGGTTGTTCCGTAGATCTTTTAAGGTTCTATCTAAAGCCTTTAAAGATTTTTTATGCGCCTTTGTGCATTCATCCTACACTATTAGTTTACATTGCTGCAAAACCTTTGCCATTACAGAATTCTTGGAAATGTTGCAGGTTGAAGTTTCGTTTCTTTGCATATTCAATGGCAATTTTAGAGCTGAATGGGCTGTTCGACCGCCTTCAAGCAAATTTGCTTCAATGTCTGACGAAGCAAGAGTAAGAGCAGTATCAGCTTTTGAGCGAATTGTTGCCAATATTAAAGTAATCAAAAAAGTTTTCCTGTACTACCAGGAGCGTCCAAGAAATAAATCCCTCCAGTTCCATCATTTATTACTTTTATAAGAGCATCAAATACATACTTTTGTTCTTCGTTCAATAGTGGAAGATTTATTTGAATCGATTCTTTCAAAGTATGGAGATCATACGATTTTTCACGTTGTAACTCTTGATGAAAAGCATCGTGCATTGGGCGATTGGACGCGGCCATCCCCAATTGAAATAATAGCTTGTTTGACATCATCAAGCACATATCCTCAATGGAAATCAATGCCTCATTGTAAATTTCTTTACTTATTTGTAAATTCGAATTCCCTGTTCTATTGCGTATATTAAATTTTACCATAGACAATTTGATTTGTTTTTGAGTAATGCTACCATCGTATATATATTGACAAATATTGACATTAATATTTATACGATACCAACGTCACTCAATCGTTTTGAAGAATATTCTAAAAAATGAATTAGCGAAATCGGTTCAGCTGCTCTCGAGATTTGCGCTTGGCAACACATTCAGCGAATCATTTTTATATTATTGAGTATAACTGAGTCACAAACACACAACATTTTTTTAATTTTATAGAAATTTGTGGCTTATAGATTTAGTAATATTATAGATGCACAGCAAAGAGACGTTTACATGTCAAGTGACATTTTACCACAGACAATAGACAATTTGTTTTTGAGTAATGTTACCATCGTATAAATATTGACATTAATATTTGTACGATACTAACGTCACTCAATTGTTTTCCCTTCCCGGAACCTCTCCACTAACATTTAAACTTTATGGTATGGTATTAAAGTTCAAATTGACTTTTAAGTATTATTACGAATCGATTGTATGGGAGTATAGAAAAGTGTTGTTTTTAGACTTTTTCAGGCAATTTTTTAAATTTTTCTCTCCGTAAGAACCATCCTCGTACTTCAAGGAATATTCTAAAAAAAGAATTAGCGAAATCGGTTTGGTTGCTCTCGAGATTTGCGCTTAGCAACACATTCAGCGATTCATTTTTATATTATAGATTTTTCTCTCCGTAAGAACCATCCTCGTACTTCAAGGAATATTCTAAAAAAAGAATTAGCGAAATCGGTTCGGTTGCTCTCAAGAGTTGCGCTTAGCAACACATTCAGCGATTCATTTTTATATTATAGATATGTAGCTACTTTTCTTTTCAAAATTCGTTCGATATCTGTTTGTACATATGTAATTAGTTTGTTTTGTTTAAACTGATCTGATACATCAGATTCTATTTGTACTCAAAACTGTCTGATTCTGAAATTTGCCTATCTCTAGCGGACATCCTGCCTACTTATCAAAATACAGATGATCATGGACCTCATGGACCTGCATTGGAGTTGAGCCCATTTAACCCTCGCATAAATTCATCAGATAGGTCAGTCATGCGATCTACACTCTGAGTTGTAGAATGTCTGATATCGGGTTGCTTCATAAACTGTTTCCTGACATTCCTGCTTGATGATACTTATTGATCCAGGTTCACTGGATTCATTTCAAAATTGGACAAAATGGCAGGGGGTCTCCCGAAAACCTCTAAGTTTAAATCTCTAATTACTTCTAATCCCAGCTTATGATCTTATTGACACTTGGTATTTAAGGGTTTAGTACTGTTTCCAATATTTGCATACCAATTTTCGGTTTGTCACGATTTTTTTTCAGGTGTTTATCCCTAATGTACCGCACAATTACTGATTGATTTTCATGGAACTTTGGTAAAATCTTTTACATAACATGAGAAATATTTTATCAGCTTTTGGGGTACATTGAATATAGGGTTGAGAGTCCACAAACAACGGGTAATTTTTCACTATGTTTTCAATGTTTGTTGGGAGCATACAACATTCATTCGTGAATGAATTTTGATGACACTTTGGTAAAAGATGCAAATAAGTATGGCAAGGAGCTAAATTAGAGGTTTATGCAACTAAAGTGAGAAACATAGACTCTGCATTGCAAATTTACTAAATTTTTTTAAAAAACGCATCAATTATTGTACCAAATTTTGTTATTGAATTAAGTGAACATGAATGCATCAATAAATTTAATTTGTAAGCCTTTGTAATACATTATGTAAAAATGGCTTTTTATTACACATGTTGTAGTTTTACTTCAACTGCTTGTAAAGATTACGCAGTTCATATTTTTTGGTTAATAATCAGTCTAAGGTTTAAAAAGTTTTCCGGGGTCGAATTAATTTACCAGTTTACGAGACTGTCTTAAACTGTCTTTTAATGCTGACTTGTTTTAAACTTGTTTAAATACAATTTTAGTTTAAGGTTAAACTATTTTAATTTTGATTCTTAGTCTCCAAAGCCACACTCCAAAATGTATGTATCATGTGAATAGTTTAGGTAAATCTAAAACAAAATGATAAAAAATTATAACTTATATCTTTTAACACAACTTAAACAAATTAATTTTATTTTTAATACAAGAAAAACTTTTCTTAAATACTAATTGCGTTTTTTACTATTTTTGTAACCATTTCCGTCTATATTACTAACTCCATTTTGCTTTGGAACAATTACTTTGAATAATCCAAATAATACGTTAAAAACATTTATTAAACTATAAACAAAAATTCCTATAATTAAGGCTAAAAATGCGAACACATCCCAAAGTAAATATTGTGCCCAACTTAATTTTTTCGCCCCAGAAATCATATGTGGTGCACCTTTATGACGAACAATGTATTCGAGCCAATACATAGATTCTTCCATTGGATGAACCAAATTATCACGGAACTCGGCAGAGACCCGTTTAGCGTTTTTATAGTAATCTTCATTTGTTATAAGCTCGTTGATGTTATCCAATAAAAGCTCTGGCGTTATACTTAAAAATTTAATCGATTTGGCAACACCTTTTTTTTTAAGTTTTTCTGCATTACGATTTTGATCACCAAATATTGGTATGAATAAAACTGGAATGCCAATATTAATGGCTTCAAGTGTTCCAAACAATCCGCCGTGGGAAATGAATAAAAGAACATTTGGATGAGCCAAAATATCATTCTGTGGCATCCATTTACGTATGAAGACGTTTTTAGGAACCTCTAAACTCATTTCATTTTCCCATTTCCATAAGACTATTTGATTTATTTTACTAAAAGCTGTAAGGAATGTTTGCGCTTTATCTTTTGACATTTTCGAGCTTTGTAAATATGCTCCTAAGCAAAAATAAATCACACCATGTTTAGCGTTATCGATTATTTGTTGTAAATCATCTGGAAGAGGGTTTGGTGGTTTTACATGTGCTCCAGCAATTTCTATCATACCTGGCAATACTGGTTTTGGTTTCGATAATGTACGATGATTGTTCAGTAATCGCAACGAAATTGATTTTTCAAGGTCGTAAACAGTTGGAATCGGTTCTTTGATATGAGGAGCGATAAATTTCTCGAGTTGTTTTTGTTGCACTGGTAAATAATAAAAATACCTCATAATCATGTCGTACATACAAAGTATAACGTTGTATGTTCTTTGAAAAAAATTCATTTCATCTCCCCAATCTAAAATTAGCTGATGCGGAACATGTGACCATGGTGTTAGAAGCCCCATGGCACGATCCATATAATCTGAATGTCCCAATGTTGCTGAAAAAAATGATAAGCGATTAGTTAATTCTAAAAATAGTTTCAATGTGAAAAACTTACAAATAGTGGCAAGTGGTGCATTGTATATATGAGCAAACGCATACCAACTTTCTTGGAAAAATTGTTCACTTATAACTAAATCAAAATGTAAATCCTTTCGTTTAAGGAATTCTTGAATTTTAGGATGTGCTAACCCATATTCACTTGAGGTTATTCCCATATCAAAATACATCATAACACTTGAAAAGTCCGACATATAGTTGTTACTAAAAAATGATTCCGGAGAATCTGTAAACCAAAACAAAAAACATTTAGAAAAAGTTCCTATGACATTTATGATTACTTACAATCTCCGTGTAAACTAAAAGGTGGATCTATTAAAATTTCTGTATAGTTCGTGTATAGATGTCCATGTTTTAGAGGATATGTTGCTAATGCTGTTACTTCATGACCACGTTCTAATAGAGAACGCATAAAATGGGATAACATCAAAAAATGACTTGGTCCGGGAAATGGTGCAATAAATAACACTTTAAACGATTGTGCTACCGAGATAATTGCAAAGATATAGATTATCAATTTCATTTTCTGAAAGCATATATAAAAATATTTAGTATAATTACGACGAAAATAATGTATATTTATAAAAACAATCATGTTAATATAATTAACACTGTTTGCCGTTGGCACTTGGCGTAAGTTTTCAAATAACATAATGTCAATCTCTTGTTACTTTACGCAAATAACTTATTTAATAAGTTTAATAAAAATTAAAGAAAACAAAGTTTTTTTTATAATTTTACTGTTACTCTATATATATTTCAGCTTGTTAGGCTATCTGCTGGAGTTAAGCCATCTTCTTAAGTAAGATGGCCTAACAAGCTGAAATATATATATAGAGTAACTGTAAAATTATAAAAAAACTTTGTTTTCTTTAATTTTTATTAAACTTATTAAATAAGTTATTTGCGTAAAGTAACAAGAGATTGACATTATGTTAATAATGTTAATGTTCAATTGTTCAAAAGAGGTAAACGCCGAAAGTTCTTCACCGATTGGTTCCTTTAAAATTTTGACATATTGTTGCATTCGATTACTGGCATTTTAGGTAGACTTCATATTAAACGCAATGTGCGTCATACTCGAGTCGTGTGACTATAATATAGTATATATGATAAGCAGCGACGGAAAATTGATATATATATATATATATATATATATATATATATATATATATATATATATATATATATATATATATATATATATATATATATATATAGAGCCGGGACGAGGCTTAGTTACGCCCTCGGCAAGAATAACATTTGACGCCCCTCCCACCTCTCATTTCTATAGAGTTGGTTTTCGTTAACCACTTTTGTTTTAAACACTGTTTAAAACAATGTTAAACAAATTGTTTTTAGGCAAACGGCTGTAAAGTTTTACTTTACTGCCGCTGGAGAGTAGCTAAAGTCTTACTTTTTAGCAGGCGGCTGCAAAAGTAACGCCATTTTTATTTTATCTGCCGGCGGTTGTAAAGTAACTTACATATTTTTACGGCGGCTGTAAAGTAATTTTCATATTTTTACGGCGGCAGTAAAGCAATTTTCATATTTTTACGGCGGCAGTAAAGTAAAATAACATGATATTATTAATGTGTTCAAAACAGAATGCATTTCAGTTCATTTTAATGAATTAAAATCAATAAAAATTAATTTCAGAAAATTTATTACCTAAAACATATTTATAAAAATTTTGATGCATTAATTTCATATTTTTAAACAAATTTAAACGTTTGCCGAAAAAAAAGTGTATTGACTTCGGAGCAAAAGTGACTTTTTGTGTTTCGTCTATAACTGCCAAACTATACACTCAACACAAAAAGTACAACTTTAGCTCCTAATTCAATAATATACTATTTAAAAAAAAAAAACAATATTTTGAACAAAAATTGTTTTTTTTAAACACAGCCATATTACTTATTTGCTTTCTAATAGAACTGTTGTATACAGGGGCGGACACAAAGGGGGGTTTTCGGGTCTGAACCCCCCCCCCTAACCGATAATTTTTCGGTATTGTTTTTTAAAGTTAGACATTATTTAGTGTTAACCATAGGAAATTATAGATTAACATCTCTGAATATCGTAAGATACGATGCTAACTAGGGATCTAAGGTTACTTACTATTGATCTTTGAGGATTTTTTGAACGCTATTTTTAAAGTTTTGTGGATAACAATTATCAAGGAAGATCCACGTCAGTAAGGCATTCCAGAGATGCTAGATTCTATTAAAAAAATTTCTTTGAAAAGCTACATCATGTCACTCGAACCTTAAAAAGATGGGCTGCTATTGATACTCTAATTCAGGTAAAATTGATTTGATCTAGGCAGACACACGCGTTCATCCATAGTGTATTTGTGTACCTTCAAATCAGCAACATACAACGAATTAAGCTCATTAGTAAGATTTGAATTGCTGAGCAGCAATTAAAGTCTCACCAAGGTTTTCAACCAACTGTTCCAGATATGTGTGACAAAGAAAGTAAATTTCCCGTCGCTCTTCCTTTACGGAAACCGTATTGTCTTTCGTTAAGTATTTTTGACGACTTAAGAAGCTCATAATATTAAAATTAATGAACTTCTCAAATATCTTAGCAACAACCGACAAGATTGATATAGGTTTGTAATTTGTTGAATTCGTGTTAGCAACTTTTTTGGAATTGGCTGTATACTGGCCATTTTTAAGAGCATTTATTTTAAATTTTATTGCTTCTTCACATTTACCCGAAACCTAAAGATCAGACTTCAGAACCATCTATCGGAATAAACCTGCGCACACCTACGTGTATTATTTCTGAAAAATTAGAAGCAGAAATGTTTGTATTAAACATATATCTCTAAGCCCCTGCCAATCTGCAAATAAGACTAGGATTAGATTGAAACTGTTTAGGAACATGTAAATTTAAATGAGTGGAAATCAAATTATGGTCTGAACCACCTAAAGGTTCTGATACTTTAATTTATACCAACGAAAGATCATTTATCAAATTAAAATGCAATATTTAAAAATATACTTTTTACTGTTTATTTTGTTTTTTACTACAACAATAAGATAGATGAATACATCGCTAATAACAACATCGAAAAATTAAGTAAAGATCCAACGAATGAATTCAATGCACAAATAAAAACTATCATCAACAAATCTATCAACATATTAAGTGAAAAGAACATAAGGTATAACAAAATGATAAAACCAGCAGCACCAACTATAAGAGGATTACCAAAAATACACAAACCAGATACACCGATAAGACCATTAATTAATTTCACCACAGCACCAACATACAGAATAGCGAAGTACATAAACAAACTATTGAAATACCACATAAAATTTGATAACAGTTATTCAGTCAAAAATAACACAGAATTTATCAATAGAATATAACCAATAATAATACCTCCCTTCTAAAACTAGCATCGTTTGATATAACCAACATGTATTCTAACATACCAATAAAAGATACAATAAATATAACAAAAAAAAATGTTAATAAAAAATGGTTTAAACCCAACAGATACACAAGAAATAATAAATATAATAACCGAAATAACGAAACAAAACTATTTCACACATAACAATGAGTATTATCAACAAACAGAAGGATTACCTATGGGAAGCTATGGGATTACCTATGGGATTACCTATGGGAACTAGCTGCCTACAACCACATGATCAATAGATTGAACAATATACCTATGAATGCAGAAAATTATCAAGACGAATTAAACAACATAAAATACATAGCCAGTAAAAACGGATATAAAAATGAAATGATTGACACATTAAATAGAAAATATAAAAACAAGAAAAATTTGCAAACCCTAACAACATTGAAGAATGAAGAAAAATTAGCATGCAAAAAATACGTAGGCGTAACATATAATAAAACAACATTCAAAATAATGCAAAAAAATTTAAAAAAATATGGATATATTGCAGCTTACAAAAACAAAAATAAAATATAAAATTACCAAAATACCAAAAAACCCAAACCTTAGACACAGGTGTTTATAAACTTGCTTGTGACGACTGAAGTAAATTTTATATAGGCCAGACGGGGCGGTCCTTCACAAAAAAATTTATTGATGACACCATTGAAATTAACAGAAGCGATCCAAAATCCAGAAATGCCCAACATTTCAAAATAGAAAAACACAACTACAACAATATCAACACAAATTTAACCATATTACATAAAAAAGAAAAGGACAACATATAGATAGATTAGAAGAAATAGAAATATATAAACATAAAAACAATAACAACATTTTAAATGATAAAATCACCACTAAAACTAACAAAATATATGACAAAATAATAAAAAAATAGCAGTTGAAATAGTATGTAAGTAATAGTTTAAGCAAAAATTGTAATAATAATTTAAGAACTGAGGATGACGAAAGTCGAAATCGATATTCTATAAAAAAAAATAAAATTCAAATTGTTACTATAAGGAAGTTTATATTATTATTAATAAAATAAAAAAATTAAAAATAAACAGTAAAAAGTATATTTTTAAATATTGCATTTTAATTCATTTACTAATTTGACCAGGAATGTCAGGAGCTCTGGTAGGTAGTTTGGCCATTATATCCAAATGAAAATAAATATAAAAATAAAATAATAATATAATAATAATATAGTATAAATTTTGTTTGACTAAAATGTTTTAGTATCAATAAATTCGTTCCCTTCTCAATAATGAAACCCCAACAAAAATATTTGTTTTCCAGCCAAATTGGCGCTTCGAAACAAACAAAGATTAACATATTTGTTTAACACTTGTTTTTTACGCACGTTAAGCGTGTCGTAACGTGTGTAAAAAACAAGTGTTAATCAAATATGTTATTCAACGAATTACGCCAAGAGCCTACGGCAAAAAGTGTAAACTATGAACAGAGATTATTTAATATTTGGTTCCACAACAAAAATACCTTAACGATTTAAGTCCTAATATCTATACAGTCCAATAGTATATTAAACTAGATAAACGAAGACGAAAAATAACAGAAATCGACAGTTTATTCTAACAACATTTTCAAAAGAATTTGCACCTTCTCTTACCAAAATTTTCTACAAATCCTGTAGATCTGATATTTCTCTTTCGTGCTGGAAGTTAGCCAATATCCAGCCCATCCCCAAAACAAAACAAAATGTGATATTTCAAATCAGAGACCGCAATACCCTTGCTCCTTGTTCTATCTAAAATATATGAACATTATATTAATACACAGCAGTAATGCCAGATCGGGTGATCTTTTTCCGTTTATCCGTGGATATTAGGGTTCCGTTTTTTATACGGAACACTATTGGTAAGAGTAAAACGTGTTTTTCACATTATTTCGATTATCTCGATTACTATAAATCCAATGAACCTGAAATTTGGCGTGCGTATAAAATTAATCTGTCCACACAAAATGAGGAGCTGAAAAATAAATAAAATGGTTTTCGTTTGGTTAACAAGGCTACGATGTGAGGCCTTTGAGAAAATACATTTTTATATCGAGTCAAGTAGGGTATCATATGAAAGGGCTTCACTTCAGTATTTCTAAAAAATGTATTTTGGAATTTTACACCCCACCATTTTTTGTGTAATTCTAAATAATGGCGTTTTCTGTATCTTTTCTTTCCTCGATTAGCTCCGAGCCTAAGCAATCGAAAATCTTAAAAAGTATTTTGAATGATAAAAAAATTAGTAGGTTTTAAAAGAAAAATATAGTAAAGTACCAAATACTAATAATTATATTTATTATGGTGGAGGATATGAGAAGGGGTAAATACACCATTCAAAACCCGGTCAAGTGGGGTGTCATTTGAAAAAGCACCAAAATTAAGAAACAGTACAATTTTTTTTAAAATTTTGCGATTCACCGTTTTTTAATTATTCTCAAAAAAAGTGCTACAAAAAGTTGGTTCCCTCCCTATACGTTTCTTCGTTGATTGACAGACAAATTTAAAAAAATTCACAGAGGTAGGAAATTTTATAAACCCTTAACGAAAAATATAGCGATAAGTGATTTTAAGAAATAAGTGATTTTATTTCTATGTGTTTAGGGGATGTGAGTGGGGAACGGTGAAAAAAATGTTTTTTTTGCTCGCATGAGTGGGGTGTCATTTGAAAAAGCACCAAAATTAAGACACATTACAATTTTTTTTAGAATTTTGCGATGCACCGTTTTTGAACTATTCTCAAAAATGTGCAACAAAAAGTTGGTCCCCCCCCCCTATACGTTTTTTCGTTGATTAACAGAAAAACTTGAAAAAATTCATAGAGGTAGGAAATTTGATAAACCCTTAACGAAAAATATAGCGAAGCTTAAAGTGATTTCATTTCTATGTGTTTAGAGGATGGGAGTGGGGAAGGGTGAAAAAAATGTTTTTGGCTCGCATGAGTGGGGTGTCATTTGAAAGAACACCAAAATTAAGAAACATTACAATCTTTTTTAGAATTTTGCGATGCACCGTTTTTGAATTATTCTAAAAAAAGTGCAACAAAAAGTTGGTCCCTCCCTATACGATTCGTCGTTGATTGACATAAAAATTTGAAAAACTTCACAGAGATAGGAAATTTGATAAACCCTAATGAAAAATATAGCGAAGCTTCAAGTGGTTTTATTTCTATGTGTTTAGGGGATGGGAGTGGGGAAGGGTGAAAAAAATGTTTTTTGGCTTGCATGAGTGGGGTGTCATTTGAAAGAACACCAAAAATAAGAAACACTACAATTTTTTTAGAATCTTGCGATGCACAGTTTTTGAATTATTGTCAAAAAAGACCTATTTTTAGTGTTAACACCACTCAACCCCTAAATTTCGTCGTTGATTAACAGAATTGAGTCGTTCCTTAGCTACCATAAACAGCTATGGTCTATGGATAACATTTAACCTAAAGTAATATTTTTTATATCATTTCGATCAATTTAGATGAGATTGACATTTACTATTGATATTTACGATGAACCATTTTTTAGGTAGATTTCATATAAAAATCTACCTATTGCAATGGGCTTCATCTCGGAATTTCGGAAAAATTTTTGTGCCAAACGACTATATATGATAAGCGGAGACAAAAAAACAAAAAAAAAAAATGTATATATATATATATATATATATATATATATATATATATATATATATATATATATATATATATATATATATATATATATAAACGATATGAGATATAACGAAAACGACCGGCACTCTCACGGTCGCATTTGTTGAGCTAGATCAAAAAAATTTTCTGTACTTTTGTGTTTTAATAATATCTTGGACAAGTTCGTGAATCAGCAAAATCCAACACGTGGTTAAGAAACTAGAGGCTTTTTTCTGAAAAAAATTGATTTTTTAAAACCGTTATAACGGCCGTTTGGATACTAATATTTCAAAAAATTTAACAAATTTAAAATTTTTGGAATCTTTTTTATCAATTTGTTTTAAAAATAGACCTCTGCAGTTAGAGGTTCCTGAGTGAGCGGCTCCAACAAAACAGTTTGCAAAAAAATTTTTTTTTTAAAAACAACCGGCACTCTCACGGTCGCATTTATAAGACCAGATCCAAAAACCTTTTTTTAAAAATGTGCGTTTTATTAATATCTTGGGCAAATTCGTAAATCAGCCCAATCCAACACATGGTTAAGAAACTAGAAGCTTTATACTAGAAAAAAACTCTGTTTTTTAGATCCGTTATAACGGCCGTTTGGATTCTAATATTTTTAAAAACTTCATAAATTTAGAATTTTTGAAACCTTTTTAATCAGTTTCTTTAAAAAAAAAGACCTCTGCAGTTGGAGGTTTCTGAGTGAGCGCCTCCAACAACAAAGCTTGTAAAACACAAAATGCGTTTGAATCAACCGGCGCTCTCACGGTTGCAGTTGTGGAGCCAGATCAAAAAACCTTTCTTAAAAATGTGTGTTTTATTAATATCTTGGACAAGTTCGTAAATCAGAAAAATCTGACACATGGTTAAGGAACTATAGGCTTTATACTAGAAAAAAAAGTAGTTTTTTTAATCCGTTATAACGGCCGTTTGAATACTAATATTTTTAAAATCTTCATAAATTTAGAATCTGTGGAAAAATTTTAATCCGTTTCTTATAAATATAAACCTCTGCAGTTAGAGGTTTTTTACTTGTTGGCTTCAACAAAAAAGTTTGCAACAATCCCCAACTACAATTTCCAAAAACCTTATAACAGTCAATGTCAACCTTGTAACAGTCAAAAAAAATTGAAATTGAAAATTGAAAATTGAAAAATTGAATAGAAGAAATTAATTTTTTTTTCTTAGAAATAAACTATTTTGATATTTTGCAGTAATTGCACGACATATGATATAGAGTAGATTTGTGTCATAAATTGTCACACACATGTTCTGTGGTAGATTTGGTATTTGTTTGTTGCAAAATTGGATAGATATAATTTTGCTTGTAGGTAGCTAATTATCTTTTTACAATTTGTTCGATATCTGTTTGAAATTAGTTTGTTTTGTTTAAACTAATCTGATACATCAGATTCTACTGGCACACAAAACTGTCTGATCTCGAAATCTACCTATTTCTAGCGGATATACGTGCCGCTTGGACTTTTTTTCTATGTGTCTATGGTCTGGCAATATAAACCCTTTACAACACAACTTTATGTTAATTATTTTGATATTGTTTTCTTTACATTCACGAAACCCTTGACGAGCGAATTTTTTTCGCACTTATCTGACTTTTTTTCATTTAAAACAGGAAAGCGGACAAAAACTTGGCAAGTGCCGGCTTTTTCACAATTAATTGTAGAAGCATTTTAAATTTTAAACTTATTCAAAATGATCGCAACAACTATTTTTTTACTATGTTTCCAGAAAGATGTTGATTATTCAATAATTTTGTTTAAATGATGATCATCGCCTAAATCGATGAAATTTCAGCCTTCAGATGTTGATGTTCTGATATTTCTTAGGGAAGTAGAAACAAACGTTTCGAAAATCCCAAAAGCAATAACATATTTCTGAGTTTCAGGAATATTTTCACACTACGACACGAAAAATAAAATCACCTGCAACTACAAGATGGCTCCTCCCTATGCATCGATGCATTTTGAGCATATTAAAAAATTGGGATGTTTTGTATCATTATTTCGATTATACGTATCGAAAAAGAGGTATTGCAATTTTAAAATTTTTTTAAAAAACGACTTCTTTTAAAAAACGTCTTCCGCAATTTTGAATAGATTTAATGCTCTATTTCTATTTAATGCTCTATTTAATGCTCCATAAGGTGTATAAAGAATCGAAACAAATATTGTTATAGTGGTGGTTTTTGAAGTTTTTTCCATATAAACAATTGGATTTATATAATAGTTTATTCATTCAAACAAAGACATACTTATATAAATTAAACTTAAATTAATCTTAATTTCTACCCCAAAATTTTATACTAAATAATACTCATGATTGTATTGATACTACATAATCTTATTTATATTTAAATTATAAGGAATTCAAAGTTTAAAATTTAGTTAGAATTTCATTCTTGAATTGATCCCTATTCATATTAGAGTCGTAAAAAGCACTATACTTATTAAAATTTCTGATACATTCGTTAAGTGGGTTATAAAAAGAATAATTATGTCTATGAAGTTCTTCAATAAGAGGCCTCCTGTGTCTTGTATTATAAATATGACAATTGGAAACCATCATTTCACACAATTCAGGACACCTTATCTGACTAGGTCGAAACCAAATAAAGCAGAAGCAAGCTCACGTCTTGATTTTAGTGAGACCATATCCAGCAGTAAAAGTCTTTTTTCATTTTATATTTTATTATTTTGTTTTTCCTCAAATTACTCGTTTTAATTGAATATAATTTTTATTATTTAATCAATATATTTCGGGCTAGGCCCATCTTCAGAATTATTAATAAAAATAATAAAAAATTAAATCACAATCAGAAAAATAAATTTTTGACATAAATTATATAAACAAAAATCGATATACAATTTAACATGAGTTACTATGTTATAATTAACTTAAAAAATGGTAATCAAGTGAAAAGCTTAAAGTTACTTTAAATTTTAGAACAATCGGATTAAATTAAAATAATTATTCGAAAAATCCTTCTTATCACTTTTAAAATTACAAATTGTTTCCTCATTTTTTATGATTTGGCACACCTCGTGTATCTGTAATTTAGTTTTATTTCTTTCCTTAGCCAAAATTTGAACATCATCGAATTTAAATTCATGTTTATTTTCTATAGAATGTTTAGCAAGTGCAGAACAATTATTAGTAACTGAAGTTTTTTTAGAATCATATTTATGTTGATCTATACGAACACCTAATTTTTGAATTGTTTCACCAATATATGTTGTGTTACAGTTATTACAATCAACCTTATAAACAACACCACTATGTTGTTCTTTAGGTATTTTTGATTTTGAATTTGTAAAACTATAACTATTTTTATATTTAGGCCTCATAGCCATTTTAATATTAGGAACCAACTGTGAACAAGCGCGAGAAAGTGTTTCACTTAGACCAGGAACATAAGTTAATGATGCATATTTATTTAAATTTTCATTATTTGATATTTATTTAAATTTTCATATTTAGGCAGTCTGTATCCAGTAAAACCGAGAGGTTTTAATGCAAAGAGTAAGAATTGTTTTTGTACCGATTCAATAGAGCTTGCGAATAACTCGGTATAAGGCGACCAAATTATACTAGTATATTCCATTTTTGATTGAACTAATGAACAGCACAAAGTTTTTGCCAAGGTGATGTCGTTGAATTCTTTTGCTCTACGTTTAATAAAGCCGAGAATACCATGCCCACTTGTGCAGATTTGGTTGATATGCTGTTTGTACATCTTCAAGGAACTATCTAACACAACACCCAAATCCCTAATAATATTAATCCTTGATAGATTAGATCCATTTACATTATATATATATATATATATATATATATATATATATATATATATATATATATATATATATATATATATATATATATATATATATATATATATATATATATATATATATATATATATTCTATTTTTTGGCTGCTTCTGGCGAATGTAATTGCCATACATTTTTCAACGTTCAAATGCATTCCATTTAATAGACACCGGTTGTATAAAGTTGAGAGATTGAGTTGTAGTGTATAGGCATCGGACATTGACCTAATGACTTTATATATTTTTAAGTCGTCAGCATATAAAGAAAATTCACAATCTCGGAATAATAATGTGAGATCGTTATTGAACAGTAAAAATAAGAAAGGACCCAAATGACTGCCTTGAGGTACAGAGGATGTAACCTTGATTGCCCGTGAATGTTTACCTTGAAATTTTACGACCTGATGTCTATTTGTCAAATAAGATTATGTCCACTGCAAGAGTTTGCCCCTAATTCCATATTTTTAAGCTTACAAATTAATAAAGCATGATCTACCTTATCAAAGGCCTTAGAAAAGTCTGTGTAATTAGCATCAACTTGGAGACCAGATGCAAATTGACGTCTAATGAAAGAAGTACATTGTACCAAATTAGAAATTGTTGATTTACCCGAATCAAATCCATGTTGATTAAGGTGGATCAAGTCTCTAAGGACTATGTATAATTTTTGACTTATAATTTTTTCAAAGAGTTTAGGAATGGTGGATGGAATGGCAATACTTCGGTAGTTAGAAATATTACGCTTATCTCCATTTTTTAAGATAGGAGTTATAAATGATGATTTCCAGATATCAGGAAAGATACCCTGACTTAGAGAAAGATTAAATAAACATTGAAGATGCTTTACTATACTAGTTACTGTCCTCTTAATGAATTTTGGAGAAATTAAATCTGGCCCGGCCCTTTTTTGATGTCCAAAGACTGAATTGTGTTAAAAACTTCTTCAAGCGTAAGCTCGATTTCTAGTATTCTGTAGCTGAGGGCAGAATGTGTGACTGGTCAGTTTCTTTAAAGATAATAGGTGGTTGATAAACATTCTCAAAATGATGTGCAAACATATCAGCTTTTAAAATCGGTTCTGAAGAAGAATTACCCATGTGAGTCATAGAAGTGGGATATCCTTTATTACTACGTCTATCCTTAATAAAGTTCCAGAACTGTTTAGGATCATCGATCAGTTTTAAAGCAGTTTTTTCCTATGTAGAACAAGAGCATGTTGTTCCTAAGTTTAGCGAATGTATCAAAATCAGATAATCTTTTTGTTTGTTTGTATTTTTATGCGCCTTATTTCTTTTATTTCTTAGTATTCTAAGTGCTTTATCAGAGTGAGCAGGGCATGAAAGTGCTGATACGATTTTCTTTGGTGTATGCTTATCGATAGCTTCACATAAAAATTCATTAAACAAAGATGCAGCACTATTTACACAGTTTAAATTTAAGATATAAGAATTTAATTCACGGTTAATTGCTTCATAATTTGCTTTATCAAAGTCAAAAGAAATTATGGTGTCAATTACATTTTTCCTTCTTTCCTCAGTAAAAAAATAAGTTAATTGAAGTTTTTGATGGTGAACACTGGTTTTTGATGTCAATTTTAGTGAAGTTATAACCAGATCAAAATTAGATGTAACATTTGTAAAGATAACATCTAGGAGTTTCCACTATTATGCTTAAAATTATTAATTTGGCACAAACCTAATGAAAAACTTTTAATTATAAAATCATAATAAGTGACATCAATATTAACGGGGTCATATATATTTTCCTGTTAATCATTGGTAACCCAATGAATATTCGGTATATTGACCAGCGTCGGTTAAAAACACCTTTTTTTTTTAAAAAAAACAAAAAAAACTGTTTTTTTTGTTTAAAACGCGTTTTTTATTGTTTAAAACAGTTTTTTTTGTTTTTTTGTGTTTTTTTTGTGTTGTTTTTGTTTTAAATATGTTTTATACTACGAATATTCGTTTTTTCGGTTTTAAATGATAATATGTAATTTAAGTGACTAAACTCCAAAGAAAATAAGTGTCCTAAATATTGTAAGATTAATAAAGGTTCTCTAACGATTTTCAAGATTCCCATCATTCGCTAGATTATCTGAAGATAGTCTGTACGTCCAAATATTTTCAAGATTCTTTGAAAGTTCTCAATATTCGGAAAGATTCTCAAGATTTTGTGGCGATTCTTAAGGATCACGGTTAAGATTCTCAAGATTTCTTGAATATTCTCAGTAGCCACTCAAATAGTTGTCCCAAGATGCCTAAGAGTAGTTTATCTCTCAATTTAATGGCATGGTTGTCTTAATTGGCTTACCTCAGAAATTTGAATTATGATAAAAACTCTGCGACCAACGTATTTCCGATTTTTTTTCTCCTAGCTCAACTTGAAAAGACTATGGAAAACAGGGCAACAATTTGATTAAATAAAGCAATTGAGTTTCTGGCGATTGCAAATTACAGATTACGCTATTGATATCATTCCTATAAGAATATTGGCTGGTAAGGTGTAACAATATTGAATATACCTTTAACAAAAAATCTATTGAAAACAACAATTTTTTGAATTTGGAAGCAATATTATTTTATTTAAATTTAAAATATATATTTGCGACTAGTTTTAAAATTTGATAAAGTTCCTCAGCCTATTTTATCAAGTCTATGTTAAGTATCTTTTAAAAAAATGTTAATATATCAATGATATGAAACAATCGTAGCCGAATTTTACAAATCTCGCACTGAATCTTTAATTTCCTTTTCAGAATTAGGATGTTAGTTTTGATCCACAGGAATAGCACATATTTACCACTTTTTTATTTAGCAATTAAGCAAATTTCGCTTGCTCCTCCATCGAATAAATGCTCCTAATTCTGTCGGAAATCGAATAACAGATCCTCCAGCAGTTTTCTACTAATAGTTTGGCTAGTAGAGATATCCCTACCTAGTCAACCCTAAATTTTATGTATGAAGTATTCCTTGATGATGGCACTTTATTGATTGCTCGAAGAATCGAGCTTTCATATAGCTCTATGTGTGGTGTTTAATAATTGAGGAAGACAGTGCGTCACATGATCAAGGATTATACCACTAGCTAGATTATTGGCAACATCCTTTTAATTTTGTTACTGCAAATTTTTAAAAAAAATCCTATCATGCACTATTGGGTTATGTCATATTTTATATGTGATAGAATTTATTGTTTAGTTATTTCTTCTTTAAAAAATATATAAAAAAACAAAAAACAAAGATTTGCGTTCATCAACACCCTAGAACGCATTTTATTAACAAAAAAAAATTAGGAAAGCTTTAAAAAATTTTAAAATTTTAGTGACTTTTAATATGCTAAAAGGTGCCTTAAGGTGGTCAATTGTATTAAAAACGGTAAAACACGACAGTTTACAACAGTTCTATTGAATAGCAAATAAGAAGCATTGCAATATTTAAAAAAAACAAATTTTGTTGGAAACATTGTTTTTTTTTAAAAAAACAATTTGTTTTAAACACTGTTTAAACAAAAGTGTTTAAAACAAGTCAACTCTGATATTGACATCACCATAAATAAAAATGTCATCATCAATTGTCATGTTTAAGTTAAGGTTTGCTATTGAATTAGCTAGATTATTATAACTATTTATGTTAGACTTAGGCGGTATATAGCACGCACTTACAAATAAAAACTTACCATTTATAGTTGTAGTTTACATGCAACAATGTCAAATGAGGTGTCATCACTTACAGATTGTAACTGAACCACTGAACTAGAGATGTAATCCTTTACTGCAATGAATACACCACCCCCAAGTTGATCTGTATCAGTATTAGAAAGTATTCGATCTTTTCTGTAGATAGACATCCATCAGGCACAATTTCAGATGTTATATGTTGACTCTGTAACCATGATTCTGTCACGATGACAACATCATAATCGGAGTTATCTAGATCGTTTCTGAAATTTTCCAACGATGACCTTATGCCTGTCATGTTGTGATAGTAGATGCTTAGGCCCTTCGGTATTGATTCCAAGGAGCTGGAAACCCCGCAGCACGATTACTAGCCATGTTGAAACTGTCCAGTTTAATGCCCTCCGACCACATATTTGATGTTTTTACTTCATAAAATTTATTTGGTGGTATTCCAACTTTAAAAAAAAGGTAGTTTGGCATGTACCTTAAGTTTGTTGGTATAATTAACTTACAATCCACTTTACATTTAAATGTATTTTCAATAAACACTGTAAAGGTTTCCTCGGTACTGCTCGTCTCCAGGTTAGATATGTATAAATACACTAATTTTAATCTATGAGATGCTGCCTGTGGTGATCTAATAGCAGGCATTGGTGAAATAATCATGGAGTTGTATTTGTTTTTTAAAGTAATTGGATTAAAGATCGGCGGCGTCGGCTCTAAAGGATACATTTTGATTTGAGTGACTTTGTATATTCACTTCACCAGTACCTTTGCTCCTTCTTTTCTTATTTTTTTCTTCTTTTTGTTAGTTGCTTTCGCCACCACGTTAGATTGTTTAGATATAACAATAACATCATTAACTTCAGTATTTGGTTGGATTAGATATGTGTCAACAGATGCTCCTGAGTTAGAAGTAGACGGCTCGGATTGAGAATTATTTGGAAGTGCATTACTTATATGCTTGTTAGTAATGAAATTCCTTGCCGCTAAGTGAGATAGAACAGCTGATTCATTAAAATCATTGTCTATAATTTGCATTTGACTTGGCAGACCTTGGTTAGTTGCAGTATTATTAATAATATTTTATCGCATTACCCTCTTTATGCGATAGGACTGTATGTATATTTTTATATATATGCATATGTATATATATGCATATATATATGTATATATATATATATATATATATATATATATATATATATATATATATATATATATATATATATATATATATATATATATATATATATATATATATATATATATATATATATATATATATATATATATATATATATATATATATATATATATATATATATATATATATTTATATATATATATATATATATATATATATATATATATATATATATATATATATATATATATATATATATATATATATATATATATATATATATATATATATATATATATATATATATATATATATATATATATATATATATATATATATATATATATATATATAAACATATATATATACATATATATATATATATATATATATATATATATATATATATATATATATATATATATATATATATATATATATATATATAAACATATATATACATATATATATATATATATATATATATATATATATATATATATATATATATATATATATATATATATATATATATATATATATATATATATTTCAAAATTATGGTTAAATAACCAATGTTTATTATCTTCTCGACTTTTAATTATTTGTAATTATTTTATTTGATTTAACTAAAGTTTTATAGTCGAATTGTAAGTTTTAAATAAAACAATTATTTTATTTATAAAGATTACTTATATTTCGGTTGTTGATCACAACCATCATCAGAGTAAAATTTACTACAAAAACAGAACATTTTAGAATATACAATAATATAATAAATTCAAAAATCAAAAAACTTACAGAATATCAAATGTTAAATTAATTAAACAAACAAGAAATTATCAAAAAATCATTTTTCAAATGAAAACCTTAAGTCAATTCAGCGTGGCCCTTAGCCGGCAACACATTTGCAATAGTGAGTTTTCTGCATAGGATCTTGATGAAACTTTGGCAAATGATACAGGTTCACTTAAAAATAGAAGATCTGGATTCATTTTAAATTTGGACAATATGGTGGGGGGTCTCCCGAACACCTCTAAGTTTAAATCTTGAATAGCTTCTGATTCCGGACTATGATATTATTGAAACTTAGTATATAAGGTTTTAGTACTGTTTCCAATATTTCTGCATACCAACTTCCGGTTTGTCATTTCCAGTTAAAAAGTTTTTTTTCAGGTGTTTATCCCTACTGTAGCCTACAATTACCGATCGATTTGCATGAAACGTTGGTAAAAGCTTTCAAGTAACATGAGAAAGATTTTGTTAGCTTTTGGAGCACATTGGATAAAGGGTTTGGGGGTTCACCATACAACAGGTGGTTTTTCCACAAAGTTTTTATGTTTGTTGGGAGCATAAAACATTCATTCGTGAATGAATTTTGATGATACTTTGGAAAAAGATGCAAACATGTATGACAAGGAACTGATTAGTTTTTGAGCTATAGTAAACAAAATGGTGTTGGGTCCCTGGAGCACCTGTTTTTGAATGCTCTATAACATCTGTACCTGATAAGCGAATTGGATAAAACTTGGTACATGAGTATGCGGTACGGTTCACAATAGTTCTGCATCCCAACTTCCGGTTTTTCACTTCCGGTAAAAAAAATTTTTTGTACTTTTTTGAAGTTTTTTCAGTGTCTTTATGCACACTACAGCCTACAATAATGAAGTGATTATGATTAAACTTATGAAAAGGGCTCCAATTAGTGTGAGAAGATAATTATCATCTTTTCGGACACATTGACCAAAGTGGTGGGGGGTCTATCATACAACTGACTTTTCACACTTTGTTTTTTAAGTTTGTTGGGAGCATACAGACTTCATTCATTAATTTATTTTAATGACACTTTGAAAAAAGATGAAAACTTAAGTAACAAAGAACTGATTAGTTTCTGGATAATATTGGAATAATATTGGGGGTCCTCCCGAACACTGTCCCCTCCTGTTTACTGTGTCACACTTTTTTCAATGTTTGTTGGGAGCACACAGCATTCGTTCGTGAAAAAATTTTGATGACACTTTGGAAAAAGATGCAAACATGGCAAGGAACTGATTAGTTTTTGAGCGATAGTGAACAAAGTGGTGGGGGGTGTCCCATACACCTGTTTTTTTTAATAGCTCAATAACATCTGTACCTGATAATCGAATTGGATGAAACTTGGTACATGAGCATTTAGTACGGTTCACAACAGTTCTGCCTCCCAACTTCCGGTTTTTAACTTCCGGTAAAAAAATTTTTTGTAAATTGTTGGCAGTGTTTTCAGTGTCTTTATGCATACTACAGCCTACAATAATGAAGTGATTATGATAAAACTTATGGAAAAGGTTCCAATTAGTGTAAGAAGATAGTTATCATCTTTTGAAACACATTCATCAAAGTGGCGGGGGTCTACCATACAACTGCTGACTTTTCACACTTTGTTTTTAAAGTTTGTTGGGAGCATACAAATTTCATTCATTAATCAATTTTAATGCCACTTTGGAAAAAAATGAAATCTTTAATGACAAAGAATAGATTAGTTTTTGGACAATATTGAGATAAGTGGTGGGGTCCTCCCTAACACCTGTTTATTGTTTCAATGTTTGTTGGATGCATACAACATTCGTTCGTTAAGTAATTTTGATTACACTTTGCAAAAAGATGCGAATATGTATGGCAAGGAACTGATTAGTTTTTTTAGCGATAGTGAACAAAGTGGTAGGGGGTCCTCCAAGCACCTGTTTTTTTTTTTTTTTTTTTTTATTAATTAGTTAGACATGTTTAGCACACTAAATATGAAATATTCATTATTTAGACTCTTTGAATATCCGAAGATACCATGTCAACTATAAAGGAAGGAGATGGGGAAAATGGAAGGAATGAGGATATAGGAATAACTATACTGATTCTTTTAAATGACGATGGACATTTTCTTTAAACATCTGAGGAGAATATTCATCGGGAAATACGGAGCCGGGCATTGAGTTCCATAATTTTACCACTCTATTAAAATAATCGTTCTGGAAGGACATAGTTCTACAACGGGGTATTTGGACAGCAAATGGGTGAGATAACTCTGAAGTTCTTGTTCGCCGATTAAATTGCGCACACAATGGAAGGATGTTTTGAATTTCCTTAGAGGAGAATTCGCTAAAGTTATATTTATAGTAGATTGACAATTCAGCCACATTTCTTCTGTGCTGGAGTGAATCAAGCTGATCCGTTAGCTCGGTATTACCAATCAACCGTATTGCTTTTCTCTGTACAGAGTCTAGACATTTTATTGTTGACTGACAAGCACCTCCCCAAACATGACAGCAGTACTCCATACATGGACGAATAAATGACTTGAAGATTAGCAAAATTTGCTCGGGATTGAAATACTTTTTACATCGACTCAAGAATCCTAATTTTTGCATTGCAGATTTAGCGAGGTTGAACACATGTTTATTCCATTTCAGGTTATTTTGAATATCCACTCCAAGAAGTCTAACTGATTCAACCTCACGCAATTCCTCATGGTTTATCTTAATGGGGAAATTTTTATGTCGCTCTATTCGTGAAAGACGGCATAGTTTTGTTTTGGTTGGATTAAATGAAACAAGATTACGATCACCCCATTCCATTATACGAGCCAGGTCGTTGTTGATAGAATCAATTAGCAGCTCTCTATCAGTGGTAACTGCAGTATGAGATCGAAATTTAGGAGATGCATGTGATGCATGCAATGTGCTGTCATCAGCAAAACTATGGATTGGGTGCACTGTGGAATTAAGTAAGTCATTAATGTATAGAAGAAACAAGGTTGGTGAGAGTGCAGAGCCTTGGGGAACCCCAGCATTGGTTGTGAAAATATTGGATGTGATACCATCTAAATTAACATGAAATTGGCGACCTGTAAGAAAACTATGAATCCATGAGACAGTAAGATGGTCTATGCCATAAGATTTTAATTTAGCTATGAGATTTTTATGCCACACTTTATCAAATGCTTTAGAAATGTCAAGTGAAATACTGAATGTTTCACCATGGTTTTCCAGCGATTTGTTCCAGAGATGGGATACGTAGGCTAACAGATCACCTGTTGCATGACTTCTACGAAAACCATACTGCTTATCATCAATTATTCGCGACATTTCCAAATAATCTATTAGATTGTAGTTAACATATTTTTCAAATATTCTAGCCAAAACGGACAGAATTGCAATTGGTCTATAATTGTTAGGGTCAGTCTTACTGCCTTTCTTTGATATGGGTTGAACGCTGGCCAGCTTCCAAGAATCGGGAAATATTCCGGTTTTATAGGATAAATAAAAAATTTTTGTTAAAATAGGAGCTAATTGTCTAGCAAAGTTTTTAAGAATGAGGGGTGGGATACCATCGGGACCAGCAGATTTGTTGATATTGATAGAAAGAAGCATTTTCCGTACAATATTGCAACGAAAAATAATTGGTTTCATTTTCGTTTCAACTGGGGAAATGATTGTAGGAGAATGGGGAGGTTCAACTATGTTTGAGTTTTCTGCGAAAATACGACCCAAAAGATCCGCCTTCTCTTTTGAGTCGCTCACGGGAATGTCATTCAGAACTAAGGATGGAATAGAGGATCGAGTAAAATTGCTCTGGACTGATTTAACTGCCTGAAAGAAACTACGTGAGCCAGATGGGTGCTCGGCGAATTTCTTTGCTTTCTTCTGGATAAACGCTTCTTTGTCCAAGTCTATTTTGTATTTACTAATATTTCTGGCTTTTTTATAGGCGCTAAGGGTTTCAGGTGTTTTATTTGAGTTATACGTCTTAAATGCTTTGCGTTTATTCCTCACTGCCTCATCAACATCCCGCGTGAACCAAGGCTCAGTTTTAGGAGTGATTAATCGATTTGGAATAAACCGCCGCATTCCGTCTTTTATGATTTCAGAAATTCTTATTGCCGATGTGCTAGGATCTTGATCAACACAACAAATAGTTTTCCATGGTGTTTCATCATAAAAGTTTCTCAATCCCTCCCAATCAGCGCGATTATAATTCCAAACGCGACGAGGATCTGCTTTAATTGGCGTCGGTGATGTAAATTGCACTATTGCTGATATTAGTAAATGGTCCGATGTGCCGAGGGGTTGTTCAACTTTTGTCTTGGTAGTATCTGGTTCGTTTGTCAAAAACAGATCCAGCAAATTATTGTTATGATGTGAATTATCTGGGATTCTAGTGGGACACTCTATCATTTGCGTCAAGCCGTGATAATCTGCAAATATCAGTTCAGCTTGTCTTCCTACATCGTCAGTGCGTGATGAAAACTTAAGCCATTCTTTATTATGAATATTAAAGTCTCCAAGAATGACCAGTCTTGCTTTGGGATAGTCCGTGGTAATCTTGTCTAGATTAGCTGAAATTTGATCGAAAAATGTACATCCTGAGGAGGAATTCGGGGATCTGTATAATCCTATTATAAACATAGTTTCATCAACACCTGAGATCTTTAGTGCTATAGAATTATGGTGCTTAGAGTTCAACTCGTAGGCCTTAATTCTCATACATGAAAGTGAATTTCGAACAAATGCACAGACACCATGCTTGTTATAAAAGGAATGTTCCAATTCGTAACTAGGTATCCGGTATTTATCAAGATCCAATTTCGATGCTTTACCACTGACAATTGTTTCGGTAAGAAACAATACGTCAGGTTTATTTTTTTCGATGTAGTGATGAACCTCGTTTAGATTCGAATTGAGACCTCTTATGTTGGTGAAATCAATGCTAAGCTGTTGGTTCACTCTGCGGCCATTTTGTTGAGACAAAGACTTACTCCTTGTCATTGCAGGTATAGGTACTGAAATTCGGCCAGGCCTAAATTTCAACACTACACAGTACAAAAAAACATGGGGTATCTCCGTCACAAAAACTCGACAGTAGGTTTCATGCAACAGTGGCACGATAAGGAATAGCAAAAAAAAATGGGAACACAAAAAACACTAACCAAATTGAAGATTAAAAAACGAGTTGATTCAGGTGAGACAAAAAGAAGTAATTCCTACTAATACTTAAAAAGAAACTTTATATTCCCTGTTACAATACTTTGTATTACAAATCTAAAATTTTAAAATAATAAATTTATAACTTCAAAAGCAATAAATGGATAAATTTTACCTGTCTACCGCTTGGAAACAGTAAACATAAAATATCAAATAACTATTTAATAAAGAAAGATCTCACCGATATAATTGTAGTCCTCTTACTTCACGAACTTTACCACTAATACACTCACAGTATAAAATAAAAAAAATTTGTTTTTTTTCTCGTTATTATTTTTTTTTAATATTTAAACAATCTTTCTCTTTCTCCGATATAATTGTAGTCCTCTTACTTAACTAACTTTAACACTAATACACTCACAGTATAAAATAAAAAAATTTTGGTTTTGTTTTTTTCTCGTTATTATTTTTTTTTTAATATTTAAACAACCTTTCTCCTCTAACTCTGGTTGATGAAAAAAAGGTTATTTTGGAAGCTTAATAACTTCTGTACCTGATAATCGAATGGGATGAAATTTGGTACATACACATTTAGTACGGTTTACAACAGTTCTGTATCCTAACTTACGGTTTGTCACTTCCGATAAAAATTTTTTTTACTTTTTCTCGTACAGGGTCATTCCATTTTAAAGTCAACCTTCAAGCTAAATTTTTTTTCTTCACAAAACTGTAACTGTGACGTATAATTTTTTTTTTTCATATGTTTTACTATAAGATATGGCAACAAATGTGAAAATTCCAATATGGTTATTTTGTTTAGATTGCAATTAAGCGCTTGGTTGTGAAAAAGGCTTAATATACGAATTAAAATCTATCTAAAATGAATATAGCATAGCACAAATATAATAAACCGAATTGTTTTAGACTTTTTACTTTCTGTAAGCTAAAGTTTGGAGTGTCTGAATTGGACTGCTTTGCTTTCCAAATAAATGAGGTAAGCATTCTAAATACATGAATTCTTTTGTGTTACGTTAGTCACGTTACGTTAGTCACACATCATTTAAATCAAAAGCGTCAATTTATGAAAAACTAACAAATTTTTTAAAAAGTTATTGGCTTTTTTAAAAAATACATTAATTACATTGAAGAAACTTATCAATAAATTTTATGTACATTTTCAACATCTAGAGAATTTTGGTTCCTAATTTAGGTGTTAATTTAATGGTATAAAAAATGTTACGTTAGTCACATTCACATTTTTATTTAAAAAATATCTAACAAATTTAATTTAAATAAAAAAGTTTCTGATTTAGATAAATAAACTCGATTTACATTTTAAAAAGTCAACAAGTGCTTAAAATAATCTTTACTATTTTAGTTATAAGGAAACAAAGTTGTGAACTTCGGTATAAATGTTACGTTAGTCACTTTGGAATGACCCTACAACAGAATTTATGTTTGTTGGGATACTACTGCTTGCTTTAATATTTTTATTATTAGAACTACGAAGTCCATAATATTGGTTAGCTTTTAATTAAAGTATTTGATAGATATTAGCTCATTATATATCCAGAACACTATGTTTCCAGAGATGTGGTGAAGTCAGCCTATGCATCAGCGTCGCAATATTTTTTAAAATAAAATGTGTGGGGTAGTAGGAATTACGATGTGTGTCACAACAACACATAAGAACATGCTTTCTAAGGTGTTGATGGACGTAATTTTTTTATTTTTTAAAAGAATGAACTTTTTGCTTGCTCGAATAAAAGAGCTTCCATATAATTACTATATATGCTGGCTTGAGGTAAACAATGCGTTATATGATCTTAGTAAATGCTTCTAGCACTAGGATAATCAGGAACCTAATTTTAGCTTTGTTCCTGCAAATAAAAAAAAAAAAACAGTATATTGTTTTTATTTCCTCCATCATATCATGAAATATTGCCCTACGTCGTACATTATTATGTGAAAGGATTTATTATTAAGTTTTCCATTCTTTAAGAAGAATATAAAAAAAAGAAATTTGCGTCCATCAACGTCTTAAAAAGCATTATGTTGTAGAGCCTCTGTTTTAAAAGGTTTATATGTGTTGTTGTGACACATATTGTAATTTCAAATATGTCACATATTTTGAAATTGCACAAGTTTTTTTGAACTTCGGGGAAAAAGATGATGAACAATGTCATTGAAGCTACAATTTTGAGGGGAAAATTCAAAGAGGAAGATGTAGTGTTGCCACGACAGACAGGCCACATATTTCAATGATCCCAACAGATTCAAACGTTTAGTTTCCAGTGCAACTCGCTTTTGCAATTACCATCAACAAAGCACACGGACAGTTACTGCAAGTATGTGGACTAATTTGGAGAATCCGTTCTTCTCACATGGACATGGACAACTTTATGCGGCTGGCGCGTTAGGAAAACCTTCTGATTTATTCGTGTACGTACCAGACGGAAAAACAAAAAATAAAGTGTACCCACAAGTACTCGAATAAATAAATAGAATTAAAACGACATTTTAAAATTCGTTCCATATTAAAATAAATAATTTGCAATAAAAATGACACAATGTTAATTGAATGTTATCTTTACGAGTTTTCTCGATTTTTCTTTCTTATGAGATAGCGGCAATATGCAACCGATGTTAAATAAACCAAACCTTTACGCTATTTGGTGTACAAATAAAATTTTAAGAGATTTTGTGAGTGATTAAGATCAAAGTAATTATTGTAATTCACTTGAGTCTTGCAATTTGAAAGCATTTTTCATTTTCTCTTAGAAAAACTTCTTTAGAACAGTTTTTGTGTGTTTCGTGTCGGGTACAAATACAATGCATGAGCACTGTGAACATTTGTGAATCTATTTTTGTTCTGTATAATGTTCTATATAGAGATGAGTGATGACACACCTCTACTAATTCAACAAGTCATTTAAATTTTTTTATAGCTTACTCGAAAACTTATTTGATCGCCAATTTTTCATATATCTGGACTGATGAGCTAAAGTACTGGTTATTTTTCATTCATATTTTTACACACAAAAATTAAAAACTACGCTACCATTTCTCATTACTACTTTTTGAAATCATTGCTACTACGTCAACAAAATATCTGTGCACAAACTTTATTTATAAGCGTAGCAAAGCACGCCGGGTCCTGCTAGTGTTCTATAAAAAAAATAAACCAAAACAATAAAAATTAAATATAGGGTTCGCGTTGAGCCCCGAACCTTTCTCACAACCCCCTACATCGGCAATTACAACGAAATTTCGTACTGAGTTTCTTAAAGTTCATTTTATTAAATCGGTTTAAATTATTAAATGTTTGAAAATGTATATTATAACACAAACTGTTTTTTGTCCCAAAAATATCAAATGTTTTCAACCTACATTGTTTTTAAAAATTGTTAAAAATCTATATTTTTCTATGCTGTTATGTTCGCTGTACTATAGAACAATTTTCTGATTCTGGTCCTGCCATAATAGCGCTAGAAAGGGGAGATAAGAAAAAAATTTCAAAAAATTTATATTGGCTTACATACGTGTTTTGTATTAACTATTGTATTGTAACTATAATCATTTAAAATATTTGTTTTTATTCAAAATATAATTGAGTGGACTGTATCTATTGGTTTTTTCTTATTTTGCTTAAATGAAACAATTATTATCACTTTTAACTTATTTTTATTTATTTCAATTAACATGGGTGATGTTTTCACGCTTACATTCGGATAATAACTGAAATTTACGTTCGATCTTGAACATTCTACTAAAAACTCTGTTGCCAAATTTATTTTATAGTTCTTAATACTCAATTTAAGGTGAGATACCGAACATGCCGGGCCTCTTGAAATAGCTTAGATTTTAACAAACTTAAAATTGTATGTATTAGTTAAAAAATTTAAAGCATTCATTAGTAATTCCATTAATTAAAGCTTACAAAGAAATAAAATTCGATTCCAAATTTACATAAATAAGCGAATAAAACCTTACTCTAAAGGTAGTTTGCAAATTTTTGAAATTGATCTTTTATATGATCCATTTTTTGTTTTAATATCTGCAACTCTTACATTGT
This sequence comes from Diogma glabrata, assembly GCA_963693315.1. Lineage (NCBI taxonomy): Eukaryota > Metazoa > Arthropoda > Insecta > Diptera > Cylindrotomidae > Diogma > Diogma glabrata. The sequence goes on from OY856186.1 coordinate 91,201,982, forward strand.
TGTCAGATCCCTTATATATATTGGTCACCAATCCTAACAACCATTTTGAACTTGGTAGATTATCATCCACTATTAGGACAATATCATTTGTATTAAGATTATTTCGTTCGATCTTCCATTTACCACGTTGCTGCAAAGTGTGCACGTATTCCAGAGAGAATCGTTTCCAAAAGTGCTGAGTAAGTTGTGTAACTCTTTGCCAATTTGACAAACGATTTGTAGAAATATCTGACAGTGATGGTTCCAAAATCGAAATTAATGGTTCTCCGGCTAAAAAGTGACCTGGGGTCAACGGTTCGGGATCATTTGGGTCGCTAGACAACACAGAAAGTGGTCTAGAATTCATTATGCCTTCAATATTTATAATTAATGTAAGTAATTCTTCGTAATTTAGGATAGCATTAGCGGCAGTACGTTTCAAATGACCCTTGAGAATGTTTATCGAGGACTCCCACAATCCTCCAAAATTGGGCGATCTGGGTGGTATAAATTTCCAGCTAATTTGTTCGTTGGAACAGAATTCCTTTATATCTGGGAATTTGTCACGAAAAAACTTGTAAAATTCCTTTAATTGATTATTTGAGCCGACAAAATTAGACGCGTTGTCAGACCAAAGGGTTGAACATTTTCCTCTTCTATAAATGAATCGCTTTAGGCACGCAATAAATGAATCAGTTGTTAAGTCCGAGACTAATTCTAAGTGGACAGCCTTAGTCACGAAACAAACAAACAGTGCTATATATACCTTCTGATGAGGTGATTTTCGTTGAAATTTTACCTTGATTGAAAATGGACCACAGAAGTCCACACCGCTTGTTGAAAACGGTTTGTTTGGAGTAACTCTTTCTTTAGGTAAATTGCCCATAATTTGTTCTATGGTATGTGGTTTAACCTTAAAACATGTAACACAATTGTGAACTACATTTTTTGCTATCGCCTTCGCATTTATCGGCCAAAATCTTTGCCGTATTAATGAAATGAGTAGTTGAGAGCCTGCATGTAAGTTTTTCAAGTGTTCACTCCTGAATAAAAGTGTTGTTAAATGATGCCTTGCGGGCAGCAAGTATTGATGTTTTTTATCATATTCAAAATCTGTATTAATTAATCTACCACCAACACGAATTAATCCATGTTGATCCAAAAATGGATTGAGAGACTTGATATGACTGGAATTTGAAACAATACCATTTATTCTCATAGTTTTTAATTCTGTATGAAAAATTTGTTTTTGGGTTATTCTAATCAAAGTTCTAAGGGCATTTTGTAATTCTTCAGGTAACAGTGGCCCTGAAATCGTTTTTTTTAATACATATACGTCAATAAATCTGTGACAATAAGCTGTAACACGAAGCAGTCGTGTGTAGGAACTAAATTTTTCGATTAAATTAAAATTGTTTTCCTCAATTGTGGTTAACGTTACATCGGGTAATTTGTATTCTAAACTATTAGAATCATCATTAAATATTTTGGGTATCTTGAAATCATAGTTGGTTGTAGTTAACAAAAATTTAGGACCGTGCCACCATAAGTTTTTATGTTGCAGCTCATGAGGCATAACACCTCTTGAAATAATATCAGCGGGGTTAAGTTCTGAGCTAATATGTTGCCATTCAAACTTTGTTGTCAGTTCTTGAATTTCTGCTACCCTGTTGGCAACGAATACCTTTAATTTATGGGGCTCTGTGTGGATCCATGCTAGTGTGATTGTTGAATCACTCCAGAGAACTATTTTATCAAATTTGATATTTAAGGATGTGATGACTGTGGAAATTAATTGTGATAGTAGTAACGCGGCACACAATTCTAGTCTCGGTAGAGATATAGTTTTCAAGGGAGATACACGCGATTTACTGCAGACAAGCTGCACACTTGATTCCTTTTCAATATTTGTACTTTTAATATAAATACAAGCTCCATAAGCTTTCTCTGAGGCGTCGGCGAACCCGTGCAGCTCAGTAGTATTTACGTCTGGAATATTGAACATTCTTTGCAATTTTATTGAATTTACAAAATGTAAGTTCTCTCGAAATTCATTCCAAACTAATTTTAGTTTTGAAGGTATTTCTTCATCCCAATTTAAGTTTGATTTCCACAACTGCTGTATAATTATTTTAGCAGTAACTATTATGGGTGCAAGCAGTCCCAAGGGATCATATAACTTAGATATATCTGATATGATTTGTCTTTTACTGATAATTGGGGAGTTGCTAGTTGGTGGTGCACAAAATGAAAAGTAGTCATCGGTTGGATGCCATTTTAAGGCTAAAGCCTTAATAGGTTTATCAACAATATCATCTATTTGTGATTTATCAATATCGGACGTTGAAATATTTTCTAAGAGTTGGGAGCTATTAGAGGACCATTTGTGTAGTTTAAATCCACCCTTATCCATCATTTCGATTAATTCATTTTGTAATTTCAGAGCGTTTTCTATAGTGTCAGATCCTGTTAAAAGATCATCCACATAAAAGTCTTGAATCGTGACCCTTGAGGCAAGTGGATAAGATTCTTTTTCATCAGTGGCGAGCTGGTTTAATACTCTAGTGGCTAAATAAGGTGCAGCCGCCGTTCCGTAAGTTACGGTCATAAGCTCATATGATTTAATTTCTTCATCGGGATTAAACCGCCAAACAATTTTTTGATATTTAGTCTGAGACTCATCTACATTGACTTGTCTTTACATCTTCTGTATATCACAAGTAAAAACATATTTATATTTACGAAAGCGTAAAACTATGGATAGAATGCTGTTTTGAATAGTAGGACCTGTTAACAAAACGTCATTCAATGAAAGATTAGTAGATGATGGAGCAGAACCATCAAAAACCACCCGAAGTTTCGTTGTGGTACTCTCAGGTTTTATAACACAATGATGTGGCATAAAATATTCTTGTTTATCATTACAGTTTTGTTCAGGTTTCATATGACCAAGTTTTAAATATTCATCAATGAAATCTATATATTGTGATTTAATATCTGGGTGTAATTCTAATTTTTGTTCCAAATATTTAAATCTTTTTAATGCTTGGGTTTTTGACTCACCTAAATTTTTATAATTGTCCTTTTGTTTGCTTACCTAAACGGTATATCGGCCAGTTTTAGCATTTCTGGAATGGGTTTCCATGAAATGTTTTTCACATTCCTTTTCTTCGTTGGTAAGAAATGTTTTGTTTGGAATAGATTCAATTTCCCATAAAGTTTTTATATAATCATTTAAGTCGGGGTTATCTGAATTGTTAAAAGTACACGCAAATGCTTGTGTATTGCAATCTTCAATGACTGCACCGCCAACAATCCAACCCAACTCTGAGTCTTGAATAATTGGAAGATTATCTTGTAATTTTATCTTATCTGATTTCAAAATATCAAAAAATACTTCTGCACTTATAAGAACATCAATTGTTCCTGATAAGAAAAATGATGGATCCGCTAATTGTATATGAGATGGAATATGCCAAGTTGAGATATCAATGTTAACTTGTGGAAGAGAATTAGAAATAGTTGGAACTATTAAAAATTCCAATTCGGATTCATAATTGGAAGTTCTTGATTTTATTTTTGAATTCACTTTACGTGTCAAGTAAGTTTTTGACTGATTAATGCCTGAAACAATTCTTTTAGAATTTAAAAGTTCTCTTTTTAAAGATAATTTATCAACTAAATTCTCAGTCATAAAATTAGTTTGGCTGGCACTGTCTAGAAGTGCCCTACATTTATGAAAATCGCCTTTATGATCTTGTATTAATATTAATGCTGTTGATAAGACAACATGTTTATATACATTATTTGTATTTACACTAACCGATGTGTTTTGAATTAAATGTCTATCCAATTCATTATTATTTGAAGTTTCTAAGGATTTGTTCACATTCTCCTGCATGTGCAATAATGAATTATGTCGCTCAGAACAAATTTTGCATGAATACGTAGACAAACATTTATCAACTGTATGTGATCTGAAACAATTTACACATAAATTTAATTCTAATATTTTCTTTTGTCGTTCATTAACAGATAAGTTCAAAAACTTAAAACAATTATATATCAAATGTGATTGATTACAAAAAGCACAATTCTTTTTAACTGTGGAATGTTTAGAAACAATGTTCACATTATTAATCTTTGACGTTTCCTGAGAAACAAAAGCCTTTGATTGACTATTGACATTATTATGGCCTTTATTAGAATTATTTATTTTTAGGTTATTTTGAGAAAATTTATTAGTATTAGTATTAGAGTTTGACGATGTACTTGCATCAACAGTCTCTAAAATTTTACATTTTTGGTGTAGAAAAGATTTGAATTGATCCCAAGTTGGAGATTGATTATCAACAACTTCGTTCTCCTATTCCCTACGGGTAAACCTATCTAAATTTTTAGTAACAATGTGAATAATCATAATTTCCGACAAATTATTTATTGTTTGCTTGCACGCCTCGAGAGCAGAAACATGACAAATAGCTTGATTTAAAAGTTTTCTTAATTCAATTGAATTACATTTAGTGACATTAGGAAGGTTGAGTAATCCATCTATATGATTTTCTATAATTGACTTGGGATTGTCATAACGAATAATTAAGTCTGACCATGCCTTTTCGTAGCCTATAGCTGTGAGTGTGACATGCCCTAAAGTGTCTCTTGCCTCACCTTTCAGTTTATTTAACAAATAAGTGAATTTCACAATCTCGGAAAGATTTTGATTTTCATGTACGACAGACGTAAATGTGTCCCTGAATGTCAACATTCAGCAATTTTACCATCGAAAATTGGTATGTGTACGTCAGGTAGTTTGAGTTTTGGTTGATTTATTTTAGAAGTATCACAACTAGAATTATCATGTTTTACGTTAATGCTATTGCTTGAACGAAGTTCCAAAAGTTTCGACTTTAGGTTTGAAACCTCACTGTCAAATTTTTTAATTCGAATTTGAAGTTCATCAAATTCCATGTCACTTACTATTTCGGATAAATTATCAATTATTTCATTAAATTTAATAATAATTTCATTTAAATTGTTTAACCTTACTTGAATTTCTTCATTTGAGAAAGGATTCTCCACATTTGAATCACTTACAAACTTTGCAATTAGTTCAATTTTGGATGTAATTGTATTTAAGTTGCGATACAGCGCGAATGATTTTAGTTTTGGTGCCATTTTTACAGTAGTCAATTGACGTTTGTTTAATAGAATAATGGTAGGTTTATATGTGGTTGCTTTACTGATTTACTCAGTTGTTTGCTCAATAGTATTTTTGGCTGATGCAATGTTTGTTGATGTTGCAAATGTAAACTATTACTCTATATGATGATTAATGATTATGTTGATGAAAATTATTCGATCAAATCTGTTCCACTGATGTTTGGCTGCTTCAATTCTTGAATATTGATTTTTTGTTTGTACACTGCTGACAAAAATTTGTTCCAAGTGAATGAGTTTTGGTATATATGTATATATAAATGCTGCTTGGCATATGATGAAAATTTGTATATATATAAATGCTGCTTGGCATATGATTAAAATTTGCATCTGGAAAAATGCTGCTTGGCATATGATGAAAATTTGTATATATAAATGCTGCTTGGCATATGATGAAAATGCTGGTATATATTTGTCTCGAAGGACCAATGTTTTTATTCAAAATATAATTGAGTGGACTGTATCTATTGGTTTTTTCTTATTTTGCTTAAATGAAACAATTATTATCACTTTTAACTTATTTTTATTTATTTCAATTAACATGGGTGATGTTTTCACGCTTACATTCGGATAATAACTGAAATTTACGTTCGATCTTGAACATTCTACTAAAAACTCTGTTGCCAAATTTATTTTATAGTTCTTAATACTCAATTTAAGGTGAGATACGGGTTAAGGGATTAAACCGCCAAACAATTTTTTGATATTTAGTCTGAGACTCATCTACATTGACTTGTCTTTACATCTTCTGTATATCACAAGTAAAAACATATTTATATTTACGAAAGCGTAAAACTATGGATAGAATGCTGTTTTGAATAGTAGGACCTGTTAACAAAACGTCATTCAATGAAAGATTAGTAGATGATGGAGCAGAACCATCAAAAACCACCCGAAGTTTCGTTGTGGTACTCTCAGGTTTTATAACACAATGATGTGGCATAAAATATTCTTGTTTATCATTACAGTTTTGTTCAGGTTTCATATGACCAAGTTTTAAATATTCATCAATGAAATCTATATATTGTGATTTAATATCTGGGTGTAATTCTAATTTTTGTTCCAAATATTTAAATCTTTTTAATGCTTGGGTTTTTGACTCACCTAAATTTTTATAATTGTCCTTTTGTTTGCTTACCTAAACGGTATATCGGCCAGTTTTAGCATTTCTGGAATGGGTTTCCATGAAATGTTTTTCACATTCCTTTTCTTCGTTGGTAAGAAATGTTTTGTTTGGAATAGATTCAATTTCCCATAAAGTTTTTATATAATCATTTAAGTCGGGGTTATCTGAATTGTTAAAAGTACACGCAAATGCTTGTGTATTGCAATCTTCAATGACTGCACCGCCAACAATCCAACCCAACTCTGAGTCTTGAATAATTGGAAGATTATCTTGTAATTTTATCTTATCTGATTTCAAAATATCAAAAAATACTTCTGCACTTATAAGAACATCAATTGTTCCTGATAAGAAAAATGATGGATCCGCTAATTGTATATGAGATGGAATATGCCAAGTTGAGATATCAATGTTAACTTGTGGAAGAGAATTAGAAATAGTTGGAACTATTAAAAATTCCAATTCGGATTCATAATTGGAAGTTCTTGATTTTATTTTTGAATTCACTTTACGTGTCAAGTAAGTTTTTGACTGATTAATGCCTGAAACAATTCTTTTAGAATTTAAAAGTTCTCTTTTTAAAGATAATTTATCAACTAAATTCTCAGTCATAAAATTAGTTTGGCTGGCACTGTCTAGAAGTGCCCTACATTTATGAAAATTGCCTTTATGATCTTGTATTAATATTACTGCTGTTGATAAGACAACATGTTTATATACATTATTTGTATTTACACTAACCGATGTGTTTTGAATTAAATGTCTATCCAATTCATTATTATTTGAAGTTTCTAAGGATTTGTTCACATTCTCCTGCATGTGCAATAATGAATTATGTCGCTCAGAACAAATTTTGCATGAATACGTAGACAAACATTTATCAACTGTATGTGATCTGAAACAATTTACACATAAATTTAATTCTAATATTTTCTTTTGTCGTTCATTAACAGATAAGTTCAAAAACTTAAAACAATTATATATCAAATGTGATTGATTACAAAAAGCACAATTCTTTTTAACTGTGGAATGTTTAGAAACAATGTTCACATTATTAATCTTTGACGTTTCCTGAGAAACAAAAGCCTTTGATTGACTATTGACATTATTATGGCCTTTATTAGAATTATTTATTTTTAGGTTATTTTGAGAAAATTTATTAGTATTAGTATTAGAGTTTGACGATGTACTTGCATCAACAGTCTCTAAAATTTTACATTTTTGGTGTAGAAAAGATTTGAATTGATCCCAAGTTGGAGATTGATTATCAACAACTTCGTTCTCCTATTCCCTACGGGTAAACCTATCTAAATTTTTAGTAACAATGTGAATAATCATAATTTCCGACAAATTATTTATTGTTTGCTTGCACGCCTCGAGAGCAGAAACATGACAAATAGCTTGATTTAAAAGTTTTCTTAATTCAATTGAATTACATTTAGTGACATTAGGAAGGTTGAGTAATCCATCTATATGATTTTCTATAATTGACTTGGGATTGTCATAACGAATAATTAAGTCTGACCATGCCTTTTCGTAGCCTATAGCTGTGAGTGTGACATGCCCTAAAGTGTCTCTTGCCTCACCTTTCAGTTTATTTAACAAATAAGTGAATTTCACAATCTCGGAAAGATTTTGATTTTCATGTACGACAGACGTAAATGTGTCCCTGAATGTCAACATTCAGCAATTTTACCATCGAAAATTGGTATGTGTACGTCAGGTAGTTTGAGTTTTGGTTGATTTATTTTAGGAGTATCACAACTAGAATTATCATGTTTTACGTTAATGCTATTGCTTGAACGAAGTTCCAAAAGTTTCGACTTTAGGTTTGAAACCTCACTGTCAAATTTTTTAATTCGAATTTGAAGTTCATCAAATTCCATGTCACTTACTATTTCGGATAAATTATCAATTATTTCATTAAATTTAATAATAATTTCATTTAAATTGTTTAACCTTACTTGAATTTCTTCATTTGAGAAAGGATTCTCCACATTTGAATCACTTACAAACTTTGCAATTAGTTCAATTTTGGATGTAATTGTATTTAAGTTGCGATACAGCGCGAATGATTTTAGTTTTGGTGCCATTTTTACAGTAGTCAATTGACGTTTGTTTAATAGAATAATGGTAGGTTTATATGTGGTTGCTTTACTGATTTACTCAGTTGTTTGCTCAATAGTATTTTTGGCTGATGCAATGTTTGTTGATGTTGCAAATGTAAACTATTACTCTATATGATGATTAATGATTATGTTGATGAAAATTATTCGATCAAATCTGTTCCACTGATGTTTGGCTGCTTCAATTCTTGAATATTGATTTTTTGTTTGTACACTGCTGACAAAAATTTGTTCCAAGTGAATGAGTTTTGGTATATATGTATATATAAATGCTGCTTGGCATATGATGAAAATTTGTATATATATAAATGCTGCTTGGCATATGATTAAAATTTGCATCTGGAAAAATGCTGCTTGGCATATGATGAAAATTTGTATATATAAATGCTGCTTGGCATATGATGAAAATGCTGGTATATATTTGTCTCGAAGGACCAATGTTTTTATTCAAAATATAATTGAGTGGACTGTATCTATTGGTTTTTTCTTATTTTGCTTAAATGAAACAATTATTATCACTTTTAACTTATTTTTATTTATTTCAATTAACATGGGTGATGTTTTCACGCTTACATTCGGATAATAACTGAAATTTACGTTCGATCTTGAACATTCTACTAAAAACTCTGTTGCCAAATTTATTTTATAGTTCTTAATACTCAATTTAAGGTGAGATACCGAACAATATTCTCTATGAAATTTCTCGTGTTTTTGCTTTAAACGATTTAAGTTTGTTTGTGAAGTATATTAATTACTCTAAATCTAGCATTATAATACTACTATATATAGCATCTTTTTACCTATAAAGGTCCAAAAGCAAAATTAAAACTGTTTAAAATTTCCATGCAAAGTTATATGAAAATTTTCGATCATTTTCCTGTTTTTTATGTGCTAGCTAAAATACATTTTACATAAATTATGCTTAATATATTCAATAAGCAAATTAAAAATTTTAAATTTTAGTACAATGAAAAATTTCATTGACAATTTTTAAAATTATTGGAAGTTGTGTTTGGTATACAATCCTTTGTAAATTTTGTGATTTTTTTCCCATATAGCGCTTTGGCGGTGAACACAGGAACAGAAAAATTGCCCAATACTCATTGTTTAACATCTTACTGATCTACATTTAAATTGTATAATTTAATTGCAGAAAGTATTTTACGAAATGTTGTGTCAAAAAGTGAGGAAATAGACCTTTAATTATGTACTTTTATCAATTTGTTTCCTCTTTTCTTTTTTAATAAACTTATTATACAAACCATCTACCAACTTTACTATTTAATGTAAAAATTATTCCTTTAAAAAAAGGTTATTATTCCTTTAAAAAAAATTCGAACTATTTTTCATAATAAATATTACATATCTTGTGACTAATTCAAAATAAAAAAGGTTTTATTAATAAAACATCAACAAAGATTATAAATATATGCATTATGTAACTTAATTAAAATAAAATCCCCTGCATGCATTCTATAATCATTGCATTCATATTCATTCATTGCAATGCCATAACTAAACAAAATGACGTCACACGATCTTTTATGATAAAGCTATTATATTGCAAGAGAAATACATACTCAAATAGTGGTTTTTGTTTTTCCTTATTTTAGTTCACAGGAATGAAATTATGGCAAATAATTATCGGAAACCACTATTATATGATTTTTAGCACTGCCTGTCAAAAAACTAATTAATTTTCTTGTTAATATCGAAATTATAATAATTTTAACGAAACGGGAAATGACAGTGCAATAAAATGCTATAAAAACTGCATTATCGATCAAATTGCATTATCGTAAAACGAAATGTATGCATGAATAAAATAATTATGTGTAAAAAAACAATAATTTTAATGTTATTTAAAAAAAAATTTAAAAAATAGTGTAACAATCAAGATTCGAACTTTCAACCTATAGATCATCAGTCGAGCGCGCTATCCATATTGCAATTTGAACGTTAGTAAAATGATAGACTAAAGTATAGATAAAGATGAACGTTACGTTCGTATAGAAGGATAGACTCACGGCTATTATATTATAGATTATTATCACCTTCTTTAAATTTTTCCAGCCCATGTGTTACCAATGCTGTCTGACCATGATTTGTATATGTATTCCGATCAATGTATTTTAAATGTTTTAGATTTAACGTTTTTCTTTTATTTTATTTTTTTAAATTAGGGTTTTGACAATGTTCTATTATCATATTGTGATAATCAGTAATATGTTGTTTAGATCTTGTTATTAATTTTTTGCTGGTTTGACCAATATAGCATCCATTACAAGGTGGTTTACATTTTATTTTATTACTAAATTAGAATTATCCCATATATTAATTGGATCTTTAACTTTTGTGAAAATTTTTTTCAATTTATTTATAGGTTTAAATGATATTTGAATGTTTAATTGTTTGGCTATTGATTTTATTTTCTCCGATAAATTGCATATATATTTTAAACTGAAGTAATGTTGTGTTGATTCAATTTGTTCTTTTTCTACTTTATTTTACGTTGTCAGCAAATTATTTTGATGTTTGACTTTTTTGATTGCATCTTCAATAACAAAGTCTGGAAAGCTATTAGCTTCTAAAATGTTTCTAACAATTTTAATATTTTTCGAATGATGTTTTTTATCACTCAACATAAGTATCCTTTTGAAAAAATTGACAGCAATATTTTTCTTCATTGAAAAAGGATGATTGGAATTAAAATTTAATATTCTACCTGTTGAAGTTGGTTTAAAATCTGTTGATAATTTTTGATTTTCTCTTGTTACCAACAAGTCAAGGAAGGGTACCGAAAAATTCTGTTCATTTTCTGTTGTAAACTGAATTCTGGGATGAAAACTATTTATTTGTTCTAAAGTCTGTTGAATCATTTCAAAAGGAATATCTGTGATTATATCATCAACATATTTGAAAAGGAAAGTTGAACTATACAACATATTTGTAGTTGTAAACAGCTCTTCCAACACAATATCTGAAAGAATTGGAGAAAGCAGATTTCCCATAGCAAGTCCAAATTTCTGTTTATAAAATATCCCATTAAACTGAAAATAATTATTATCCTCAACACAAAATTTAATTAATTGAATGAAAACTTCCATAGTGATATGCGTATGTTGTTCCATAATGTTCCACTTATTTTTAATGATGTCACAAGCCAAATCCACTGGAACATTTGTAAATAATAAAACAACATCAAAAGAAATAATTTGTCTATCTGGTGGTAAAACTATTGTATCTATTTTTTGTTTAAAATCAAATGAATTTTTAATATTTATTACACTATTTTTTGTCAAATTATTTAAAAAATTAGTGATAAATTTAGCTTTGGAGGCCCCTTTTTTACCTGCTCCCTGCCAAAGCCACCATGATCCAAACTTCATATGTCGCTAATCGTTCCTACCTTAGTAGGGGGTATGCGCAGAAAAATTTCAGCTTTTATAAAATAACGAAGGTCTGGCCGTCGCGGGCTCTCGGTCTAGAAGTTGTGTTCTTTAAATTTTACAAATAGATTTAGATTATACATAGTTTACAAGTTAAGAAATCTTTTTCTTTAAAATTAATTATTTATTGTAAAATAATTTAAGATAGTTAAAAATAATCATTAATCTATTTTTTAAAAAATCATTAATTAAAAAAATTAAAATTAAGGAAACATTAAAATGAAGTATATATTATTGTAATGAAATTATTAATAAAACTAATTAATTGGTTTATTGGGTTAAACTATTAAGTCTTATAAAATAATCCTTGAATCCCCTCCCAATGGAAAATTCTGGCTACGTCACTGTTTTTTTTTTACCTTTTTTTTAAATTTTCATTTCAAAAACCGTGTAAAGTCGAAAACGTGTTAAATGAATGCCGTGTAAAGCGGGGGATAGGTGTATACGTAAAAAATAACTAGAAATATAAAGCAATAAATATGTGAAGTTGATGTTTCAATAATATAAAAAAGAAAAAATATGGAGGGGCTGAAATCTCACAGCTCTGAGAAAACAAGACTTCGGTCTGGGTTAAGGGTTTTGATATAGTTTTCGGCAAAAAACTTTTATGAGCACATGGTTTTTAGTTTTGGACAGCGATGTATATCAAACATAACTCTTTGTTAAAGTACAAGATTTTTTTTATCTCTGTTTAGAAATTCATTACATAACTAACACGAAACACCAATACGATGCCGGAAAATGATAACAGATTATAAATTACCATAATTTAGTGATAAGATGATACACTCAGCAAACTACTCAAAAACCTCTCCATTTAGCGCTTCGAGAACATATTACAAAATCACAAATTCATATTTCTTTCAAAATTCCAAAAATATTGTAAAAATTAAATAAAATCAAACTTTTTTGAAAATTCCAAAAATATTCCAAAAACTAGAATAAAATCAAATATTTAAACTTTTTCTAAATTTCAATAATATTCCAAAAATTCTTAAAAATTCAAACTTTTCCAAAATTCTAAAAATATTGCAAAAATCATTACAAAATCAAAAATTGAAACTTTTTTCAAAATTCCAAAAATTACAATAAAATCAATAATTTAAAATTTTTCAAAATTCTAAAAATATTCCAAAATATCTTACAAAATCAAATATTAAAACTTTTTCCAAAATTCTAAAAATACTGCAAAAATTATTACAAAATCAAAAATACAAACTTTTTTCAAAATTCCAAAAATATTTCAAAAACTATAACAAATTCAAAAATTTCCATGTCCAATTTCATTTTCAATTACATTTACGTCATAAAAACAGCTACATTTTTTTTCGAAAAATATGGCTAAACAAATAAATGAAATCAATTTTGTGATACACTTGAAATTATTTTTTTGACAAACTTTTTCTATAATTCTCTATAATAATAATAAAATTTCATGTCATACAAATTATTAATTTTATTTTTTTCCAAAAAATTGGGTAAAAAAGTAAATAAAAATCTCTCTTTTGACACACTTGACCACGTTTTTTTGACAAACTTATAATACCATAATTCTCAATAATAATAATTAAATTTCATTTCAAACAAATAATTAATTTAATTTTTTTCCAAAAAATTGGGTAAAAAAATTAATAAAAATCTTTCTTTTGACACACTTGACAACACTTTGATCTCACATACCAATCCCTACCATCAAATATTCTCCAAATTCAATGTTCCTACTCGTAATCACTTAAAATGAACGTTTTTTAAGCCAAAAATATGAAAATTTGCTGTTTTTGACACACTTAATGATTTTTTTGACACACTTCCGGTACAGTCATCAAACACAGCGTCCTTTCGGACCTGTCCCTTGAGGCCGGACAGACAGACATCCTTTTTTTTGCTTTTTGAGAATCAGTAGTTAGGACCTACTGAACGTCGAGAAATTCCAAAAGAAGTGGGGATAAGAATTTCACTTTTGGTTCATGAATGTAATACTTAGGTCTTTCAGACCGAAGTAATTGAACATCAAAATTATAATGTGTCTTCATTATTCAGACTCTTTCAATATCCGAAGATACCATGTCAACTAGAAAGGAATGAGATGAGGAAAAATGAAAAGAATGGGGATATGTGATAGCTATACTATTTATTTTAAGTGAGTTCCACAATTGCCACTTTATTAAAATAATCGTTCTAGAAGGACATAGTTCTACTACGAGATATTTGGAGAGCAAATGGGTGGGATGACTCTGAAGTTCTTGTTCGTCGATTGTTCTGCGCACACGATGGAAGGATAGTTTGAATTTCCTTAGAGAAGAACTCGCTAAAGTTATATTTATAATAGATTGACAATTCAGCCACATTTTTTCCGTTCTAAAGTTTATGCAGCTGATCAGTTACCTCGGTATTATCAATCAACCGTATTGCTTTTCTCTGTACAGAGTCTAGGCATTTTATTGTTGACTGACAAGAACCTCCCCAAACATGACAACAGTATTAGACTTATAAATCAATAAAATTTTATTGGGATTGAAATACTTTTACATCGGCTCGAGAATCCTAATTTTTGTATTGCAGATTTAGTGAGGGTGAACACGTGTTTATTCAATTTCATTTTATTTTCAATATCCACTTCAAGAAGTCTAACTGATTCAACCTCGTGCAATTTCACATGGTTTATCTTAATGGGGTAGTTTGGATGTCGCTCTATTCGTGACAAACTTCATAATTTGTTTTTGTGTATGTTTAATGCAACAAGATTACGATCAGCCCATTCTATTATACGAACCAGGTTTTCGTTAATAGAATCAAACAACAGTTGAAATTTAGGAGATGCATGTGATGCATGCAATGTGCTGTCGTCAACAAAACTATAAATTTGGTGCACTGTAGAAATAAGTAAATTATTAATGTTTAGTAAAAATACGGTTGGTAAGAGCACAGAGCCCTGAAGAACACCAGCATTGGTTGTGAAAATATTGGATGTAATGCCATCTAAATTAACATTAAATTGACGACCTGTAAGAAATCTTTGAATCAATGAGGCAGTAAGATGATCGATGCCATAAGATTTTAATTTAGTTGTGAGATTTCTATCCCACACTTTATCGAATGCTTTAGAAATATCAAGTGAAATACTGAATGTTTCACCATGATTCTCCAGGGGTTTGTTCCACAAATGGGTTACGTAGGCTAACAGGTCACCGTTGCATGACTTCCACGAAAACCATAGTCCGTTAGCATTTTCCTCGTAGAATACGATAAAAGTATTTAAAAAATTTTGAGTATAGTTTTCTCCCTTATTTTGGGTTTTTAAGTTTAAAATTAATTTTTCGAAATGTATGACACGTTTTTTTTAATTTTTTTTAAAATTTAGTTTAAAATATGCACTTTCTAATATTTCTTATGGTGTGATAGAAGTATTAGCGATGTGAGCGCTAGAGGGCACTGAAGGTTAAAAACCTCCTCCAAAACCAGTTTCCACGTTATATCTTGTGTTGTAAAACGAAAATTAAAGTTCTAAGAATTTATTATAAAAATATCACATTATCCATATCTGGTATCAAACTAAAATTCAACGGGACGGACGAGTTTTGCAAATTGGAAAACATGTTCGAAATCTACATAAAATTTTAGGTCAAAAGTGTCATGAACATAATTTAACTACATGTGGCTATTTCTGAGAAAAAATCATAAAGTTTTAGAACTACCTGAACACTGTGTTTTTTTACCTTCAGCGCGCGATACTACTTCCATCACGCGATAAAAATTATTTGAAAGTGCATATTTTAAACAAAAATTAAAAAAAAATTAAAACAAAACGTGTCATTCATTTCAAAAAATTGATTTTAAACTTTAAAGCCCCAAAATAAGGGAGAAACCTACCCTCAACCTTTTTAACTTTATTTTTATCGTATTTCACGGGAAAAATTCTAACGAACTGATATTTTTTAAACAATATTAAACAATTTTACGCATTAACAATTTCACGCATTAAATTGACTACAAAATGAAGACGTTTGTGGCCAAAAAAAAAATTTCAAATTGGTGACAGTTACTGATGTAACCCCAACCCCCAGCCAAAAAATTTAAAAAAAATTCCAAAATTTTTTTCTGTTGGAGTACTATCAATCCCCAAAGTTTGAAGGAAAAACGTTTTTGTTTGTTCACGTTCAAGTGGAATGCACCATATATTTATTTATACATATAAATATTAAGGTCTTAAACTATGGATGTGCCAAATTTTTCGAATTTTGACGTTTTTTTTGGAAAAAAGTTGGGCAATATAAAGATGCGTTTTTTTGGTGTTCTAATTTCGATTATTTTGTTGCGACTTGCGAGTTCTAGTTATTTTTTAATTTTATCCATACACTATTTACAATAACTAGTTTTTAATTATTTCAACTATTTTAAAATTTAAAACACAAATTCAAAAAATTAGTTGCTTTTATTTAAAACTACACTACAAACTACAACACTTACACAGTAAAAACCTTTTCAATAAAACATTCATATGTGGTTTGTTAATTAATATTAAAAAAACTTCAACACACTTTAAAAAAAATTAATTTTAATAAAAACCGTTTACCGTACCACTTCGACTTTATTTTATAAAAACCTTAAATCAAAAATTTAACTAAAATGAAAATCAGAATGAAACTTTATTTTAAAATTTATTTTGATGCTTTCACTATCACAACAACGAGTTCAACTGAGTGAATTTAATTCAAACTTAAAACTATTATACATACTTTTTTCGAAACTTTTAGATTATAGTAGGGGAGGCGAGCGACATAAAACTGCAAGCACTTATAAAGTCTGCTTTTTTAATATTATAGGCGCATTCCATTGAAAATCAAACTTACTCAAATTTGCTTTGATCTACTCTACCTCGAACAAGTTGAGTTGTTGAAAAGCAGTTTATTATTCGATTTTATTTAAATCAGTTATAAACTTGTTTTTGGTATTTTTAATAATAAAATGGACCAGTCAGATCTAAATATCAGCCCAAAATAAAAAATTTTGATTATAATAAAATTGTCTGGTTTCTTTTGAAAAATTTTCAAATTTTTGGCGTTCCATTGGTGATCTACTCAAAAACTGTTTTGAGCAGCTATTTTGTTCCAAAAGAACGCATGTTATGTCACATATGTTGAGTAGAGAAATAGTCTTCCGTCAGTCAGCTGGATTCGTTAGCGTTTGGAGTGGGTGGTGCTCCTTTGTTGTAAAAAAACCATGTATCTTGCAACTACTTTATAAAACCTAAAAATTGGTTTGAGAGCAGAATATTAATTAAAAATAAGTTTTATGATCGTCAGTCACTCAAATCCTGTAACCGAACGCGTCAGTCACGCGTTGAAGTTGTAAAAAAACGGTACATCGTGCAAGTACTTTCTAAAATCTGATATTTAGTATACAGGTGAAGAGTATTATTATAATCACAAAAAATGTAGTCAGTCAGTTTATTTCTGTAACAGATGCCGTCAGTCGCAAATAAAAGGTTGCCGTTCTGTAATACGGCGCGCTCAATAAATATTAACATATATTGAATGAAGTTCCTTTTTTCAATGGATATTCATTTTATTGCATGTACATTGAAGCTAATCTACTCGAACGATTATTGAAATATATAATATAAAACTTAAATAACAAAATTAATAGAATCATATACAGATTTAAATAAAGTATATTCAACAAATTCCTTTAAGTCTTGAGCATGAAATAGTATTCTAATATGAGTCGCTGCAGTTGTTGTAAACATCACTTGAGTCATCATTTTCTGGATCAGTTAGTTCTGACAATTCATCATCTGCAAATAAACTAAACTTAAGTTTAGTTAAACTTCTAGTAACTACAATTGACATTTGAAAACAAGAGAAGCGAAAAATAGAATGAACACATTTCAAGTATTTAAGGTGGCCGTGAAAAGTGGTTGGCAGCAAATAGACGGGCGGTATGAGTTACAATGGTTTGAAGGACAACATTTTCCAATATTCGTGAATGTTGTTGTTATTGATGAAAACGATGTTTCAGGTAATAGATTGTAAGTGATATGCCTGTTTATCTTACGTATTTAATTATTTTGAAATTAAACATTGCGCTTATTGCACTTGCACTTATATTAATATGCAGATAATGAATTGCCAGATATAACTGATCCAGAAAATGATGACTGAAATGATGTTGACAACAACTGCAGCGAATCATATTAGAATACTATTTCATGCTCAAGACTAAATGGAATTGTTGCATATACTTTATTAAATCTGTATATGATTCTATTAATTTTGTTATTTAAGTCAGCTTAGCTCAGCTTCTGACGCGTTCGGTTACAGGATTTGGGTGACTGACGATCATACACCTTATTTTTAATTAATATTCTGCTCTCAAACCAATTTTCAGGTTTTATAAAGTAGTTGCAAGATACATGGTTTTTTTACAACATTGGAGCCCCACCCACTCCAAATGCTAACGAATCCAGCTGACTGACGGAAGACTATTTCTCTACTCAACATATGTGACATAATATTAAAAAATCAGCCTTTATAAAGTGCTTGCAATTTTATGTCGCTCAGCTGTCGGACTGTTTGTATGTAGTTTTAGTAGATTAGTAGTTGAATATAATATGGATAACGAACTGTAATTATAAACTTCCCGATATAAGAAGTTATTGTTTTTGGGCCGAACTACGAAATCGGAATTTTTATGATATCTTTACGTTTCATGACCTCCTGAAGCTGTTTAGACTATTTTAGCTGGCAGTCTGTATGTGTGTGTGTATATGTGTATGTGTGTATGTATCGCTGTGTGGAATAATTTTTGCCCAACGCTTTCTCAACAACGGATGCGTCGATTTTAACGACCTTTCTAGCGAAATTAAATCATTTATTTTTTAGTGGTTTCCAAAAAACTGAAAATCATCTCTTGCAAATATTACGAGAATAAATAATGCCATCAAGACCATTTACCTCCCATTTTGTTTGTCATTATGTCAGCCATTTATAATGACATTTGTATAAACAATTGCTATCTTACTTTTTCAGTTTTTTAAGAAAATTTGAAAAATAGGTGTTATTTTCATTACGCAAACGCATGATATCTTGATGAAACTTTTGAATTAAAATGAGCTGCAAACGCATCCGGGTTTATTTGAATATGGAAAATATGAGTAATTTTCAAAATTTGGCAAAGGAATCGGGGAGGATGTCTGTGGTTCGTTGAACGACTGTTTTTTTAAACTTCAATAACATTCAGCTCTGACATTTAATTTTGCGGAAACTTAGAGCATAAGGTTTTTGTAATGTTTATAGTAGTTTTGCAATTTCTCACTTTCGGCTAAATAGCTTTGTCTTATTCTTTCAAATATAGCACAACAACAGCCACAGTTATTAAGTGTTTTTGACGAATGTTTGGTAAAACTTTTTAGTTAACATGAGATAGAACAAATTTGCTTTTGAGGTGTCTTGTATATAGTGGTCGCCGTTCATCAAACAAATGCTGACCTTTTATCTTACCATAAGGTTAGGTTGTTGTGTTGGATATCATTTTTGATATTGATCATTTTAATGATATCTTTACTTTTCAATACCTTCTGAATCGGTCTAGACAACTTATTTTAGTTTGCAGTTTGAGTGTTAGTATGTTATTAAATTTAAATATACGTACACATTATAAATTCGTACACATTCAAATTCTATGTAAATTATTACAATTGATGTGTCGTATAATAAATAAATCTTAATTTTGCGTATTCGACGTACTCGACGTATCCGGTTTTAAAAAAAAAAACGATTCGTCAGTTTGGTTGGTGTATTACACAGCTGGTACAAGTCTTTAACTACACAGTTAATTGCTATCTTTAAGAACTAGTAGAGGGACATCAATCATTCATTAACTATCAACTGTCAACCATACATCAACTTTTTATCAATAGCTTCCAAGTCTTCCCCTCCACAGTTAATTGCTATCTTTAAAAATTAGCTGAGGGACATAATCCATACATCAACTATCTTAGTTGAGCATCATTACATTCATTAGTCGGTATTATATTCTTTTTGTTTTATTCTTTTATTAATTTTTCCGTTATGTATAGTTTTTGATTTCATTAATTTTCTTTTTTCTTTTTTGCTTATGCAGCGGAAGTCTTTTAATTGAGTCGCCATACAGCCGCTTCACCTAGTAGCTTACCTTTTAGCCTAGTGACGGTATTGTCACTCGTGCTTTTTTTGGTGTACTCTGGGATTGCTGGTTTCTTTCTTTTGTTGTTACTATAACCATGTCAAACTCTATCAAGTGTCCTTCTTGTGTCAAGTCCGAGTCCAATAATTCTATTCCAGCCGTGCTCTGGTCTCTCCAGAACTAATTTTCAAAAGGCCTGCTCTGATAAAGCTGACTCCTGGTTATGCCCCCAGTGTGTTACCAAGCTTGATACTCCAGATTCCAAATTTGGACTTATTCTGAGTAAGCTGTCCTCACTTGTGTTACTTTGCGCTGATATGAAATCTGACATACAAGCACTACGCAGTGATCTTGGTACCGTTAAAACCAATTTATCCGCCCTTCAGCAGGAGCACCTTGCTCTTTCGGGTCAGTTTGAGTCTTTTAAGTCTAGTCATGATACTGCAATGACTACGCAGGTGGATGCGCAGTTGGTACGGTTCCAGAGTTCACTTGCCTCCCTCCAGCATGCTAGTGACAATTACCAGTTAGATCTTTCTAAAGTCCAGCTTGAGATTCTTAAGCTTCTGAGAGCTCAAAGGCGAAGCGATATTATTGTCTCTGGTATTCCTAGTTCTTATACTGATCTCTCTTATACTGATCTCTTATACTGATCTCTCAAAAGTCGAACTTCACGATATCTTCCCTGAAATTAATCTAAGGGCACTGTCCACTTCAACGATAATCTACCACCTCTATTGGTTAATCTTGCTAAGCGCTCTCGGGTATTGAAAAGGGGCAAACTTATTCTTGGCTTCAAGATTGGTTATGCGTCTATCACAATTAATCTGCTGGATGGATTTCTCTTTGAAACGTGCAGCTTGAATTCATTCTTGACCAAATTTCCGACGTAGCTGATTTTTCACCCAATTAATTTTTTAAACTGTAAATTGCTGTTCTTTATCAATCTAAAGAGTTGTCAATTTGCTGTTTTAGTTTTATGTCATGTGATCTGTTTTTTTGACATTTTTTTAATACTGATCATATCTTGATCACACGTGATCATATTTTGATCATGTATTCTGATTCTTGATCTGTTTGGTGTTCAGCAGTGGCAGTACAGCAGTATCGTTATATATAGCTTAATATTGTACCTTTGCATTTTCATATTTGATATTTGATTTTTTTTTTCTTTGCGGCAAATTCTTTTTGCGTAATTTGTGTATGTCTGTTATTTTGTGGTTATTAATGCAATCCCTATATGGGTTCGTTGTTAATGTTTTGTGTTTTCTTCAGTCCTCTACCTTCAATCCTTTTCCTCTCCTGTACCTTCCTTCCACTTTCCTTGTTCCCTTTCCTTTAGTTCGACTCAGATATGCGTCCTTCGTTAGCATCACTGTCTCTGTCCACCATGGCTAGTAATACACATTCGTTGGTAGCTAGCGACAATTCTATTTTATCTAGAGCTCTTAGTCTAAGTCCCTCAATGTTGGTCATTTTAACGCTCAGAGTCTGAAGCCTTGTCCAAATTCCACTAAACTGGAGGAGGTAAGGTCTATTCTGTCGGGTAACTTCCTTGACCTGGTGAGCGTTTCAGAAACCTGGCTTAAGTCTTATGTTTCAAATTTGGCTGTTAGAGTTGATGGGTATCGCGTGTATCGTCATGACCGTCCGCGTAGACGTGGGAGTGGTGTTGCTCTGTTTGTTAATGAGAAGCTAAAATCTAAATTGATTGGCACATTTGATGATTTGGATGCTGAGGCTGCCTTGGTTCAGGTCCTGGTGGGTGGCAGGAATGTGTTGGTTGTTGTGGCATATCTTTGCAATGGTAATTTTTCACTCCTTGAGGATTTTTTGTCTCCATATGTTTCTCAGTTTTCTTCTATTATTGTTCTAGGAGATTTTAGCACAAACATTTTAATACAAGCAAATATGATGGATGCTCTTGAGACCTGCTCTCGACTAGGACTGAGCATTGTCCATAACAATGCGCCTACGCACTATGCTTATAACTCGCCAGTTGGGTCTTGTATAGATTTTTTCTTGGTAAGAGATATAACTTTACTTAACATGAGCAGTCAGTTCCGAGTGCCTGGCATCTCGGCTCTCTCATGCATATTCCTGTCTCTTAATCTGCCTAAGGTCCTGGTGCCAACAAAGAAATTTTTTCATGACTACAATAACATCAATTTTGAGCTTCTCTGCAACGAGCTCTCGCTTGTTGATCTGTCCTCTTTCTACAGCTGTACAGACTCTGACACAATGCTTACCGTTCTTAATAACTATCTCCGTAATGTCTTTGAGAGATACGTACCTGTTCGTTCCTATACGAGTAGCGCGTCTCTGTCTATCAGTATTTCCCCTGATATGGTTCACGTTCGTTATCTGCGTGACTTTTCATATAAGGCGTATCAGAGAGACCATTGACTGGCTGGAAGATTTTTTGTACCTATAAAAACAGGTTTAGGTCTATGGTCAGAAAGGCTAAGTTGGAGATTGGCTCTTGGATTTTTTCTAATGTTTCTTCTACCAAGGATATGTGGTCCAAGCTTAAGCACATTGGTGCATTTAATTCTGAACCTGACCTTTCTCTTCTGAGTGTGCAGGATCTGGATCGGTTAAACCGGACCTTTACATCAATAAATTCATATCCTCCCCTTCCACGCTTCGATATGCTCCTTCCGGAAAGTCCTAATGCTTTTTCCTCCCGCTCGGTCACAAATTCTGAGGTTGAGATGGCGTTTTATGCTATTTCATCAAATGTTGTAGGGTCGGATGGTATTCCTTTGAAGTTTTTAAAGCTTATTTTTCCTCTCATTCTGCCGCATATTGGTCATCTTTTAAACTTCATTCTTATGTCATCATCCTTCCCTTGTGGTTGGAAGTTCTCTAATATTACGCCACTCCCCAAAGGAGCTACGGATGAGTTTCGACCAATTAGTGTCCTTCCCACATTGTCTAAGGTTCTTGAGAGGCTCGTCAATGATCAAATACTCGAACATGTTACTTCTAACAACTTGTTGTCCGACCATCAATCTGGATTTAGGAAACATTATAGTACTACTCACACGTTGGTTGATATCTCTGAACGTTTACGCCATAACAAGGATGGTAAGCTGATTAGTCTTCTTCTCTTCCTGGACTTTAGTAAGGCCTTCGACTCCATTGATCATGCATTGCTGGTTTTCAAACTTAAAACCACGTTCTTTTTTTCATCCAGTGCCTGTAATCTTGTTTTTTCTTACTTGTGCAATAGGTCTCAACGTGTTACTTCAGGCATGTCTGCTTCTAGTTCTTCTCCTATTCTCAAAGGTGTTCCTCAGGGTTCCATTTTGGGTCTTCTTCTTTTTTCGCCATTTATCAATGATATTACGTCACTTCCCTGTCATTCGATGCTGCACCTCTTTGCGGATGACGTTCAGTTGCTCCATGCTTGTCCACAATTTGACATCCATCGCTGTTTTCTTGAAGCTAATGCTGATCTCAAACTAATATCGGACTGGACTGTCTCAAATAGGTTGGTTCCTAACCTGCTTAAGTCTCAGACCATGCTGTTTAATTACCCTTCATCGCTCTATAATCATGGGTTGACTATCAAAACCAGTGATGCTGTCATCCCTTTTGCTACACAGGTAAAGAATCTTGGCGTAATTTTTGATAGCGATCTTTCTTGGAGACCTCATGTCATTGGCAGAGTAGTTGTCATCTTAAGAAGGCTTAGTAGCCTGAATCATTTCCTGCCTGTGCATATTAAAAAACGACTTACTCATGCACTTGTCATGCCTTTGTTTGATTATGGTATTGAGGTCTATTCTGGCTGTACCCTGGAGAATATCGGATTAATTAAGAAGTCCTTTAATTGGGTGGTGCGCTTCGTTTATGGTCTTAAAATTAGACAACACGTTTCTGGCTTTGCTATCAGGTTTATCGGCACATCATTAAACGATGATATCAGGATGCGACTCCTTCTTCTCTTCTTTAAACTCTTCAAATATGGATGTCCACCCTATTTGACGAAATGGTTTACTTTTGGTCCGTCAACTCGGTTGTATTTAACTACCTTTCCGTCCATAAGCTTAACATCTGTGCTCTATTGTACTCGTTTAGAACGTCTAAGCTGTTTAACGACCTTACGCAGGAGCTAAAGCGGTTCAATATGTCTGTCTCTAGTTTTAAATCAAAGCTTCTCATCCTTATGAACTGCCCTGGCACTGCCTAGTCGTATAACCTGTTTTTGACGCTTTTGCTGCCCTCTCCAATTTGCTTGCCTGTATGTTTTTCTGACGATGGTCTTGTAATATCTGCGTTGGCGCTCCTTTTCCCACTTCCCTTCCTACTTTCTTCCTCCTTTCCTTCCTACCCTTAACTTCCTTTCCTTCCTTCCTTATGTTATGGTACTCGTCTTTGACAACTATTAACCAGTAAGCTAGCATCCACCTCTCCGCCTTATATTTGTTGTGTACTTTTTTTTGCTATGTATTAAGTGGAGGGGGTATGGCGGCTCAATCTGGCTCTGGTTTGACGCTGTCGTTGATATGCAGTCTTTAGTAATTTTATATTAATTTTTATAATAATTTTTTTTTGTTTATTTTTCTTTGGCTTATATTACATTTTTTATTATTCTGATATCGCTTTGATATTATAATTCTAGTCTGTAGTCATGTATTATATACACGCATATATGGTTTATAGTCATGCTGTATAGTTAAGTATTTTTTTCAGTATGGCTGTATGTATATATAGTTTATTATCATGTATGTATAGTTTAAGTATAATTTTTTTTTCATTATGGCTGCTGCCGTCAATTTTTTTTTCTCTGCACAATACATGCCTCTGCCTCTGCCTCGGCCTGTTCGCCGTCATGTACAAAATAAATAAATAAATAAATATATGATAAGCGGAGACGAAAAATCAAAATGAAAAAAAAATTTATATAAATATATATATATATATATATATATATATATATATATATATATATATATATATATATATATATATATATATATATACAATATACATATATACAATATATACAATATACATATATATATATATATATATATATATATATATATATATATATATATATACAATATACATATATACAATATATACAATATACATATATATATATATATATATATATATATATATATATATATATATATATATATATATATATATATATATATATATATATATATATATATATATATATATATATATATATATAAATAACGTCATGTACAAAATAAATATATGATAAGCGAGTATATATATATATATATATATATATATATATATATATATATATATATATATATATATATATATATATATATATATTTATATATATATATATGTATATTGTATATATTGTATATATGTATATTGTATATATATATATATATATATACAATATACATATATACAATATATACAATATACATATATATATATATATATATATATATATATATATATATATATATATATATATATATATATATATATATATATATATATATATATATATATATATATATATATATATATATATATATAAATATATATATATATATATATATATATATATATATATATATATATATATATATATATATATATATATATATATATATATATATATATATATATATATATATATATATATATATATATATATATAATATATATATATAAATATATATATATATATATATATATATATATATATATATATATATATATATATATATATATATATATATATATATATATATATATATACATATATATACCCCTAATTCTGTTTTTACACGACAGATTGGTTCCAGGGAAAGGTGTGTAAAAAAAATTCTCAAGAAATCAGTATAAAAAATATTGGACACGCTGTTGCATTGGCTCACACCACCATCAGTTCTGAAAATATAGTACGCTTGTATATATTATTCAAGCTAGCTGTTGCCATAAATTAGTTATAACTTGAGAAAAACTTGTTAAATAAAAGTAGAAATTTAATAACTTTATCGAAAGTGGCAAACCAAAAATTTGGATATGCAGAATTATTGTGAGTTTTTAAAACTTCACCGCTTCATAATTACTGAATTTGACTGCTGATTTTAGTATTCAGGCCCAAAACGTAAACAAAATTCAAAAAAGTTGGTCAAGAGCGAATAAAATTCGCTCGCCGAGGGTTCCGTGAACGTAAAAGAATATAGCATCAAAAATAATTGACAAAGTTGTGTTGTATGTATATAGTGTTTCTATTGCCAAATCATAAGGACATACAATATGTATATTTCCTCTTAAACGTTCGATTTTGCCACCTGTGCAATCAGCTTCCATTCATATCGTTCCAAGACTAGTGGACCCCAGTTTGGACATGCTGTATCCAGCGCCGGCGCTAGCGAATTTGGCGCCTGGTGCAGTTTTCAAAAATGCTGCCCTAAAAAAATCTATTTGTCGTAAATAATCCGTTTTGACATCACCCAAAAGGTAGGATATGCAGTGCATTTTTTTTAACGAGGTATGCCACGTAGGTATAGTCCTCAAAAATAAACATTAAAAAAATAAATAAAAGATTAAATATTGTTATCGTTCTAATCCAGCGTACGAATTTCAATAACAAAAAATTAATATTAAAAATATATTTAAAAAATATATAAAGATTTAATATTGCTATCGTACTTACTAATATAGCGTACGAATTTCAATAACAAAAAATTTAAAAAAATTGCCTAATAGCACTAAAATTCAAGCGTGTATTTTTAAATTGTAAAATATAGTAGTTAATTAAATTTTATTTTACGCGCTTTGATTCTTGCAAAGTCGTCTATCAAATCACTATAATCCAAGTTGCTCAGAAATTTACTTTCTATAGATATTCTAGCTAAATCTACCAGTCTTTCTTGTCCTATTGTACTACGTAAATAATTTTTAATAATTTTTAATTTAGAAAAGCTACGTTCCCCGGAAGCTACTGTGACTGGTATTGTCAATAAAATTCTAAGAGCTACAACAAGATTTGGTAATATCTGGTCGAATTTCTTTTCAAATAAAAAATCTAATGATTCTATAGGGCTTAAAGTTCCTGAAATTATACTTTGAAATGTTTTAATTTCGTCCCATAAATCTAAACCTACTATATCAGATTTTGAATTGAAAGTTAAATGCTTTTCTAGGGAAAGACAATTATTTAAATGATCAGAAGCATTTAATGAAGTCACAGAACTATTATGCAAAAATTTGAAAATATTATTGTGTTCCGAAATTTGATCAAACCGTTCGCTAACAGAATGAATCGCCTGATCAAGGATTTGAAAATAAAATTCAAATTTTTGTTCAGGATTTGATATAATTTCGTCTCTACCTTCGTACGAAAAAAGTTGAGGTTTTCGACTAGGGCGCCTTGGAGCATCCGGGAAATTTGGTGGAACATCTAATTTTAAAGCTATTTCTTTAGCTTGCAAGATAAACCCCAGAAATTTTTCCTCATTTCGTAAGTTCGTCAAAAACTCTTTTGTGCCGTCTAACAAATATACTGCCGTCGTTAAACAAATAGCAGGACTTTGTAAATATTTGCTAAATATATTAATTTTATCAAGAATATTATATCAAATAATTATTGAACAAATAAATTCAATTAGAATAATTTTGAGAAATAAACTATTCGCGTTATTTCTTGTTATTCCGTCCTTATCCTTGTCACTTCCTATTTGAACTAAAGCGTCATACACCTAAACTACACATTAAGGGTTATAAAGCTTCTATGCGGCTTGCCCATCTTGTCGTACAGAGTGGCTTGAGAGTTAATGTTTTCACATTCTGTTTCAAAATGTCCCACCTTGAAACAGAACTAGAAAAAAAACATATAAACATTGGACGGTATCAAAAAAATTTACAGCTTGAAGTGAACATTGAACTGAATCCAGAAGGACTAGGTTAGCTGAATGTGATGCGCATGGCACAAAAAATGCTCGGGGTTCTATTTGTTTAATTTGAGCTTGCATTCCAATGTTTTTTCCCTTCATATTTGAGCCATTATCATAGCCTTGCCCCCTGCAATCACTAATTGAAAATTTTAGAGAAGTTAGTCGGTCTAAAACTAAATTCGTTAAGCCCTTACCCGTCGTATCTGTAGCTTTTAAAAAACCCATAAAAAGCTCCTTAATTTCATGTTTGTTTTGATTTCTATGAACAACTCTAACAATAAGTGATAATTGTTCATTGCGGCTCTGATCTGGAGTACAATCAACAATTATCGAAAAATATTTTGCACCTTTTATCATATCATCGATTTTATTTTGCATAACTTTAGACATGATTGAAATTAGTTCATTCTGAATGCTTTTATACAAATATTTGTTTTGCGTCTCATTATTAGTTATCCGTCGTAGGTGTTCTGAAAGAACATTGTCAAATTCAGCAATTGCTTCTGCTAATTTGAGAAAATTACCATTATTTTTGTCGTGTAACCTGTCTGACCCACCCCTGAATGCCAAAGATTGCATTGAAAGAAATTTTACAAAAAAAATTTAAGAATTTTTACACAGTGAAAAAAATATTTTTGATAATAAATTTCGGTAATTAAAATATTTATTTTATTATTTTAAATTTATTTTTATTAATTGGGTTTTGGCGCCCTCCAACTTTAGCGCCCCGTCAAACTGTTCGTACTGTTCCATGGAAGCGCCGGCCCTGCCTGTATCACGAATGTTTTGTATGATGTCATCACGTCAGCGTTGTCTAGGTCTACCTCTCCAACAAACACCAGCTGGTTGTTGTTGAGATGCTTTTTTTATCATTCTATCTAGTGGAGCCTTTTCTACAAGACCAAACCATCTAATACGGTTGGACTTAATGAATCAAATTACATCGCAGCTACCAAGAAGCTGTGTGATTTCTTGATCCATTCGGATTCTTTACTGATTCTCAGCAACTTTGCATGAACCATAAATTCTTCGCATGACCTTCCTCTCGAATGTTGATAGAATTCTACAGTCGGTGCGATTCAGTGTCCAGCTTTCACCTTTGAAGGTAGGCACAGGTCGAATTAATGCTTTATAAAGTGCGACCGCCAAAGAAATTTTGATCGCAGAAGTTTTAAGTATGCGTCGAAAACTCTGTATGCGGCAGCGACAAGGGCTTTGATATATGTCTGCATGTCATTTGACGATGTTTTTACAGACCCGAGGTATTTGAAGTTTTCAACGCATTCCACTTTAGAGTCGCCAGTATCCAGATTTCCGAGAGTAAGGAACATTAGATGTTGTTGGAAGTTTTGACGGTGTTGTTGCATAATCTCAGTCGTTTAGCGTTTCTTTCAAGCTGTGAGCCTATTCTTAATATCAATTGTTCTACGTCCGAGAAGCGCAATATCATCTGCGTAACCAAAAATTTAACTAGATTTGTTAAAAATGCAGTTTTGTATCTCGATTCGGCTTTTTCTTATCGCGTTCTCAAGCGGCAAATTAAATAGTACGGGCGCAAGTGCATCACCTTGTCGAACACCTGTTCGATCGTGTTATTTTGAAAGTTATATCGAAAGGACCAGAAACTGTTGTTGTCGCGGATGATACTCTCATATGCTTGCTTGAAATCAACGTAGAGCTGGTGGATGCTGATGTTGTACTCCCAACATTTTTCTCGAATCATCCTTAAAGCAAAACGTGGATCTGCGGTGGAACGGTTGGGATGAAAACCACAACTTGACGGTGAAATTGCTTGAACAGGATCAATTTCATTCTTTCTATTCAGTAGGCTTTGAAAGTGGGAGCGCTATACTACCAGCACATCACGTTTATTTGTTGTAAGTTCGTAGTTTTCATTTTTGACGACTGTGGATCTTGGGTGGTAATTTTTTGTCAAATTTCGCGCATTAGCAAAACACTCTGTCGAGTTTCCACTAGTCGCATGTTGGTTGATGTTTTCAATACAACCTTTATATGTTCGCGTTTCTTTTCCGTAGAAGATAATCAGCTTGGAAGCTTCGGGTGTTCCTTGTTAACCATTTTTCTCGCTTATGTTCAACGCTTTAGCGGCAATAGTCGTCAAACCATTCGTTACTATTTCGGTGGTCGTTTTCCGATTGTAGTTGGTGAGAACAGACGCTTGACTTGCATTGGTTTTAGGGCGGCAATGACTCGCCATGGTGTAGAATCATTCTTACTTTGTTCTTACGCAGTTCTTATTTTGCTCTTCTCAACTAAACTAACCTAATTCTGTCAACGTTAGACAAGTAGCACGGCATGGACGTAGAGTTTCGCTAACATATAGAAATGTTAATGGGAAATTGATCGATCAGATACGAAAAATGTAACATATTATCCATTAAAAAATGTTACATATTAAATGTTATTCATAGCGGTTTATGGTAACTAAAGATAAAGAGTAGCAAAATCCGAGGTCTCTGCCGTGCTGCCAGGGTAATGCTGACAGCATGAGGTTGGTGTATCGGAGACAAACAGAGTAAAAACTACTTAGTCAATGACGCTACATCACATCATCATGCTTTAAAACGAATGCGACCCAAGCGTCTCTTCTCCATGTAAGGGGCAGCTGGGAGCGGGCGTCTGTCTTGGATCAAGTGGCACGCTAAATAAACATGTAAAAAGGTTATTCTGATAACCTTAACATTAGAACGGACCTATTCACAAGATTTGGGTTGGGTCTGAGGTTAACACCCTAACCCTGAAAAAGACTTTGTTAAGTTTAGAAACCAGAAAAAGAATAACAAACCCGGACAAAAAACATAATTTTACATGGATGACGTGAAAAAGGACAGACTACCGAGCGCAGCTTGAGGGAACTTGATGCTCTCTAATATGTCTAGAAACAGAGGCTGAGAGGTATAGGGTGGATAGCATTGCTCTGCAAGAAATTAGACAGCCAATAATCGGAAAACAAGATTTAGATATTCACTCTTTATACTGTAGTGGTTATCCTTCTCGAAGAGAATTCGGTACTGGGTTTCTTGTTGGTGCACGCACACAAGGAACCGTAATGAAATTCATTCTGGTCAATGAGAGGATCTGCTACCTACGGGTACACGGTACATACAACAATATTTCTCTTATTGCCGTGCATGCACTTACTTCAGTTTAGACCGTCGACGAGGAGAATGCTTTCTACATACCAATGGAAGAGGTTATGAAACAAATACCAACACGCGATTTTATTATGGTTGATGACTTTAATGGGAAAGTTGGGAGAGATATTTGAATCAAATGATAATGGTGAGATAATAACTGAGTTTGAATTATCAAATACATTGAGAATTGCCAGTGCTTTCTTTTCGCATCGATCGATTCATAAGCAGACTTTGGTCTTACCGAATAGAAACACTCGAAATCAAATTGATCACGTGCTAGTAACAGCACGTTTCTTTTAAGGGGATCTGCTTGCGTGATCATTTAGATCTGCATACATTAGAAGTGACCACCCCCTTCCTTGTATGTGCTAAGATAAGGTTCCACTTTCCAAATCCTATCATTCCAAAATTCAAAGAACAGACTCGTTTTAACATCTAATCACTAAGGAATGCTGAAACAGAAGAGAGATATCAACACTATGTTGCCAAACATTGGAGAAATCAGGTCCACGAAGGAGAACTATAAACTGGCAAGACAAGCCGTTACAAAGCTATGTAGATGAACGTAGAAAGAATGGTGGAAGAAGAAGTGTGAGTAGATTGAAAACTTTAATAAAGAACATCTTTTATCCTTAATAAAGAACTTCTTTCAACAGGTTAAAACCTTAAAGAAGGGACCTCAAACTAGATCGACTGCTATTCAAAACGGAGATGGAAAGCTAAAAGCAGACCTTAAAAATATTTTAGATACTTGGGCTTCTTATTTTGAGAATTTTCTTAAGTGACCAGGAACAAGTCGGGCGACGAGCAAAGTTTATTATATGACTGATGTCATACTCGGCCAAAGTGTAAATGTTATGAGTAAAACTTTCAAGTCACTTAAGAATGGTGCTAGAAAAGTTGATCTGCAAAATAACTACGATAAAACCAAATATATGAATGTTTCAAGGAAGGATGAAAAAAAGATTTGATGTGCGGCGATGATCGAAATGAGGGAGTTGAATCTTTTAAATATTTGGGGGATCAATGCTTGACTCAAACAACAGCATTCTTACAGATATAAAAGCTCGAATCATAGCAGATAGTCCAACTTTCTACTCAACTAAACCTCTTCTTGGATCACCGTATGTATCAACTAACACCAAACTCAAGTTATACAAGATATTGATTAGACCGGTTGTGATGTATGGGTCACAAACCTGAATCCTTACAAAAAATCACATTTATCTGTATTTGAGCGTAAGATCGTACGCCAAATTTTTGGTTCACTTAAGACAGACGATGGAGAGTACAGAACCTAATATAACTTTGAGATCAGCGTCCTTCTTGTCGGTCATGATATAAAAGGTTGTATCCGGTCCAATAGTATTGCTGGTTTGACCATGTTCTACGAGCCGATTCACAGTCTGATTGAAATGGGCCAGAGTCTGACCGGAATGATTAAAAAAATAACCGTTAGTACCACAGGGAGTGGGCAACCGCGAGGTAGACCGCGACTGCAATGGGAGATGGATGTAATAAACGACCTTAAAAAAATCGGCTTCCATGAAAATTATGTCGCTTGGCAACGCCCCTACATGAAACGAATAGCTTTTAAACCGTGGGATTTTGTTTTTCTTGCTTTTTTGAGATCAACGTTTGAAAAAAACAAACGAAGATCTGGACACTCGGATTAGAACTCCTGACCAGTACGGTCAAGAGGTTTTTTTTAAAGACTCGCGTCTCGTGTGGTTTTTTTTAATTACTGCAAAAAAATGGAATTTATTGTGAATTTGAATTTATTGGAATTTATTGTGTTTTTTTTGAAGTAAAAAAAAATAAAAAAAAAAGTCCAAGCGGCACGTATATCCGCTAGAAATAGGTAGATTTCGAGATCAGACAGTTTTGTGTACCAGTAGAATCTGATGTATCAGATTAGTTTAAACAAAACAAACTAATTTCAAACAGATATCGAACAAATTTTAAAAAGAAAATTAGCTACCTACAAGCAAAATTATATCTATCCAATTTTGCAACAAACAAATATCAAATCTACCACAGAACATGTGTGTGACAATTTATGACACAAACCTACTCTATATCATATGTCGTCCAGTTACTGCAAAATATCAAAATAGTTTATTTCTAAGAAAAACAATTAATTTCTTCTATTCAAATCTTTTATTTTTTTGACTGTTATAAGGTTGACATTGACTGTTATAAGGTTTTTGGAAATTGTAGTTGGGGATTGTTGCAAACCTTTTTGTTGAAGCCAACAAGTCAAAAATCTCTAACTGCAGAGGTTTATATTTATAAGAAACGGATTGAAATGTTTCTACAGATGCTAAATTTATGAAGATTTTAAAAATATTAGTATCCAAACGGCCGTTATAACGGATTAAAAAAACCACTTTTTTTTCTAGTATAAAGCCTCTAGTTCCTTAACCATGTGTCAGATTTTTCTGATTTACGAACTTGCCCAAGATATTAATAAAACACACATTTTTAAGAAAGGTTTTTTGATCTGGCTCCACAAATGCAACCGTGAGAGCGCCGGTTGATTTAAACGCATTTTGTGTTTTACAAGCTTTTTTGTTGGAGCCGCTCACTCAGAAACCTCCAACTGCAGAGGTCTTTTTTTTGGAAGAAACTGATTAAAAAGGTTTCAAAGATTCTAAATTTATGAAGTTTTTAAAAATATTAGAATCCAAACGGCCGTTATAACGGATCTAAAAAACAGAGTTTTTTTCTAGTATAAAGCTTCTAGTTTCTTAACCATGTGTTGGATGGGGCTGATTTACGAACTTGTCCAAGACATTAATAAAACGCACATTTTTAAAGAAGGTTTTTTGATCTGGCTTTATAAATGCGACCGTGAGAGTGCCGGTTGTTTAAAAAAAAAATTTTTTTTTGCAATTTTTTTTGTTGGAGCCGCTCACTCAGGAACCTCTAACTGCAGAGGTCTATTTTTAAAATAAATTGATAAAAAAGATATCAAAGATTCTAAATTTGTAAAATTTTTTGAAATATTAGTATCCAAACGGCCGTTATAACGGTTTTAAAAAATCAATTTTTTTCAGAAAAAAGCCTCTAGTTTCTTAACCACGTGTCGGATTTTGCTGATTCACGAACATGTCCAAGATATTAATAGAACACACAACTACAGAAAATTTTTTTGATCTACCTCAACAAATGCGACCGTGAGAGTGCCGGTCGTTTTCGTTATATCTCATATCGTTTATATATATATATATATATATATATATATATATATATATATATATATATATAAATTTTATATATATATATATATATATATATATATATATATATATATATATATATATATATATATATATATAATTTTTTTTTTTTTGTTTTTTCGTCTCCGCTTATCATAAATAGTCGTTCGGCACAAAAATTTTTCCGAAATTCCGAGATGAAGCCCATTGCAATAGGTAGATTTTTATATGAAATCTACCTAAAAACAAATGTGAATTTTTGATTCGGAAAAGTTGTAAGTGAATTCGAAGTGAATTGATTTTTAATTCGGAAAAGTTGTAATTCGAAAGGTTTTAATGAAATTTTAATTCGAAAAAAAAAACAAATGTGAATTGATTTTTAATTATGAGATATATATAAATGTAAAAAAAATGTTATTGGAAGAAAATACATATGTTGTTTTTATTTTTTTTTTCATTAAATATTTAACGTGTGAATTAACAATAAAAAAATTAAAAGAGAAAAATTCAATTGTGGAAAGAAAAATAGCAGGGTTGTAACGTATAATACGGTAACGTATAAAACACGTATTATACGTACGTATAAAACGTATAAAACGTACAGTATAAAACACACAATTATTTACGTTTTATACCGTATAAAAGTAAAATCCTTAATAAATAAAAATACATTTATATAACATTATCGCGCGCGTATTATTCATCGTACTCGTGATATTTAATATTTATAAAGCCTAGATTTCGGGACTAATAGGAACAGCTGCTTTAGAAAATATAGCGTCGTCATGATAATTTCTTACCCAACTATTCCTATGAGTTCAGAAAACTTCCACATTTAACGTAAATGCTTCTTTTCAAAATATAATTATTTATTTTCAAAACAAATTTAGTCTGCAATAAGTTGACATTTCCAACCATACCTATTATTCGTCAATGACCAAAATTGAGTTTAGTCAATAAGCTTCTCACTAAGCTTTTTCGTTTGACGTAAATACATATTTTAACTGCATACTGTCTTGTATTCTCTTGCGTTCCCCTTGTATTAAAAATAAAAATAAATGAAAACCAAAGAAATATTTTATATTTTAACTATTACAACTTTTGTATAAAAAGAAGATTTGATCTGCAAGAGCCTGTTATTTTCAAACTGTGTCTATTAATTGGAAGTGGTGCAACCCGGATTCACACAACAAATTTTTTTTAAAAACATCTCTCTAATAATCTCTAATAATTTTCCTAACTACTATGAAAAAAACGACATTTATTCTGCAACAACATAATATTTCTCAGCTGTTCTTATTAGATGGGAGGAGCTGAAGTTGAATTGAACTATATTTTATATATTCAATAACATTTCATGATGCGAAATAATTAAGTTCATGAGCCAAATGTTTCTAATCCAAAATGTTTCCCATTAAGTAAATGTTGGAATCCAAATGAAAAAAAATCATATGGTATACCTACGTGTTGAAAAATTCAAAAATAATTTAATTACTTGAGTTGATGTGCTCAAAAAAATCTCTAATATATAATTCAAAATTTTCAATATTCAAATCTAGTGAATTAAAGATTATTAACCAGTGTAATGTACAGTAACATAGTCTTTCGTATAAAGTATAAAAATTTACATTCAAATAACATCTAGAATTTAAATAGTTTTTGTTATAAATTATAAAATATATAAATAATTTATAACTACGTAATTATATTTTTACTAAAATATATATATTTTTACTAAAAATATAATTAATATCTGAAGTAAGAAGCATTTTTAATTTTTTATGAATGAATTTCAAAAACAAAATCATATTATACGTTTTATACGTTATATACGTTTTATACGTTTTATACGTTACGTATTATACGTGTAACGTATAAAACGTTTTATACGTGTATATTAACAACCCTGAAAAATAGTATTTGCGAAAGTTAAGGTTTTTTTTAAGCTATCCGATAAAAATTATAATATTATTTTCTTTATAATGGTTTTAATACAAAATTTAGAAAAAAAAACCGCACTGTTTTTTTATGTGTTTTACATTATGTGACAAAATCCATACAGAAGTGCTGGTGTTTTGTATGGAGAAAGAAAGAATGTTCAAAATGATGTCAGCTGGCATTCGGCACTTCGGTGATGAGTTGTTTAATTTCACTGATGTTGGATAAAAGATATTACACTCACATGAGGAGGTAAATAAAATTTTTAAAATTGGACCAACACCATTTGTCAGCCAAACACTGGGAAGAATAGATGAGTATATATTTTCATTGTTAAATTTATTTTCATTTTTGTTACAGTTTAGTGTACTAATAATTGTTTTTGTGGTTGAGGCACAAGCCAATTTTTTTATTATTTTTGTTGTTCTTGTTTTTTTTCTAATGGCAGTGCTGTTAAATAATTATTAAATTTGTAGATTTAATAAAAATGTTTTAGTTTTCTAACAACTTTTTATAAAAATATAAAAATCAGACCGGTTTCAGATATATCTATCATCAGGGAAAATTTTTTATATTTATGACAATATTATTTGAAAATTTGGTTGTTTCTAAAAATATGCATACTAAATTAAACATAAAAAATTTTAAAACAGAAATTGAAAAGATTAAAATTGTAAAATATGATAAGAACAAAAACAATAAAGGAAAATATTAATTTATAATTAAATTGTACAAAATATTAAAGCAAAATGATAGTTGTTCATTCAAAATTAAAAATGGTGACTTCTTAGTAGCTTTATATTTTTCAAACTCTTCCATTGAATCCATGAGAGGACCTTTGTTACAAAAATGTAAAACTTCAAAATTATTTTCAAAACTTGTATATGAATGATTTTCATCGACTAGATGTTTGGCAAAAATAGATTTTATATTTTGAATGTTTTTTCGCTTAGGTAAATGTTCTGAAAATCTGGTGATGAATTTTCTACCTGTTTTTCAATATAAAATTTATCACAGAAATCACAATTTATTTGATAAATGCCAGTGCATTCTTCTAGTTTAGGTTTTTCTTTGAATTTGAAGTTTTTATATAGACTGTTTATTGTTTTAAAAGAAATTTTAAATTTGTATTTTTTTAAATTGATTAACTATTATGTTGGGTAGTAAATTAGTGTAATTTATAGAAATATATTTTACATCTGTATTAGTATTCAATCTGTTTATAGAACTATGGTTATTTATTTTTTTTGAATTTCGACTTAATATTTTATCAATTCTATTTGGGTTGTATCCGTTATTAATAGCAATAAATTTAATTGTGTTTAATTAATTCTGGAAATTTAAATGATTCATTGGAATAGTAAGTAATCTATTTATAAATGGATTATGAGCTGAAATTTTTTTTGAAGAATATGGATGGTGTGAGCTAGAGTTGATTGTGATATCAGTTGTAGTAGGTTTTCTATAAATTTTAAACTCAAAATTGTTATTATTCTGTGATATGGTTAGATCCAAAAAGTTTAACATGTTGTCTTTTTCAATTTCAAGAGTAAATTGTATCTTTTTGTTAATTTTATTCAAATAATTTTTGAAAATTTCAATTTGCTGTGAAGTTCCATTAAATAATAAAAATATGTTATCAACGTATCTTGAATATGAAATAATCAAATTTTGATATTTATTTAAATTGGAAAAAAACAAATTTATTTTCAAAATGGTTAAG
The DNA here is from genome assembly GCA_963693315.1 of Diogma glabrata. Lineage (NCBI taxonomy): Eukaryota > Metazoa > Arthropoda > Insecta > Diptera > Cylindrotomidae > Diogma > Diogma glabrata. The sequence goes on from OY856186.1 coordinate 91,239,995, forward strand.
GTATATATTGGCTAACAATCCACTTAAGGGTGAACCCATTGCAAGTCCTTCTTTCTTTTCTTGGTAGTGACACCCGTGTTTGAGTGACTTTTATTAGTTTGAAGTTATTTTAAATGTAAATTCGTCGTGAGCGCAATGCATTCCACAATGGAATGTCCGGCTTAAAACATGATTTATCAGGCGGGTAAGTAGGGCTGGTGGTCTATCTCGTCTTTATGTTATTTTTGTTTATTTATATCGCTCACCATCTAGAACACTCTGACTGCCGAACAACCCCACGGCCCCAAATGACTGAGCGAAGTCGATTGAGCGATTTCGGAGTTCAGTCAGAGTGACAATTCTTTAACGTTGGCCAGGGCAATCTTTACTCCTTTTTGGGGGACAGGTTGCACTGCTAATCGTTAAAAGTGCTATGTAGAAGTATCCTTCTCGCCGACGGTCTTAGCTTCAGTAGGTGCATGCACGGAAATAAGAGAAATATTGTTGTATGTACCGCGTACCTGTAGGTAGCAGATCCACTCACCAACAAGAAAGCCATTTCTAAATTTTCTTCGAGAAGGATGACTGCTACAGTATAAAGAGTGACTATCCAAATCTTGTTTTCCGATTATTGACTGTCTAATTTCTTGCAGAGCTATGATATCCATCCTATATCTTTCAACCTCTGTTTCTTGACTTATAAGAGCATCAGGAGCGCTCATGTTGCGCGAGTTCCACGTTCCGGTTCGGTAGTCTGATCCTTTTCTCGTCCAGGTAAAATTCTGGTTTTTTTGTCTGGATCTGTTATTATTTTCTGATTTCCAAATTTAACAAATAATTTTTTTTCCGGGTTAGGGTGTTAACCTTAAGACTAACCCAAACTGTCGTGAATGGGTCCGTTCTGCATCTTAAGGTTACCAGAAACAACCTTTTTACTCGTTTATATAGCGAGCCGCTTGATCCAAGACATACACCCGCTCCAAGCCGCCCCTAACATGGAGAACAGACTCTTGGGTCGCATTGGTTTTAAGGCGCCAATTTGACGTGATGTAGCGTCATTGACTAAGCAGTTTTTACTCTGCTTGTCTCCGATACGCCAACTAATCCTTTCAGCATTAACCAGGCAGCACGGCGTGGACGTCGAATTTCAGATTTCGCTACCACCTTTCTATTAGGTTGTAGTTAACATATTTTTCAAATATCTTAGCTAAAACCAACAGAATTGGAATTGGTCTATAATTGTTAGTGTCAATTTAACTGCCTTTTTTGGATATGGGTTGAACACTAACCAACTTCCAAGACTCGGGGAGTATTCCGGTTTTCTAAGATAAATAGAAAATTTTGGTTAGAATTGGATCTAATTGTCCAGCAAAGTTTTTTAGAATAATGGGTGGAATACCATCCGGGCCGACGGATTTGTCGATATTGAGGAATAGAAGCATTTTACGTATGATAATAATCCGAAAAATAATTGGCTTCATTTTGATTTCAGTTGGAGGAATGAGTGTAAGAGAATGAAGAGGTTCAGTTATGTTAGAGTTTCTTGCGAAAATGCGACTCAAAAGATCCGCCTTTTCCTTTGACTCACTCACTGGAATGTCATTTAATACTTAGGTCGGAAAAGATGATCGTGTGAAATTGCGCTGCACTGATTTAACTGCCTGAAAGAAATTACGAGAGCCAGATGGATATTCGGCGAATTTGTTTGCTTTGCCTTTGATAAATGCATTTTTGTCTGAATCTAATTTGAATTTACTCAAATTTCTTGTTTTTTTTATGGGCACTAATTGTTTCTGGAGTTTTATTTGAGTTATAGGCCTGAAATGTTTTCCGTTTATTTGTCACCGCCTCATCAACCGCCTAATCGATTTGGAATAAACCGTCGCATCCCATTTTTTATAAATTTAGTGACTCTTAGTGCTGATGTGCTAGGACCCTGCTCAACACAACAAACATGTTTCCATGGTATTTCGTCGTAATAATTTCTTACTTTCTCTTAGCACTTCCCAATTAGCGTGTTTATAACTCCAAACGCGACGAGGGATAGCTTTAATTGGATTTGGTGATGTGAATTTTATTGTTGCTGATATTAACAGATTATCCGAGGATCCGAGTGGCTGATCAACATTTGTATGCGTTGTTTATGGCTCGTTTCTCAAAAACAAGTCCAACAAATTGTTGTTATGATTAATATTATCTGATATTCTCGTTGGATGCTCTATCATTTCGGTTAAACTGTGAAAGTCTGCCTCTAACAGTTTCACTTGTCTTCCCACGTCGTCGGTGCGGGATGAGTATTTCAACCACTCTGCATTATGTACATTGAAATCGCCAAGAATGACCAGTCTTGCTTTGGGATATAATTTTCAATAATTTTATCAAGATTGGATGATAATTTTTCGACTTAAGGGGAGTTATAGTTATGGTGCTTAGAGTTCAACTCGTTAGCCTTGATTCTCATACAAGGAAGTGGAATACACAAGCACCATGTTTGTTATAAAAGAAATGCTCCAATTCATAATCAGGCAGTAGGTATTTATCGAGATTCAGCTTCGATGCTTTGCCGCTGACAATTGTTTCAGTAAGATACAATATGTCAGGTTTCTTGCTTTCAAGGTATTGATGAATCTCATTCAAATTGGAATTAAGGTCTCTTATGTTGGTGAAATCGATTCTGATATGTTGCTTATTACTGCTTCCATCGCGTTGCGACAGAGATTTTCCCTTTGACATTGGTGAGTGAAATTTGGACTAGGGAAATTTTAACCAGGTCAAATTTTCATACTATACAACACATAAAAATTAGAGTGCCTCTGTTACGAAACAATGACAACAATTATTATGCAACTGTAGTAAATCGTAAAAAGAAATACAAAAAACTAATTTTACTATATTTTTAATAGAAAGACTATAGTCTATATTTTTAAAAGAAATTAATATATAAATTAAAAGGAGCAGGATTGTATGAATCAAGAACAATCGAATAATATAAAAATGATTTACATATTTGATGAAAATCAAATGATTTACATATTTGAAATTAAGGGTATTTATAACAAAAAATAAATTTTAAAATAATTTAACATACTTACATACATAACATACTTGACCCAATATTTTAGGGGCTTTCAAAAACTAGTTTTAAAACTGATGGTGAAATTTAAGATTATGGAGGGCACAATAAAACTTTACCTCACAATAACACTGATCACTTCAATTTTTTTTTATGAAATACTTTTTTCTTTTGTTTTCAAAATTTAATTGTTTTATTGCACTTTACCTAGTGCAGTTTTTTAATTTTTTGGTTTTGTAATTGTTTTAGTTATTATACAATCTTGTTTTGTTATACCAAACACTTGGACACTCGTTGTCTCCGATGGTTGAGAAGGCAGTGATCTGAACTCTTTGCAGTTGGGATTCGAACTCGTAACCTTATGAATGCCAGTGAGTTTGAATCGTTTGGCAGACACGCTATTCACTACGCCACCAAGGCGATGATATTTCGAAGTTGAATCATCATATAATCAATTTATTTGCTTAAGTTGAATTCAACTATCATTAGACTCCTTATTTTGGAAATGTTTTAACATTACATGGGGATTTTCAAAAATAACACTGCACGTTAATGATAACGTTACGAGTTCGAATCCCAACTGAAACACGCATAAAGAGAAAAATGTAGTTTTAATATAATAAACTGTAAGGTTTATTCAGAAAAACCCATAACTGATTTCGAATTGAAAAAAATTCCAAGTATTCATAAAGATCTTGTGTTTAATTGCTCACAAAAACCCCCACAATGTTGTTTAATATGCCTACATATATTACAATAATTGACCAAGTGTCAGACATTGATTGGAAACAATCAGTAATGACTATAGACTCGTGACTTAGGAAATTGATGTTTTGATTGTTTTCGTTGTATTCTGATCAAATAACAATAATATATTTTAATCCCGAAAATTTCGGAGAATAATCCCGGGATTTCGGGATAGAAATGATACGGGATCCCGGGATTTTGGGATATCGGGATTGTCATCTCTAATCTCCATCTAATTTTGCCATCTGTGTTAAATTGTTTAAAAAATGCATACACATTTTTTTCTTATTGCTGTTTCTTTGGAACATCGTGTTATGTCTATGGAAAATTAATTTTTCAGTTCAATAAAAGTGTGTTTTTTAAATTTTTTTTTATTTTATAGTTTTAAGCCATATACATTTTTTGAGTCAGTTTTTTTATTTTATTTTACCTAAAAATAAGTTAACCACTTTAATATCACAGTAAATACATCTAAAGTAAAATCAGTAATTAAATCACTTACATTAAATTTAATGTTCTTTTCAAATTGTTTGTTTCTTTGCAACATAACATTGTGTGTGTCAATGTAAAATTTATTTTTTACTTTTTAGCTCGTTTTTCAAAAGGTGTGTTTTTAATTTTATTATTTATTTTTTTATTTTGCAGATATTAGTTATATAAGTTTACTTAAAAATAGGTTAACGACATTATTTCACAGAAAATACATTATAAGTAAAATCAGGAATTAAATCATTTACCTAAAATTTAATATTCTTTTGAAACTTAAAGCAATTTTAATAAGGTGTATTTTTTTTTTTTTTTTTTTTTTTTTTTTTTTTTTTTTACGTATTATTGATTTTTATTATTATGAAAATATTCGTTACAATTTTTAAGAGTACAGTAAATTTTTTAATATTACTTTTCAGCTTTAGAATAAATATTGGATTATTTATGAATAATTTTGTTTTTATAGTATGGTACAATGAAGGAAAATTTGTGTGAAAAAACCTTTCTATAATAACTTAACCTAATACCTATAACTACTTAACCTAATAACTAAAACTAATTAAGGGGTTTTCTTGGTGAACGAAGTTGACTAAAGTTGTAGAATCTCATTCACCAATGGATTATCAATATTATTTAAGTTTTGGTAAAATTTGTTTTTGCGTTTGTTAATATATGTTTCTATTAGATCGATGTTGTGTAATTTGTGTAACTTGTATGTAGAATAGTGCCATGGTTTGTTATAAATAATTTTTAATATTTTATTTTGTGTCCTTTGAAGTTTAAGTCTGTGAGATTTTGCACAGCATTCCCATACTGGAATACCGTATGTTAGTTTTGGTATAATCACGGATTTGAAAAGGATCAATTTATTTTTAACATTTAATTTCGAGTTTCTGTTTATAAAGGGATAAAGCATTTTTATTACGTTTCCCATGTTATTAATTCTTTCAGAAATATGATCCGAGAAGGTTAGTTTTTTATCAAGTGTTATACCTAGGTACTTTAAACTATTTGACCACGGGATGTTTTTACCGTTTATAACTATATCTCTGCTGGGAAGGCTTAGTGTTTTTCGCTTGCGTGTAAAGAAGCATGTTTGATATTTGTTAACATTGACCCTTATTTTCCATCGATCAAAGAAATTATTAACTTCATTAATTGCTACTTCAAGTTTATTGACGATATAATTTGGATCTTCAGAAGATGTCAAGATAGCTGTGTCATCAGCGAAGAGTGAGTATTCACAATCACTAGATCGTGGCAGATCGGCGGTGTAGATATTATAAAGCAATGGACTAAGCACTGCTCCTTGTGGAGTTCCGGAAGGAATTGCGAATTTTTTGGATTTTGTTCCTTCAATACTAACGTTAAAATATCTGTCGCAAAGAAAACTGCGAATGATTTTTACAAGATAGATAGGTGTTTGGATGTTGAATAATTTGTGAAGAAGACCGTCATGCCATATAGCGTCGAAGGCTTTTTCGATGTCTAGCAACAGCATTCCCACTGATTGTTTGTTATTGATTTTGTGTTTTATTAGTTTGGTTACTCGTAACAATTGATGATTTGTTGAGTGGCCTGTGCGGAAACCAAATTGTTCGTATGGTATTATATTTTTGCTTGAAACAAACTTATTAAGTCGAGCATAGATTACTTTTTCGAAAATTTTGCTAAAGCCACTTAACAAACTAATTGGTCGGTAGCTTGTTGGACTAGTAGGATCCTTTTTTGGTTTACAAATTGCTATGACGTTTGCGTTTTTCCAGGCGGATGGAAAATATCCTATTTTCATGCATGCGTTGAAGATAAAAGCAAGAGCTACAAATAACTTTTTAGGACTTCGTTTTAAAACTTGATTATGCATATTATCACTACCGCAAGCTTTTCTGTTTCGTAGTCTTTTTACTATTGTTAACAGCTCCCTGTGGTTTGTGATTTCATCAATTTCCCATGAAGTAATTGAACTAATAAAAGTTTTAGTATTTAAAACTGCTTTGGTCGTTTCTGGGTCATTTATATTTTGGTTAATGACATGTGCTTGATAAAAAACTTCACCGATTGCGTTACATTTTTCTGAAGTTGTTAAGAGGAGTTTATTCTGAGAATTTAATGGGGGTATTTTTTTGGAAGGTTTACCGACAATTTTGTTAAGATTCCATAATTTATTAGATCCGAGTGTTATTGTTTCTAATAATTTCCCCCACCGTTTATTCCTGATGTTGGTGATAGAATTGCGTATGGCTGCATTTATTTTCTGGTAATTCACCTTATTAATTGGATTTCTTGTTCTTTGCCATTGACGACGATAACAATTTCTTATTTTAATTTGCTGTACGATTTCATTAGGGATTGAAGGCTCTTGAGATTTCAGCTTTTGCTTGGGTATATATTTTTCTTGGGCTTCAAAAACCAGATCTGTTAATCGTTTTACTTCATCGTCTATGCCTTCTGGAGAATTAATTCGATTTTCGATATCGAAAATATTAATTTTGGCTTTGAGGAATAAATAAAGAGAAGCCCATTTAGCTTTATTAAAATTGTAACTCGTTGATGAAGTTGCACTTATATTTGGAGAAGTGTTTAGCAAATCGAATACAACTGGTAAGTGGTCAGAAGACAACTCAGTTTTGGCAACCGGTTGAGAAATAAGGTGTGGAATATTGTGTAAAGCAAGGTCAAGTGTCGATGGGTTGCCTCGACTAGAATTCGGATAATAAGAAGAAGTATTTGGAAAACTAATGTTAAATCTACCTCTTGACATTTCGTCATACATAGCATTTCCAGCTCGGTTTGATCTTCGACAGTTCCAGTATCTATGACGACTGTTAAAATCTCCACAGATAACGAAGCTATTTTGACTATTGGCTATTTTACGTAAATCCTTTTTAAATTGCTGAATTTTGTCAACATTGATCTTAGTACCTGGAAAATAGCAGGAAACAATAATTATCTCACCATGCTGTGTAAACACTTTTAAGCCTAATGATTCAATAACTGATGTGTCAAAGCTGGGTAGTAGTGAATGTTTAATGTTTCGTTTTATGAAAATTGCTACACCACCGCCTGGTTGTTGTTGTCTATCATTTCTATAGCAAATATATTCACTATTTTTTAAGAGTTTCAAATTAGGCTTTAGCCATGTTTCGTTCACCAAGAAAATGTCAATTTTATTTATGTCTAAAAAATAATAAATTTCATTAATTTTATTGGAAATGCTTTGCGCATTCCAATATGCAATTTTTATATTATTTAAATTATTTAACGCCATAAAGGTACTTAACTGAAAGCCCGGCTATGACTTGAAATTGTTGTTCCTTGTTCCTGCAGTGTTTTAGCTGGGATATGATGTCGTTTACTAACCTCATTATTTGTTCGACTGTAAATAGATCACTATTATTATGGTTATTGAAATTAGTGACATGTGAATAATTTGTAGTTGTAGTGTTTGTGATCCGCTTAGCATTTTCTAACGGCAGTTCGGAGAGTTTCTGGTTCGGATTTAAGGTTGGAAAATCCGAGCTATTGAACACAAAACTAGGTTTGCGACTAATGTTTCGTTTTTTTGTTGTTTTTTCCCTTATTTGTTGGTACTCTGCAAGTTTTAGACATTCTTTCGAATTGGATTTGTGTGATTGTGAGCAATTAGCGCATTTTAATATCACAGGTTCACTTGGACTATCTTGTTGAGGACATTCAGTTGTGAGATGCTGATTGCTGCAATACATGCATCTCGATGGAAGATTGCAGTGTTTAGCTCCATGACCATAAAGCTGACAATTTCTGCACTGGGTGGGACCAGATCGCCTGTTAATATAGTTGTTCCACTGTACCATCACATTATATATATGTTTTGTTTGACGAAGTTTTGAAATATTTGTAGTACCAGGCTTAAAGTATAAAAGATACGTCATTTGATCGATGTATCGTTGATTTTTAATATTAAGTTTCTTAATTTCAGATGGTTGATCAACTCCTTCGTCTTTCAACGCTGTTTCAATATCTGTTATGCTCCAGTTTGGTAGTCCGGAGAGAACAAACTTAATAAGTTTGTTTTCCTTTTTTTCAAACGAATAATACATTTTATTGTCCTTTTTTAGCGCAGCAATTAACTCATTATAGTCTTTATCGTTTTCCAAAAGAACTTTAATTCCTACAGACATAAACTTTAATTTGTATTTTGTAATATTATTATTTTTTATTAATGCATGCGCATCAAAAGTTGAAATTTCTTTTAATATTATTGGAGGTATGATTTCTTTTTTTTTGTTATTAGTAACTGTATTGTGTTGATCTATTTTGTCGTCAATTTCTGTGACGTCATCAATCGTATTATTATCAAAAAGATCAAATCGATTTTGAACTGGAATGTTAATTTTGATTTGAGTTGAATTGTTTTTTGGCTGATTACAGCTATCTGGTTTTAAACTTTGAGTTTGTGACATGTTGTTCAGTCCTTTAGAGCGTTTTGTAGATGTGTTGGTTAATTTTGAGGTTTGTTGAGAGTTATGACTCATTTTTATCACGTATTCCTCGACCTTGGGGAATTTATTAATTAAATCTGCTTCATCTTCAGAGAAGTCGCGGCTTCTCTTAGTATTATTTCCACACTCGTCTTCACTCACTGCTTATTATGACACAGTTGCAAAATCAATGATTTTACAAGTTGAAAAAGTTAACAAGCACTCTTGTATACGAATTACCGTATTTTAAACAATTTATTTTATTTCAATTATTTAGTTTGAAACGATTCGCTTCATTGTTAAATTGAAACTGTGAATAAGGTGTATTTTATTCAGTGTTTTTACTACTATAATATAATAAAGCAAAAGCTGAATGTAGTAATTGATTGCACTATTATAACTGTAGTTATGTTATATAAACATCTAGTGTAAATTTTAGTACATTTCTTTACTCCTTATTTTAATTATAAGTTCTATTATTAAATATGAGATGGCATGCCTATTTATATTTCTTTTATAATACATTTGATCAAGTTTTTGTAATTGTTTTTTTAATAAAGTGTGTTGTAAATAGTAGGAATTACAATATGTGTCATAACAATACATAAAAACCTTTTAAGACCAAGATCCCACAACAACATACGTTCGAAGGTGTTGATGGACGTAAATCTTTCTTTTTTTATTTTTTTTTTATATTTTTTGTGAAAAAATGGATTATTAAACAATAAATCCTATCATTGACAAAATATGACATAGGCCAATATGATTGAAAAGAGAAAATAAAAGTAAATTAAAAAGTAAATAGCAAATTTTTACAAAAACTTGCAGAAAAAAAACAAAAATGTAGTGGTCAATAATCCAGCCCCTGACATATTCCTTGATCCTGTGACGCACTGTCTTTCTTAATGATTAAAGCCAACACAAAGTTATATGAAGGCTCGTTTCTTCGAGGAAGCAATAGTGTCTCATCATCAAGGATTATTTCACAGCTAAGATTGAGGGTGCTACCGTTGGCTGAATACAGTTCATCCGCCACCAACCCTTAGATGTTACCTTGGCTAGTGATATCTCACTGCTATTGCCAGTGGTACATGATATCTCACGCTAACTTGTATGTCAATAGCAGGGACTGGAGTACGTAGGGTTGTTACACCCGTAGATCAAAAATAAAAAAAATTTAAAACAATAAAAACTGATCCTTCCATGCGGTAAATTATTATATGATAAGATTTATTGTCTAAATATCCAACATTTTAAAAACCATAAAAGAAAATGTTGATCCAATTATAAAAAGCGTTTAATACTTGAACGCATGTTGTTGTGGGATCTAGACCTAAAAGCTCTCTATGTGTTGGTGTGACAGTGAAACATATTCTAATTCCTATTACACAACAAATTGTATTAAAACAAGTACTGCATTGATTTTTGAATATATTATCTTACAATATAATTTAACTTGAGGACGCCATTTACCTAATCTGCACCACGCGCTGAAATAGCTGGATCCGGTACTGCTCTTCATGAACTCGTTCCATAATATTATTAAGATTTATTTCGGTTGCCAAGTTCTTTAATATATTGAAATTTTTAAATTCAAAGCCGAACTAGTATATTGTAGAAGTTAGAACTATTGAGTCAACTATGCAGATTGCGTTGGCTCTACACAATAGTTTTTGTATAACAAATGCACAAAATTTAATGTATATCTATATATAGTATATATTGTTTATAAACAAATTAAAGAAATTTAAAACTAAAGCATTTTATAACTCATAATTATTGTATTTTGGTTCGGAGTGCGGTGAATTCATCATATGGTGTGTATGAATATTTTACTTGGGCAAACTGCCTTTTTAATTTCATACAGTTCTTCAATTTGAGAATATTTTTCGAAAACTGCGTCAAAATCAAAAAGGTAGTTTGTTCAAGTGATATAGCGTTACGATTCTAAATAAATTCCAATGAAAAAATTGCATTCATCTTTCAATGAAGAAAAACGTGTTCTAGACCGAGTTGTGAAAACATGACTATTTTTGATTTTCTTGAAACTTGGCATATAGGTAGTATGAACAAAATAAAACACACAACTTATTTTAGAATCTTTTAAAGTACATATCTTGCGCGTGGGAGCCACCCCAAAATCCCGGAAAAATGAAAATTTTGTAAATCCGAAGTAACTTTGAAATTAAATTGCTCAAGAACGGCTATATTTCAACAAACTATTTTCTGTTTGATAGGTAATTTATCACCTATCAAACAGAAAATAGTTTGTTGAAATATAGCCGTTCTTGAGTAATTTAATTTCAAGGTTACTTCGAATTTACAAAATTTTCATTTTTCCGGGATCTTTAAAAAACTTTTTTAAAAAGTACGCTAGGGTCAAAGATGAATTAAATTTAAATTTTTTTTATATAGTTCTATTCTTACTGTAATATATGTCTAATTTACAAAGTGGCGTTTATTCGTTTTCCTGAGATATTTAATTTAAAAGATTTTCAGACCAACCAAAGTTTCATGTTTTTTTCGAACAATTTCTGTAAAAAATGATTATTTATTGCCAATTTTAGGTCAATAGTGGGGATAGGTTAGGTTAGGTTGAGTAGGCTGTCAGTCATTTTGAATGACTCACATAGCCCAGTTATGGACCTTAGTGAAACCCGTTTATTTAATATAAATATTTAAATTTGAGTATGGCATAAAATTTGTAATTACCCTTCCGTTGGTTCATTTTTTTTAAATAATAAAAGACAAAGAATACGAGTTCATAGTTAACATAGATAACACTAATTACATACCAAACCAAAAATAGTTTGTTGAAATCAGTATAGCCGTTCTTGAGCAATTTAATTTCAAAGTTACCTCGGATTAGCAAAACTTTCATTTTTCATGCATGTTGGTCGACTATTTTCATTTTAGAGTTCAGACAAATGTTGCCTTTGAGACGACTTTTCGGAGATGTCGGTTTATGGAGATTAAAAATATATCTTTAGGATATCATTTTTTCAATGAATAAATATATAAAAAATTACTCGTACGTACATTTGTAAGCATTAGGATTTACAAATAACTATGAAATTTTTTAAATTCTATTATTAACGTAGAAATATAATATAATATCATTCTGCTGGATATACAAAACCTATCAAACGTCAAATGCATGCAGCTGTCAATAATGCATCATAACCTTACTAAATTTATGTCATTATTTGTCACTTGTCATAGTCTGTCAATAAAAGTCTTGATGTCAATCACTTGATGAAAGGGATAATATTTATTTAAGGTTAGTTTATTTATTTAAGAATTTGTATTTTTTACGTATTTAAATTCACTTTTATTTTGCAGAAAATTTGCCTATTAAAATTTATCGCACATTTTAAAACTAAAGCCGCAATTAGACTATTGCAGAACTCTGCAATATTCGTGCAATATTCGTGCAATGGTAGTGTAAACGGTTCGCAATATCATTGTCGATGAGAAACAATGAACAATGCAATATTCATTGCAGTCATTGCACGTTTCATTGCATTCCCAATGTAAACTCTTTGCAATGAAATATTGACAATGATTTTGGCAATGAAAAATATTGCAAACAGGTTTACAATACTATTGCTGTCATTGCAGACAATTTTGATGAAAATTTTTAAGTTTTGTTGTTGTGTCAATTACAAAATAATTGTGTGTCGCTCAACTGAAGATTATTATACATAAAAATAATTTAAAAATAATTGTATTTTGTAAGTATATTTTAATTTTATTATAAATATATTAGGAATAGAGTGTATTTGTTATTAAAACAAATTAAGTTATATTAAATAACAATTAAAATAAATAAATAAAATAAATTATTGAAAAGGTAAGATATTGCAGGATATTTGCTGAAACGTCATATAAAGTTGTTAATTTAAAATAATTAATTTGTTTGAATTTCAAATATGTATACTGACAATAAACATTACTCGATTCAAGTATACTATGTATAAGATTGTGCATAATAGTTAAATGTGAACTTAGTATACATATTCTTAGGTTGAAAATTGCAATATAATTAAAGTTGTTGTTTTAGCGACGGTGCGGTGCTACTCCTCTGGCACCATGTCCAGATTCAGGAACTCTGCTACTGCTCTTCGGCGGTACCACAAACCTTCCTTCGTCAGACTGGTTGGTTTTCCTGGACAATTAAATAGGTGGTCTGCATCATGCGGCATGCGTTGTAAAATGTAAAGAGTAATGTTATGAAGAGTAATCTTTATTATCAAATTAATATTTTGTTTATTATATGAAGAAGATTTGTACTCTATTCCTAAGTGCTATATTCCCAATATTTTTATAATAAAAATAAAATAATAAATATTGTGTTATTTTTCGATAGCGTTTACTCTCAATTTTATAAATATTATCTGCGATAATGGAGAGCCAAGATATATTTGTGAGTACGCCAAACAAAATTAAACAAAAAGGTCGTAAGCAAGTAGCTCCATGGCCAAAAGAAGATACGAGGTCATTGATAGAGCAGGTTGAGACGCACGAGTGTCTATGGAATGTTGATCAATCCTCATTTAAAAATAAGTACGCACGAGGTGTGGCATGGGCTGATGTCAGCAATAAAATGGGCCGCGACGAAGACGATTGCGTGGCAAAATGGAATGCCTTGCGTACAAATTATAGGGTAAATATAAAGATTATAGTAGTATTCTATCCAATATATTCAAAAATTCAAATGTTTTATACAAAAATACTTATGTTTAATTTTTATTAAATATTTTACAGGCCAAAGTAGCAAGTATGCAAAAAACAAAAAGTGGGCAAGAGGCGATCAGTAACAATGAGATGACGGAGCCACACTCATTGATGAAGTTCCTCATGCCACATATAACATTGGAGCCAAAAATGCGCGTATCCAATTTGGTAAGTAGCCATTATTGCCCCATGATCGATCGGTACTGCCATTCGACCTCTCCCTCGCTGGTGAAATAAGATTTAAATTCATCGCGAATATCTTGTGCGTTGCTTGATTGACACCCAGAATGGTTCGCCACACGAATTGATATATGTTGAGCCTCAACATGGTCTCGCCATTCACCAGGAACTACTTCCAAACCATTATCAGTTATAATTTCCCGATCGAAATCAGCAGCAGTAGCAAAAACCGATTTTTTTGTGATAAAATAGTTATGCAAAACGCATATACTAAGTATTACTTTTAACATCCTATCAGGGTGTATCTCCATCTCCACTGCTCTTCTCAGAACGCGAAATCTAGCTGCACAAATTCCAAACGCGTTTTCAACAACACGTCGAGCCCGTGAAAGCCGGTAATTGAATAGACGCTCACTCATATTCAGTTTTCGATGTGCATATGGTTTCATGATGTATTCCTTTATGGGAAATGCTTCATCTGCAACTATGCCAAAGGGCATTGTTATCTTTCTGGATGGCAGCGATTACAACGATGGCACATTCAAAGTGTTTTTCTCTAATGCGGCAGAAAGCGAGCATCTGTAATAACGAGGAGCTTTAGTTATTAATATAATTATTGTTAAAGTTTATGTTAGACACCGTTGGTACTTGGCGGTGTTAATAATTTAAAAATAGTTTTTATTAAATAAAAACACTTGTCTTCTAATTCAAAAACTATTCTTTTAAATAATTAAATGTAAATTATTAAATGTAAATACTAAAAATTAAAAAGTCTTTTAATTACATTTAAATTACATAGCCACTTGTTGTTACTTGTATCAAAAATTACTTGTTTCAAATCTTCTATGTTTAGTTTTATATAAGTTTCTGAAGATATCATAATAGATGAAATCGATCGAAGATATCATAATAGATGAAATCGATCTTAGCTGTGAAATAATCCTTGATGATGAGACGCTATTGCCTCCTTGAAGAAACGAGCCTTCATATAACTATGTGTGGGCTTTAATCTTTAAGAAAGACAGTGCGTCACAGGATCAAGGAATATGCCATCGGCTGGATTATTGGCAACTACATTTTTGTTTTGTTTCAGCAAATTTTTGTAAAAATTTGCTATTTGCTTTTTAATTTACTTTTATTTTCTCTATTCTATCATAAAATATTGGCCTATGTCATATTTTATCAGTGATAGGATTTTTTGTTTAGTTATCCATTCTTTAACAAAAAATATAAAAAAACAAAAAAAGAAAGATTTACGTCCATCAACACCTTTGAACGTATGTTGTTGTGGGACCTTGGTCTTAAAAGGTTTTTATGTGTTATTGTGACATATATTGTAATTCCTACTACACAACACATTTTATTAAAAAAAAAAATACGTGTTTCGGATTGGGATTCAAACTATCCTCATCAGTGCCATGGTTCGAATCCGTTTTGGCAGACACGCTATCCAACTACCGAGGCGATGGTATTTCAAAGTTGAAATTTCATCATTATTTAACTACTTTAAGTTGAATTTTTCTCATTAGGTATTTCTGTTTTTTGTAATTCAATTAGCCAATTCTAGTGTATTTAGTCGAATTAACTCTACGAACATATGTTTATAATACTCTAACTAAATTGTTCCGATCCCAATCCGAAACACATATAAGAGAAAAATGGAATTTTTCTCTGAGAAAAATCTAAAATATACTTTCGTTCGAATTGAAAGATTCAAAAAATAACTTAATTGCTTGAGTTTAAGTGCTCAAAAGATCTCTAATATATAATTCAAAATTTTCAATATTCAAAATTTAGTGAGATAAAAATTATTAACCAGTTTAATGAACAGAAACATTGTCTTTCGTATAAAGTAAATATATTATTTTAAATTTTTTATTTACTTGTTTTAAGTTTCGCAAACTTCTAATTAGCGAAACTTAAAACAAGTAAATAAAAAATTTAAAATAATATTAAAATGTTTCGCCAAATGCCTACAGCGTCTTCAATTATTTAAAGTAAATATACATTCAAATAACATCTAGAAGGAATATTGTTACTGACTGCTGTATTGTTTGCTTGATGTTATGAAACAATAAAGTTGTAGAAAATTAATAAAACCTGGTGTTTTAGCTTACTTATCAATGCTGGAATCCAGGAGAAGATTTGGGGAATGGCGTTTATTGAATTGAGAGTAAGGCCATATTAAAGCATTCCAAGATTACCAAGGTAACCTTTATGAAAACATATTAGTACAAATTTGCAGATCAAGATGGAGAAGGAGAAAAACTTCCAGATCAAGATGGACTTAAAGTTTATAGACAATGGGCCATATGTATAAAACCTAGTAACTAGGTTTTTTAAGTGTTTACTAGTTTTCGTATGCATAAAAAAGTATTCGAAACTTTACTTTACTAGCTTGCTAAAAAAAAAATCGAATTGTTTTGTTTTTGAGTGTTTGCTATGTTTGGTATGCATAAAAACCAAAGTTTGCTGGATTTATGCTGGTATATACTATAATCAAACCTAGTGTCTTATTTACCACACTAAAACTATTACTAGGTTGTTAATTTATAGTTTTTTCTTTTTGAGATGTGATATGAATTCGAAAATAAGACAAATGTATTGAATTTATTGCTTTTTTTATTCTGATTTGGAAGATGAAATAAGTTTTCGTGCATGTAAAGTTTACAAATTGCGTAAACCGGGTGAAGGAACAGTAAATTTTAGACACCCTTTAGAAATAGTAAACTTTTAAGACATAGTAATTTACTCTTCTTGAAATAACTGAAGCAGAATCGACCCAATCTTCAGAGTAAAGTAATTAATATTAACAACTCGGAATCAATGAGATGCAATACCTATAACGAATAGTGCCACTTACAGACTTATTGTTCGTTCATAATGCTTCTTACTTCTGGTTCAATGTACTTTGCACGTTTTTTTTCCAAATTTTATGTGCTTATACACTTTGGCTTTTAAATAATCGTTCAAGTGTCGGCGGAATGCGGAACGTGCAAAATGATTAGCAAATGAGACGGATCAAGGTTTAACGCGACCTATACCAATAAGAAGTGATTTACGTAAAAATTTTAAGTCAAAATTGTCACATACAAAATATGCCTACATGCTGACATTTCCGAGAAAAAAATCATAAAGTTTTAAAACTGCGTGAAAACTGTGTTTTTTTGCCTACAGTGCCCTCTAGCACTCACATCGATACTACTTCCACACGCAGTAAGAATTAATTGAAAGGGTATATTTTGAAATAAATTTAAAAAAATCGGAAAATCGATTTTAAATTTTTTAAAAATTAAAACTAAGGGAGAAAGCTACCCTTAAAATTTTTAACAAATATTTTTGTCATGTGAAAATCGTGAATATTTCTAACGCATTGATATTTTTTAAAAAATTTACTACGAATAAAAAGATATACGTATTCGAGGATTACTCGATATATACGTGTTCGAGGATTTTTTTTTTGGAAAATATAGCGGTTCCCCAAATATCGAGAATTTCGTGATTTTTGGCTAGTCGATTTATTTTTAAATATTCATAAATTCAGTTCTATTAAAGATAGAAACTTCTAGTTTGTTGTATGTTAAAGTTAAAAGATTTATCAGAGCTTTGCAGTTTTCAATGATTGAACAATACCGACAATAGCCTACATAAGCTTCCAAGAAAAGATGAAGCATTTGAATAGACCGAAAAGCAAGACGATGCGATTATGGAACTTCAATTAAGATTATGATCTGCACCAGTTCTGGTTTATCCTATGCAATCTTAAATTTATATTAAATACTGATACCAGCAATGATGATATAGGAGGAGGGGAAAAGAAATCGATGAAATTGATGGGAAAAAGAAAGTAATACCTTATTACTTGAAGACACTGTCCAAGCGAGAAAGGGATCATTGTGCAACCCACAAAGAATTGCTGGCTGAAGTGCTATGTGTGAAACATTTCCACAAACACTTGTAATTCCATTTGAGTAGTGATCATGGAGCATTGAGTTGTTTATTACAATTTAAATACCCGGCGGGCTAGGGAGCACGATGGATCAAACGCTTACAGGCTTATGATTTTGACATTAAACATCGAACAGGAACTGCACATGGAAATGTTAACGAATGCCAGGTAGAATGCAAGCACTGTAACCGGGCCGAAAGCTAGGAAAACATTATTGACGTAAGGTTTACGTAAGTGAAAAAGAAGAAAAACCTAGACAGTGTCGTATTGGTCATAATGGAACAGCCGTTAAAGAATCAATGTTAGTAGTAGTCGCAAAAATGAAAATGCCTCAAGTTTTTAAAGAAATGTTTTGGAGGAACCAGTCGTGGTCACCTGGGTATTAACAAAACCCCTGACAAAGTACGACGTAGATTTTATTGGTCAGGAGCATGTCAATTGGTAGTGGAATGGTGTCGTGGAATAGCTACTGCAAAAGGACCTATACGAAGAAGTTATGGTAATATGAGGCAGTATAATATGGGAGCGCCGTTTGAGAAAATTGCAATGAATGTAGCTGGACCATTTCCAGCTACTGATAGCATCAACAAATATGGGCTAGTCATAATGAATTATTTTAGCAAGTGGCCAGAGGTGTGTGTCCAATACCAATCAGGAATCAAGAACCATAATAACTGAAGCAGCAATAAGCCATTAGATTCATACATATCAAGAAAGGAATTTTGAATCTACAATATTTCAAAAATCTATCAAATGCTTGGAATCAGCAAATCCAGATCCCTATAGCTGAGTCAAAGAGTTGATTTTCATATTATCTGTTGATCTAGCACATTAAAGGGTAGATTATGGAGAAGCATTACTGGGTTGAAGCATTAGAAATAGCAGTCCAGCATATGATCACACCGTACATTAAGATCGGTCTGATCACCGAGATGTAAAATCATTGGGATATGTGCGGTGCAAGATTCCATATTTTCCATAAAAATTCTAAAATTTTCATAAGAACTACTCTAATATAAGAACCACTCTAATATAAGAATACCTCAAACTCATCTTCTTTTCTCCCGCTCTAGTGTGGCCCAAACCACATTCAATTTTTTAAGTTTTCGCACTTGAGAAGCTCTAGATTGTTTTCGAAAGCATAGTTCTTAAACAGCAAAAGTTCTTTTCGTTTATCGTTCTCAAGACTGTCATTCTAACTTTACCAGACTAAAGAAACATTTTTCGCTAATTTTGGAGTTTTAAATCCCCTTGGGTCTTTAACATATTCAATAGCAACAAAATTAAAAGCCGGATACCAACTTATAACAGGAAAAATACTGAACCTAACAATAGCATTTCCATATAGTTTAACTGTAACGAATACAAATTAATCCAAATATAAATATTAATGCTGAGAACTACATGTTATTTGCAAGAATTATGATAGAACAGAGGAGTAATTCTTGTATTCAATAGTCATTAGTGATGTCAACTATTTAGTTAACACAAATTTGGTTATACCCCCGGCAGCCTGTTGCACCAAGCCAGGAGGCATTAATTTATCAAATCAAACGTTTCTAGCATAATTCGGTATACTCATCGCCAAGGCATACCATCGCTAGTAAGAGGAGCGCCTTCGATTATCACACATTTGTAATAAGCTCATTAAATAACAAACAGAGTGTTGCTTGAGCGGTGGAACCAATGATTCATCGCAAAAATAAAAGACTGTGTAAGCCGCAGTTCCAAATCAGAAACGTAATAAAAACGATTCACGGCATGCCCACGACTAATAATAAGAGGTACGCCAACGAATTCAATCAGTTCATTTTACACCCCAAAACATTGGAAAAACGTACAGGAAAATCTCAAAAACAATACACAAATTGCCATCTGATAACTGAAAGTAATCTACGAAAGATTACGTATCAAATCTACGAAAACCTTCAAAGCTCTTATGACAATTAGTCTATCGCCAATTGTTCTGAAAAGAAATTGGGCAGCATCTTCATTCTTGCATGTCTGACTAATGAAAGATCAAACATAAAAGATTACGAAGTTTTAGAAGAAATTTTACTTAAATACGGGTTCTGAATAAAGATTTTTTTTCTTCAATAAAACAACTTATTTCACTTCCATGTAAACAAACACAAAAATATAAAATAAAATGAATATTTTAATATTGAACTTCTTCTTATAATTATTAACATAAAATTCTACAAATTTACTAAATAAATAGATAAACTGGAAATATATACGAAGATATATAGCAAATAAGTTATTTATATGACAACTCAAAAAAGTTTGTTATTTAAATTCCTAGTAAACGTCATAGCAACAACCTAGTGCGATTTTTTTTAATACTATCCTCCTAGTTTAGTTCATACTCAAACCAATTTTTTACTATACTAGCAATTTTGTATTAAACTAGGTAGTAAAGTTCAACTAGTGTTTACTAGTTTTTATACATATCGCCCAATGTCTAATGACACAATCCCCAATTGAAATACCGTATACCGCCTGCAATCCACGACATCAATCGTGCAATACACGAATACACGATATAAAACCTAAAAATGACGTTTAAATATTTTATTTATGTATTATTATATACGTAAAATATTTACATCGACACATTGCGCATGGCATGTCATGGACTTTTTATTTAAGCGTGTTTTTTTCTAAAGATTTCGATTGTGCAATATATAGTTTTCCGATTGTATCAAATATTGTCACTGGATATTTTTAGTTGGATGTGTACCATCAAATTCATTTGTTGGTTATTTTATTTTAGAATAAAATTCAATTTTTTTGGGCAAAACCATTTATGAGTTGTTTAGTTCCAGAAAAGTTTATCGCTAAATGTAACCCCAAGAACAAACTAACTCATAAACATTTTGGCGAAGTTCGATTTAGCCCGAAATAATACTATTTGGTCATTCTTTTGAGTTTCTACTTTATGAACTAGTTGTACGTATATATACACCTTTGTATGGATACATCTTTGTGTTTTAGAATGATGTGTTCCGGTTACAGTTTGGTGAAGATCATTTACACTCACACATACAACTTCATAATTTTAATGAATAGATTTTGCTTCAAATTTTATTTGTACACTAATAATTTATTAGATTATGTTTTTCAGCGAATCTTTATGTTTATTTTTGGTACCAGTCCACAACTCCTGGCCCCTCAATTTGACATTTTTTTCTGGGAGATTATGCTCAAACAAGATAAAAATGTTCCAACAGTACCCCAAAAATGTCCTCGGGCTTTAAGATACAGCTCTTCAAAAACTGACATTTTCATATAAAATTAAGATATTTTTTTATGATATGACTTCAAACATTAGTCATTATTTTCACTAAAACCATCTTAATTTTGTATGTTTTATATTAAAATGAAATAAAACACTTACCTGATGTACACAAAACACTTTTTTATACATATTCACTTCAATTTCATTAATAGTTTTAATTTTAAAAATCACCAACTTTTTATTGCATGTAATTTGTTTGTACACAAAAAATTCTTATAAAATTTCTTTTAAACGTACGTATAAGAAAAACTGTATTATATAGACTATTCGCCTAAATGCAGGTTCATAACGAGCTTCTAACATTTGAAATAATGAATTGTCTTGCAATTATAAAGGTAAAGTAAATTGGTGTTTTAGTTAAGTTATTTTTACTATAATTAAATTATTTTATTATTATTATATCATTGGAATAAATTTTAATACATAATTAAAAATATTTATCCACGACTACTAAAGAATATATACTTTCCATGCGTATATCTTTCATTGTAATTGTATTCATTCCTTTTTATATATAACATTCTTCTTTATTTATTTTATTACACTTTATTTATTAAAAATTCCCCTAACAAATTAAAAACTTGATTTGTTGGTATAGTAATATAAACTAGTTAAAACAAGAACAATACATATATAAAATCTAAAATAAACAAACATGTTTGGTTTTGTTTTTCATTTCATTCAATATGGCGATATAAACTTTTACAGGAAAACTTGAATGAAATTATTAGAAATATTTGTAGTCGTGGATAAAATAGTATCTTGTATTCGCTTAGGATGAAGGCAATTCTTCACTCGGATGATTCCCTCCATTTGCTACGCTCGTTTCGGGAAACCTCATCCTCGTGAAGAATTGCCTTCATTCTAAGCTCATACAAGAATCTACTATTCTAATATGACGGTTTGAAGTTTAAGTATAAAACCCTACAAATGTTTTGTTGGTATATAGACGAATTGTTGCAAAACAATTAAATTATTTTACATATATAGTTGTATGAAATATAAATGATATTTGTGATATAAATAAAAATTTCAATCCACAATTGTATGTCATTAAAAATCATACAAGCTGTAAATCAAAAGCTCTATTATCAAACATAAAATACCGAAATTTTGACGGGCTGTGGGTAGGTGGGTGTATCTGTGGGTGGGTGGGTGTGTCTGTGGGTGGGTGGGTGTGTCTGTGGGTGGGTGGGTGTATCGTTTCGTGACGTTCCTGCATATGACCTTGTTGAAACTTTGGTAAGAGATCCAGGTTCACTTGAAAACGGAAGATCTGGATTCATTTCAAAATTGGACAAATGGCGGAGGGTTTCCCCGAACAAAGGTTAAAGTTTCAAATAATAGAAGAACGATTTCATTTTTTTGGGGGGGTACATTAGGTAAAGGGTTTGAGGTTTGTGATGAAGGATATTTTGGGACACACCACTTTTGTGTCAAACATTTATTTTTACTTTCCTTCGTCCCAAGGTTCCGAATTTCAGATTTACTGAAACATTTATTATGATGCATTATGACATTATATCCATTCTCAGAATCTTTTCCATGTTTTAATTGTGCAAATATTGCAAATTTACCTAAATTGGAATTATTGCAATATTGCAATATTGTAAATATTGCAAAAACACAACATAACATTCTGGATTAAAATAAATTTTAATCAAATTACGGTTTTCTTTTGTTTTTCTATTAACTTTCCTCTGTCTAAGATTCAGTCGTCTGAAATTAGATCTATTTTTTTATGTAAATCTTGGAATTTAACCTTTTCGCCAAAAAATTAAATTTTAAATCGTGGGATTTAGTTTTTTTGAGATCGACGTGGAATAAGAACAAATGAAGATCTAGACAGTCGGATAATAACTCCTGGCCAGTATGGTCAGGAGGTTTTGCACTTGGTTAAAATCGTGGAAAAAAAATTCTTTTGATTACTTTTCATGTAATGCATTTTAAGTTGTTTCAATTTAAATAGTAATAATAATAACAAGTGTAAAAATGATTTATCTTTGAGTAGCAATCATATTTGTAACAGAAATAATAATAATACAAATGATAGTGTTTTAAGTGTTGACAGTTATTCAAAAAAATATTGAATTAACATCTCGTTTAAAAATGTTTTTAGAATTTGATTTTATATAATATATTTATAAAAATCAAAAGAATAGTGTTAAAGAAAAAAATAATTTTGGTTCACTGTTTTTATTTATATTTGTTTGGTTCATATACAATTTGGATTATGTGTACGCCTATGGCATTGCTGCAGCTGGATTTAATAAAGTAAAAAAAATAAAAATAAATATCCAAATGATGTCGGATGGCATTCGTCACATCGGTGGTGCGCTTCTTTGTCACTGATGCTACTGATTTGAATGTCAAATTAATAGGATTATCACATTGAGGATCAGCAGATGGAGTAGGACCAGCTAAGAACGGGGAGTGTAGCTCTTTGCTAAGATTCTTTATGATTTGTTTAATTTAAATTTTGTTTAGGATAAATAACTTTTATTTAAGTTTATGATCACTTGAATCATATAAATTCAATATGTTTCCCAAGTAACAATTGTTAGAGCTGAAAGAAGCAATCTGCTCTATTACAGTTCTTTAAGTTAAAATAATTAGCCTGATAGCTCTTAAACGTAACTAAAAGCGATTCAGAGCTTTAAACAAAATTGACACTGCTCTAATTGATTGTTTTCTAACACTTCCAGCTCTTTTTGCTTATAGAGCATTTAGCTTTATTAATGAGCTCTATAACCACTTCTAGAGCTTAAATATATTGTTTTATAGAGCATGCTATATATTCGAATAAATAACTTCCATGAGCACAAAATTATCTCGTATAAGAGCTACATTAAAGCATATTTAGAGTATATTGCTCTGTCATTTAAGTGCTTTAATAAAAGGTTGTTTCACACACATTTAATGCTGTTGGTAGTTGCTTTTTTCTTATTTAGAGCTTATCAATAATTTTGATACCATTTAAGAGCCCATATATTATTCTAACATGTCATAAAGCTCTTTTTTACTTTTAATTCACCATTTTAGCACAATCCGTAGAAAAAGTGTTGTTTAAACGCGTAAAATGTATAATAATAATATAAAATTGTGGAAAAAGTATAAGTCAAGCAGTACTTATAGGAAGCAGGTGAAAAAAAAATATAACCCAATTTGTCAATTTAAAGGCGTTGACAAATTTATCAACTATTCCTGAGGGAATACAAGTAAATGCCGCAAATGAATTGCATCAAACAAGAAGTTTGGCTTCTGAAAATTATACTGCTGGTATTCAGGCGCTGGAGGAAAACGTCAAAGAGGATTATGTCAGTAAAAATTGGATAGATGAGTTAAGTGTTGAGGAACATCCTGAATCCGGGCTGAATGAAGAAAGAGATGCAGAAACCAACTTTAAAGAAGAACTTACAATTTGGGCATTGGGAAATAATATAACGCATCAGGCATTGAAAAAACTGTTAAGTTTGCTAGTGAATGTGTTGCCTGAAATAAGGATTCCTCGAGATCCACGTACTTTATTACAAACACCCTATTCAAATAACTTTATTGCGATTGGCGATGGGTATTACTGGCATCAAGGCTTAGAATTTTGTTTAAGACAATACTTCGATAATAATCTAGACCATGATTTCAGCATATCATTAAATATTAATATTGATGGTTTGCCCATATATAAAAGTTCTCAAACACAGTTTTGGCCCATTCTTTTTTCCATTAATGAAATTGAATTTTTTAATCCTATGGTCATTGGTATATATTGCGGAAAAGGAAAACCGCTAGATTTACACGATTATTTGAATCAGTTTGTGAACGAATGTAAGGAACTTTTGAAAAATGGTGTTACTGTTGGAGGTCACCGAATTAAAATCAGTATTAGATGTTTTATTTGTGATTCACCTGCAAGAGCTTTTATAAATGGTATACATACATAAAGTATTTTAGAAAAAGTATTATCTCAATTTTGTTACTCATTTTGTTTACAGGTGTTACATATTTTAATGGAAAACATGGATGTTTAAAATGCACTGTTGTAGGTGAGCATATCTCTAATCGTACAGTTTTCTGAAGGACTGATTGTATTAAGAGAACAGATGAAGGTTTTCGTAATAAAATTTATGAATCCCACCATAAGCTATGTTCACCTTTAGAACGATTACCAATTGATATGGTAGAACAAGTTCGTGTTGGTGATTCACTACATCTAATCGACTTGGGTAATTTTGATTCTATTTAGCTAGAAATTTTTCATGTATCACTGAATAATTCGTGTTATGCTTTTGTAGGAATAATGAAAAAATATTTAATTGGATGGACAAATGAAGAGTTTAAACTAACCGATATAAAATTTTCTGCAGCAGATACACAAAATATATCACAGAAACTTAAACAATTAAAAATGTCATTGTAGATACACAGATCTGTAAGAGGACTGGACTGTTTAACGCACTGGAAAGGCACAGAATATCGCACATTTTTGTTGTATTTAGGGATTGTTATTTTGAAAGATTTTTTTTCAACACCAATTAAGTCATCACGATTAAATATACATATTTGTCGATTAGATGAAGATATAGAAGCGCTTTATAATATAAATAACATTTTATGCAAGCTCGTAGCTATTCCTTACAATAATGATAGTATAGTTTTTATACCCCTTAATCACACATTGAAAAATTAAATCAATATAATGTTACTTACAATAAATTATAAATCATTTATTTAATTCATATACATATATTTAATTCATATGCGATTATACTTCTAATCGTTTTTTATAAAAATTTAGTTAAAATAAAAATACATAATTTCAATATATTACAGAAATAATAAATATGATAAATTCCAATTACTTTAATATGTTTGTGTTTAAATTTTTTATGTGTTCTCTGGCCTAATTTGTACAACGGCTTCACCTTCTATTTCGCTAAAATGATCATATATCTAAATTATATATATTCGACCACAACAACAAAAAAATTTTAAAATTCTTACCTTGTGCTTAAGAGATCTGTATTAATCGATTTCGAGTAATTTTCCTGATCTATTTCGAAAATTTCGACATTTAGTGTGTTACTTTTACAACTTTTGCGTCGACATCGTTTAGATGATTTACGAATTTGTTTTGTATCTTGGCTCCAAAATCGAGTTGAATTACGAAGTAAACTTTTGAAAAAATTTTGGGTAGCACTA
This sequence comes from Diogma glabrata, assembly GCA_963693315.1. Lineage (NCBI taxonomy): Eukaryota > Metazoa > Arthropoda > Insecta > Diptera > Cylindrotomidae > Diogma > Diogma glabrata. Next base: position 91,266,106 of record OY856186.1, read on the forward strand.
AGCGAAAAACTTTCATCGGCCTTAGTAATTATTTTGGAATAGCATACTATAATGTTTTTAAATGATAGAAATGGTATTTTTCCATCCTCCTTAGACGTTGAAGCACCAGTCCAAGAGCATTCCGTTAAGAAGGATCGTTCAAAAATTGAGTCTATAAGCTCATAGCAGCATGTCCACCCGTCTCCAGACCGAACGCCCCCTTTGCCAACTATATATGCCATTTGGGAAACCTGAAAATATATTTTTGTATTTATCTCAGCATATTGATATATAACTTAATATCATATTACCATATCCTCCATGTATTTTTCACATTTTAAGGCATTGTTGAGATCATTAGCATCCTGGTGATTAGCAATTTTGTGAAAAGCAGCAATTGAAAAAACCTGTTGATTAGTGATTGTAATGGAACCTTAGTTTTTGAGAACATATTATCAATCTGTGTATATATTTTTGCAAATCCGTTAATCAGTTTAGCTTTAACTTCGTTGATTTCTTCCAATAATAATTCTTGATTTTTTGTGATGTCCCTTTGATTTTTTAAAATTCGTTGCAGCATACTGTCAGAATTTGAATTTTCATGCATTGCATTCATAACATAAATGCTTTCCATAGGCGAGAGTGGTTCACAAACAGTATTATTATGGATGCTGCTTATATTGTTATTATTAATTTCCACAATGCTTGCCGCAGCCTTTTCTGTTGATGTATTGATATTGTCTGAAGACTGAAAGCAATGTACATTTGTTTAGGTGGGCGTTTCGTTGTTCAAACAATCAATTGCTATTTGATTAAAACTGAGGTGCGGTGATCTCGATGCATACGGATTTTTACACCTTTTTGTTGGAAGTTCCTCATTTTCACTGTCATACAATTCGTCTTCAGTCGCAGTTTTAACGGTTTTCGCTAGTAACTCCTCTTCAACTTGCTCCGCAATTTCATATGAATTTATTTTCTTACGTTTTACAACGCATGGACGAGCAACCCAAGTAGCCTTATCGGGCTTAGCGAAAGCATTTTTTATTACCGACTTTCGCCGTTTAGTACTCCAATTTGCAGGTGGATACCAAAAAACATTATTCTCCTCGAATAATTCGGATATTATGCATAACACAAATCCACGTGTCTGGAGCTCCTGCACTATTTTGAACGACATATTTCTAAATATGAAATATAAACGTAAATATAATTTACACAATACTAATAATTTAATTAGTACTTCAAAAAAATTAAAATTGAATAGATCGCTTTTGAATCTAATAAAAAAAAACACTTACACTTGAACCTTATTTCACGAAAATGGTTTAAATCACGAAAATACTATAAATAATTTTAATTTTCTTAAATTTTAAATATTTAAATCGATTAATCACACAAGATCATTCAATGCACAACACTATATTGTTTAAGGTTATGATTTTACTATGAGAGCTCTATTAGAAAAAATAAAACGCTGTAAACAACAAAAACATCTAATATAGAGCTTACTGCTTATTATGTTTGTTTATTATTTTGTATTTCAGTTTGTTTCGCTGATGAACATAAAAGGATAATCATATACGGTTGCTTGCTTTATAACAACCTTAAAGAAGAAGCGCCAGATTCCTCAATAAAGCAAAAGACTGAATAATAATATAAAGAGAGATAAAATGCTTTTAAAATGCATAAATAACAACTGTTGCAAGAATCCGTCCATGTTAATTCTAAGAAAATATAAAAAAGTCGGCCATATTTGGAATGAAGATTTATTTTATTTTTTGAAATAATTCATTTAGGCTTAGCTCTTAAATCATGCTAAAATTTGCAAACACAGATTAAAAAAATTGTAAAATCCCGCTTGGCATTAAAATAAAAAAAAAAATATTTTCAACAACTAGTAATTTTAGGAATAATTATTACATATTTCATGAGCGCATTGAAAATTTTAAAGTATCGTATTAATATATACGATAAAAAATTACTGGAACGGATTTTTCACTTTAATCCATACTTAAAATTCAGTTTATAATTCCAAAAATTTTCAAAAAAGTCTAATAAAAATCTAATAAATCTTATTATTCGGATGAATTCGTTTTTAAAATTACGTCGGATATTTTAGGAAATAATTCGAGTTCGTTTTAGAGCAAAATGTTTAAATACAAAAATTTGATAGAAACTAGAAAGCTCTATAACGATTGCCACAAACGCTTTTATGCAATTGCTATATAGAGTAATGCGCTTCATAATGGACCTCAGAATTATTCTTGTAGAGCCACAAAAAAAATTAATTTGCTCTATAAACCGCCACTTTTTGCCTTTACTAAGCTCTATAAAAGTTCTACAAGCGCTTTTAGAGCAAACATTAAAGCACGTAGCTCTATAAATCAGCTCTAAGAGCGCTCTTAAAGCATATTTAGAGCAAAATTGTTACTTGGGTTTTGAGAACAGCTCTTATCAGGTTTTTGTTTATATCGCTCACGATCTAGGACACTCTGACTGCCGAACAACCCCACGGCCTCAAATGACTGAGCGAAGTCGATTGAGCGATTTTGGAGTTCAGTCAGAGTGACAATTCTCTAGCATTAGCATGTGCAATCTCTTCTCTCATCTGGGGGACTAGGTTGCATTGCTAATCGTTACAGGATCACCATATAACAGGTGGTTTCTTTCACCATGTTTTCAATGCTTGTTGGGAGCATACAACATTCGTTCGTGAATGAATTTTGATGACACTTTGGAAAAAGATACAAATATGTATGGCAAGGAGCTGATTAGGAAGATGTGATTACTACAATTTTCCAAGAAACCTTTAAGATGATATTATTTATGACACCACAATATTAACATAAAAAGTTGTTCTAGTAAAACTTTAAGGCACTTTGTTTCGTTAAATTCATCAATAGTTTACCATAAAAGGATAAAAGGATTAAAACACATAAAAGGATTTTCTGCGAATACAGTCCGTAACTTAAGATACCCTTCAAAAATCCGGATGTTAAGAGAGAACAGATCGAATTTATTTTGGTTGATTGTAAATTAAAGCGGAAAAAACATCAAAAATGTAAATTCAGCAGTTTTTTAAAGATGTTTATTCTCTTCCATTTAATTATATCAGCTTTATTTGTATGTTTTTTCGATAATAATAGTATGTATTATTGTATTGTTTTCTAACCTATAGCCTAATGAACTTAACCTATTGTCTAATGAAAACTTTCCTATAAAAAAATTATCATTATTCAATTGGTATGATTCCAATTGGTCAAATTGTTTTGATTTCATTAAAATTATGTTTAAATTATAATCACAATTGCTTTGATAAGTTTTGTTCAAAAATCAAATTTTAAGCTAAATTTTCTTATTTCGATTTTCGTTTAGTTGAACTTGGTTGATTGTATGAGAAGGGCGTTTTTTATCATCAGGGTTTTTTTATTAAGAAATTTGATTTATCAATTAAAACAATAAAGATTTATTGTTTTAATTGAAGAAAATGTTTTTATTTTTTATAATACACAATTCTTTGTCAGAGAATAAAGTATTGTAATCGATTCGTGAATAATGAATTTTATTCTCTCGCAAATTAAAATTCTCGCTCGTGTCTCGCTCGAATTTTAAACTTTTGCTTGAGAATAAACTACGTCATTATTCACTCATTGATTAAACTACTATTAATACACAATGTACAAAAACAAAACCAATAAAAAGAAATGATATCAAAACAACAAACACATATATTTAGCAGTTTCTTATTCGAGTTTAATACACAACGTAAAATTACAAAACCAAAAAATGAAACGTTTTGTCTAGCAAATTGAATACTGTTATAGAAAAAATATATCATTTATCTATTCAAACTAAAATTTGCAGTAAAACTACCAAATGAAAGAAATGTATTTAAACATGTCATGTGTAATTTTTTATTTCAATTTTATCAATGATAATATTTGTGAAAAAGCAAATGTCTAATCAAACAAAATGTCTTAAAAATGTTTGGCTAAGTCTCGGTGGTCGATACAGCTATGTTTACAAAGTATAAATTTATTTCCCATCCGCACCCAAATGTACAATGCATTATTTGATAGGTAATCTGAAACAAGAGAAGTACAAAACAAACGCGAAAACTCTTTGAAGGCAGACAGTTTCTTCCGTTTTGTTTTGTACATTGTGTATTAAAAACCTTTAAAAAACTGCTGAATTTACATTTTTGATGTTTTCTCCGTTTTAGTTTATAATCAACCAAAATAAATTCGATCTGTTCTCTCTTAACATCCGGATTTTTGAAGGGTATCTTAAGTGACGGACTGTATTCGCAGAAAATCCTCTTATGTATGGTTAACTATTGATAAATTTAACGAAACGAAGTGCCTTAAAGTTTTGCTGGAACAACTTTTTGAGTTAATAGTGTGGTCAAACTCATAAATAAAATCATCTTAAAGGTTTCTTGGAAAATTGTAGTAATCACATCTTCCTAATCAGCTCCTTGCCATACATATTTGTATCTTTTTCCAAAGTGTCATCAAAATTCATTCACGAACGAATGTTGTATGCTCCCAACAAACATTGAAAACATGGTGAAAAAACCACCTGTTATATGGTGAACCTCCAACCCTTTATCTAATGTACCCCAAAAAAAATGAAATAATTCTTGAAAGCCGTGATTAGAAGTTATTGAAGATTTAAACTTAGAGGTGTTCGGGAAACCCCCCCGCCATTTTGTCCAATTTTGAAATGAATCCAGATCTTCCGTTTTCAAGTGAATCTGGATCTTTTATCAAAGTTTCAACAAGATCAACAAGATTCTCAAGATGCAGGAAAGTCACGAAACGATACACCCATCCACCCACAGACGTACATTAAATTTTTATATAGTGTACGTGTACGGCTATTTAGATAGAGGATGGTCCAAAACAAAAGAAAAAACAAAATTTGGAGTATGTAAGATTTCTTTTTCCTCGATAGATTGCATTACTTCACACAATTTAAAATTGTGGTGAAGTCCCTTATAACTGATACAAAATAATACTTAAAACATATATACCAAGTTTAATCAAAATCAATTAAAAGGAACTGATGCTATTGAAGTTTCACATAAACAGATGCTCGGGAGGCTCCCTACCATTTAATTCAGGGTTCATATATTTTTTGATTTTTATTAAAAAAAACAAAATCGATTTTTTTGATTTTAATCTGATTTAAATCAAAAAAATCGATTTTTTTGATTTGCTCACTTTTCTTTATAAAAAATTGTACTAAAATAAATTTATTACTATTAAATAAACTTCAGTTAAGAGTTGATATATTTTTTCTTTGCTGAGTTTAGAAACCCCTATCGGATTCAACGTTATAACATAACATAACATAACATAACATAACATAACATAACATAACATAACATAACATAACATAACATAACATAACATAACATAACATAACATAACATAACATAACATAACATAACATAACATAACATAACATAACATAACATAACATAACATAACATAACATAACATAACATAACATAACATAACATAACATAACATAACATAACATAACATAACATAACATAACATAACATAACATAACATAACATAACATAACATAACATAACATAACATAACATAACATAACATAACATAACATAACATAACATAACATAACATAACATAACATAACATAACATAACATAACATAACATAACATAACATAACATAACATAACATAACATAACATAACATAACATAACATAACATAACATAACATAACATAACATAACATAACATAACATAACATAACATAACATAACATAACATAACATAACATAACATAACATAACATAACATAACATAACATAACATAACATAACATAACATAACATAACATAACATAACATAACATAACATAACATAACATAACATAACATAACATAACATAACATAACATAACATAACATAACATAACATAACATAACATAACATAACATAACATAACATAACATAACATAACATAACATAACATAACATAACATAACATAACATAACATAACATAACATAACATAACATAACATAACATAACATAACATAACATAACATAACATAACATAACATAACATAACATAACATAACATAACATAACATAACATAACATAACATAACATAACATAACATAACATAACATAACATAACATAACATAACATAACATAACATAACATAACATAACATAACATAACATAACATAACATAACATAACATAACATAACATAACATAACATAACATAACATAACATAACATAACATAACATAACATAACATAACATAACATAACATAACATAACATAACATAACATAACATAACATAACATAACATAACATAACATAACATAACATAACATAACATAACATAACATAACATAACATAACATAACATAACATAACATAACATAACATAACATAACATAACATAACATAACATAGCATAGCATAGCATAGCATAACATAACATAACATAACATAACATAACATAACATAACATAACATAACATAACATAACATAACATAACTTAACATAACATAACATAACATAACATAACATAACATAACATAACATAACATAACATAACATAACCTAACGTAACATAACATAACATAACATAACATAACATAACATAACATAACATAACATAACATAACATAACATAACATAACATAACATAACGTAACATAACATAACATAACATAACATAACATAACATAACATAACATAACATAACATAACATAACATAACATAACATAACATAACATAACATAACATAACATAACATAACATAACATAACATAACATAACATAACATAACATAACATAACATAACATAACATAACATAACATAACATAACATAACATAACATAACATAACATAACATAACATAACATAACATAACATAACATAACATAACATAACATAACATAACATAACATAACATAACATAACATAACATAACGTAACATAACATAACATAACGTAACATAACATAACATAACATAACATAACATAACATAACATAACATAACATAACATAACATAACATAACATAACATAACATAACATAACATAACATAACATAACATAACATAACATAACATAACATAACATAAAATAACATAACATAACATAACATAACATAACATAACATAACATAACATAACATAACATAACATAACATTGCATAACATAACATAACATAACATAACATAACATAATATAACATAACATAACATAACATAACATAACATAACATAACATAACATAACATAACATAACATAACATAACATAACATAACATAACATAACATAACATAACATAACATAACATAACATAACATAACATAACATAACATAACATAACATAACATAACATAACATAACATAACATAACATAACATAACATAACATAACATAACATAACATAACATAACATAACATAACATAACATAACATAACATAACATAACATAACATAACATAACATAACATAACATAACATAACATAACATAACATAACATAACATAACATAACATAACATAACATAACATAACATAACATAACATAACATAACATAACATAACATAACATAACATAACATAACATAACATAACATAACATAACATAACATAACATAACATAACATAACATAACATAACATAAAATTGCAAAAGTTGTGTTCTACAATGTTAGCTGAATGTGAGGGTTATATATTCAATTTACTAGACATTTTGGTTCGTATCAATAAACGCATAAGTATACACATAAATTAATGTTATTTTTAAGAACTTTAAATAAAAACAAATTTCTCTTCCGAAGATAATTTTAGTTCTAATTGATTTTCGCTAACGTTTAGATCGATTGTTAGTTAATAATATCAAAAATCGTTTCAAATAAAATTGAATTTAAGGTTTTAAACATGGTAAAATATTCATTAGCAGTTGATAAATAAAATATAACAATGTTGTGCAATTTTTAGAAATGCAAGCAATCCATTTTCAGAGTAATTCTTCTGGCTTTAATAACAACAGTTCATGTCGAAGGATATAAAATTTTGTTCTTAGCTCCATTTCCGGTGACAAGTCATTGGTTTTTGATAGAAAATATAATCATTGGATTACTTGAAAATGGTCATGAGGTAAGCAAAGTTATTGGCAAAAATACAATGAAATTAATTTATTATATAAAATTTAACTAATTGAGTTCAATTATTGACATTGACAAATAATAGGTAATACATCACATAATTGTGATTTAATTGATTAAGATTTTATGCACATTTTTAATTGTTTTATTTTTAAACTTTAAAGAGAGTATTAAGGAGGAGAGGCAAACGATTTCTTTTGTTTTATTTAGGATTTCTTAAATGTCATATATTCATTGTTCTTGTTTGATGTATTGTATTGTTTTGTATTATATGCGTATAAAAATAAGCATAGTGCTTTGATTTAATTTAATTTATTTGGTGAATGTAGTGTATTTTTGTTGATTAATGAAATGTAAATAGAAAAGTGATGTTGCTGTTCACGTATTCGTATTTAAATAAACAATTGACGTTCTCAATACCAATGTTAACCTTATAGACCGAGAGCCCGTGACGGCCAGACCTTCGTTATTTTATAAAAGTTGAAAGTTTTTCTGCGCATACCCCCTACACAGGTAGGAACGATTAACGACATATGAAGTTTGGATCATGGTGGCTTTGGCAGGGATCAGGTAACAAAGGTGCCCCCAAAGTTTCGTGAAAGTATAAAAGGTAATTTTTTATATATTCCTCGGGATAGTATTAGAAGTCACGTCACCCCTTGCCAGACACTTCTATCGTGGTAACCCCCTGTCAGATACCCTTAAACTTTAACAAATTGATAATGTGGGGGTATGCGCAGAGAAACTGTCAATTTTTATAAAACAACGAAGGTCTGGCCGTCGTAGGCTCTTAGTCTATTAAGCTGGATGCAGGAAATAACAATAAAATAATAGGTTCAAAAATTGAAGAAACAAAACTAAAATGTGGTTGCCAATAATTCAGCTATATATGCATTGATCATGTGATGCACTATTTTTCCTAGTGATTAAAACCCGTATATAGTTGTGTGAAGGTTCGTTTCTTGAAGCAAACCATGATCAAAGGATATACCCTAGAAAAGACTGGGAGTACTACCTTTGACTGAAAAGAGTTTATCTATACCAAGCAACAAACATTGATCCCATCCTGCGACCTTTGGTACACACTTTGTCTCGAACACCTGTTAGTTTGAATCAATAACTTCTAATCCTGGCTTTAAATCTGCAGGTATATATATCCTGGTATATAAAATTTCAGCACTTTTTCCAATATTTCTGCAGACCAACTTCCTGTTTATCAGTTCCAGTAAAACATTTTTTTGGATTTTATAACATTTTTTTAGTGTTTTTTTCACACTACAGCCTACAATAATGAGGTGATTATGATGACAAACATGAAAAAGATTTCAATTAGCCCGATAATATATAATGATCAGCTTTTTAAATCTAAAATTCACAATTTGATAAATGAGTTTTCTTTAAAAAAAATATAAGTGCGTAATTTTTACACGCTATTGAAGTAAAACTTCTTTGGCTACTATGACACGTATTACTAAAAATATTAACTATAAAATAAATATGTCATATTGAAATTTAGAGTAACATTTTTTGATATTATAATTTACAACAATGCAAAGAAAAAGTCATATTTACATAAAGTTTTACAAAGTCTTACAACGTATTACAAATTAAATTTCACGATACATGTCCACTTAATTCAACAACAAGATGTGGTACAACAAATGATGCAGTTTTTCAAGAAATTTAGCAAATTTTCAAAGTAAAGTTTATGTTTCTCACTTTAGTTATCATAAACCTCTAATTTCATAATTCAATTATAATAATAATTGAATTGACTTTGTAATACATTATATAAATATTGCTTTTTATTACACATGTTGTATATTATATTATCAAGAAATGCAACTTTAAATTGCAATATGACATATTTATTTTATACGTAACCTTTTTAGTAATACCTGCCACAGTAGCCAAAGAAATTTAATTCAAACGCGTGCAAATATTACACGCCCTCATTTTTTTATTTAACAAAACAAATTTAATCAACACAAATATTTTTATTTAAAAATAAAAAAACGGCATATTTCCACTCATAGAAAATTATATGCGACCACCTCGACATCTATAGCAATATAATACAACTTAAACTATCCAAACAGATTAAGATGTTTTGGTTAAATCGCCTAATATACATAAAAGTACGGGTTTTCCAATTTTCTGAAAACGGCATTTTTCACATCATAAAAAATTATGGGATCCTCTCAAAATCAACTCTAATAGAATACGATTTAAATCATCCAAATCGAACGAGCTGTTTTTGAGAAATCGGTCAGCATACATAAAAAAAACCCACAATGAAACACAGAACCTCCTCTTTTTTGAAGTCGGTTAAAAAACTAAAATAATTCAAATTATAAATTTCAAAAATAACGAAACTCAAAATCGACACATCCAACTTATATAACATTTAGTACGAGACTGATTAAAAAATATAATAACATTGACAAATGAAATGAATGACAATTAACACACACATAACACAATATACATAATCGAATTGAATCGCATACTTGCCGAACGTAATATTCGTTTGCCTTTTTACTTCATTGTTGTTTCAATTTCTTCTTTATTTTTTTTTTCAAAATGTTACTTCCGTTCATAAAAGATTTGATTTACTTGTCATATCGCGCCTAAAAAAGTTTTATTTCAATAAATATTTAGTATAGAGTAACAACAACAAATATCAATCAATATCACAAATATCAACAAGTTTCCAACAACATTTAAATAATGTTTCAACCAAATCAATATTTGTTGCAGTCCCAACAAGATAGGGCGTAATTTATTGGATCTATTAACAGAATTATTTTTAAATAATTTGACAAAATGCCGGTCTGTGAATTTTGTCTGTCCATTAATTTTGGAACTAGGGTTAGAGAGGAGGGAAGGAGACATAGTTTAAAACATGATCCAAATAATGTACAGTTCTAATTATAAAACTTCAAAAATCCAGTTTTGTTTATTTATTACAGGTAACAGCAATAACAAATAATATTCTTACACCAAAATCAAACTACACTTCACTAACGCGTTATAAAGAAATTCTGATTGATCCTCCATTAGATGTGTTCAAACATAGTAAGTATAGTAGATTTCGAAATTAGTTAGATAAATATATCAATCTAATTGATCATACCCGTTTTTTCTAGTTCCTCAAGAAATAATCTTTAGTTCAACAGATGATTCTGTATTCACAAAACAATTTAGTATTTGGGGAATTGGTTTAATGACTAGCAAACATGCACTTGCCACATCAAATGTTAAGCAATTTCTCAGAACTGACAAATTAAAATTTGATTTAATTATCGCCGAAGAATTTTATCAAGAAAGCTGGCTAATGTTTGCTTATAAATATAAAGCGCCGCTAGCAACAATTTCTAATTTTGGTTACGCTAATTATTTTGATCGATCAATGGGTTTACTTTCACCGATTTCTTTTGTACCTCACCACTTTTTAGAATATTCTGATGAAATGACATTTTATGAGAGATGTATGAACACATTCGTAGAAATTTTTGATTATTTAGGAAGAAAATATTACTATCTACCAAAACAACAAGAGATTGCAAATGAAGCTTTCGGGTTTTTGGAACATCCTGGAAAACCTTTACCTTCAATTGTTGATCTTAATAACAAAAAATCATTGATTTTAATCAACAGTCATCGAAGTATTGATAATCCAAGACCAAAAATGCCGGGAATGGTTGATATCGGTGGTTTGAATTTTGCCAAACGATTGAAGCCGATTCCAAATGATATAAAACAGTTTTTAGACGATGCCAATAATGGCGTTATCTATTTTAGCTGGGGAACAATTGTACATAGTTCGTCATTACCAAACGAAAAATTAAGAGTATTCATTAACACATTCAAATCAATAAAACAACGAATTTTATGGAAGTGGGATACTGATGACTTGAAAGATATTCCATCAAATGTCATGATCCGAAAATGGATACCACAATTTGCAATTTTATCACATCCAAACGTAGTTTTATTTATGTCACATGGTGGATTGCTAGGCGTACAACAATCATTATATTGTGGCGTTCCGATTCTATCGACACCATTCTTTGGTGATCATCATCATAATGCAGCCAAAGCAGAACGAATAGGCTATGGTTTATCTTTATATTTTAACGATATATCGGAAATAAATCTTAAATCAAAGCTTAATGATTTGTTGGAAAGAAAAAAATACTCGAAAAAAGCCAAGGAAATATCGAAAATATTCCGTGATAATTTTAATGATCCATTGGAAGAGGCAATTTATTGGATTGAATATGTCATACGCCATAAAGGAGCAAACCATTTAAAATCTCATGCCGTCAATTTAAATATTTTACAATATTTGTTATTAGATGTTTTAGGATTATTTTCAATAATTTCAATAATGTCATTCCTATTCTTTATAAGATTGATACAGGTGATTATTAGAAATAAAACCGAATATGTAGAAATTGAAAAAATAGGTGACAGTAGTAAAAAGAAAGAGTAATATTGTATAAGTTTATTAAAAACTATTATCAAGGTATAAATAAGAAAACTTCTTTTTCAAATTAAAATTAAATTATTAAAAGAAAGAATTAAAGGAGTTATTTATTTTATGACTTACTGTCTAGCGCACTTCTTCCCTCGGACTGTTAACACAGGAAATGAGCTACCAAAAATTTGGTAGTTTTTACTTAAGTACGTTCCTCTATTTAGGTATGTTCGACTCGGGCTCCAAATACACCTCTGGAGAAAAACATGCACTTCTCTCCCGTGGTGGGCAATAATAATAATAAAAGATTACCTAGGTAAATAATCACAATTTTTCTTTTACTTTTAATGAAATGAACAGAAACAAAAAGAACAAAAATATGGTAATTGCATTTCCTTGTTTCATTTTATGTATGAAAATAAACTTCGAGGCTACTTGAAGGGTGCGTTACTCTAAGCACTAATGACAATCACTCTCACGATCGCTGTTTTTCCCGTTCTACGTGTGTCAGAGAGTTAGAATCGTAAACTTAAGTGGAACGAATTATGGAGCGTCTAGAACTCTTATTAATAGCTCTGTAACAACACCTGTGCCTATAAAAAAAATTTCATGAGAGAAATATATTCTCAATGATAATGAACATTGTTTATTTATTAAGATAGGTTATGTTATTGACTAATGAGGGGAAAAATGTTACTATTGATTATAAACTATTGATTATAAACTATTGATTATAAACTGTCAATTACTATTGATTATAAACTTAATAATTAAATAATTTTAAAAACCTTGTACAACATAATTATATTCACCTTTGGCCGCAAATTGTGGATCTGCTGGAATAACTTAAGCTTCAACTGAAATATCTTTTTTTCGTATCATGCTAAGTTATTTTCGTTGTCGCCATCCTTAAGTTTTAAAAATTGCAATGCTTTTCTTGACGCTCACTTCGACCAACTTTTTGAGATGAGCCAACATGATTCAAGGATCCACGGTTCAGGTCCCTATTTCGACGCCATTTTTATTGCACGCGTCAGGCTTCTCACACCTTGCTAGCACGGTATAGCTTCCGTTTCTAGGATTATCACATATTATTAAAGCCTGGTCACAACAATAGAATATTTGTGTGAGATTGTTAAAAAAAAAGTTTACACCGAGGGTGACAAAGGGTTAATTGGGTGGCAAAGCCAAATAAAATCACTATCACGTCACGATCACATATTTAAATTTTAGTTATTCATATTTTTCTAATAGATTGACACTTAAAAATAAGAGATATAGATAAAACACTTTCAAGTTATATTAATGTTGCGAGGTGACATTCCAGGTGATATTCAGAGTTGAAAAGTTTTCGTCCAGCAACTTTACTATTTTCGGAATTATGAGTAACTGCTGCTTCCATATAATTTTGAGCTCTAAACGATTTCGTTTCCAGGACAAAAATGGTAACAATTTATCTATTCCGCCCAATTTTGATTATCAGCTTTCCTATCTTATAAGCCAATCTGCACGCTCATCGAGTCTTATTACAATATTTACGGCGTGAGATAATTTCATTCACTCGCCCAACCAATGGCCGACCAGCACTTTTGAAATAAAATAACACCGCTTTTATATGTTATTGAGTTATTAACTTTTCACTTTGATCTTTATTTTATTTTTAGATTAGTGCCTTTTCAATTTTTCTTAATTTATATTTTTACACGGTCAAAAACATTTGGTTTCCTATTTATAACCATCGAATGTAACTAAATATACAACTGATCATTAGTGTCACTTTTTCTACAGAAATCTTCCAGTTGCTTCCCTTTTCACCTTTTCAAAGTCATAACTGGAAGTTTCGTTTAATAATGTTTGTGTATTGAAAGTTACAACACGAATGACTGATGCTATGATGCCGAGCCTTATATACACCACATTGTAAACCATTTCTCTTCCTTTTTTACATCCATCCCTTGATCCGGTATATTAAAAATTTAAATGTTCAGCACATTTTCACCCGGTAGATGGCTGACATTTTAGTAGTTCAAGAGTTCAACAATAGGTGGAGACAGTCTTCGGTCCACCATAACTTATGTCAACAAAGTATATTAAAAATAAGTGACAGTATGAATATCATTTTGGATTAGTTTTCTTTTTTTCATAACAAATAATTTTTTTTTTTTATAAACCTAATTGAATTCTAATATAATTTTTTTTATTCTTCCTTTAAAATTTTTATGCAAATCAATGTAAAAACTTGCAAATGAATAAATAAAAATCATTAAAAGATCAGTGCAAATCTTTACATTGATTTGGAAATATTTAATCACAATCAGACATTTCTTTAAATCATCAAAAACTTCACCAACAGTTCAGATATCTGGTTAGTATAAATATTAAAATTCGCTCCCATCAGGAGCTTAACCAAATCTATCGTAAAATTTAATATGTTCAACAGGGAGTCGAAATTTATAAACTAAAAGGAAGGCTGCTGCACGGAGAAAGCTTCAGGTAAATATTTAGTTCAAACAAAATATTAAGTTGTGTATACTAATTTATTTTCTATTTTAGGATATGGAGATGCTGCATCTCAACTGTAACAGGCGTCGTTAGTGATAATTTTATCACTGGAAACTGATTAATACCAAAATCAAAACAAAACAAATATGATAATTAGTGTTAGTAGTAAAAAAAATTCTATATATACCTCTGTTAAAAAGTCAAATATAAACATCGAACATTAAATCCTTCGGTGCTACGCGCCTTAGGATATAAAAGTTCGGTCAATACTAGCTCATTTCTCTCTTATGTTTTTAAGATTCTATCCTTATTTAAATGAAATTGAAACCAAAAATACATGCCATGCCACATCTTCGGAATGTTTTTTACTAATCGAGAAAAAGCCCAAACGTGAGCTATAAAATATATATATTTAAGGGGGATAGCCACTGTAATGGTAAAAAAATAATTGATTTCTGGGAGTTTTTCGACGGGGATCGGAAATATGTGATCGAGAATATGGGGATCGCATTTTTTATTTTATTCATTGTATTCAATATAGTTTTCAAAAATTTTTATTGAAAAATATTAAATAGTAACATCCTACACAAAATTCTCCCTTCATGGTCGCATCAATTTCTCATAAACGGGTTATCGAAAAAAATAAAAGTTCATTATAATTTGTATGAATACATCGTTACTTATCGTTGCACGTAGCCGTTTTTTAGGGTTACGTTTCTTGAAAAAGTAAAAACGGTACCCCATTGGTGTGACTTCCAAACCATAAGTGCTATCAACTTGAAAATCTCTACAGTTATAAAATGTATTGGTCCACGCCTACTCAAAACAAAAAAATTTCAAATATTTGTTTTATCTATATTTTATAGACATAGATAAGGAGATTTTAAAACAAAATTTTTTTAAGGAATCGAGTTTGATTTAGAAAAATTGAAAAAGAATGAAACACTTTAAAAAAAACTCAATAAATTTATTGTTTAGTTTTTGAGTTATTACCTTAGATAAAAGTAGATACATTTATCCCAATTATGAGCTTGAATCCTCTTTTTACATTAAGCATGGAGTTTGTGCTTATATTAGAGATACTATACCATATGTGAGATTATATAAATTTGAATTAAATGCAAAATTTCACAACATGGTTTCTCTAAAAATTAGTTGTCCAAATCAAACACTGTTTGTGTTTGAACTCTATCGTTCACCTAATTTGCCTGAGAACTCTAATTTTTTTTACGACCTATCTGAAAAGATAGATAGGTTGGTTGAGTATCCTAATGCAAAATTATAAGTTCTTGGAGATTTTAATGTCCACAATCAAGAATGGCTTACACACAGTTCTAAAACTGACGAGGTTGGTAAACCGGCTGAGTTATTTGATCTTTATCACAATTTTACTCAGATAATATACCAGCCAACCAGAATTCCTGACATTCTTGGGCAAAGGAGCAATTTACTAGATTTGTTTTTGACAAACGATCCATACTTGGTCCATTGGTCCTTTGGGTAGTTCAGATCATAATTTGATCTCCACACAACTACACTCAAAAAAATAATTGGTTATCAACAAAGCAAAATGCAGTTAAAACAACCAAAAACTGTGATATGTTTTAGCTAATCTCAAAATGATGTCAACCTTACTAAAAAAATTTGGTTTAAGATACCAAAACCATAATCGGTTAGCTCAATCGTTTTTCTGTAACTTATGCGGTTGGATTTACCACATATATTTTAATAAATAGGTTGGTTAATTTAACCTATTTTGTGGTTGGGAAAACAGACAATCAACGGTAAATTTAACTATTTCATGTGGTTCGTCGAACCGCATAATACGATCAAAAATAGAAAAATATTATTTTAATTTTAATTGTTTATTAAAATATAGGAGTATACAAAATTAATTATACAATTAATTAACAAACATTTTTGTGAACTAGATTTTAAACATATTATTGTTTATGTATATATATTCCATTTGGTTGATTTAAATTAATTTAATAATATTTTCTTATGTAAATTAAACTGTTTATTATTTTCTTATAGGACTGAGGTTTTTAGAAATAATCCTTTAGTCAAATTGCAGTTTCTCCATTAGGTAATAAATGAATATGAATTGGAGGCTCTGTCGAATCATTCATATCTATCATAAGATGCGTTTTATTTGTTGCAGATGGAGCTAAAAATACACATTAACATTATTTTATCCGTAAGGAAAACTGGCTATATTGTAACAAATAATTAACATTATTTGTTACAATATAGCCAGTTTTATGAATAATACCTTTAAATTATATTTCAGTCGTTAATCTCAATTTAACAATTTTAAATTTTTTTATAAGTTTAACATAAATGTTTTTATAGTATAAGTAAAGTACTGTTTTTATATTTGGCACAAAGTTTTCACATCACATGCACAAATTATTTTAAAGAATTTATATAACGTATTAAAATTTTTTGATTGATTTTTAATAATTATTATTGAATCATATTTACGTTTTGGTAATCCGAATACATTCTAAGAAGTTTCCTCGATAACTACAAAAAAAAATTAAAACAAAATGCATCGGCAGAAATTGCGTACGAATGAGTTGTTGAATATAACCACATATAAAAAAAGGCTTGAACGCATGGTGCGGTTGAATTCACTGATATATATATAAATTCGAACCAAACATGCGGTTAATTAAAAGGGGTAACATTTAATAACTGCATGGTGTAGTTGATTCAAACGATATTGTATTTATGTTAAACTTTTTATTTTTGTTAAAAATAATTAATTCAATGTGGTTAAGACTACCTCATATAATTTGGTTAAAACGGAATGATTTTAACCACTATGCGGTTACGGCCATAGAAATTTAAAGAAAATTTTGATAGTTTAAATTAACCTCATATATGGTTAGCTTTTAACCACATATATTTTTTTGAGTGTAGATAAACAAATTTCGAAACAATCTAAAGCGAATCCTCGTCATGTTTGGGACTACAAAGCTGCGACTTGGCAAGGGCTTAAAAGTTATTTTAAATGGTTTCCTTGGAAATGTTATTGCCTTACCGGTGAAGACCCAGACATAGCTGCGTTAAATATGTTTGAAACTATAATTGATGGTATGCGCAGATTTATTCCTAATTAACTGATCATTCCAAAGGTTGATCTATGGTTTTCGAGTAAATGCAAAAGAGCAATAAAAGTTAAAAAAAGTCTTTTCAAAAGTTTAATCAAAACAAAACTGATGAAAACCTTAGACAGTACAGAAAAGAGAGAAATTTTTGTCAAAAGCTAATAGATGAAGGGAAACATCTATTTAATAGGAAAAAAGCATCTAAGTTTGCTGAACATCCGACGGGTTCACGCAGTTTCTATAAAGCTGCAAAGGCTGTCCAAAGCAATTTTTGTAAATCTTCCCTACCACCTCTTGTTGATAGAGATGTACCTGTCATTGATCCAAAAGAGAAAGCTAATTTGATTGGGAATTATTTCTTTATAAACTACTTTAAAAGAACCTAATTTCCAACCTAAAACTATTCCTAAAGTTTCTTATAAAATGAGACGGATAATTTTTCGTAAAAACATTATTCAAAAAATGCTGTTACAAATTAATACTAATAAGGCAACAGGCCCTGATTTTATTCCTCCAATTATACTTAAAACATTTTCTAGAGCCCCAATCCTCACTAAAATCTTCTATTTGTCATATAAGAAAGGGATTTTTCCTGAAATATGGAAAATGGCTAGTGTGCAGCCAGTTTCAAAAAAGGGTAGTAAGACTGATCCTACGAATTACAGACCCATTTCAATTTTATCAGTTGTTGCTAAAGTATTTAAAAAACATGTAAATTTTAATTTAATGAGCTTCTTAGAGTCTTCTAAAATACTTAATCAAAGACAATACGGATTTCGAACGGGAAAACGGGCGATTTACTGTCTTTTGTCACTCATGTCTGGAATAAGTCGCTTGAGAACTTTGGATAAACTTTCGGTGTTGCTCTTGATATTTCCAAGGTATTTGACAAAGTATGGCATAACAAACTTATATGCAAATTGAGATCCTATGGTTGAGACGAACAACTTATATCTTGGACACAAAGCTTTATATCTGATCGAAAATTTAGGGTCAATGTAGATGGTGTGTCATCGAATACTTTTTCAACTAATGCAGAAATTCCTCACGGTTTCGCTTTGTAACCTACTCTTTTTCTTATCTATATTAATGATTTGTTGAATTCAACGGTTCATCCCATACATAGTTTTGCTGATGATGGCACGTTTCATGCGTCTCATGAAGCACCTAAATTATATAAACCCTTAGCGCTTAGTGACTGTAGATCAAAATTGAATCTATCTTAACACTGATCTTAAAACAATTATGGATTGGAGTATTGCTAACAGTGATAAATTCTAAACAAGCAAAATACAGGTTTGTCTTTTTTCTAGAATAACGACACCTAATCCTTTTCCATTAACGTTTGGCTCCAAAAATCTTTTGAAGAATGAGTCTGTCAGACTTCTAGGAGTGGAGATTGAAAATAATATGAAGTGGAATTCTCATATTTTTAATCTGGCTAAGATGCTGTTCAAAAGCGAACAGCTTCTTTTGGTTTATAAATCTTTGATACGTCCCTGCATGGAATACTGTTCTCACATATGGGGTGGAGCATACTTGACTAGTCTAAATTGCCTTGATTCTGTACAGCAAAGAGCTATTAAACTTATCGGTAACTCAAATCTTACTGATCTTGATTCTTTGCAGCACAGAAGAAATGTTGCTGATTTGACTATTTTTTACAAACATATTATGGATGAACGAGCTTCTGAAGAGATCAAATCGATTTTACCTAACTCTGCAAACCTATCCTGTCACACCAGAGCAAATTTAGCGGCCCATCCTTATACGGTTGAAATATGTAGGTGTAGAACTGTAGACTTCCAACGTGATTTTTTCAACAGAGTTTTTCATCTTTGGAATGCCTTACCTTTGTGGGTTTTCCCTGATGACTTTAATCCTCAGAGGTTAAAAATTGGCGTTCATAAATTTCTCAGAGAAATTTAATTTGCATTCGATTCTTATCCCTAGTTGGCATGGTATATTTGGCTATTCAGAGACGTTAATTTATAATTTATTATAATTAACACTAAACTTGCCTAACTTTGAATAAAAAAAAAATTATCAAAAATGTGACTTTGTTTTCCTGTCTCTCCGCCGTAACTTCGAACATTACAAAAGAAAAAATTCACGGTTAAAGGAAATGTTGTAAGGATTAAACACAAACTAAAGTGGTCGGTGTATCTTTTGAAACATTGTTTGAAAGGGTTTGAGAGAAGAAAGTTCGAAAAAAAATTATTTTTTTCATGTTAAGTGGGGTGTCATATGAAAGATGGTATTATTTTGTAGTGCAAAACAATTGCTTTGTAATTTTTGAAACAGTTTTCAACTTATCTTCCAAAATTGGAAATTTTTTACGAATAAATTAAAAAAACTAGTGAGATGGGGGTGTGACCTTAGGGGTTGCGCCAAGAAAACTTTACGGGAAAAGCTAAAAACTAACTAGCTGCAAAGACTGCTGGATAAGCATACTAATATCAAACTAAATTTACTGCCTTTTTTGAGACTGTAAAGTTAAACAATATGGTTTAATTGCATCATCCAAAAATATGATTTCTAGAACATAAATCAAAGTAAACAGAAAGAAAGAAAAATTACAAAAATAATATTAAAAAAACTTAAACAAAGAAGTCACCAAACAATTAATGTTAGCTCAATTAGGGATTAGCCACAAATACACATATATACGATAAATCAATTGTAATAATTTACATTTAAATAGGATTACACTCACATATACACAATAGATACACACCTACAGACTGTGAACTAAAAGAAGTTGTTAGGACAGTTTCAGGCGGCCTTGAAACATGAAGATATTATTAAAATATCGATAACAAAAATCCTATCATACACAATAATCTAACATATCAGGTCAGTTAAAAAATCATCATTTGTTTAATAGACACCGAAAGACAGTCCAAAAGCTAATTAGTTCTTTCTCACATTAACTGAAACGTTTAATCAAAGATTCGTCAAAAATACTTCATAACTTTAGGCTATAATGTTTTGATATTCTTAAAAGAATAAAAAAAGCTATTTATTCTCTTCCATTTAATTATATCAGCTTTATTTGTATGTTTTTTCGATAATAATAGTATGTATTATTGTATTGTTTTCCAACCTATAGCCTAATGAACTTAACCTATTGTCTAATGAAAATTTTCCTATAAAAAAATTATCATTATTCAATTGGTATGATTCCAATTGGTCAAATTGTTTTGATTTCATTAAAATTATTTTCAAATTATAATCACAATTGCTTTGATAAGTTTTGTTCAAAAATCAAATTTTGAGTAAAATTCTCTTATTTCGTTTAGTTGAGCTTGGTTGATTGTATGAGATGGGCGTTTTTTATCATCAGGGTTTTTTTAATAAGAAATTTGATTTATCAATTAAGTTTTATCACATTTTCTTAAACAACTCAAAAACTAAAACTACAATTGTTTATACAAATGCCATTATAAATGGCTGACATGTCTACAAACAATATGGTAGGTTAAAAACATCATTATATATTCTTATGATATTTGCAAGAGATCATTTTCATGTTTTTGGAAGCTACTAAAAAACAAATAATTTAATTTCGGTAGAAAAGGACTGGGCTTTAAGTTACGCAACGATTGTGACCATTTCCATTGAAATCGAGCATTGGACAAAATTTGATCCAAATACAGCAATACACACACACATACACACACACACATACAGACTGCCAGCTAAAAATAGTCTAAACAGATTTAGGAGGTCATGAAACGTAGAGATATCATAAAAATTCCGATTTCAAAAATCGACTCAAAAACAATAACTTCCTACATCGGGAAGTTAAAAAGTTGAAAATCGGTTGATAATTCGAGAGTTATCGATGCGACCAGTTTGAAAAAAGTTGTTTTCAGAAAAACTCGTTTAAAGCGATATAGCCACTAAGGCGGCAGAATAAATAAGTGATTCTCAAGGGGAAAATTAAGGAATACGGGGATCACGTTTTTTTTTTGTTTTATTTAATATTCAATTTTGTTTCATAAATTTTAATTGGAAAATATTAAATAAAAATAATACAAAGTTATTAGCTTCGATAGAAAAAGCATGATAGTATTGTAAAACTGGATTCATTTAATAAAATGACTGTAACTCAGTCAATTTTTGAAATTTTATACACATATTATTATACCTTCAAACTTTAAATTAAAACAAAAAAAATTTTTGTTGTGTTTCATCACAGGGGCTGTAACGCTTCATTTCAAGTTCTCATATGACAACAAGGTTTCAATATGTATACAACATAATGATAATTGTATGTATACAACATAATGATAATTTAATGAAAATGTTAGAAGTGTTCAAAATTTGAATGTGTACTACAGCTAAAAAGGTGCTTCTTATAGCCCCTGTCTATATTTAACAAGAAAATTAAGACCCATACGAAAAAGTTGTACTTTTTCGTCTTATCAAAGAAATTACAATTCATTATTACAAGTTTTTATTTTTCTTGCCTTTTTTGTTATTACTTTTTGGTTTTAAATTCTTTCCTAACATTTTGGTTAAAAGTTTGTAAAACAACGCCGTTGCAATCATTAATATTAAAAAGAAAAACGCAAACACATCCCAAAGCAAATACTGTGCAAAATTTAATTTTCTTGCTTTTGATTGCCAATGTTTTGCACCATTATGTCGAATAACGTATTCAATCCAAAACATCGCCTCATCTAATGGTTCATTTATGTTATCACGAAAAATGTTAGATATTTCGTTTGCCGTTTCTCTAAAACTTTGGGCTGTTAATATCCGTGTTAAACCATCGCTCAAACTAACTTCGGTTATTTTGCGATAGTTTAAGTATAATGCATATCCTTTTTTATCACCGATTATAGCATTCCTTTTTTGATCGCCATAAAATGGAATTATTAACAATGGAACACCATGATAAAGTGACTCTTGGATGCTAAATATTCCACCATGTGATATGAAAAGTTTAACATTCGGATGTGATAAAATTGATGTTTGTGGCATCCATTTCTTAACCATTACGTTTGATGGCAATTCATTTGTGATTTCGCTATCCCATTTCCACAAAATTCGTTCTTTCAAATTTTTGAAAACATTAATAAATATTTTCAATTTCTCCTTTGGTAGTGAAGACGATTTTATGTTGGAACCCCAACTAAAATAAATAACGCCATGTTTTGATTCATCTAAAAACTTTTGTATATCTTCTGGTAGCTTTTTAACTTGCTTTCCTAAGTTTAATCCTCCTATATCAATCATACCTGGCAGTTTTGGACGTGGTGCTGCGAAACTGACGTGATTATTAGCAAGAACAAGTGATTTTGAATTCATTAGCTCTTCGACTGTGGGAAGTTTGTTATTTTCTATTTCAAGATAAGAAAATGATTCCCTTGCAATTTGATTTTGTAGTGGAAGATAGTAAACTTTTCTCACAATATGATCAAATAATTCAACAACAACATTGAAGCATTTCTCGAAGAAATTCATGTCATCAGTGTATTCCAGAAAAGCGTGTGGGACAAATGACCACGGTACCACCAATCCCATATTATTGTCCATAAAATCAGCATAGCCAAACGTCGATACAGTAACAATCGGAGCTTTGTAAATATGACTGAACATTAACCAACTATCTTGAAACACTTCTTCATAAATTATCAAATCGAACTTTAGATTTTGCTGTTTAATAAACTGTTTGACGTTTTCTGTTTGCAGTCCGTGGCGACTAATGACTGAGAAAAATTTATAAACGAAAATATGCATAGCAAATACTGACATGTCTGATCTTTTTAAAATGTCATCTGTACTATCTGCAAAATATAAAGGAAATAAGTTTAGTGCAACATTTTCAACATTTAACCAGGCGTTGAAGTTTGGAAACAGCTAACAATCAATTTGTAGTGTTTCAAATAACATATTCCTTCTTATACATTTATGTTACTAACTTTATCCATTTATGTAACTATTTACTCTTAGCATATAAAACAATTAATACTTACGAACTTTGTCGGTTTCAAACGGAGGATCAATTAAGATTTCTGTATAATTTTTCATAAGATTTTGATCACGGTCCAACTTAAAATTTGTTATTGTGGTCACCTATTACAAACATAAATAAAAAAAGAGTTGTTCGTTAAAGTTCATATGAAAACAGAAAACTATGTGGGAATATTTAAATTACTTCATGTCCTCTATCTAATAAGCCGTTGATAAGCTTGTCCATCATAATCCAGTGACTTTTGCCTGGAAATGCAGCCAGAAAAAGTATTTTGTAGCTTTCCACATTGGATACTTTATTCATAATAACAAAAAGTGTTAATAATATCCATACTGCCCGAATACTCTGATGTTTCTAGTGCCCAAACCGAAAACCAAAATATATTAATAAATTTTTTAATAATTTTTTAAAGAATTAGCTTTCTTCACCATTTTTGTATGTCTCAATATTATTCCACTTAGATTCTGCTATCATACAAGGTAAACGAACGACTAATTATTTCTTATTTTGTTTCGTTTTAGAAGTCGTTTGCACTATCTTATCTTCATGTTGAAAAATGTAACTTACGATAATAACATTTGTTTCTTATCATAACAAATGATTTATATTTGAGCTTATAAATAAACCGAAACGTGGAGCAGCAATCTTGATATTTATTAACACCTTTTGCATTGCACCACATGGCTTGCACTTTGCTTTGGAATATTGAAACAAATGGAAACATGAAACAACTAACGCAAAGCAAAGTATTTCTAAATGGCTTCAAATTTTAATACATTCCTGTTTCATATTTTGGTCGTTTGGTTGCTGAAGCAAAAATTATAATTTTATACTATCTAATAAAAACGAATATTCCTGCCACTAAAGCTAGTTTTATCACACAATATTCTCACCACAACTCAAATAAATTTGAATTTTCGATGTTTTTACAGAATCGGTTAGTAAGTTTAGTGTGAACATCCAACCGCTACATCTCACACTTCACCTTCATATCATGGATATGGTTTTAGGGGCAAACATTTTAAATCTCCTAGAAACGCATTCTTGAAAGATATTTTGTCATACATCATTTCTTCACACTAGGTTGCCTGTGAGCCTTGCTTGAATGTTAACAACGTTCGTTTGATTGTAAACCCTTAGTCATCTAAGATTTTGGATAAGATAATTTAACTACATGTACAAGTACAAATACTAATCGGTATAAATACCAGCTTATATGTTTTTTGTTTTCAAAGTCCATCGAGAGATAGAACGTACCAATATCCAATTCTCTTCTGCTCAGCAGTCAGCGTTGTTCTCTCCATATGAAACTATTATAAAAAAAACTGAATAGAAATGAACAAGTTTAAAAACGGAAAAACAAAAAACCCTTTACCAAAAATGGTTCAAGCTGCTAAGGAATCCGCAGTGTATATGGAGCAATTCTCAATATCCCGTATTTAAATTGGAAAATGAAAGTGAGCAACCCAAAAATTCCATTCATGTATGATTCTTCCAAAATTACAGAAACCAAGTAGAAAAATAAGACCAATAGAATAAACATTTCAACACCAACGGAAAAAGTGACATACTGGCTCATACAAGAACTAAAGCAAATTGAATCCCCGGAAGGATTTCCAGTGGAAAACTCAAAATAATTTGCTGAGCCAATCAATCATTTGCTGACAGAAGCACACAAACAGTGAATAATATGGAAAACCATAATAACACATATAACGTTTTTCTACCCCATTTTTAAAATAAAAATGGAAGAAACATCGCCACTTTTTCCAAGAATATGGAAGAGATACGCTGATGATATTTTTGCAGTTATCAGACGAGAAGATATAAAATCTGTCTTAAGCCTCCTTAATAACATATATCCAACTATTAAACTCACAGTGGAAGAAGAAAGCAACGGAGTTATACCTTTTCTCGATATCAAAGTGATAAGAAAAGGAAACAAGGTTAAACTGGGCATCCTACCAACATATACCAAACGGTTCATAACAGCTGACTCGCTTCACAATGGCAGTCATAAAAAGCAGCCTTCAACTCTTTAGTGTATAGACTATACAAATACAACATTCCTACGGAAAGGAAAGAGTTTGAAGAAGAAGGAAAATATATAATGGATGCAGCCAGAATCAATGGATACCAAGAAACATTCATCAAACAAATCTTCACCAACCACAAAAGAAACCACACAATAAGAAATCTACCAACTTTAAAGGAGATACAAAACAGCAATCAACGAAGAATATACCCAGGTAACAATTTCGCCTAAATTTTTTAAATTATTCCAACTTAACTTGATAAAGCATTGTGTAAGACCATATTATTCAAGCTTTACCTAAAAAAAGCTTGTAAAAGAATAGATTCACTAAGTTTCTTATTTAATTCCTTAAGTAAAGCTTAATTCAATAATAAATATTTAGGGCATATTCAAGCAAATGTTACTCAAGTATAATACCTTTTATAAGGTTTTATTCACATATAAACACATTCCGATAAAAGATTAACTCAATATCAGCAATATACAAAAAAAGGAGTTTAATGCGCCAATTAACTAAAATAACTAAAGGAAACAATCACCAATTTTTTTTCAGTGGCATCGCTTCTTGAACAGGCACTGAGTAATTCTCTTAAGAAAAGATTTACTCAAGCACTTTATTCAAGTAAAATTTTGACAGTATTTGAATAAGCCTTGAATAACAACTTTTGTACAACTTTATTCAAACACTTACATAAAACATGTATAAAGCATTATATATGTCTTCTTGAATAAAGAATATTTTTTCATACGCCTTTTCTCCTTGAGTAGAGCTTGTATAAAACTTTTCTCATGCATAGTTCAAGAATTTTAAATTTCCCCTTCCATTTTAAATTCATATTTTAAAGCTTTACTCAATGATTACCTAGGTTAAATTGTTACCTTGTGATGTCTGCCGTTTTATCCAAGCATCACAAATAAAAAAGGAAACCTTTTAAAAAAGCACAATATCCAACAAGAAGATCGCAACAAGAAGCACAACTTTAGTCAACTTATTAAATAACTTGTAACCCGCGGTTACAATTTTCAAATATTACAAATTAATCATCCTGAAAGCAAACAAATGTTACAGAAAAGGTACTATCAATATTCGATCTATTGTGTAAACATAATAATAATTTAGATATTTCTCTTGATATCATCTGATCAACTAACTGCAATTAAAAAGAGAAGTGAAGGGAAAAACAATCAAAATACATTTTTGCATTTTTGGGATAATGATTGATTTTGGAGATAAGTTAATCAGTTCGATTTAAAACTCAAAAGAATAAACATTCATCTTAATCCTATAATATTAACGATGATTGAATTGAAGGAAAAACTAATTAGTTTTCTAATAAGCCTTAACGATTCAAAATATTTAATTTCTATTGGATAACTTATATGAGTCTAATCATCGTTGATATTATCATTATTTTGAAAACTATGGATAATGTATAAAAAATAGAATTAATGTTAGTTGTGTAATTAAATTTTGAATATTGAAATATTTGTATGAAAAGAAAGAAACGGCGCGACTCAATTGGAGTGAATTTAAAAACTTGCAAATAAACAGTTGAGTGAAGTTAAATTGTGGTTGAAGAATCATAAAATTATTTAACGACCTTAGATCTAACGTGATTATTCTAAAATTATTAAAAATTTTATTTAAATAATACAAATGTATTAAGGTGTTTTGTAAAAATTATCACAATAATAATTTAATTAAAAGTAAATTGAATGTTCTAATATTGGAAAACGAAACATAAGTTTTATTTCCACTCAGTTTAGTTTTAATTTGGAATCAATTAGACTGAAGTTCACCTAAACTGGTGTTCGGAAAAAAATGCAAGTAAATAAAATTTTTTTTACTGCAACAAGTTTGGTGGATATTATAATTTTTTTTAAAAAAATGTTATGAAAAATGAATGATATTAATTGACATAAATTGTTTATAATTAATTCTGTAGATTAATTTAAATTGAGAGTTTAAGCTTTTATCAACAACAATTTTTTTAAAAGGTTTTAGAGTTATATTTATTCCGTTACATTTAGGATTTAATATTGAAGTGTAGTAGGACATTACAATTTTGTTCGAGCTGAACGGTAACTTTCATTTAAAGTGGAATTAAAAATTTATTTGAAATTAAAAAATTTTTAATTGGAATATTCGCAATTGTTAATTTTGTTTCATAAGAAACAGAAAAAAAGTGGATACAAATTGTGAAAACAAACAAAAAATTATGTGCTTTTGAAATAAAAGAAAGAAAGTAACTTAAAAATGTCTGGAAAATAAATTTAAAAAAAATTCCCTTTTTTTTTAAAAATAAAAATGTCATCGAAAAATAAAATATTTTTAATATTGGTGTGCAGTTAAAGTAGAACAGTGAAACAAGTTTAAAAATAAAACAAAAAAAAATATATGAATTTACAAAACGATAATAAAAAAACAGAAAAGATAATAAATGTTTCCTTGTGTTGTTATTTCCCTGTGTATAGTTAGGTCTAATTTTAGGAGGTGACGGGTAAGTTAAGAATATTTTTTTTATATATTTTTTTTTCTTTTATAATAACATACTTTCTTAATAAAGATATTCGTAAAGTTCATGCAATACAAAATTTTTTTGTTTTCTCTTTTTATTCTATTTTATTTTCTTTTTCCTCTTAAATTAAATATGGGCTAAAGGGAGGCTGTAGATGGGGGGTGGTGGTTTGCGGAGCGTGAGTGAGGTGCGAACGCAAGGTAAGTTAGATTTCTTATTCCGATTAATACCGCTCTAAAATATACCATCCTGGTTCATCGGTTAACCTACGAGAACAGTTCTAGAAACTTTAGCCGGTTTGCAAGAGAGCGGTCCGATGAAAAATACAACCAGGAGGATTCTGAAAACGGAATCAAGGTCATCTTGTTTCTTTTTAAAAACTGGATGATTTTGTGAACGTTACAGTGGCGCCCAAATGTTAGTTAAATTAGGCTCATCTAATTCTATAGGTCTTATTCTATTATTTTCTGAATTTGTGCATTATCTATTCCAACTAGAGTTGTTGATTTAGATTTTATTCGCAATTTCTTTTTATTCCATCTCGCACACTCGACGGGTTCTTTTAAAAAAAAAGGAAAAAATATGTAAAACATAATTTCGTCTTTTCGCGAATACTGAAGTAGCTGTATTCGTTTGAAAGCAATTACTTACATATTTCAAATTCATTTTCTTCGATGGACTGAGTTACTTTCTATTCCCACGTATTCGTGTTGATGTCATAATATCAGTTCATTAAACATATCATTTCACCACTCCTAAACCCTATATTAAATCCATCAATATCAGTAAACTCTAATTTCATTTTTCTGGCTTAAGTTTTTTTTCTCACTTCATACTTTGGAACCCATCTAAAAGATTAAATAAATAAGACCTTATCTATGGTACGATTTTAGAACACCCATTTTCCATTTAATAACATATGTTTTGATGCTGGGTGAAGAAATCGATACTCCGTAAATTTGTTTTTCTTCATTATAATTTTTTTATTCATTTTCCATTCACAACCTTCAAAACCAGCGGTTTAGATCCGTTTTTTTTTTGTAATTTTTTTGTTATTCGTACCTCGCCTCGTGCTTTGAAAGTCAACACTCCCGCCTTTTCTCATATCGTAAATTGAAGACAGAAAAAAAAGAAAGCAAATCTATTTCATATATATTTCAGGAATTTTATTAATTTTCTAAAACACAATTTATTAATTTTTTTAAATACAATTAAAAATTTTTTTATCATATTTACTTTAATATACAATATTTTTTTTGTTTATACATATATTTATATTTTATATATACATTATATTTATACATTACATTATATTTTATTTTATATTTTTTTTGTTATATATATATATATATATACTTATTCTTCTCCAAAATATTTTTTTTTTCATTTGTGCCTTAATTTTATGGGTTAATAATTTGTTTTTTTTTTCCTCGATTTTCTCTGTGTCTTGACATTTCCGGTTCAATTATTTTATTAACGACATACTTCGTTAAGGCTTAGTGTTTTAACAAATAATAATTTTTGTTAGATCGTTTTTGTCTTTGTTTGCTATAAGATTCAAGATGGATTATTTGTGTTTGGATCCTGACGAGTTGATTGTTGAGTGCCAGGTTAGAAATTTAACGGGTACTGCAAAAATTCAATTAGAAAATTTACCAGTTTTTTTGCAAGCAGAAATGGAAAATAAAAGAAAACCAACGGCAAAAGCTCATGCTTTAGCGTTAAAAAATCCCAAACGAGAAATCAATGTTTGTTCTGCGAAACTAAAAGAATTACAACAGCAGCTTCATGATACTGTAGCTCAGGAACAGGATACTGATGACCCTGAAATATTTAATACATTTAAGGCACGTCTTCTACACATACAAGGACGTCTGAAACGAATTAGTATGACAAAATCTGCCCTTAAATCTGCTACCACTTTAATAACTGCCTGTGACGCATTGATTGAAATCCTTAGCAAGCTTCAAGTAACGGAAATGGATAAAGACGGAACTATCGAATCACTTGACCGAATTCAAGTGGAAGATTTTAAGGAATTAGATATTGTAATAGATCCATAACCGCCTAGTACCAATGAGAATACTTTGAATACTACACCAATATTGCTGGGAGTTCAACCGATCAAGGATTAGCAAACTCACGGACTCCTGGAAGCGATGAAGGTGCAAATAGAATTCTTAGCGTACAAAATGAACCGTTAAACGTAGATCCTAACCCCCGAAACATACCTAAGGTCAACATAATTACCAACCTCGAACACCTTTCAGAAATGATCGAAGATGTCATCGATTTACATCTTAATTTGGTGAACACAAGTGTCTTGGGTAGCAACAGTAGTAGGCAATCATCAAATACCCCTCTAAAAAGAGCCAGCGAGGTAGTAATTCAAAATTCAATAGTGCCCCCACCAGCGCTTTCTAGCCAGGTATCTTCTTATATCCCTTCAAATCATCAAGAGACAGTTTTGAATAATAACAATGCGCACGCTGCATTACCATTGAGTCAGAGTGTTAATTATGCAACATCGTCTAGGAAAGTCACTGTCATGATGAGCAAATGGAACGTCACATTTAATGGAGCCATGGCCGGTATTCCCGCCGAACGATTTGTATTTCGGGTTGAACACCTCGCTAAAACTCACAGCATCACAGGATCAGAGTTAGTGAATGATTTTAGCGTATTACTACAGGGCATGGCGTCTGAGTGGTATTGGGTGTATTAGAAAGTTCTACTATTTTATCCTGGGAAAGTTTAAAGCAGGCCTTTCTTAACCAATTTCGCAATAGGAAGTCTGATTATGATATTTTGAACTCGTTGGAACAACGTAAACAAAAACCCAAAGAGAGTTTCCTTGAGTTTTATAGTGATATTTTGGCTAGCTCTTTAGACTTAAAAATGCTCCTGACCGAAGCTAACCTGTTGCACATTTTAAGGAGAAACATGCAACCCGAGCTGCAATTAACTTTGGCTGGACATGAGTTTGCCTCTCTGGATTTGTTTGTAAAACGTGTTGTATCAATAGAAGATACTTGGAAATGGGTGGGTTACAATCCTACAACAAACTCGTTAAACCACAGGTCGATATATTCACTTTCGTTAGACGCAGGCTTGGCAAACCAAGATACGCCTGAAGTAACCCCCAGAGATGGTAGATTTCAATACGAATCCGAAGCGGTAAGGCCGCCTGATCAAACCAATTTAACTACTTCTATGCATGGATGTGCGCTAGGTGTACTCAAACGAGATCCAAATCGAACCATTCACAATGAATCCTCATTAAATGATCTCCAACAACACGCGCAATATTTGGATCAAGAAATTGCAACACTTCGTCGAACACCGACCATGAATAATTCACAATTGAAAATAAATCACTCCACCCTAACATGTTTCAGCTGTGATGGTGTGGGCCATATTTTCAAAAATTGTCCTGTTCCACCAGCTCGTTGGTTTTGCTATAAATGCGGGATGAAAGACACGATTACTACTAGATGCTCACGCTGTGCGGAAAACGCATCCCGGGGACAGTGGAGAGCTGGGAACCACAGTGCCCCAAAACCCTCCTTGCCCAGTTATACCCCAAACCCCTCGGTCACTTACCCACCTCCACAGGTAACCAGACCCGGATGGAGGAACCCTACGAAATAATGTCAATTGCTTCTTCAGACAGTTTCTTTTCCACAAAGTCAGTGTCTGACACCGCCAATGTTAATGCTCAAGCAATGAGCGAACTTTCTGTGGAACTGAGAAAAAATACAACAGTTAAGATCAAATCAAACCATCGTAGCTTAAAATCGCGGTCAAGAGTTCAAGCATATTGGAGAGCAAGGCGTAATATTAAATCCAACATACTTTCTTCCGTCATACAAACTGACTTAATCGATAACCGTCCCTACGCAGTGATAAAAATCAATGAAGTTGAATATAGGGGTCTGTTGGATAGTGGTGCGACTATTAGCGTGCTCGGCGCTGGGTCTGAAAAATTTTTGAATAACGCAGTCGCAGGATACCACGATTTCCCCACTTTTATTAATACAGCAAGCGGGCATGCTCAAAGGGTTTTTGGCTATATTAATGCCCACATTAAATTCAACAATCAAGAACGACTGATGAAACTATATATTGTACCCTCACTGGAACAACCACTGTATTTGGGAATAGATTTCTGGAATTTGTTTGGCATTACTCCAAGTCTTTCTTCGCTTATGATCAGTTCACTTGTTACGTCTGCTAAAGATGCCGTTAAACTACATAGTCTAGCCCCACCAGATCAATTAAAGCTTGATAACATCATTAACTCGATTCCGTCATATGCTAAGTTAGGTCTTGGCAAGACTAACCTAATCGCACACACAATTGATGTTGGCTTGGCAAAACCAGTAAAGCAGAGGTTTTACTCAGTATCACCGGTAAAGCAAAAATTGCTTTACGACGAGCTAGATCGGATGCTTTCGTTAGGCGTTATCGAAGAAAGCCAGAGCTCATGGTGCTCGCCAGTGACATTAGTACAAAAGGCCAACGGCCAGATACGTATGTGCCTAGATGTCCGTGAAGTGAATAAAGTCACCGTCAAGGATGCCTACCCATTACCTCTCATCGATGGATTGTTGGGTCGATTGGATCAAACTCGCTATATATCTACAATAGATCTTAAAGATGCCTTTTGGCAAATACCTCTTGATCTAGCATCCAGAGATAAAACCGCGTTTACGGTCCCTGGTCGCCCTTTATATCACTTCACTGTTATGCCTTTTGGGTTGTGCAATGCACCCCAACAATGTGCCGACTAATGCACCGAGTGATTCCATACAGACTTCATGACCGTGTGTTTGTCTATTTAGATGGCCTATTAATAACGTCTGCTACACAGGAAGAACATTTGAATCTACTCCAGGAGGTCTCAGGTTTATTAAAACACGCTGGATTGACTATAAATATTGAGAAAAGTAAATTTCTCCTGAAAGAAGTACGGTATCTTGGTTATTTGGTGGGAGATGGATGCCTTCGTACCGACCCTGAAAAGATTAAAGCCATAGAAGAGTATCCAGTCCCAAAAACAATCAAACAGGTAAGGCGCTTCATGGGGATGTGTGGATGGTACCGTCGTTTTATTAAAAACTTTGCAACAATTGCATCACCACTAACTGACCTTACTAAGAAAGGTACAAAGCTAAAGTGGTCTGACTCAGCAGACGAGGCTTTTGTAAAATTAAAACATACACTCACAACAGCTCCTGTTTTGGCAAATCCAGACTTCGAAAGACCATTTTTTATTCAATGCGACGCCAGTGCTACTGGTATAGGAAGCGTATTGTTCCAACTGGATTCTGACGGAAGTGAACGACCGATATCTTTCATCTCACAAAAGCTTAATGCGGCCCAGAGGAATTATTCCGTTACTGAGCTGGAATGTTTTGCAGCTGTAGTGAGTGTTAAAAAATTTCGTGCTTATATAGAAGGGTATAATTTCACTATCTTTACCGACCATGCAAGCTTACGCTGGCTGATGTCTCAAAAGGATTTGTCTGGACGACTCGCCCGCTGGAGCTTGAAATTACAGGCTTTTAATTTTCAAATCGGCTATCGAAAAGGTTCTGTTAACGTTATGCCAGATGCACTTTCTCGTGTTTATGGTGATGACTCAGGTGTCGTTTCGGCTTTAAATCCTCAAGCCCTTAAACCTTACCAAACGATCAATGTTGTTAATTCAGTTTGTATGGGACCGCTTTCCATAAATCTCGATTCACCGGCATTTAATGAGCCTGAGTACAAGGAACATATAGAAAGAATTCTAAAACTGGACCCAGGATCTCATTGCTACCGTTATTGCTACCGTTAATTATTATTTAACCCTTCCTTCGGCCCGCGATATGCCGAAACGGATATTCCTACCTGGAAGCTAGTTGTTCCTTCGCAATTAACGATACATTTAATAGAACAGGCTCATGTACCACCATCTTCAGCACACATGGGTATAGTTAAAACTCTTGAGAGGCTTCGAAGACAATTTTATTGGCCTGGTATGGCTAATAGCGTAAAAGAATTCATCTCAAACTGTGAGACTTGCAAGATGAACAAACCTCTCAACTATAATACCAAACCTGAGATGGGTCACCAAGCTGTTTCTGATCGTCCTTTTCAAAAGCTATACATTGACTTAATGGGAGCATATCCTCGATCAAAGAAGGGGAATTCTTATATACTGATAATCTTAGATCACTACTCGAAGTTTATCATTTTAAAGCCACTCAGAGAAGCTTCGGCGTCCCTTATTTGTACTTTCCTAGAGAATGACGTGTTTTTACTATACTCAGTCCCCGAGATCATAACCAGTGATAATGGCAAGCAATTCACCTCTAAATTATTTCAAGAAATCTTAGATAAGTACGGCGCTCAGCATATACGTACTCCAGTTTATTCACCTCAAAGTAATGCATCCGAACGAGTCAATCGAACAATTTTATCAGCTCTTCGTTCATACCTTAGTGACACTTGTCATAATGAATGGGACGTACATTTACAGGAAATAGCTTCGGCTATACGCAACGTTATTCATGGCGCCACCAATTTCTCTCCTCATTTTCTAGTCTTTGGGCAACACATGACATTACATGGTACCGAATATAAACTACGTAGATTGTTGTCACCAACAGATGAAAACGAAAACTGCGCTCTTTCTAAACCAGATAGATTGAATTTAATACGAAATAAAGTTGGACACTATCTGAAAAATGCATACGAACGATCTGCTAAGCATTACAATTTGCGAAGCCGAAACCGAGAACTGAGTGTGGGGCAGTCCGTTTTTGTTCGTTCATTTGCCCAAAGTGATAAAAAGAACAAATTCAGTGCAAAGTTATCTGCAAAATTTATTCCAGCTACGATTGACTCCAAAGTTGGGAATGTAGCCTATAAACTCAAAGATGTACGTGGAAAAATAATGGGAACATTCCACCTAAAAGATATTCGGTCCTAATTTCAGGTATAGCCCGGCATGAGACTTTTCAGGGTGTGGGACGTCCCCACGACTTGTAACCCGCGGTTACAATTTTCAAATATTACAAATTAATCATCCTGAAAGCAAACAAATGTTACAGAAAAGGTACTAACAATATTCGATCTATTGTGTAAACATAATAATAATTAAGATATTTCTCTTGATATCATCTGATCAACTAACTGCAATTAAAAAGAGAAGTGAAGGGAAAAACAATCAAAATACATTTTTGCATTTTTGGGATAATGATTGATTTTGGAGATAAGTTAATCAGTTCGATTTAAAACTCAAAAGAATAAACATTCATCTTAATCCTATAATATTAACGATGATTGAATTGAAGGAAAAACTAATTAGTTTTCTAATAAGCCTTAACGATTCAAAATATTTAATTTCTATTGGATAACTTATATGAATCTAATCATCGTTGATATTATCATTATTTTGAAAACTATGGATAATGTATAAAAAATAGAATTAATGTTAGTTGTGTAATTAAATTTTGAATATTGAAATATTTGTATGAAAAGAAAGAAACGGCGCGACTCAATTGGAGTGAATTTAAAAACTTGCAAATAAACAGTTGAGTGAAGTTAAATTGTGGTTGAAGAATCATAAAATTATTTAACGACCTTAGATCTAACGTGATTATTCTAAAATTATTAAAAATTTTATTTAAATAATACAAATGTATTAAGGTGTTTTGTAAAAATTATCACAATAATAATTTAATTAAAAGTAAATTGAATGTTCTAATATTGGAAAACGAAACATAAGTTTTATTTCCACTCAGTTTAGTTTTAATTTGGAATCAATTAGACTGAAGTTCACCTAAACTGGTGTTCGGAAAAAAATGCAAGTAAATAAAATTTTTTTTACTGCAACAAGTTTGGTGGATATTATAATTTTTTTTAAAAAAATGTTATGAAAAATGAATGATATTAATTGACATTTTTTTTTTTTTTTTTTTTTTTTTTTTTAATTGGAGGGCCTTGAGACTTACAGTTCAAGTAGCACTGCGACCTGAAGGTCTATTGTGCTTACCCTGATTTTGTTATTAGTCAGTCGTCGTCTGTGCCGTTACTGGTTGTATTCTGTCATCCAAGTTGAGACTTTTAATAAAATTAATTAGCTCAATTGGAGTGACGTTTTGTGGTAATGGAAGGGTTAGTCTTCTATGACCAAGTTGGTTGTATCTGTGCCCAGAGAGTTCAGGACAGCTGCAGATGACGTGTTCCATCGTTTCCGCATCCGAGTAGCAGAATCTGCACCTGTCGGAAACAACAAGGCTTATTTTGTTAAGATGGTGGTTTAAAGGACCATGTCCAGTAACGCACCACGTTAAAATTCTTAGAGACTCTCTGTTTAAGTCGATTGTTTTTAAGGGTGAAACAGGGAGGTTACCTAGAAACTTCTTGGAGTGTACTAGTCTCTCTCTGCTTTTCCATAATTTAGCATTTTGTTCTTGTTCCATTGTTTGGATTGTGCTTTTGAGCGAACTCTTGGACATTCCAAAGCATGGTTCCGGTCCAACAAATTTTTTATTGGCACCTTGCTTTGCTAAAGCGTCAGCGATAGCATTTCCTTGTATTCCTGTGTGGCTAGGTGCCCACACAAGTGTTACTGTGTTATTGCACGAGATTTTTAATAGATTTTGGTAGCATTCCCATACCAGTTTTGAATCAAAGCGCGTAGATTTTAGTGCCAAGTGTGCTGCTTGGCTGTCAGAGATAATATATATTTCAATATTTTGGTATTTTCTTTCAGCGCATAGCAAAGCGCAACTGCTAATGGCAAAAATTTCGGCTTGAAATATGGTTGTTGTGGTGCCTAAAGCAACCGTTTGTTTTGTTCTAGGACCAAACACTCCTGCTCCCGTGCCCATGTTGGTTCGAGAACCATCTGTGTACCAGATGCTGGCGTTATGTGGCAGTGACCGTATGTAGTTTTTAATAAGATCTCTGGCCAATATCTTGACATCAAAGTGCCTATCTAAATCTATTGTTTTTGGCATACAATCCGAAATATGGTATGTATGCAGTTCAGCTTGTAATTCAGAAAGGATTTTAAGGTGTCCAGTTAGATTGCCCGACTTAAACCCTTCTGTGAGCTGCAGTCTATGAACGCTCAACACCGCTACAGATTTAACATGTAGGTGCAATGGAGAAAGCTTTAGAAGAATCTCCATTGCTGACGTTGGCGTGGTTTTGAAAGCACCCGTGGCACTAAGACACACAAGCCTTTGTATTTTTGTAAACATATTTTGACAGTTATTTGGCGCGTTTTAGGCCACCAAACTAAAGCTGCATATGTTAGAATTGGTTTTATAATACTTTGGTGCAACCAAAGTATCATTTTTGGGCTAAGACCCCATGTTTTCCCAAACAGGTTTCTGCATGTGAAAAAA
The DNA here is from genome assembly GCA_963693315.1 of Diogma glabrata. Lineage (NCBI taxonomy): Eukaryota > Metazoa > Arthropoda > Insecta > Diptera > Cylindrotomidae > Diogma > Diogma glabrata. The sequence goes on from OY856186.1 coordinate 91,304,315, forward strand.
ACTTTGTTTGCCTTATCAGAGATATATTTCAGGTGTGGGTTCCAAGTTAGTTTGCTATCCAGGATCACACCTAAATATCTAACCTCTTTTGATGTTTGTATTGGATCGCCGTTTAGAACAGGAGAAACGAAATTGAAGTTTCTCCTGTTTGTGAAAACGACAATGCTTGTTTTTTGTGGGTTGATCGACAGTCCTAATCTGTTGCACCACTTTGATACAATATTAAGAGCTGTCTGGGTTCGACCAGCGACAATGGAGTCATGTTTCCCTCTAACTATGACTGCCAAGTCGTCGGCATAGCCTACAGTGTTGAAGCCGGAATCTTTTAGCTTAGTGAGGAGATCATCAGCCACCATTAGCCAAAGCAGCGGAGAGAGCACGCCCCCTTGTGGGCAGCCTGTAGATGCAGTAACAGTCACTGAATAGTCACCTAGTGTAGCCGTTATCTTCCGACTCTGTAGCATCTTGATAATCCACGCAATGATAAGCGGGTTTATATTTTTCTTTATGGCCATTTCAATGATAGCATTGAAGTGGACATTGTCAAAGGCTCCTTGTATGTCCATAAATGTATAAACAAGTGCCTCCTTATAGTTTAGGGTGCTCTCAATTTCTTTCACCATTTTGTGCAACGCCGTTTCAGTAGATTTCCCAGTCTGATAGGCGTGCTGGCTAGAGTTGAGAGGGTTTTGTTTCAGACATACATGACGGATGTGATAATCCAACATCTTTTCCATTGTTTTTAATAGAAAAGATGTAAGACTTATGGGTCTGTATGATTTGGCTTCATTTGGTTTTTTTCCTGGCTTAGGTATAAAAACAACTCTGGTTTCTCGCCATATCTGAGGAATGTAAGCAAGGCGAAAGCTTGCTTTGAACAAACGCATGAGGTATGGAAGAATGATTGTTAGACCCTTTTGCAGAAATACCGGAAAAATTCCATCACCTCCTGGAGATTTATACGGACCGAAGGATTTTATAGCCCATCTCGCTTTGTTGGAGGTGAAAATTGTGTTGGTTAAATGATCTGCATTACTTTTAGTTGCAGGATCTAGAAGACGTACGTCTTCGTTGGCATTATCTTCCGTGCTCCATTTTATTGAGCCCGGAAAGTGGGTTTGAAGTAAAGTATCTAGTGTCTCAATACAGCTGGTGGTATACGTACCACTTGGTTTGCAGATTAAGCCTAGAGGGTTTGTGTGATCAGACGACATCAATTTTTGGAGTCGAGCTGCAGCAGGCAGATTATCTATCGTATTGCAGAGCTCTTTCCAGCTATTTCTTTTTGATTGTCTGAGTTCTTTATTATAATTGGTTAGAGCTACTCGGTACTCTGTCCAATTATTTGTTGTTTTTGCTCTGTTAAAGAGCTTGCGAAGTTTATTCCTTTTCCTCTCCAAGTTACCATTCCACCAAGGTACATCTCTGCATCTTTTGGATTGAGTTATTGGAGTATTAAGGTTGTATGCTTCAGTGATAATTTCTTGTAAATTATTTGCTGCAGAGTCAAGCTCAAATGTAGAGTTGATACTGCTGCAACTATTTACATTATCATGAAGATATGTTGTGTAAAGTTCCCAGTTGGTTTTTCTTGGGTTTCTAAAGTACTGGATGCTCTTCGGGTAGTGTTCTATGTTGAAACATATATAAGCATGATCAGACATAGAAGCTTCCTTCGAAACATGCCAGTTCTTAATATGGTTAGTAGCGTTTATGTTAGTTAAAGTAAGGTCAAGGACCTCGCCTCTGATAGCGTTTCTAAAGGTAGGCTCACTACCTTTGTTTGCAATAAATATATTGTTTGTATACAAAAATTGAAGCAGACGCTCGCCTTTTGTGTTAATGTTGCTACTTCCCCACACGATGTGATGAGCGTTAGCATCACACGCTATTATGAGGTTATAGTGGTTATTGTTGCAATACTTGATGAGTTTCTCTACCACTTCAGGTGGTGTCTCGTTCTCATCCCCGGGAAGTATGCAGAAGCTAAAATGAATTTACGAAATCCACCTTGAGGAAGATGAATTTCTATCTGGACCGTTGTAAGTTCTCTACAGATAAATTCATTCAACGGAAATATTTTCAGATGTTTGTTGAAGAGAATCGCGGTTCGCGGTCTTTCCACATCTGAGAAATAGATCAGTTTTGTATTTTTGTTTGACGATAGACCTTTTATTCTTTTGCTGTCTGCCCACGGCTCCTGTATAAATGCAAGATCGTGAGCATCCTGTTCAATTAACCGGTTCAAATTAACTGAGGCCATTTCTGATCTGTGCAGATTAATCTGAACGCAACTTAATTTAGGTACTAGAGATTTTTGTCTATATCGTACCGGTCTTCTGTCTGACTTAGAGTAAGCTGGTGAATCAGACATTACCATAGAGTCAGACATGGTGTGTGTACTATCCGAATTAGGATAAGCTGATATATCAGGCATGATCCTAGAGTCAGACATGGCATGTGTGCTGTCTGGTTTAGAATAAGCTGATAAATCAGGCATGATCCTAGAGTAGGACATGGTGCACAGTTTTGTTGTTGGTTTATGTGATGCGTTTGGAGAAGCATCGCTCTCATCTAAAACTTTATAGTTTTCCATACAATATTTATGGAGAAAGTAGGGAGGTACATTGGTCAGCCACAACAGAGCCCTGTGCTGTGGTAAGGCTATTGAAACTGGAGGGCGCCCGGTATCCAGAGTTCCGTACTAATAATCAAGCACCCCCTTGACCATGCTAAGCTTTCGGCGTACGTGTCTCACCTTAGCTTTGGGTTTTGGACTTGATCTTGGCTTCGATTCTCACCGAGGACCTAACGGCATGGGTGACCCTACCGTTTTGCTCCTAAGATCACTGAGTCTACTGAGCCCCATCACTGCGTCAAAGTGCCAAGTCCATTAGATGGGGATTAATTGACATAAATTGTTTATAATTAATTCTGTAGATTAATTTAAATTGAGAGTTTAAGCTTTTATCAACAACAATTTTTTTTTAAAAGGTTTTAGAGTTATATTTATTCCGTTACATTTAGGATTTAATATTGAAGTGTAGTAGGACATTACAATTTTGTTCGAGCTGAACGGTAACTTTCATTTAAAGTGGAATTAAAAATTTATTTGAAATTAAAAAATTTTTAATTGGAATATTCGCAATTGTTAATTTTGTTTCATAAGAAACGGAAAAAAAGTGGATACAAATTGTGAAAGCAAACAAAAAATTATGTGCTTTTGAAATAAAAGAAAGAAAGTAACTTAAAAATGTCTGGAAAATAAATTTAAAAAAAATTACCTTTTTTTTTAAAAATAAAAATGTCATCGAAAAATAAAATATTTTTAATATTGGTGTGCAGTTAAAGTAGAACAGTGAAACAAGTTTAAAAATAAAACAAAAAAAAATATATGAATTTACAAAACGATAATAAAAAAACAGAAAAGATAATAAATGTTTCCTTGTGTTGTTATTTCCCTGTGTATAGTTAGGTCTAATTTTAGGAGGTGACGGGTAAGTTAAGAATATTTTTTTTATATATTTTTTTTTCTTTTATAATAACATACTTTCTTAATAAAGATATTCGTAAAGTTCATGCAATACAAAATTTTTTTGTTTTCTCTTTTTATTCTATTTTATTTTCTTTTTCCTCTTAAATTAAATATGGGCTAAAGGGAGGCTGTAGATGGGGGGTGGTGGTTTGCGGAGCGTGAGTGAGGTGCGAACGCAAGGTAAGTTAGATTTCTTATTCCGATTAATACCGCTCTAAAATATACCATCCTGGTTCATCGGTTAACCTACGAGAACAGTTCTAGAAACTTTAGCCGGTTTGCAAGAGAGCGGTCCGATGAAAAATACAGCCAGGAGGATTCTGAAAACGGAATCAAGGTCATCTTGTTTCTTTTTAAAAACTGGATGATTTTGTGAACGTTACAAACTATAAGGAGAAGGAACAGACTTCAGAAAAGCCGGGCATTTACCAAATCAGCTGCAAGAGCTGCGACAAAAAGTAAGTGGGGCAAACTAGAACTATCTAGAAAATTCTCTACCCGGTTAGAAGAACAATGCAAAGCAGTTACGACAGGAAACATCATTGAATCCAGTGTTGCGCTACATATGGTCGAAAACCCAACACATGCAATAGATTTAGCCAATTCCAAAATTACAAAACCAGTTCGGAAAAATTGGGAACTAAACGCATATGAATCGCTATATATTGAAAAATACAAACCAAATATCATGAACTGCGAAGAAAAATAAAACGTCATAACATCTGACTTATTTAACCTCATTAAATAAATAAAAAAAAAAATAAACATTAATCAGACTGTAACATTTCAATATTTACGTTTAAGATGTTTAATTCATAAATTCATTTCGATTTTTGTATTAGTAAAATTCACACGCCCACAATTTTTGCCTTACATATTCCTTACATATTTTATTATATGTACTTAAAACCATTGTTATTCTTAAAATGTTCAAATTCGGATTTTTTCACATTAATGAAATTAGCTTACGGAAGTTTCGTTGTCAAGGAAAGAATTTTTAGGTTTAGTTGTAAATACTCTCCGTGGATGATTTCTCTCTAAGGATGATCGAAAGATTGAAACACGTGTAAGAGAAATAATCTTAAGGCTACAAAAAGGCTCGAGCTCCTGGAAAACACAAGAGCAGTAGGAAAAATCATCAAGCACTATGGATGGATCTGGAAGAACACCTGAAAGATTTGTCCATGCCGACAGATGACACAGTACCTCTAACTGCCTTTCAAAAGCAGTATAGAGTTGTAATTCCAACGATAGAGGACCGATCCTCAGCTGATTTGCTATTGGACAGTGCGACCAACACCTTGGACACAGATGCATCTCTCACTGAAAATGGTGCAGGAGCTGCGGTTTACTTCAGTAATGAAGATCTAGGCCTGCAATTTCCACATGGCGAATACTGCACAGTCTTTCAGACTGAGGTATTCTCCATAAATGCATCATCATGTTCCATAAATGCAGCATCTGGCAAGATCATTAGTATTTTTACTGATAGCCAGGCTGGCAATTGCATACATTTAAGTCAAAGATAGTTCAAAAACGTTCTAGGTCCTTGAACTATCTCGCACTCAAGAACAGCATATCACTGATATGGACACCAGAGCATAGTAGATATCTCGGGAATGAAAAAACTAATGATTTAGCAAAGAGCTCCGCAGGGAGGCACATAGCTCTGAACCAGCCATTGGTATATCGAAAGGTAGGATAAGATCGCTAGTCGAACAAGTTCTCTTACGGTCTCCAAGAAGTTCAAGGACTCCAAAGTTGAGCCAGCAAACCACCAAATTTCTGTATATATATATATATTTAATATAAAATAATAGTACATTACGATGCAAGGACGTAAAGCTAAAGATTTTGGACGTATGTGGAGTTTGCAAATCGAGGTGCTAGCCGAAATTTGCACCCACATTAAGTCCAAAATAGCTTACGTCCGAGCGTCATATACTATTTTTTATTCGCCGCAAGCAAAATATTTAAAAAAAAATTATTATTCTAGATCAAAATTATAAATTTGCATAAATTTTGAAATAACAATATGTGAACATTTAAGTTTTGACAAAATATTTGTTATTTTTTTCAAAATAATTGTATAACTATAACAACAAAGAATAACAAATATTTTAATTGGATAAGGAAATATGAAATCGAAAGGTTGCTTTGATAAAAATTTCTTTTTTATAGAATTTAAACAAATACAAATTTTTTTTACTTTTTTGGACGTAACTATGACAACAAAATATATGGTTAAAAAGTGACATTTTACGGCCGCAAATCACAGTAATAAAGTAACACTCTAATATGCAGGCGAATAAAAAAATGCATTTGTTTTGAATTTTGAAAAATAGTTTTTTTAATGTAAAATCAAAAAGGAACCTTGCAACTATATACAAAACCCAATTTGTTATATTATAGTGATTTTACCGCACTCCAAAACCAAAAATAAAAATTTTAATACTTTGTATGCCGAACATAGGAACTATATTAATGATAGCATGGCCAGTTATACATGTTTTCTATTTAAAAAAGCCAAGGCAGTTAAGGAAATTAAAAAGTACAAGTATTGCAGGTAATGATGAGGAAGGTAGATGGTGGTCAAATATTTCATAAAGTCTTTGATCAACCTTGATAAATTAAATTAAATGTGTAATAAAAATAGTTCGAACCATGAGTCCGCAAACTTTGTCTGTCTTTTCTCATCATTCTAACGATAATTCTTTAAATCTTTCTGAACTTCCTCTATTTTCTCCTAAGTCCTGGATCCTACATCAAAATATTTAAAGCATACGGAAAAACGTAGATGAACAATTCTTTGTAATTTGGATTGCTTTTCAACCCAACTTTCTCTAATATTACTGACTGAGATTTTTTTAACGAAAACAAACTAGGTAGCTATAAAATTGATAATCATACTCTTTGTGCAAGCTGTAATCCTAACAATAAAAACACCGGTGTCGCAGTGTATATAAAATACGATATTTCTTATCAGTTTTCTGATATGGTTTGAGTGTCCACTGTACTTTTGGAAATGAAAAATATCTTTTTATTTGTCTCCATAGACTGCATACGTACGACTACAAGTTATTTATTGAAGAATTGTCTGGTTTGCTAGATGAAATTAAATGCCAAAAATTCTATATTGCTTGGTGTTATTAATACTGATATATTGGAAGAAACCTATCGAAATATGAACTACAAATGTCTTTTGGCCTGAAATGGTTTATCTTCATTCACCAATCATCCAACACGCATTACACTTTCTACAAAGACTTTTATAGATCACATTTTTGCAAGACAAAATATAATTAGGAAATACGAGTTGGAGGCCAAAGTATTGAACTTTAACGTAACGGATTATTGCGTCACGTTATATTTTCATAAAAATAGTGGATTATAAAATCTTTTTTCTGATAACACGGAAACTGATGTTAGCCTTATCAACTATTTTGTGTTAAATCAGTTCTTAGCTAATGAATCGGGGATTGAAGTTTATAATGAGTCATCTATTGACTTTGCATACAAATTTTATACAAAAACTGCATTTTTTTACTAATAGTTCCTCATTTATCTACAAAAAAGAACAAAATTCGGCTAAAAAATTAAAAAAATGGAACACAAAAAGGTTAATGAGCTTAATAAAATTAAAAAATAAGATTAGTAAAAAGAGCGATTTGCATCCTTCGAACAAATCCTTAAAAAACGTTATAATGAACTGCAGACAAAAGTAAAAAATGAAATTCATTCAGTTCGTTGTAATTGTAAAATATAGAGGGGCTGAAATTTCAAGCTCTGAGATATCAAGACTTCGGTTTTGGTTAAGGATTTTGATATAGTTTTCGGCATAAAACTTTTATGAGGACATTGTTTTTAGTTATCGGCAGCGATGTATATCAAACATAACTCTATGTCAAAGTACATGTATTTTTTATTTCCGTTTAGAAATTTATTACAAAACTAACACAAAACATCAATACGTTGCCGAAAAATCATAACAGATCATAAATTAACATAATTCAGTGAAAAGATGATACAATCAGCGAACTACTCAAAAACCTCTCCATTTAGTGTTTTGAGAAAGTATTACAAAATCACAAATTCATATTTCTTTCAGAATACCAAAAATATTGTAAAAATTAAATAAAATCAAACTTTTTTCGAAATTCCAAAAATATTCCAAAAATTATACCAAAATCAAAGATTAAACTTTTTTCGAATATTTTGAAAATGTTGCAAAAATTATAACCAAATCAAAAATTGAAAATTTTTTCAAAATTCCAAAAATATTCCAAAAATTAGAATAACATCAAATTTTTAAACTTTTTCTAGATCCTAATAATATTTTAAAAACTCTTAAAAATTCAAAAATTCAAACTTTTTCCAAAATTCTAAAAATATTGCAAAAATTGTACCGATATCAAAAATTGAAACTTTTTTCAAAATCCAAAAATTATAATAAAATCAAAAATTTTAAATTTTTCAAAATTCTAAATATATTCCAAAAATTCTTACAAAATCTAAAATTGAAACTATTTTCAAAATCCTAAAAATATATACCTATACAAAATTCACCAATTCAAAAATTCTTTTTTTTTTCAAAATTCTAAAAATATTGCAAAAATTAAAACTTTTCCCAAAATTCTAAAAATATTGCAAAAATTATAACAAAATCAAAAATACAAACTTTTTTCAAAATTCCAAAATATTTCAAAATCTTCATTTTCACCTTCTCCTTGAGTCGAAATAGCTCCAACACCCAATTCGGATGCATCACATTGGATGGTAAATTTCTTTTTGAAATCTGGTGTAATCAAAACAGGGTCAGATACCAAAACGGTTTTTATTTTATTAGAGAGGTTTGAGCTTCATCTGTCCACAAAAATTTGGCTTGACCTTTCTTTAGTAAATCGTTTATCGGTGCAGTTATCATAGAAACATCTTTTATAAATCTACGATACCAATTGGCCATTCCTAACAATCTTCTGACATCTTTCACATTTCTTGGATGTGGTATGTTTAAAATTGGTAAAATTTTTTCAGGGTCTGGAGAAAGCCCATTTTCGTCCATCACATATCCTAGGTACCTGATTTCTCTAACACAAAAGTTTGATTTTTCCAAGCTTATCGTTAGACTCGCGGCTTCCAATCTCTCAGCTATTTCTGCAAGCAATTGTAAATGTCTCTCAAAAGTACTTGTTGTAATTATTATATCATCTATGTAGACGAATACTTCAGGTTCCAAATCGTGTCTCAAACATTTTTCTAAAACACGACATATAGTTTGTGCACTATTGCACAACCCAAATGGCATACGTTTGAACATGAAGTGTCCTCTACCAGGAACAATAAAGGCCGTTTTTGGACGTGATGAGGGGTGGAGTGGAAGCTGCCAAAAAGCATCAGAAAGATCTATGGTAGACATAAATTTCGAGGATTGAATTTGCGCTAAAATACTTCCAATATGTGGGAGTGGGTAAGCATCATTAACAGTTATTTGGTTAAGTGCTCGAGCATCAAGACATAATCTAACTTTCCCAGATGCTTTTCTTACACACACCATTGGATTCGCCCATTCACTCTGTGTCATTCGCCCATTCACTTCTATAACATCCAATTTAAGCATACGGTCTAGTTCAGCATCTACTTCTTTTTGCAGATATGGTGATAATGGATATGCTCGTTTTACAACTGGTTTAGCATCGCCTGTGTCTATTACATGTGTGTGCAAACTGGTACAGCCGATTTTATTTGTGTCCGAAGCCTTGAACTTTTTTATGGCAGCGTCGAGATATTTTACTTGCATTGGATTTAAGTGTGCATTGTTTTCATTTCTTTCGTACTGAATTGAACTGCTGTTTTCTACTATGTCACAGAGCTTTCGTTTGATCCTAAAGTGTTCCCAAAAATCTATTCCTAGTATTAGGGTTTTTGGAAGGGAAGGAATAACAAATGTAGACACAACCTTTGTCATGTTCAATGCTTGAAAAGGTATATCGACATTACATACGGCAGGATGAACGGTTCTAATAGCTGTTGAAATTGGTTGTTGTTCGAACTTTAATTTTTTTATTAGTTCAAGACCTCCAAGTCCAAGAATGGTGCAGCTGGCACCAGAATCCATTAAACCCTTTAATCTATGGCCTAAGATCTCAACTTTCAAATATGGTCTTTTATCCTTATCTAAATTAAGAGTGGACGATAAAATTTCTAAATTTAATTTTGGCTGTCTAACGCATTCAATGGTTCGCAAACAGTTCTGTGCCTGGATGTTGTCGGAAGTTCGCTGTCACCACTTTTTCGATCTTCCCCTACATCGTTTCCCGAACTATTAAATTTAATATTTAGCCCTTTAGAAGCGGTTTTTGACTTGTCGGGTTATTATACCCTATCTTGAAAATTGGATGTTTTCCACAAGTTTTAACTGTTTTACCTGGATTTCCACAATTAACGCAAAAAAATTGTTGTTGTGGTTTTTCACAACTTCTGTAGGAGTGGCCATGCTCGCAACAATTCCAACACAGGAGTTTTCCATTTTAGTTTTGAAGTCCAAGATTTTGTTTGGTATTCGAAAACTTTGGGTTTCGGTTAACATCGAAGGCGCATACACAATTAGACGTAAAGTTTTCCAGATAAGTTGGTTGCTGTTCTGTGGTATTTTCTGAATTTACTTGATTACCCTGAGAAAAACTCTTATGATCTGCACATTTTCCTTGGTATTGAAATTCCCTTTCTACCTCTAAATTAAAACAATCAACCATTCCGTGACGCATTGGTTTTCTAAAATGAGATTCTTGCCGGTTTGAGTTAAATGTGTAAGATGGCTCAACCATAACGGATTGAGGTAGTTGTGACATATATGATCGTCGTTCCGCAAGCATTTTTACCTCATCTATTCGTTTACATAGACTCGTGATGCCTTCTATAGTTGTTGCACCTGTCATAGCTAGATTGTAGCTGTACTGTGGCAGCATATTCTTTTGCACTACGTAAACTTTAAATGCTTCGTCCAGTACCGGGTACGCCCTACTGAATAATATCTTAATATCAATGAAGTTTCTTTGTTCAAATGTATATGTAATTCCTTACACATACACTGAATCTGATCTAGCCGATAAATTTGGGTTACCGTCTTTAGTTCTATTTATCTTGATAAATAAAACACCAAGCCTTAGATCATAAATTACTTTTTTTTTTTTTTTTATTTGCAAATATTTCGGTCCTTTCTTGGGACCCTCCTCAGTACCTAATGTTACATGGAATATATACACAATTAGACATATGTTTTGAATATAAATTAAAATTAAAATTAAAACTAGAATTTAAAATTTGAAATCAGTTGTTAAAATAAAGATAAATAATATAAACAACAAAAATATAATTTACTTACATATATCTTTGAACGAAAACACAAAACTTACTAAAACTTATTACTATTGATCTATTGGAATTTGATTTTTTCTATTTATGCAAAATTTAAAGTCATAAATTTACTTATACTTAAAAATAACAAAAAATAAAATATAAAAATATAAAGTAATAAAAAGCAATAAAAGTAGAAAAATTGAAAAATGTAATTTGACCTATATTTCTTCCGTTTTATTGTTATCATTATTGTTGAAAAATTGAAAAGGTGAATGACCTGATCGAGTTCATGTGTACCTTTTGTTATTATTATTATTTTCTATTGTTCGTTGTTATTTTTTGATATGGCTTAAGAGATTCACATATATCGGGTTCAGCGCTTCCAAGTCTGATCTCAGATTGATGGACGTTCTTCTTTTTAGTTGAATGTTGATTGATTAGAGTGTCAATCTCTTCTTCCAATTTGGTTCTTTCACTAGGATTTTCGCTCCATCATAATTGAATGTATGTCCTTTCTGTATTATATGTTGTGGTCATGGTGGTTATATGGTGGTCATGGTGGTAATGGTGATCACTGTGGTCACGGTGGTCATGGTGGTTATGGTGGTCATGTTGGTTATGGTGGTCGCGGTGGTCATGGTGGTCACGGTGGTCATGGTGGTCATGGTGGTCATAGTGGTCATGGTGGTTATGGTGGTCATGGTGGTCATGGTGGTCATGGTGTTCACGGTGGTCATGATGGTCATGGTGTTCACGGTGGTCATGATGGTCTTATTGTTCATGGCGGTCATGGTGGTCATGGTAGTAATGGCGGTCATGGTGTTCATGGTGGTCATGCTGGTCGTGGTGGTGTCACGGTGGTCATGGTGGTTATGGTGTTTAGAGTTTGCATCCCGGGCTTTCCCGGGCGGGAAAAAAATATTTGTGTTGATTAAATTTGTTTTGTTAAATAGAAAAATGAGCGGTGTAATCTTTGCACGCGGTTGAAATAAATTTCTTTGGCTACTGTGGCAGGTATTAATAAAAAGATGAAATATAAAATAAATATGTCATATTGCAATTTAGAGTTGCATTTCTTGATAATATAATTTGCAGCATGTGTAATAAAAAGTAATATTTGCATAATGTATTACAAAGTCAATTCAATTATTAACATAATTGAAATATGAAATTAGAGGTTTATGACTAATTTGCTAAATTTTTTGAAAAATGCATCAATTGTTGTACCAATTGTTAAATTAAGTGGACATGCATTCATCGTGAAATTTAATTTGTAATACGTTGTAAGACTTTGAAAAACATGTAAATATGACTTTTATTACACATTGTTGCAAATATATTATCAAGAATATTAGAAAGAAACTCTAAATTTCAATATGACATCTATTTTATTTTATATTTAATATTTTTAGTAATACCTGCTGCAGTGGCCAAAGAAGTTTTACTTCAACAGCGTGTAAAGATTACGCACTTCATTTTTTTTTATAATACTTGTTTTACAATTTACACCACAACAAAAAATATTATTTTACTAATCACCAAAACAACCACAATTTTACATATATTACACAAATTTCCTTTTCTTTTTATTTTTAAATTCTCAATAATTTTCTCGAAACCTAGTTTTTTACAAATAAAACACTTAACACAAATTAAACTATCCAAAAAAATATTCCGTCACCAAAACAACACAATTCACAATTATTATAATTATTACAAAAAAACTTTTTTTTTATTTCTTATCGTCACTGGTTTGATTGGTAGTAAGAGTTTTCACTACAAATGAAACACCAAGCCTTAGATCAAAAAATGTCTTTTTTTATTACAAATATTTCGGTCCTTTTTTTGGGACCTTCTTCAGTGTAATTCTTTTGTGTTATCCTGAACACTCTTTTAAACTTAAGAGTATTAAGAGTATTAAGAGTATTAAGTTTAAAAGAGTGTTCAGGATAACACAAAAGAATAACACTGAAGAAGGTCCCAAAAAAAGGACCAAAATATTTGTAATAAAAAAAGACATTTTTTGATCTAAGGCTTGGTGTTTCATTTGTAGTGAAAACTCTTACTACCAATCAAACCAGTGACGATAAGAAATTTCATCGCGTAGATCAGATTCAGTGTATGTACCAAAGGTGTATACATTGAACAGCAAAACTTATAATTTTTTTTTTATTTTTAAATTCTCAATAATTTTCACAAGACTTAGTTTTTAACAATTAAAACACTTAACACAAATTAATCTATTCAAAAAATATTCACGTCACCAAAACAACACAATTCACAATTATTATAATTATTACATAAACATTTTTTTTATTTTATTTTTTTAAATTCTCCTAAATTTTCACCAGAACAAATATTAAACAATAAAACACTTAAGACTGTAATATCTTTTGTTAATGATATAAGTTAATTAAAACACTTGCACACGTTATTTTATTTTATTAATTATTTTATTACTTGGTTGGTTTAGTTCCCAAACGAGAGTGATCAAAAAACTTTTATTTCAATTTCATTTTCCGTTTATTGATCAATCCCGTTTTTCCTTATGTTTATCATTGTTAGTACATTTATGTATATACAAGAATATTATAATTATTATACTATCGCGACATTACAATATTACAATATTCGCTTTAAAAAAAAAATGACAAAAAAAAAATTTTTATATTTCTTATTTTTGTTAACTACTTTATGTTTTAACATTAATTCAATATCTATCTATGGCATATCTTTTCCTTTTAGATCTACGTGGTGTTATATTACATTCTTCTAAAATTGTACGGCTTGTTCCTGCTTTTAAATTATCATTTTTCTTTTTAACATTCCTATTTTCTAGTTCGTTTTTATCGTATTTCAAATTTACTTTTTCCACTATAATTGACTTATCTAAAGGTGGCAAAGGCAAGATATCAACTGAAGGATGATACTTGTCTTCCAAACTTGAATAACGTATATGATTTTTATGGACGAACCTTACATGATTATTTACATTTATCAGATAAGTATTTTCACTAATTTTTTTTATAATTCGTGCAGGTATCCATTTGATATACATCTTAAAATGATTTCTAAACATAATTTTATCATTTTCCTTAAAACTAATTAACTTTCTTATATTTTCCTTATTAACTATATTATTTTTTACATTCAAATTTTTAAATTTATATCCACAACTTTCAATTTTATTTTCATCAAATTTTTTTTCAATTTCAAAACTAACTCTTTTTTTTGAATTTATTAAATCTAGTAATATTTTTGGTTTAAACGAAAAAATCATATCTGACGGTGTTCGAGAAGTAGTCTCATGCGGTGTATTACGATAATGTATTAAATATTTATTAATTTTTTGATCAATATTCAGATTACTGTTTTCAACGAGATATTTTTTCAAAACTTTTTTGACTGTTTGAACGTTTCGTTCCGCTTGTCCATTCGACTGCGGATGGTAGGGTGGAGAATGTGTCACCCTTATTCCATGAAGCCTACAGAACCTTAAAAACTCTGAAGAATTAAACGGTGGTCCGTTATCTGCAACAATTTCCCCAGGCAACCCAAACATTGCAAAAAAGTCGCCCAACTTTTGATTTACATTAACTGCGGTTGTTTTAATCATTTTCCTAATCTCACAAAATTTACTGTACGCATCAACAATAATAAAAAATGTAAATTTATTAAAATGGAAAAAATCTACATGTATACGCTGAAAAGGATAATCTGTAGGTGCCCATTTTGAATTTACAATCTCTCTTGGAACATTTTTAGTTCCCTCACACACATTACAACTTTTAACATAATTCTCTATATCTGCGTCTATATTGAACCACCAAAAATATGAACGAGCGACCTTCTTCATTTTACCATTCCGGCGTGGTTTTCGTGTAATAACGAAAGTACTTTTATTCTAAGACTGTTTCCTATAACTACCCTATCACCATAATACAAACACCCTTCCTCTGTATTCAAACTATATTTTTACTACTATGTTTTTTATATTTATCTTCCACACTCTCAGGCCATCCGTTTAAAACAAAATTGTAAACTTGAAATAAAATTTCATCGTTTTTCAAACTAATTCGCACATCTTCTATATTAATTGGTAATATTTCTGTATAATTTAAATAATTTATAAACTCTTCTTCATTTGACTCACTATTTTCTAAAGGTAACCTTGAAAGTGCATCTACATTAGCCATTTTCGATGCTTTTCTATATTTAATATCATAATTATACAAGGATAATATAACTGACCATCTTTGTAAACGAAACGCTGCTACCGCCGATGTACCCCTTCTCGGTTGTAAGATTTCCTTTAGAGCTTGATTATCGCAATATATGACGAATTTGTGTCCATATATATACTTGTGAAATTTATTGACCGCGAAAACTATTGCTAATGCTTCCCGATGTAATTGCGAGTAGTTTCTTTCGGCAGGTGTTAAACTCCTAGAGACAAACATCACAGGTTTTTCCTCATTATCTACTATATGAGACAGAACCGCGCCTACGCCGTATGGACTAGCATCAGAAGCTGTTATAATTGGTTTTAATGGATCGTATAGTTCTAGCACGTTATGTTTTAATATTAATTTTTTACTTTCCTCAAAACTTTTTTCTTGTTCTTCGTTCCATACAAATTTTGAATTTTTATTTAACAAGGAATATAAACTTTTCAATTTTGTCGAAAGATTTGGAAGGAATTTGTGATAATAATTAACTAGCCCTAAATATGATTGAAGCTGCTTCACATTTGAAGGAGCCGGTGCATTAATTAATGCTTGAATCTTTTCTTCATTTGGTCGTAATTTATTTTCCGATAAGCAATGACCCAAATAAGTAACCGAATTTTCTAGAAATTTACATTTTTGTAACTTGATTTTAATGTTATGCTGATTTAATCGCTCTAATACTTTAAAAAGTTTTTCTTGGCATGTTTTGTACGTTTCTCCTCCTATTATTATATCATCTATAAAACAAAATACTGACGGTAAATCAACCAATATTTGGTCCATAATAGACTGAAAAATCGAGGGAGCACTTGATACACCAAATGGAAGCCTTGTAAATTTGAAAAGACCCTTATGAGTGTTTATTACTAAATATTGTTGTGAATTTTCTGACAGTAAAAGCTGTTGATACGCTCCCGAGAGATCTAATACGCAAAACAATTTACAGTTAGATAAACTAGCAAAAATATCTTCTATTTTGGGGAGAGGGTAATGATCAATTTCTATGAATTTGTTAACTGTCACCTTACAATCAATACATAGCCTTAATTCACCATTAGATTTTGGAATTATTACAATTGGACTTGCCCATTGACTATGTTTTACCGGAATTAAAATTTTTTCATTGGTTAATCGTAAAAGTTCGTTTTCCACTTTCTCTAAAAGTTTAAACGGTACTGCATAGGCTTTATGGAATATGGGAATCGCATTTTCTTTTAAAATTATTTCAGCTAAAAAACCATCAATAGGTTTATCAAAATTTTCTACTACTACATTAGGAAATTTATTTTTTATAACATCGACCAAAATAAAGTTATTATTTACCATATTTATCTCCGTTGAATCAATCAATCTTTCCTTCCAATCTGGTTTTAATACCTGTAACCATGATCTTCCCAATAATGGCTCAAAATCTCTTGAAGTTCTTACAATAACTAATTCCAACATGTGCAACTGCTTCTCGAATTCCACCTTCACATTGAATTTTCCAATTGTATCTATTCTACCTGAAACTGATAAAAATTCATTTGAAATATCGCTTATTTTTATATTAGGAAATAAAGATTTGTACTGTCCTTCGGTTATTATAGATGCACAAGCACCAGTATCTACCTCCATCTGTAACTGATGACCTTCCACTTGTAGTGTAATTTTAGCTGCATTTGGAAAAATTTGATTCACATTGTGGATGTGACGTATACTTCGGTTCCGAAAAAAACATGCACTCGATATATGACCTCGATTTTTACAAATAAAACATTGCCAATTCGATGCTGGACAATTTCCATTCGCATGATATCTTTTACATTTTGTACAAGGTGCTGAGCGTTGTGGACTTCTATTTGAATAATTTCTATAATGATTTTGATAACTGGGTGATCTTCTACGACTTGTTCTAGAATTATGATGATCCTCTCGTTTTGAACTTGATATAACTGCAAACTGTGATACCGGTTGAATAGCCTTAGATTCCTTTTCACTCATTTCTAAATTTAATGCTAACTCACAACTTTTTTCAAAATTTAAACTATCGTTATTTAACAACGCTTGCTGAATATTTTCTTTTCTAATTCCGGCAATAAATCTATCCGTTAATGCATCGTCGATTGCTAACGTTTTAAACTTCACCGTTATTTCCTTTAACTTTACTGCATCGGCACCTGTTTTAATATCACTCTGCAAAAAATCTCCAAAGTCGCACGTCTGGACTAACGCCTTCAATTTTATAATGTAATCCGTAACACTTTCACCTTCTTGCTGGTACGCCTTATGAAATTTGTAGCGTTCTGCGCGTTTATTGATACGCGGCTTATAATGTTGATTTAACACTTTCACTAATGTTTCAAATTCCTTTGTTGTCGGATCTTCAGGTACACAAAGCGATTTCAAGACTTTATAAGACGCCGCACCCATAACGGTTATAAAAAGTGCCGTTTTATCGCTAGCATCCGTTTTATTTATTTTGAAATACATTTGCAACCGGTCAATGTATTCAGAAAAATCCTCACCAGGTTGAAATTCCTCTATTTTTCCAACCATCGTATTTTAATTTATTTTTCCCTATCTCGTACTAATTTTTTTAAAATTTTCACTGTTTAGCCAACCCACTATTTTCACTTTAATTTTTTAAGTTTTTCATTTATCACCTCACCCTAGTACTATTTTATCTTTATTCACAATTATAATTTGTATATAAACCTTTGTTTTTCCCGTCGCCAAATGTAATATCTTTTGTTAAAGATATAAGTTAATTAAAACACTTGCACACGTTATTTTATTTTATTAATTATTTTATTACTTGGTTGGTTTAGTTCCCAAACGAGAGTGATCAAAAAACTTTTATTTTAATTTCATTTTCCGTTTATTGATCAATCCCGTTTTTCCTTATGTTTATCATTGTTAGTACATTTATGTATAAACAAGAATATTATAATTATTATACTATCGCGACATTACAATATTACAAAGACAACACAAATTTCCAAGCCACAAAAAATATAATATTTATACTCACCAAAAACACAATTTTTTTTGAATTTCAACACAAACAGTTAAATTAATAGAAACTATTTTATCAGAACTTAGTTGACAAAGCTGTTGTTTTCTCTGGATATGTCCCCACAAGGGATAACAAAATGTAACGTCACCTTACACGCAGCGATATATTTATTTTTTTTGGTGGGACGGGCCTTTGTCTCAAACGTTCTGATGAAGCGGTTTCTTTAATTTTTTTACACACAACACAAAACGGCAATATCTAAAAAACACTCAAACACAATAAATAAAGAAAAACAAAATAAATTAAATTTTAACAATTATTTTTCTATTTAATCAACTATAATTTCTTTTCGATTCAAAATTTAAATTAACAAATATTTAATAAATTAAGGAGTGAAACAAATTATAAATATCAACAAATACTTAAATTTTGATGCGGCATGCGTTGTTCTTCATATCGTGTTTTTTTTCTTCCAAGTTCTCCAAGTATTTCAGCTCAATTATAGGTGTGTTGCTGTTGATCGCCAAAATCGAATAGGCTGATCGGTAACTTTATCAGCTATATATACCAATAATTCTCCATCCATCAACATAATATTTCTTAGTATTAAATTTCACCTTGATTGTTTACTTTTTGTGTTGGTTGGCCTGTCTCTCCACTTTGACGACTTAAGTTATTTTCGTTGTGCAGGCATATGTCGTCTTCAACTATAACTATTTATTAAATGTAGCCTCGTTAAATGGGCAAGATTACCTCAACTGGTTAACTTCTCAAAGTGCAGTTTTCAACATAAATTCCACCAACTATTATTTCTTAGTTTGATCCTTCAACTTCTGATAACATCTCGCTTAAACGAGCACCACCTAGTTACACCATCTGTTGGTTATTTTTGAATATTTTCTTGAAACATTTCTTGTAAGCAAACATAAAATTTCCAAAACAGCAATTTTCTTATATTATTTGATGAGCCGATGAATCATTTGATTATAGTTTCTTGTTTTTGTTTTACTTTAAAATGGTATGTGTTGTATTTTTATTTTTTCTTTGTTTTTTTTCTAAATCTAGGTTTTACAATTGGTTTTACAATATTATTTATTCAAAAGAAATCAGCAAGTTTATATAAATCAAATTAAAATTAGTTCTTCTACAAAAAAAAACACAACAAACGTTAATCGATTTAATTAATTGGTTTGAATTTTATTAATTAATATTTATATTAATGAATTTAAAACACAACAAAAGCAAATTTAGGCAAACATTTAGGCGAATAAATTACGTTTAACAATCACAACAGAAAATATCGGGTGAAAATAATAGGCCGAAAAATAAGAGAATTTTATCGTATTTTAGATTAAGATTTCCCGGGTGAAAATAATAGGCCGAAAAGACACCGAAAAGAGGCCGATAAACCGATTTATAGCCGAAAATACACCCAAATATTACTAGAGGCCGATAACAGGCCGAAAAGACGCCGACATATTATTATTCAAATGTTTTGACAACGAAAGCGGACCGATAATATTTTAATTCGACAACATAGACCGAAAAGACACCCAAATATTAGTATAGGCCGGTAATAAGCCGAAAATACGCCGATAAATAATAATATTAAATGTAATGACATCCAAAAGCTAAAACATTAAATTTATATTGTAAATTTTGAATTATTTGTTAAGAAACCTTTTGATGTTTGAATGAAATAATAAATATCAGTCGTTACTTCAATTTGTGACAATACACAAGTGCGTTCGTTTGCAAATAAGTTTTAATAAAATCGGTTAATTCCCTATTTTTCAAACAGCTGATATTATTAGGTATGTTGTATATAAATATAATTATAAACTATAAATATATTAAGTTGGTTTATTATTGGAAATTATTTCGAGTGATTCTGTTATTGTGATATAAATAGAATACCAAAAAAATTGTTGCTTTGGTGGCTAGGAATAATTCATGGCTTGAAATAATTGCGGTTTATTCGAAAAAAAAAACGTTTAAATTATAAATATATTGTAAGGTTAAATTATAAATAAACTGTTCGTTGATTAATTTGGCAAGTTAATTATACTTGTTGTTTATAGATCACCCATTATATATTATAGATCACTATATATTATAGATCAATATATATAATATATATTATAGTATATTATAGTATATTATAATATATATTATAGATCAATATGTATTATATATAAAAAATTTATGAAGAGACTATTAAACTGAAGATTCTTAGAATTATAATTGTGTACTGGCATAATACACTGATTAATATGGCTGATCACATTCAACTATTATTAACCAATATTGAGGCTACTCACAACACATCCGCTTTAACAACAACTAAAGAATATTTTAGGTCAACCAATAAAAGAGTAGCGACGGTGGAAAGAAAACAATTTAAAAAAAAATGTAAACGGGACGATGTCATGCCTAGTTTTATTATTCATAAAGGTAACTGTTTCAAATCTTTGGAACAACAAGAACATCCATTTGCTGAGAATATTAAACGTATGAAGACAACATTTTTCAAAAAAGTTTTAAATTTAGAAATTTTTGAATTTGCTTAAGAATTTTTTTAAAAATGTTTAATCTGTTGAATTTCTAGCTGTTGATTTTAGATTTGTTCCAAATGTATTTTTATATGGCAGAATTTTTGTGAATAATCTAACTTAGTTATACCGCTCGTTTTAATTTTAATTTGACCTATTGTTTCTAGCCAATGAAGATGACCCGCAAGATCGAAATATCGGCATCATAATTTTTTAAAATAAAAAAAAAACAAAAAAATTTAAAATAACTTTATAAATAAGTAGTCTATAAACAAGCCAGTCTTTGTAATATTTAATATTCACAAATATATATAAAAAATTTATGAACAGACTATTAAACTGAAGATTCTTAGAATTTAATTATTTTGTAAATAATTTTTTTAAATTTACATAAAATATTATTTAAATTTTTTTTAATGGCCGAGTACTGGCAGTCATGTTTGCCAGTACTCGGCCATTCTTGCATTACTGGTAATGGAGCATTACTGAACCAGTTGTATGGGGAGTTTTGAATTTTTTCCGTTGTTTTTATTTTATTTTAAATTATTTTGTATTTAATTTATTTAACTTTACATATGATAATATTTTATATTTTTTGAACGGCCCAGTCATAGTTGCCAGTATTTGGCCATTACTTCAATGCTGGTCATCATTATTGGTCCGTTACTAGGCCAACTGTACAACCTTGTATGGGCCATTGCTGTTGTTTTTTCTCTGGTCTGTTATTATCCAGTAAAATTAAGTTAATGGCCCAGTCGTGGTTACCAGTACTCGCTCATTGCTGTATTATTGGTTGCCAGTAACGGACCATTACTGGACCAGTTGTACAACCGTGTATGGGTATAGGCCTCCCGAACTTTATCTTTTGTGGTCACTGCATATATATCTTTGACCTCAATAGAAGTCTCTCGCATAATCCTTTTTACCTTAGCATCAGTTCCATGAAACCCTACCAATTTGCTCTTGAAACATAGTAGTTTGTGTTATTTCTAAAGCCGCTGCAGAAGCAGGTCTCCTTGTGTGGTCTGTCTTATGTACATTTTCTCAAAGTTCGCTTAAATCCGCATTCGCTTTTACATTTTTTAGAATATTCGCCTATGTTAGTGAGTCGGTTTTTTTAGTAACAAAGCTTCGGGTTGTTTAGGTCTGCACATGGTGTTTTGTGAGTCGGTCTCATTTGAGCTTTTATCTATGGTGCTCTGCATAGTTTAAGATTGGATTTGTGATATTGGAGTTTTACTTCTGACTCCTTTTCCATTTTCTGTGCTAGTGAGAGTTGATCACTTCCTTTTGCTATGCTGATTTTGGTAGAGTAGCTCTTGATTGGGCTGTAATTTTTACCTATAGACGTTGACTAATGGTAAAACACTCTGCGACATGAAATGTGTACACCATTACAAGCTTTTTTCTTGGGGTTCGGTACGGTTTCAATTGATTCCAAACTTCGAATATTGTGATAGGCGTTGGACTAAGGTTGTTAGAAGTAAACCGGCTTCATATACGATCTTTTAGACGAACCCGTGTGTAAGGATTAATAACATCCATTAATTTATTATTTCATTTGTTACTTATCTTTATCCAATTCGTCGCCAAATGTAAGGATTAATAGCATCCATTAATCATTAAATATTGAAAGACGCTTTAGCACGCTTTAATACATTCATTTGACAAGTAGTTCTTTTACTTAAAAACCTATGAACAATTCAGTATGTTAATTAGGGTGTGTTCGGACTTCAGTTACTACACCGTGGCTCTACTCTACATTTCTTTTTTATTTATCATTTGAGATTGCTGCATCCTTTGATCTTTGGATCTTGATAGTGAACTGAGGCCGTTTACGGCTGTTTCCTATGATGCATGATACTTCCTATTGCTTTCTGTGGATCGTCCTGTTTCTTTTGCAGTTCTTATGAGTGGTTTATAGGTCCTACCTCTCGTTAGTATTTGGTTGTAGTATCATTTGATACTCTGGCCTTGTATGTTACCGAAATAACATTGCAGACCCTTGATCTCGATGACTGTGGGGGCCTGATTGTTCACTGCCCGATCCGGTGACACGGAAATTCGTTTTCCTACACCTAAAGTTTTTATTCTATGATCTTCTCCATATCAATTTAGTGTGGAGGCTTAGTTCCTAAGCTGGTTTTCTCTATCACCTGAGGGAAAAGATTATTGCAACCGCTCCTAGCATGGGGAAAATACGTCGGTGTGTACCGTCTCTTGGCCTTGCATTTTATTGCTACCGTACATTTTTTAAACCATTCCGGACTGCAAACCGGCGCGTAGAAAATGGCCAAACCAAGCAATTTTGTTTGACCGGGTACAACCTACTATCTCAGGACCTGCAAGAAAGTTTCTGGTTTTAAAGTATATTGGGTTCTACACTCTCCATCATCTGTCTTAAGTGGACCAAAAATGTAGTGTAAGATCTAACGCTCAAATACAGATAAATGTGATTCGTCATTTTGTGTAAGGGTCAACGTTTGTGACTCATACATAACCACCGGCCTAATCAAAGTACTGTATAACTTCAGTTCGATGTTAGTTGGCATTGTCAATTTGCTTGTCACACATACGAATTGAAATATCGGGAAAATCGGTTTTTGATCTGGAAACAATCTATAGCTGTGTTTTGGTGGAATTAAAATTGATGAATTTTGTTTTATTCTTAATCAGAATAAACACAATTCGATTTTAGTGGATTGTTATCCGCTCGCCTCTGGTGGGTGCTATGACAATAACAATAACTCGATAGTTGTTCGTAAAAAACTATATTTTATTCATTTAAATTTGTGGTTTATATACAAATTGGTATACATTGATTATACCAACAAATAAGTACTTAAAACAAAAATTACTGATGTTCTGTATATTGCCCAAATAGCAATTTTGTGTTAACTTACATAATTTAATATATTTTAAACAGTTACAAATTGCAAATTCAATATAATTATAAATTCTGATTGCCAATTTATTGTCTTTTACTTTATTATGTGTTTGGAAATAACAAAGTTCAAGACAATAAATTGGAGTTCATTTGAATATGTTCACCTAAGACTGAACAAATTTTTTTTACCCACATTGGCGATTTTTTCTAGGTTCTGGTTTATATTTATCGCAGCACCTCTCCGGGCGTGATTTATTTGTTGTACATTTTACCTTTTGCAGATAGGGCAATGAATGACTTGTGCAGTGTACTTTCATCTGCAAAGCTATATATGGAATTTTCACTATTATTGGTGATTTTCAACAAATCGTTGCTATAAATTCAAACTAGAGTGCACCACCGGTAATTAACTTAGACTTAGAAGAAAGGCCATCGATGGATACTGATCTCGGTCGATATCGGTATCGGTCGGTAAGAAAAATTTAAGTCATCGTCACGCCTGTTTCACCTTTTTCACCTTTGTTTCGATTAGCTTTAAATGGCTATCAGATATTAAATGGTTTTTCCCAAAAAATTTGATATGTGCGTATTAATATAATATAATAGTATATTGTAGGCTTTTATATTAATTTTATTATAAATATATTAGGAATGCTCTTTTTAAAAACAAATTAATTATTTTAAATTAAAATGTATATTTTACGTTTCGGCAAACATCCTTTGTCATTTTCAAAAAACTTTTTTACAAAATTTTTTAAAATTAACAAACAACATCAACAACATTCGTTGAAGAAAAAATTATATATACAAAAACAAAAAACACTACAAAGTATATAATTTTAATTTTCAAAAAATAATAAAATTTGTTTGTTGAATGGTTACTAAATTCAAAAAACTATAATTCATACCCTGATGTAAAATATTCAACAATATTAGAAAAAAAAAAAAACTTTAATTAAAAATTTAAAAAAAAAAAAAAAAAAATAATTTTTTAAATTTATTAACAGTTGTTCATCAATTGTTTATAATATTATTATAAGAATTTCCTATATACATCGAATCATTCTGTTTGTTTAAACAATTAGGATTCTTTTTAATGTAAATCATCTCAAGAATTTTTCGTTTTTGCAAATTTGATTCCCTGGCTAAAATTTTAATATTTTCATAGTTGATTTTATGATTCATATTGTATAAATGATGTGAAAGAGCAGTATTTTTGTCATAATCAACCAAATTAATCTCTGGATTGACATTGTTTTGGATTGAATTTGTTTTTAAATAGGCTCTATCCCCAATATATTTATAATAATATTAATATAATGCTCATATATTTTAGATAGGACTGAGAGTAAGGCTATTGGTCTTTAATTTGTAATATCACATTTTGTTCCTTTTTGGAGATGGGTTGGACATTGGCCAACTTTCAGTTTTATGACGAAATCTTTCATTCTGTGTTAACCTCACTCTCTACCCAAATTATCGTGAATGTATTCGTTTGTTCGTTAATAATTGAATTGATATTTATAAAATTTTGTGTCTGCGATAAGGTTAATCTGAGAAAGGTTTAGATTTACAATTGAATAAAATTAGACGAAATGTTGGAGGGTCTCCCGAATACCTGTATGTTTGGAACTTCAATAACTTCTAATCCTGGCTTTCAATATTAATGAGACTTAGTATACATATAAGGTTTTTTGCTGTTTTCAATATTTCTTCGTACCAAGATACGGTTTGTAACTTCCGGTTAAAATGTTTTTTTTGTATTTTTTTAAAGTGTTTATGGAAGAAAATATAAAAACAATGGGGATATCAGCCCTTATTATCTGCTTGTTTTTTTAATTTTATATTTTAATATTTACGAGCCGCCATTTCGAAAAAAAAATTACCACCTGGAATTTGAAACTACTTATAATTACCAACCTTCTAAGTAAAACAACGCATCTGTTGATATTTTAAATTTGTGTTGGTAGCCAAATTGCTATACTTTCGGAGTGGGGCCGTAAGCCTATAGCCGCCATACCAGGAATTCCCATCGACACCAGAGCAGACCACAGAGTCTCTCGTTCGAGAGAGTCATAGGCCTGCCTGAAATCGATGAAAAGTTAATGCACAGGTATGTTGAACTCTCGGCACTTTTTTAAAATCATCCTTATCGAGAAAAGTGAATCATTGGTACCTAGGTCCCGCCGGAAGCCACACTGATATTCTCCAAACAGTTGTTCAGCAAAAGGATTGATTTTTGATAGAAAAATGTAGGAAAAGATCTTATAGACTGTGCAGAGGAGAGCTATTCCTCGGTAGTTTGCACATTGTAGGCGATTACCCTTTTTATGGATTGGTATCAGCATAGCTGTGTTCCAGTCCTGTGGCATGGTTTCAGTGCTCTATATCATTTGAACAAGTTCAAACAAGCTTAAGGATAGAGTTTCACCACCATGTACAATCATTTCGGATGTTATATCGTCGATACCAAGTGCTCTATTGCATTTTAATCTTGACAGCGCCGCTTCGAATTCCTCTTTGGTTGGTTCATCTACATGTACTTTTGACGCACGAATAAGCTTTGCTCGTCGCCCGACCCGTCAAACAAACCGCGTCTGTGCGTCTGTTCAACAAGCGCAAATACGCCCAATATTTTATCATGCGCCTGTTTTACGTACACAAAAAATATAACTTTTCAAATTTTCTACAAGCGCCTTTGCATGTCCTTTTCTTGTCGGTTGTTCTAAAACACAGTACAAGTACTTAGAAACCACAGAAGTTTGATCTTTTCTGTATGCCTTGAGCATGTCGCGTGGCAAACCTGCAATTTTTGGTTATAAAAACAATTTTTTGGATTATAAACATACAAAAATACATTTTTGTTTGCCTGTTCTGGGCATGGTCGGTGTTCTCCCTTACCAAAACAAAGGAAATACATAAATTACTAAAATCTAAATATAAATAAATTATTATTGTTAACACAAAACATGTGTTATTGTGGGTGTTTTGAGCATGAACCGCGTTCGTCGCTATATGATAAAGAAAATATATACAAGAATAACAAATTTTTCAGTTAAAAATAATGATACAAGTTTGTGTGTATGTTCTGGGCACGGCTGGCGCTCGTCCCTACCTAGCATAAATTAGTAATGTAACAACAGAATGAATTATTTGGTGCATGTACTGCGGATGAGCCGCGTTCTTCCTTACCGAAAAGCATGATATAAATTAGTATTGTACACACAAAACATATGTAACTATGTATGTTTTGAGCATGGTCCGCGTTCGCCGTTATACTAAAAAAAATTAATGATTAGGTATTACAAGTTGTTCATGTAAGAGTAAAGAGCTATACAAGTTTTTGTGCATGTTCCGTGCATGAACCGCGCTCGCACTCATCAAATAATAAAAAAATAAGTTAGTTTGGGTTAACATACACATGTCGTTATTTATAATTCGACTCGTACGATTACCAACTTTGCTTAGGCAGTTTGAATATAGATTTTGAAGTGATTTATTCTGTGCATTTTAAAAATAAACTGAAAAATTATATTATATTATATAAAATTATATTATAGTATAGTATTTGTATATTATATATTATTTGATTGAAATATTATTTGAACTAATTTAAATAGAACTATAAATAAACAATTACGTTTTTTTTTTTTCAAATAAATGTTTACATAACTCATACTCAAATGGGGAGGATATTTTAAATATGTGTTACATCTTCTTGCCTAGTTTTTTCATTCACTTTATAACACGTATATGCAACATTGTTATTTTTATTGCACAACAAGTACAGATGTGCTTGTTAACACACATTTGAGGCTGCCTATAAGCACTACTTTAAGCTTGTTCTGTGCCCATACGCAAAGGGTTTTAAACCATCGGTGCAAGTGAAATGGATATGCAACATACTTTTGAGGCTGCCCATAAGCATTGCTATGAGCTTGTTCTGTGCTCAAGCGCAAGATACTGTACACCGTCAGTGCTAAAAGGGATGGATATTAAACACACTTTTGAGGCTGTCTATAATCAATCATTTGCGCCTGTTCTGTGCTCATGCGCAAGAGTTTGTACGCTGTCAGTGCAAGTGACATGGACATTAAACATACTGTTGAGACTGACCATAAACAGCCCTTTGAGCTTGTTCTGTGCTCATGCGCAAGATACTGTACACCGTCAATGGTAAATGGCACAGATATTAAACACACTTTTGAGGCTGTCTATAATCAATCATTTGCGCCTGTTCTGTGCTCATACGCAAGAGTTTGTACGCCATCAGTGCAAGTGACATGGACATTTAAAATACTTTTGAGACTGACCATAAACATTCCTTTGCGCTTGTGCTGTGCTCATGCGCAAGATACTGTACACCGTCAGTGCTAAACAGAATAGATATTAAACACACTTTTGAGGCTGTCTATAATCAATCCTTTGCGCCTGTTCGGTGCTCATACGCAAGAGATTGTACACCGTCGGTACAAGCGCTTGCGCTAAGGGGTTTAATGCATTGTGTATGTACTTCTTAATGACTTGTGTCGTAATGCGCTTGTCTCATACACAAGGACGCAAAACATACATTTTACAAGCCCAAATGTTAAAATTTTTTGACGGGCGACTTGTTGCTGGTCACTTAAATTGAAAAGATGCTCAAAATAAGCGGCCCAAGTATCTAAAATATTTCTAAGGTCTACTTGTAGCTCCCCATTTTCGTTTTGAACAGCAGTCGATCTAGTTTGAGGGCCTCTTCTTTAAGGTTTTAACCTGTTGAAAGAAGTTACGCGATTGATGTTCCTTATTGAAGCTTTCAATCTCCTCACACTGTCTCTTCCACCATTCTCTCTTAGTTTGTCTACATAGCTTTGTAACGGCTTGTCTTGCTAGTTTATAGTTCTCCTTCGTGGACCTGGTATTGCGTCCTTTCAGACATTTTAGATAGCAATTTCTTTTGTATTGAATAGCGTCAAGGCATGTTTGATCCATCCATGGCTTCTGGTAGAGGTTCTGTTGTCGTCCAAGTATTCCCTCAGCAGCGCCTAAAACAGCATCTTTGAGCAAATACCACGACTTATCGACATCTCCATTAATGGTTTCTGATTTCTCTACACTGAAAAAAAACTCTATATAATAACAACTAAAATCGAAGTTAGCATTAATAAAGTTTTGGGTAGTAAGAATATTTAGTTACCCTAACAATGGTACTTTTGTTAAACTCCTAAGCTCGGTTAGTAATAAAACTTTTTTTATCACAACAAAATTTTTTAAAGAAATACTTAGTAGTTTTAACTTTTAAACAAATAAAATTTGGTTAGCAAAAGCAAAAAGATGTTAGATACAAAACATTTATTTAGTTACAATTAAACACAGATTTTTAAAGATTAGTCAATACATGGTTAAGGAGAAATAAAGCATTTTTGAACCTACGATGGAGTTTTTATGGTTAAACAAATTATTTGTTTGTACCAAAAAAAGAGTGTAAATATTATTTATTTAATACCAAAAAGTTTTGAAGGCTGTTTCAAGTAAAAACAAAATATTTGTACTTAATTTTTAATTCAATTATTTATTTCATATATTTATTATAAAATTCACTACATTTTTTACATACAGTTATTTACATTTGTTTTCTTAATATCATCAATTTTCAATATTTAAAGTTTTAATTAACGTTGTTACCGAGGAATGAACGAACCACTTCATTTAATTGTTAATTTTATATCATAAAAATAAATTTGTATAAATCGCCAAACTTTGCTACATGCTTCAGGATATTTTAAGTTAAAAACATAACATGTTTTAAATACTGTATCTATCGCTACTTGGATGTTTGGTAATAAATATTTTACTCCATCCAAATAAGCAAATATTGATTTTGGATCAATAATGCTTCCAACTATGAAAATTAATGGTTGAATTTTTTCTCCATTATCCTTTTTATCATCAATATAAGTGTTAATTTCATTGTCTGAGTCAAATATCTTAATAAATGACTTGCGATTGGAGAATTGAAAATTTTATATATTGTTTTTCTCCAACGGCCGTTTTTCTATAAGATGTGACAGTTGGTTTTAAAATTGCGTGCAATAAATAAAATGTAGCAGTTGCCTTTCCATCTGAAAAATAAATTTAATAAAAATAAATTAAATTAAACAATTAAATTTGATTTAGTATGTAAATAGTAATCAGGTTACATATACGCCGAGTAGAGTCAAATAATGTTCCCTTGACTCTTTAAAAACTCGGCCGTATGTAACCTTATTACTATTTAGTTAGTATATAGTATTAGACTAAGAGCCCGCGACGGCCAGACCTTTGTTATTTTATAAAAGCTGAAAGTTTCTCTGCGCATACCCCCTACTGAGGTAGAAGTTATCACATTATCAATTTGTTAAAGTTTAAGGGTGTCTGGCAGGGGGTTAACACGATAGTAAGTGTCTGGCAATGGGTGACGTGACTTCTAATACTATCCCGAAGAATATTTAAAAAAATTACCTTTTATACTTTCACGAAACTTTGGAGACCCCTTTGTTACCTGCCCCCTGCCAAAGCCACCATGATACAAACTTCATATGTCGCTAATCGTTCCTACCTAAGTAGGGGGTATGCGCAGAAAAACTTTCAGCTTTTATAAAATAACGAAGGTCTGGCCGTCGTCGGCTCTCGGTCTATATGTTATATAATGTATAGTATAGCAATCATTTTTGTATATTATAAAACAGTAGCTATAGCTTTAGTTATTTGCGTATAGTAAACACTTGGGAATCATGCTTAAACCTTGAAAATTTGTATTGACATACATACTTTTACTAATAGTGTTGTCCAAGTTTGATATACGCTTTAAAATTTTCAAAGCGGCTAGATCTTTAATATCTCGATGAAATAATGGCATTATTTTTAGTAAAAAATCTTGGTATTCATCAAAGAGTTTATAATGGGTAACATATATTCCTTTAAAGTCCAAATCGATCTGTAAAATATAAATGTAAAATTGTATTGGAAAAATAATGCAATGTAGAGTCATTAGTCAAAAATATTTTATTTTTACCAATTTAAATCCGTATATTCTTTATATTGTGGCCATTCTTCAAAACTATCTGCAGTACTTTTGAACATTTTTATTTGTTGTAGACGATGAGATGTCGTACAGCTCCAATGATTTAATAATTCTAGTTCGGTTAACACTTCGTATTTTATAGCTCTTAGGTGTATATCTAACGTCGCGACAATGGGTAATTCAATTTTTTTGGTGACATTTGCATTCTCAGCAGTCGTTTTATCCTCGTTTTTGTTTATTTGATATTGCAGACCACTTGTTTTATACAAATTTTTTTTGTAGCACGATTTTTACGTTTTTGATAAGAAACGGTCTATAGTAATAAACAAAAATAGAATTTAAAACGGTAATAAACAAATGTTAAATAGTTTACTTGTTCTTCTGTTGGAAATAGTTGAACTATTTCCGCAGAAATTGCTTCACAATCATCTGTTGTAAATGGAAGTTTATTTTTGAAAAAATAGTCAATAATGATCTCTACCAACAAACGACGATTTGATTCGTTTAACTCATTATGTATTTTGTAATGTGTCTTCAACATTTGTCCTTGCATATCGGTAGAGAGTAATTCATCAAGGTTAATTTTTAAACCAAATTGATATGATTCTCTCGGCGACTCTGGTAAACTTATGTTTGACAAATATGTAGAAACTGTTGATGCTGTTGATGTTGATGCTGTTGAATTATTAACAGCTAATCCCTGATTGGTTTGCCATTGGTAGAGTTCATGTTCAAAGTCAATTAACCTTGGTTAATTAACCTTGGTCACCAAAAGGAAACCCAGCGAGAAGTTTTTCGATTTGATAAAATTTAAGTCGCTTTAATTGACTAATATAAACCTTTTCGTCTGAAATAAAATATGATTTAGGGTTTAATTGATACAAAATAAAATTAGTTAGAAAGTTAGTTAAAGAAACTTACTGTTCAAATGTGAATACAAATGAAATAAATTCCACAGTTCCAATAATAAATTTTGAAATTCAAATATCTCCTTTAGATTTAATTCAATCTTCTATTTTTTAAATTGTGTTGAAGGGTTTGTGTTTTACAACAAGCCACGTTTCGACGATGTTCTTATAATGAAATTACTTTAAGTAAACAATATTTTGAAATTTAATTAGGATTAAATGTTTCTTGATTTAAATTACAAATTAATAAAGTTTTAACTTACCGAACTTATGTGATTTTAAAATTTTTCACCAATTAATTTAACTACACAGGCACACGCGTCTCAAAAAACTATTAACAACACTTGTTTAAATAAATATACAAAAACACTTGCACAAACAAACATACAACCTTCGGGATCAATTAGCAAAATTAAACTATAACCCATATTGAATATCACAAAAAAACCGACTAGAATTTAAATAACGGTATTACATTTTATTTTTTTTAGTAAATAAATATTTATTTATGGCAACAAAATTATATTTGAGACAATTAAATCCTTTTTTTCTTGTTTTATAAACTAAATAAATATTTTGTTGAAGTAACTAAATTTTATTTTTAAAACAAATAAAATAATTTTTAGCTTACAGAAACTTCAATTTAATAACTTTTTTAGTGTTGCTGACAAAACCCTTATTAATGACCAATAAATAATTTATTTAAAAGTAGAAAACTTTTAAAGAAAACGATTTCTTTTTAACAACTAAATATTTCCACACTCAACAGAAGGATTTTTGTTAACATTAACAAATTTTAGTGACTATGACTAAATTTTACCAAGAAAAGTGCTTTTTTTAAGGATAACACAGGATTTTTTTCAGTGTAATGTTTCAGCAATATGGTTTTGATATCTCTCTTCCGTTTCAGCATTCTTTAATGAGATGATGTTAAAATTTTGAAATGCCTGGATTTGGGTCCACCTCCCACCTAATTCTGTAAAGTAAATATAAAATAACCGAAAACACTACTAAAATTATTGATTCTTTTCGATTTCTTATATCATTTTCGCAGCAGCACCAGAATGTATTGGATTTATGGATATAATATGGAATCTAAAAAATAAAATTACTCCACAAAATGCACTTCAAGAAGAATTCAAGATAATTTAAAGTATTCATAACGGCTCTTTTTCCAGTGAAGGTCATGTTTTCCATGAAATTACATGCTCCCTCACACTTGTATTTTAAATTCGTTAAGTTTCATGTGGTGGATTATGTGGAACATTGTTATCATGAATCAACAATAGATCAGCTCAATCATTTATTTATCAAGAATTGTAATCTTTAGTGTATGAATATATTAATTAAAATAATAAAAATACTTTTAATTTAAATTAATCAATCTCTCTATTATTTTAAAATATTAATATTTCGGTGTGATTTCGGTGTAATTTCGGCCTACGGTCGGCGTAATTCCGGCCTTGTTTCGGTTAATATTTCGGCGTTATATAGGCCTAATTTCGGCTTATAATTATTCACATGTCGGCTTGTATTCGGTGTCATTTAGACGTCTTTTCAGCTTCATGTTCATGTTCATGGTTAAGAAGCCGAAAATACACCGAAAAATAGCCTATATAGTGAACATGAAGCCGAAAAGACGTCTAAATGACACCGAATACAAGCCGACATGTGAATAATTATAAGCCGAAATTAGGCCTATATAACGCCGAAATTTTAACCGAAACAAGGCCGGAATTACGCCGACCGTAGGCCGAAATTACACCGAAATAATAATATTTTAAAATAATAGAGAGATTGATTAATTTAAATTAAAAGTATTTTTATTATTTTAATTAATATATTCATACACTAAAGATTACAATTCTTGATAAATAAATGATTGAGCTGATCTATTGATGATTCATGATAACAATGTTCCACATAATCCACCACATGAAACTTAACGAATTTAAAATACAAGTGTGAGGGAGCATGTAAGTTCATGGAAAACATGACCTTCACTGGAAAAACAGCCGTTATGAATACTTTAAATTATCTTGAATTCTTCTTGAAGTGCATTTTCTGGAGTAATTTTATTTTTTAGATTCCATATTATATCCATAAATCCAATACATTCTGGTGCTGCTGTGAAAATGATATAAGAAATCGATAAGAATCAATAATTTTAGTAGTGTTTTCGGTTATTTTATATTTACTTTACAGAATTAGGTTGGTGTATTGGAGACAAGCAGAGTAAAAACTGCTTAATCAATGACGCTACATCAGGACGAATTGGCGCCTTAAAACCAATGCGACTCAAGCGTATGTTCTCTATGTCAGGGGCGACTTGGAGCAGGCGCCTGTCTTGGATCAAGCGGCTGTAATGGATAGTCTGGCATAATGTCAGAACGCAGTGTATTACAGTCGCAGTTTCCTTAGTTGTTGTTCCTTATATTAATCTGTACCACTTGTAATAGATTCTCATCCCTTCGTCACCAATAGTCATATTTCATGTAGTTTCCTTAACCCATAGTTTCCTTATATTTCTTAAAATCTGACTAAATCTGCAATAAGTGGACGGACGTATAGGAGAGGGAAAATGGCACTAATTACCCTGATTTATTTATTCATTAATATAATATAGTATTGGTTAATTTGAATTAATTGATAATTTTCTTTAATCATCATCCGTATAACCGCTAAACTTTAATCAGAATTTAATTTTACAACACCCTAAAATTGACGCGAGCTATGGTTACATTCAATAAACTACTAAAAGTTTGAATTCTCTAACATCAACCGTAATTGAACAATTAATTTTTTTAAACCCTAAGTCGGCTGTGCGTATTTTTTTCAGTCATCAACATTCAAAGATTTAATATCTCGTTTTTGTTAAACATTCTATTGTCTTATTTTCTTTCAAAATAATTTTTCCGTTTCACTATAATGTGATTTTGTATTGTAGTTTGCAGTATCTAAACGCCATAACACCAATTGAACTTGCATTTGATTCATTTTGAATTCAATGGTGAATGTTGTTGATGGGTCGGAAATATTTTGTGTTACAACCTTGTCGTTGTGCAATAGTATCAAATAACGAACGGTTTAGTATAATTTTGAAAAATTCCCAACAATTGAAACTTGATGGAAATTAATTTCCAAAACATCGTATTCGAGTTTTTTCGAGACAAAAATTTTGCTATATATTAGGCCACTGTACGTCTATTGGTCTCTTAGTTTAATTTCGACGGAGACGAAGACTCTCATTATTACATTGTGAGTTGTTTGACATCTCTCGTGGCATTCAGTCGATGGATATAAAAATTTCATCCAGATTATGATTGCATGTCCGGTGCGCTATTTAAATCGATTTTTTTTAAAAAAATTAAGTGATAAAATCTAGTATTAGCTTAATTGATATAAGCGTAATTTATTTAATTTATTTAGTCAAAATGTACGTGTCCAATTAAAACAAAAAAATTGTGAGTGTAAAGTTATCAAAGAAAAAAAATATTATCTGTTTGTGCCGTACGAAAGTAACAAAAAAAGAATTAATTTCCATAAGAAAAAAATTATATAAATGTTTGTGATTGCAATCAATTAAAAATTTGTAACAAACGGAAGGTCAGTTAGTTGTTGCTATTTATTTATTACAACGTAATGTAAGTAATTATCCAAGAAACTGTTGTTTTTGTTTCTAAATTTAAATTTAAACTTGTATTGAATATAATCAAAATTCTTTTTACGGATAATAAATTGTGCCGTAAGAAAGAAAAGAAGAATTAATTACCATAAGAAAAAAATTATATAAATGTTTTGTGATTGCAATCAATTAAAAGTTTGTAACATACGGAAGGTCAGTTAGTTGTTGCTATTCATTTATTACAATCTAATGTAAGTAATTATCCAAGAAACTGTTGTGTTTTTTTTTTTGAATTTAAATTTAAACTTGTATTGAATATAATCAAAATCCATTTTTCGGATAATAAATTCATGTGTTATTAATTGGAAGGTCACAATCCACAATGATGAACATACGCCAATCGATCACTCTAGTGTACGGATTCTAGAATATGCCGTTTTGTTGAATTTGTGGTTATATTTTTTTTTATGATATTAAATGGCCATCTTGGTTCACATTTAGTATACGGAATGATTGAATTATGCATATTATAAATTGCGGAATCGCGAAATTGTTTCAACGCATCGTTAATATAAAATTGGGGCTACTGCCATTTGCTTCAACGCATTATTTGTAGCAAAGTTTTGGCTGTTCTTACCGTACCTTGTTCCAACGCAACATTTTTACCAAATCTTGGTTATGTCAACGGATTATTTATATACAATTTATGCTGATATTATTATATTTTCCACGCAACATTTTTACCAAATTCTGATCATTTCAACGGATTATTTATATACGATTTATGCTGTTATTATTGTATTTTCAACGCAACATTTTTACCAAATTCTGCTTATTTCAACGGATTATTTATATACAATTTTTGCTGATATTATCGTATTTTCAACGCAACACATTTACCAAATTCTGATCATTTCAACGGATTATTTATATACGATTTATGCTGTTATTATTGTATTTTCAACGCAACATTTTTACCAAATTCTGATTATTTCAACGGATTATTTATATACAATTTTTGCTGATATTATCGTATTTTCAACGCAACACATTTTTCTACATTTCGGTTATTTCAACGGATTATTTATATACGATTTATGCTGATATTATCGTATTTTCAACGTAACATTTTTACCAAAGTTTGATTATTTCAACGGATTATTTATATACAATTTATGCTGATATTATCGTATTTTCCACGCAACATTTTTACTAAATTCTGATCATTTCAACGGATTATTTATATACGATTTATGCTGATATTATTGTATTTTCAACGCAACATATTTGCCAAATTCTGATTATTTCAACTGATTATCACCATACAATTTCTGTTGATACTATCGTATTTTCAACGTAACATTTTTACCAAAGTTTGATTATTTCAACGGATTATTTATATATATACAATTTTTGCTGATATTATCGTATTTTCAACGCAACATTTTTACTAAAGTTTGATTATTTCAACGGATTATTTATATATACAATTTTTGCTGATATTATCGTATTTTCAACGCAACATTTTTACTAAAGTTTGATTATTTCAACGGATTATTTATATATACAATTTTTGCTGATATTATCGTATTTTCAACGCAACATTTTTACTAAAGTTTGGTTATTGCAACTGATTATTCATATACAATTTTTTGCTGATACTATCGGAGTTTCAACTCATTATTTACACCACTTATTTGCTATTGTTGCTGAATTGTTCACGCACCAGTGGATTATTCGTCAATTTTCTGTTGGATGAATCATCACGGATGGAGGGCTGATGGAATTCGAATAGGAGGACGGGGTTTAATCATGGGGTGAGTAAATTTATTTCATTATTACGGCCATAATGATAAGGGGGTGTGAGAGTGTGTGTGTGTGTATGTGTGAGCGTGTGTGTGTGTGTGTGTGCGTGTGGGAGTGTGTGTGTGTGGGCATATGTGAGTGAACGTAGGGGTTGGACGTGTTGATCGTGGGTCTTTCGCCAATGGGGTCGCCAGAGTCTTCGTTTTTCCACTTGTATTCCTTTCCATTTCTGCAAATTTTCGTGAATAGCGTACATGTCTGTATTTGTGCTGAAGTAGCAGGGTTACTTTATCGTTCCCATGGTCTGAAGCTAGTTTGGGGCTTGAAAATCAATCTCGCTAGGTACGCTTCCTGCTATGTCCTTCTTATTGGTTCGCCAATAAGAGAGCGCTTCATTACAAATTGGCGCCCAACGTGGGGCTTCTCTAAGGGTCCCTACAGCGATGTAGGACTCTGGAGGAGTCCCTCCATAATTTCAAAAAAAATTCGAAAAATTTTTTTTTTTAAAATTTTTCTTCAAAATTAACTTTCTTTTCCACCAAAACAATAGTAAAGACTCTGGCGGCGTAGAAGCAATTCCCTGCTTCAAACGCGCAGGAGCAAAGGAAGTCTGAGATTCCTCAGACTGTACTTTGATGGGGAGTTGCGTCCCTACGCCTCCAGCTAATATTCTCCTTTTTTGTTTTTTTTTTAAAAACGCATGGGTGAGAATAATTTTTCGGAATTATTCTCAATGGGCATTACAACCCCACGGACCCTAGTTACGGGGTGGGTTTCTGGAGACGTCTCAAAGGCCGAAGGTGTCTCAGGTGCCAGACCTAGAACGACGTGGTTTGGTGTATACGCCAAACCTCGTCCGAGTCTGGTCACCTGGTCAGGCTTCGGGTTTGCGGGGTCCTCAGAGCCCAACCTGCGCTACTATTGCCTAACGTTAGCGACCCCTCCCGGCAATACTAGCTTCCCTGTGGTTGAGGTGTGCTGGTTCTCATCGGGTGATACCGAGGAAGTTCTTCCAAGACAGCATTGGCCCGCTGTCGAGGGAAGATTTCGCTCGGCTGTCATGCTGATGTGTAACTGGTCCACCTCTGCCACAGCACCTTACCGTATGTGTGGGTGGCGTGGATCGCAGCTGCCGAGTGTTGTTGATAGAATGGTGGTGCAGGGGATTTTATCTTCTGACCATCCCATCAGCACTCGTCAGCTGGGTGAGGCACTACCAGCACATACCCCACCTTATTCCTGTCTCACCCTCCCTTCTCCCATCCTTATTCATCCCGTCTTGTTCCCTATCCTTTTCCACTTCCCATCCTTTTAACGTAGAACACTTTCAATTTTCATTGGTCCCAAAGTAAAAGCATAAAAAAACCACAAAGCAAAATGAGAAAGATCGGCGGTCACCACCTTCAACCCCGGGTGTGATGAACTCCCCCCGTGATTGGTCCGTCCGTCCGTCGTCGATAAATAAATATTTATTAAAAAAATAGATAAATAAATAAATTGATAAATAAATATTTATTAAGAAAGATAATTAAATAATTATTTATTAAAAAAATAAATAAATATTTGAATAAATAAATATTTGAATAAATAAGTAAATAAATATTTGGAAAGAAATAAAAAAAAAAAAAAAAAAAAAAAAAACAAAAAAAAAATTCTTATATAGATATTAAGATAAAACGGCTGATATTTTTAGATGCTAATTCTTTTCTTTCTCCGTTTTTAGGAACTAATAGCCAAGAAAAATTTAAAAATTAAGCGTAATTTAAAAGTCAAGTTATATTTCAAAGTCAAGAAATATTTTGAAATCAAGAAAAATTTTAAAAAGTCAACTTATAAAGTAAAATTGGGAGACAATCAAGAAACAACAAAAAAATATAACACAAAATTTATCATCAAGAGAGTCAGCAGCCAAGATTAATCTTACGAAGAATTCTTGAAGGGATCAAATTGACCCTTAAAGTTCCGGGTGTGTCCTTAATATTAGCTTATGGTATTAGGGTTGTTTTTTTATTGGGTGGCACACTTCGGCATCCAAACCGTGAGTTTTTGTTTGACTCCTCTAATTTTATACTACCCCAAATTTATAAATTCCAGAATTGGGAATACGGCTAAGTTTCTTTTGATCCCTTCAAAATAAATAAATAAAAAAAAAAAAAAAAAAGAAAAATTATTAAGTAAAGTAGTATTAAGTCTCAAAATTTTTTATTGCATGTTAGTTATAATTTGCTATTGTTAGTTTTAAGATTAGTCTTGCCTTACCAGTGGCGTAATACTGACTATTTTTTTTTGTATTATTACCTCAACGGTAATTGCACATCACTTGTTTCCGCGACTCGGGAACCCCCAGATCTGCCCGGAATTGGGTCTGGAAAGTTCATATAATTGTCATCTTCTGCCATATTTTAGTATACTTGTTTTCTCTCACAGTACAATTTTTACCTTGTTTAGTCAAGTCAGATACAAAACACAGTAGTATTTTCGTAATTGCCATCTTCTGCCATATTTGTAGTCTACTTATTTTCTCTCGAATCTCACCGTTTATTTTTTATTGTTCTGTTCATATATCAGCATCTTGGAAAACAATTGTAAATAGTAGTGAAATAATATCAAGACAATAATAAATCTTATTTAATATAATTGACGAATTGGTCAGACATTGCGTAGCTGTTTGAGGTTTGAATCGCTAAATTTCCATATAATTTTTTTTTAAAAATTCTGCTTTAAAATATATTCATAGTACTCAAATATTGGAATAAAATAATCTTTTCTGTTGATAATTGAATTGTTTATTTGGATTCAACGTTCACATCGATAGTGTAATAATTTTCGTTTCGCTCTCCATATACGTGCATTTATTGATCTGGTCCTGTGCGGCGGTTTGAGTATTCATAATGTCTGCCACTGATAAGATGGACGTTCTGGATAGGTCCAGCTCTTGTGCTGTTTGTCAACACGAAATAGTGCCGGCCGACGTAAAACTTCTCACTCGGTGTAACCATCTCTTTCATGACATCTGCCTCAACGACTGGTTGTTGCAGAATCACACCTGCCCAATTTGTCGAGCCGCTTGTGAGCGTGCAGAATTACAGAGGTTGCCTCGAGGGATAGATAAGAATAATTATACAATAGTGCCACCCCCACCGCGACCTGTGACTCGATCTGTTACCGCAGGTTGGCAACGTCGTTCCAGTACCGGAAATCAGCCCTCGTCCACGCCTTTGGCAAACCGTCTTCCACCATCTCGACTCGCCGATGAAGTGCGAGTGAATATAGCTCAACGATCTCCCATATATGGTGCCGCTGCAGCGGAAGATCAAGGTTTTCAGGAAGCAGTAAATGCTCACATCGATCAGGAAATTTCGAGAATTAATCACTCAATGATGCAATCACGTGCTCCGGCACCTGAAGTGTTACTACCCCTAGCGCATAATGTAATCTCGCCCACCACCCCGAGACATCAATCGGTTCATTCAAATTATACGCCAGTAAATGCGTTTGTACAAACTAATGTACCAGTACCACCAATGTTTGCTGAACCTCATCCTGCTCTTGCTCCAGCTAGAATACGAACACATCTCGATCAGCACTCTACCACAGTTAGAAATTGGAACGTAACGTTCTCAGGCAGACCCGATGGTCTGGATGTTGAAGCGTTCATCTTCAGAATAGAGCGGCTGACAGAGATGTGTTTAAATAACGATTTTACTATTATCACCCGCTGTCTGTACCTGTTGTTCACAGATCGTGCCGCTGATTGGTTCTGGAGATATTTTCGCCAGAACCGACAGCTTATTTGGACTGACTTATGTCATGCTCTTCGAATAGAATTTCAAGACAGGCAGACGGACGAAGAGGTAAAGGAGCGGATGAGGGCCAGGAAACAGCGGCCCACCGAATTATTTGATGAATTCTTACAGTCAATTTATCGACTGGCAGATAAGTTAAGAGTCCCGATGTCGGATGCCGAATTGCTTTCACTGATTCGAAATAACCTACGATTAGAAATCAGGAGGGAACTGCTATATGTCACCATTTATGGACTAGACCATCTGCGCCAGCTCTGCCGTGATCGCGAAAAATTATGGGCCGAGTCAACGACCAGACCGCGAGATTATAACATTAGACCGTCTAGACCGGTGTCTGAGGTGGATTTAGATCGTGAATTTCCACAAATTCAAATTAGCGAGTTGCCAACGGAATCGTTACCAGCTGCATCCAACGAACTTGCGGCAATACAGCCTGCTCCCAATATGGGACGAATAAGCAGTTCAATTATTTGTTGGAACTGTAAACGACCTGGTCATCGGTGGCACGATTGTCGTGAATCTCAGCGATTGTTTTGTTGGGGATGTGGAAAGGACAATGTGTTGTGTCCTAATTGTGATAATTGTCGGGGAAACCGAAGAGGGGGCCAGAATCACAACACCTTTTCTCGCTCCCAGGACACACCCTAGACTCATCTGAGCCTAAAAATATGTTATTTCCCGCTCCTACAACTTTGTCGTCTACCAATCCATTTCTTTATGATGCAGTCTCAAACTCGGCTTCAACCTCTAATCTGCTGAATAATTCTTTGAGCCCACCACCTGCCGTTAATTCAAGCCATAACGAACCGGCTGAAAGTTTTTACGCCCCTGCAGCGCAGTCTAAAGGTACTGCTTCTGACACACTGGTACCCACCCATGATACTAATGTGAAATTATTGAAACGAACACCCGATCATACTGAACCACCTCCATTATGGACCAAAATCAAATCGTTCCAACAACGATTGAACGAATACCTGAAAATACGCTCAAACATATTTGTCGATGCATTATCCTCTTTGAAACTTCCATCGCGCTCTGCGCTCCGTTCTCGTATTTATTGGCAACAACGTCATTTGTTTAAAACTAAAACCATTTCCTCTATTGTGAAATTGGACAACGATGTGAGATCTTATGCCACAGTGTCAATATTGGGTAAACAACATACTGGACTGTTGGATAG
Organism: Diogma glabrata; assembly: GCA_963693315.1. Lineage (NCBI taxonomy): Eukaryota > Metazoa > Arthropoda > Insecta > Diptera > Cylindrotomidae > Diogma > Diogma glabrata. The sequence goes on from OY856186.1 coordinate 91,346,245, forward strand.
TGGAGCGTCCTTGACTGTAATTGGTGGTGATTTTGCTAAAGAAATCGTACAGACTCCAGACCTTCTAACTTATTCGTCTGCCGTAGTTCGTACTGCCGATGGCCAAAGACAGAAGATCTTGGGGTTTGTAAAAACAAAGGTTTCATTTATGAACCAAGTCAGGACCCTGGACGTCTTCATTATCCCGTCTTTGACTCAAAATCTATATCTAGGTATAGATTTCTTTAACGCTTTTGGTTTGTTTAACCCGATATTTAACCTACCTACATTTTTGACTACGGAGTCAGGAATTTCAGAATTGTCTATGGACAATCAAACACGTCTACAAAACACTATTCAGCTTCTACCATCATTTTCAAAAATGGGTCTGGGTCGAACACATTTGTTGGAACACGTTATTGATGTGGGGACTGCAGCTCCCATCAAGCAACGACACTATCCAATATCGCCCGCCATTGAGAAACTGATGGGAGAAGAACTGGATAGGATGTTGTCTCTGGGTATTATAGAGGTTTCAAACAGCCCATGGTCAAGTCCGGTGGTCTTAATTCGCAAACCTGGGAAGAATCGTCTTTGTTTGGATAGTAGAAAGGTCAATACAGTTACTAAGAAGGATGCTTACCCCCTTCCACAGATAGATGGGATCTTGAGTCGTCTGCCACAAAGTAATTTCATTTCCAGTTTGGATCTGAAAGACGCTTTCTGGCAGATACCGTTAGAAAAACACTCCCGAGAGAAAACTGCTTTTACGGTCCCAGGGCGGCCATTGTATCAGTTCGTAAGAATGCCTTTCGGACTGTGCAATGCGCCGCAAACAATGACCAAATTGATGGACCAAGTAATTCCTCCACATCTCAAGTCGTGCGTCTTCGTATACTTGGATGATCTTCTAATAGTTACAGATACCTTTGAGGCCCATCTGAAACTGTTAGAAGATATCTCCCAGTGTCTTAGACGTGCGAACTTGACGATAAACGTGGAAAAAAGTAAGTTTCTCTTAGCGGAGGTAAAATATTTGGGATATGTGGTGGGAGGTGGTACGTTAAAAATTGATCCTGATAAAACTCAGGCTATATCAGAATTTCCTACGCCTCGAACACCCAAACAGATTCGACGCTTCTTGGGTATGGCGGGTTATTATCGCCGTTTTATATCTGATTTCTCTGCTATGTCCTCTCCAATATCAGATTTGTTGAAGAAAAATTCTAATAAATTCGTATGGACTCCAGAAGCTGAAAGAGCATTTACAAATCTCAAAAATGCTCTCATATCAGCACCAGTCCTCATAAACCCCGACTATACTAAACCTTTTACTCTCCAGTGCGACGCTAGTAATGACGGTATAGGCTGTGTATTACTGCAGTGTGACATGGACGGTATGGAACATCCCATAGCGTACATGTCCAAGAAACTAAATTCTGCGCAACGCAATTACTCAACTAGTGAGAAAGAGTGTCTAGCCGCCGTACTGGGAGTAAAGAAATTTAGAGCGTATGTCGAGGGTCAGGCCTTTAAGATCATAACTGACCATGCTTCATTAAAATGGTTAATGCAACAAAAAGACCTTTCTGGTCGATTGGCTCGTTGGAGCTTGAAATTGCAGGGTTACGTCTTTGATATTGAGTACCGAAAAGGAAAATTAAATACTGTTCCTGACACTCTATCAAGACGTGACTCTGTCGACATCATTTCTGAACTATGTCCAGTGCCTGAATTAGATCTTAATTCCCCTTTCTTCAACACTTCTCGATATTTGGAGTTGGTAAATCTGGTTACCGAAGCAGACGGTACATTGCCTGATCTGAAAGTAATTTCTGGTCGGGTTTATAAACGAATGGCTTGTCTAGATCTTGATATTCCTTCAGAGGGTGAGGTTTGGAAATTGTGGTTACCTGAGGAATACACTGACGAGTGTATTGCAAGGGCCCACAATCCTCCTACCTCATCTCATGGAGGTCTAGCAAAAACCTTGTTTAATATTCGTAAATTTTACTATTGGCCTCGCATGTATACCCAGGTTAAATCCTACATAGGAAATTGTAAGACCTGCAAAGAAATCAAAGCGACTAATGTTCCACTTCGTGCTCCCATGGTGTCCCAGATGAAAACAGAACGAATTGGACAGCGATTATATATCGATATTCTTGGCCCTTATCCTCGTTCAAAGGCCGGGAATATCGCTATTCTGGTAGTATTAGATCATGTTACGAAATATCCCTTTTTGTTTCCTTTACGGAAACTAACTGCTGAACCAATTTGTCATCTATTGGCTACCAATGTCTTTCACGTATTTGGTTGTCCCGAAGTTATTGTGTCCGATAATGGGACGCAGTTTAAGTCTAAACTATTTGAAGATTTCTTGGCGAAGCACGGAGTGAAACATACATTACTAGCGTTGTATTCACCTCAAGCTAACGCTTCTGAACGGGTAAATAGAAGTGTTTTATCTGGTATTAGAGCCTATTTAAAGGAGGAGCATTCTAAATGGGATCTGCACTTGAGCGAGATCGCTTGTGCACTACGTTGTTCCCTGCATCAAACACTTCAATGTTCCCCGTATTACGCAATGTTTGGAATACCTATGGTGACTCATGGTTCGTCATATGAACTGCTGAGACGACTGAATAGTCTTCTTGAGCCAGGTGAAACGATTCTGCGACCGGATTATCTTAATAAGATTCGAATTCGAATTCTTGATTTAACTGCCGAAGCATTTGTCAAAAGTGCTGAAAGATACAATTTACGAGCTCGGTTAACTTTGTTTAAACCAGGTGATACGGTGTTCCGAAGGAACTTTATTTTGAGTGACGCCGGTAAGAAATTATCGGCTAAACTTGCACAGAAGTTTATTGAAGCCAGAGTAATAAGGTTGGTAGGTGGCGCCGCTTACGAACTGGAAGACCTGGTCTCCAAACGCAGAGGTGTATACCATTCGAAGGACATTCGAGCCTAAAAATCTACAAATCAGGTCTGTTTCCGTAGGATATTGTTTATCAATGACATGAAAATGTGAGGGTGGTTTCGTCTTGAATTCCCAGTTCAGTAAGTGTGTGTCAGCATTGGTGTTTGGGTCTTGTAGCAATTTTTTTTTTTTTTCTTCTGCATTATTTGCCGGCGTAAATTCCCGGATTGAATATATTTAAATTTGGTTCAGTTGGTTACCTTGAATCTATATGAACAACCTTCCGAGTCACTTGGACGGAAGCGTACAACAGTGTGGCCCGGCTAGCGAGTCGGAGACGCATGAGACTCGTGTTAGTTCAGGTGTAGGTTGCGAGCCTGCATAACGTAAAAAAAAAAAAAAAAAAAAAAAACGAAATTGTGTCGGATGTTTCATTAAAGAAGTCGGTCCCACGGTGTTTTTTCCTTTCGATCTGTAGCAGATTGAATCAATTCTATTTGTGACTTTAGAGTCTCGGGAACCCCCAGATCTGCCCGAAATTGGGTCTGGAAGATTTTAGTTGTCCACCGCTTGCAATAGAGTAGAATACTGATTTTATCGATACCCCTCCCAAAAGTTTTTTTTGTATATTCTTAGATACTTTGTTACTTGGTTTCTGCTAGGACTGAGTTTGTAATACTGATCGCATTGATTGCTAGTCTGTGGTACGTCGAGGTGCTTCACCAAGCTAATATGTATATACAAGGTCTATTGGCGACCAGCCTATGCCTTTTTCAACTTCTTTTTGGTCGTAGGTGTTCGTCCAAAAAGCACTTGTTCTGTAATGGATAGTCTGGCATAATGTCAGAACGCAGTGTATTACAGTCGCAGTTTCCTTAGTTGTTGTTCCTTATATTAATCTGTACCACTTGTAATAGATTCTCATCCCTTCGTCACCAATAGTCATATTTCATGTAGTTTCCTTAACCCATAGTTTCCTTATATTTCTTAAAATCTGACTAAATCTGCAATAAGTGGACGGACGTATAGGAGAGGGAAAATGGCACTAATTACCCTGATTTATTTATTCATTAATATAATATAGTATTGGTTAATTTGAATTAATTGATAATTTTCTTTAATCATCATCCGTATAACCGCTAAACTTTAATCAGAATTTAATTTTACAACACCCTAAAATTGACGCGAGCTATGGTTACATTCAATAAACTACTAAAAGTTTGAATTCTCTAACATCAACCGTAATTGAACAATTAATTTTTTTAAACCCTAAGTCGGCTGTGCGTATTTTTTTCAGTCATCAACATTCAAAGATTTAATATCTCGTTTTTGTTAAACATTCTATTGTCTTATTTTCTTTCAAAATAATTTTTCCGTTTCACTATAATGTGATTTTGTATTGTAGTTTGCAGTATCTAAACGCCATAACACCAATTGAACTTGCATTTGATTCATTTTGAATTCAATGGTGAATGTTGTTGATGGGTCGGAAATATTTTGTGTTACAACCTTGTCGTTGTGCAATAGTATCAAATAACGAACGGTTTAGTATAATTTTGAAAAATTCCCAACAATTGAAACTTGATGGAAATTAATTTCCAAAACATCGTATTCGAGTTTTTTCGAGACAAAAATTTTGCTATATATTAGGCCACTGTACGTCTATTGGTCTCTTAGTTTAATTTCGACGGAGACGAAGACTCTCATTATTACATTGTGAGTTGTTTGACATCTCTCGTGGCATTCAGTCGATGGATATAAAAATTTCATCCAGATTATGATTGCATGTCCGGTGCGCTATTTAAATCGATTTTTTTTAAAAAAATTAAGTGATAAAATCTAGTATTAGCTTAATTGATATAAGCGTAATTTATTTAATTTATTTAGTCAAAATGTACGTGTCCAATTAAAACAAAAAAATTGTGAGTGTAAAGTTATCAAAGAAAAAAAATATTATCTGTTTGTGCCGTACGAAAGTAACAAAAAAAGAATTAATTTCCATAAGAAAAAAATTATATAAATGTTTGTGATTGCAATCAATTAAAAATTTGTAACAAACGGAAGGTCAGTTAGTTGTTGCTATTTATTTATTACAACGTAATGTAAGTAATTATCCAAGAAACTGTTGTTTTTGTTTCTAAATTTAAATTTAAACTTGTATTGAATATAATCAAAATTCTTTTTACGGATAATAAATTGTGCCGTAAGAAAGAAAAGAAGAATTAATTACCATAAGAAAAAAATTATATAAATGTTTTGTGATTGCAATCAATTAAAAGTTTGTAACATACGGAAGGTCAGTTAGTTGTTGCTATTCATTTATTACAATCTAATGTAAGTAATTATCCAAGAAACTGTTGTGTTTTTTTTTTTGAATTTAAATTTAAACTTGTATTGAATATAATCAAAATCCATTTTTCGGATAATAAATTCATGTGTTATTAATTGGAAGGTCACAATCCACAATGATGAACATACGCCAATCGATCACTCTAGTGTACGGATTCTAGAATATGCCGTTTTGTTGAATTTGTGGTTATATTTTTTTTTATGATATTAAATGGCCATCTTGGTTCACATTTAGTATACGGAATGATTGAATTATGCATATTATAAATTGCGGAATCGCGAAATTGTTTCAACGCATCGTTAATATAAAATTGGGGCTACTGCCATTTGCTTCAACGCATTATTTGTAGCAAAGTTTTGGCTGTTCTTACCGTACCTTGTTCCAACGCAACATTTTTACCAAATCTTGGTTATGTCAACGGATTATTTATATACAATTTATGCTGATATTATTATATTTTCCACGCAACATTTTTACCAAATTCTGATCATTTCAACGGATTATTTATATACGATTTATGCTGTTATTATTGTATTTTCAACGCAACATTTTTACCAAATTCTGCTTATTTCAACGGATTATTTATATACAATTTTTGCTGATATTATCGTATTTTCAACGCAACACATTTACCAAATTCTGATCATTTCAACGGATTATTTATATACGATTTATGCTGTTATTATTGTATTTTCAACGCAACATTTTTACCAAATTCTGATTATTTCAACGGATTATTTATATACAATTTTTGCTGATATTATCGTATTTTCAACGCAACACATTTTTCTACATTTCGGTTATTTCAACGGATTATTTATATACGATTTATGCTGATATTATCGTATTTTCAACGTAACATTTTTACCAAAGTTTGATTATTTCAACGGATTATTTATATACAATTTATGCTGATATTATCGTATTTTCCACGCAACATTTTTACTAAATTCTGATCATTTCAACGGATTATTTATATACGATTTATGCTGATATTATTGTATTTTCAACGCAACATATTTGCCAAATTCTGATTATTTCAACTGATTATCACCATACAATTTCTGTTGATACTATCGTATTTTCAACGTAACATTTTTACCAAAGTTTGATTATTTCAACGGATTATTTATATATATACAATTTTTGCTGATATTATCGTATTTTCAACGCAACATTTTTACTAAAGTTTGATTATTTCAACGGATTATTTATATATACAATTTTTGCTGATATTATCGTATTTTCAACGCAACATTTTTACTAAAGTTTGATTATTTCAACGGATTATTTATATATACAATTTTTGCTGATATTATCGTATTTTCAACGCAACATTTTTACTAAAGTTTGGTTATTGCAACTGATTATTCATATACAATTTTTTGCTGATACTATCGGAGTTTCAACTCATTATTTACACCACTTATTTGCTATTGTTGCTGAATTGTTCACGCACCAGTGGATTATTCGTCAATTTTCTGTTGGATGAATCATCACGGATGGAGGGCTGATGGAATTCGAATAGGAGGACGGGGTTTAATCATGGGGTGAGTAAATTTATTTCATTATTACGGCCATAATGATAAGGGGGTGTGAGAGTGTGTGTGTGTGTATGTGTGAGCGTGTGTGTGTGTGTGTGTGCGTGTGGGAGTGTGTGTGTGTGGGCATATGTGAGTGAACGTAGGGGTTGGACGTGTTGATCGTGGGTCTTTCGCCAATGGGGTCGCCAGAGTCTTCGTTTTTCCACTTGTATTCCTTTCCATTTCTGCAAATTTTCGTGAATAGCGTACATGTCTGTATTTGTGCTGAAGTAGCAGGGTTACTTTATCGTTCCCATGGTCTGAAGCTAGTTTGGGGCTTGAAAATCAATCTCGCTAGGTACGCTTCCTGCTATGTCCTTCTTATTGGTTCGCCAATAAGAGAGCGCTTCATTACACGGCTCGCTATATAAACGTGTAAAAAGATTGTTTTTGGTAACCTTAAGATGCAGAACGAACCCATTCATGACAATTTGGGTTGAGCCTAAGGTTAACACCCTAACCCCGGAAAAAAAAATTTGTTAAATTTGGAAATCAGAAAGAGAATAACAGATCCGATTTCAAAATAGAATTTTACTTGGACGTGAAAAAGGACCAGACTACCGAATTGGAACGTGGAACTTTTGCAGCCTGAGCGCTGCTCCTGATGCTCTTATAAGTCTAGAAACAGAGGCTGAGAGGCATAGGATGGATGTCATTGCTCTGCAAGAAATTAGGCAGACGAAAATCGGAAAACAAGATTTGGATAGTCACTCTCTATAATGTAGTGGTCATCCTTCTCGAAGAGAATTTGGTACTGGCTTTCTTGTTGGTGCACGCATACAAAAAGTCGTGATGAAATTCATCCCGGTCAGTGAGAGGATCGATCTGCATCGATCGATTCATAAGCAGACTTGAGTCTCACCGAATGGAAACACTCGAAATCAATTGACAACGTTATAGTAACAGCACGTTTCTTTTCGAGCGTTCTGGGTGTGCGATCTTTTAGAGGTGCATACATTGGAAGTGATCACTTCCTTGTATATGCAACGATAAGGTGGACCCAAATCCAGGTGGGAAGTGGACCCAAATCCAGGCATTTCAAAATTCAATCAACGGAAACGTTTTAACATCTCATCATTAAAGAATGCTGAAACGGAAGAGAAATATCAAAACCATATTGCTGAAACATTAGAGAAATCAGAAACCATTAATGGAGATGTCGATAAGTCGTGGTATTTGCTTAAAGATGCTGTTTTAAGCGCGGCTGAGGGAATACTTGGACGACAACAGAACCTCTCCCAGAAGCCATGGATGGATCAAACATGCCTTGACGCTATTCAATACAAAAGAAATTGCTATCTAAAATATCTACAAGGACGCAACACCAGGTCCACGAAGGAGAACTATAAACTAGCAAGACAAGCCGTTACAAAGCTATGTAGACAAACTAAGAGAGAATGGTGGAAGAGACAGTGTGAGGAGATTGAAAGCTTCAATAAGGAACATCAATCGCGTAACTTCTTTCAACAGGTTAAAACCTTAAAGGGGCCCTCAAACTAGATTGACTGCTATTCGAAACGAAAATGGGGAGCTACAAGTAGACCTTAGAAATATTTTACCAGCAACAAGTTGGGCGACGAGCAAAGCTTATTCGTGCGTCAAAAGTACATGGAGACGAACCAACCAAAGAGGAATTCGATGCGGCGCTGTCAAAATTAAAATGCAATAAAGCACCTGGTATCGACGATATAACATCCGAAATGATTGTACATGGTGGTGACACTCTATCCTTAAGATTGTTTGAACTGGTTCAAATGATCTGGAGCACTGAAACCATGCCACAGGACTGGAACTCAGCTATGATGATACCAATCCATAAAAAGGGTAATCGCATACAATGTGCAAACTACAGAGAAATAGCTCTCCTCTGCACAGCCTATAAGATCTTTTCCTACATTTTGCTATCAAAAATCAATCCTTTTGCTGAACAACTGTTTGGAGAATATCAGTGTGGCTTCCGGCGGGACCTAGGTACAAACGATTCACTTTTCTCGATAAGAATGATTTTGAAAAAGTGCCGAGAGTTCAACATACCTGTGCACTAACTTTTCATCGATTTCCTATGGCCTATGACTCTCTCGAACGAGAGACTCTATGGTCTGCTCTGGTGTTGATGGGAACTCCTGGTATGGCGGCTATAGGCTTACGGCCCCACTCCGAAAGTATAGCAATTTGGCAACCAATACAAATTTAAAATATCAACAGATGCGTTGTTTTACTTAGAAGGTTGGTAATTATAAGTAGTTTCAAATTCCTAGAGGCGTTAATTTTTTTTTCCAAATGGCGGCTCGTAAATATTAAAATATAAAATTAAAAAAACAAGCAGATAATAAGGGCTGATATCCCCATTATTTTTATATTTTCTTCCATAAACACTTTAAAAAAATACAAAAAAACATTTTAACCGGAAGTTACAAACCGTATCTTGGTACGAAGAAATATTGAAAACAGCAAAAAACCTTATATGTATACTAAGTCTCATTAATATTGAAAGCCAGGATTAGAAGTTATTGAAGTTCCAAACATACAGGTATTCGGGAGACCCTCCAACATTTCGTCTAATTTTATTCAATTGTAAATCTAAACCTTTCTCAGATTAACCTTATCGCAGACACAAAATTTCATAAATATCAATTCAGTTATTAACGAACAAACGAATACATTCACGATAATTTGGGTAGAGAGTGAGGTTAACACGGGATGAAAGATTTCGTCATAAAACTGAAAGTTGGCCAATATCCAACCCGTCTCCAAAAAGGAACAAAATGTGATATTACAAATTAAAGACCAATAGCCTTACTCTCAGTCCTATCTAAAATATATGAGCATTATATTTATACGAACATATCAAATTTTTTGGAAAAAACCATTTAATATCTGATAGCCAATTAAAGGTAATCGAAACAAAAAATCAAAAACTGATCTATTGAACTATTTAGCCCATTATTGGAACAGCAAACTTGAAAAACGTGAAACAGGCGTGACGATCACTTAAATTTTTCTTACCGACCGATACCGATATCGACCGAGATCAGTATCCATCGATGGCCTTTCTTCGAAGTCTAAATTAATTACCGGTGGTGTACTCTATTTTTAATTTATAGCAACGATTTGTTGAAAATCACCAATAATAGTCACTATTATTAAATTCCATATATAGCTTTGCAGATGAAAGTACACTGCACAAGTCATTCATTGCCCTATCTGCAAAAGGTAAAATGTACAACAAATAAATCCCGCCCGGAGAGGTGCTGCCATAAATATAAACCAGAACCTAGAAAAAATCGCCAACGTGGATAAAAAAAATTCATCAATTTTAATTCCACCAAAACACAGCTATAGATTGTTTCCAGATCAAAAACCGATTTTCCCTATATTTCAATTAGTATGTGTGACAAGCAAATTGACAATGCCAACTAACATCGAACTGAAGTTATACAGTACTTTGATTAGGCCGGTGGTTATGTATGAGTCACAAACGTTGACCCTTACACAAAATGACGAATCACATTTATCTGTATTTGAGCGTTAGATCTTACACTACATTTTTGGTCCACTTAAGACAGATGATGGAGAGTATAGAACCCAATATACTTTAAAATCAGAAACTTTCTTGCAGGTCCTGACATAGTACGTTGTACCCGGTCAAACAAAATTGCTTGGTTTGGCCATTTTCTACGCGCCGGTTTGCAGTCTAGAATGCTTTAAAAAATGTACGGTAGCAATAAAATGTAAGGCCAAGAGACGGTACAAATCGACGTATTTTCCCCATGCTAGGAGCGGTTGCAATAATCTTTTCCCTCAGGTGATAGAGAAAACCAGCTTAGGAACTAAGCCTTCCCACTAAATTGACATGGAGAAGATCATAGAATAAAAACTTTAGGTGTAGGAAGACGAATTTCCGTGTCACCGGATCGGGCAGTGAACAATCAGGCCCCCTCAGTCATCGAGATCAAGGGTCTGCAATGCTATTTCGGTAACATACAAGGCCAGAGTATCAAATGATCCTACAAGCAAACACTAACGAGAGGTAGGACCTATAAACCCACTCATAAGAACTGCAAAAGAAACAGGACGATCCACAGAAAGCAATAGGAAGTATCATGCATCATAGGAAACAGCCGTAAACGGCCTCAGTTCACTATCAAGATCCAAAAATCAAAGAATGCAGCAATCTCAAATGATAAATAAAAAAGAAATTTCGAGTAGAGCCACGGTGTAGTAACTGAAGTCCGAACACACCCTAATTAACATACTGAATTGTCCATAGGTTTTTAAGTAAAATAACTACTTGTCAAATGAATGTATTAAAGCGTCTTTCAATATTTAATGATTAATAGATGTTATTAATCCTTAAATTTGGCGACGAATTGGATAAAGATAAGTAACAAATAAATTAATAAATTGATGGATGTTATTAATCCTTACACACGGGTTCGTCTAAAAGATCGTATATGAAGCTGGTTTACTTCTAACAACCAAAGCCCAACGCCTATCACAATATTCGAAGTTTGGAATCAATTGAAACCGAACCGAACCCCAAGAAACAAGCTTGTAATGGTGTACACATTTCATGTCGCAGAGTGTTTTACCATTAGTTAACGTCTATAGGTAAAAATTACAGCCCAATCAAGAGCTACTCTACCAAAATCAGCATAGCAAAAGGAAGTGATCAACTCCCACTAGCACAGAAAATAGAAAAGGAGTCAGAAGTAAGACTCCAATATCACAAATCCAATCTGAAACTATGCAGAGCACCATAGATAAAAGCGCAAATGAGACCGACTCACAAAACACCACGTGCAGACCTAAACAGCCCGAAGCTTTGTTACTAAAAAAACCGACTCACTAACATATGCGAATATTCTAAAAAATGTAAAAGCGAATTCGGATTTAAGCGAACTTTGAGAAAATGTACATAAGACAGACCACACAAGGAGACCCGCTTCTGCAGCGGCTGTAGAAAGAACACAAACTACTATGTTTCAAGAGCAAATTGGTAGGGTTTCATGGAACTGATGCTAAGGTAAAATGGATTATGCGAGAGACTTCTATTGAGGTCAAAGATATATATACAGTGGCCACAAAAGATAAAGTTCGGGAGGCCTATACCCATACACGGTTGTACAACTGGTCCAGTAATGGTCCACTACTGGCAACCAATAATGGTCCATTACTGGCAACCAATAATACAGCAATGAGCGAGTACTGGTAACCACGACTGGGCCATTAACTTAATTTTACTGGATAATAAATTCGGACAATAAATGGTTGCCATTCATGGACCAGAGAAAGAACAACAGCAATGGCCCATACAAGGTTGTACAGTTGGCCTAGTAACGGACCAATAATGATGACCAGCATTGAAGTAATGGCCGAATACTGGCAACTATGACTGGGCCGTTCAAAAAATATAAAATATTATCATATGTAAATTTAAATAAATTAAATACAAAATAAATTAAAATAAAATAAAAATTACGGAAAAAATTCAAAACTCCCCATACAACTGGTTCAGTAATGATCCATTACCAGTAATGCAAGAATGGCCGAGTACTGGCAAACATGACTGCCAGTACTCGGCCATTAAAAAAAATTTTAATAATATTTTATGTAAATTTAAATAAATTATTTACAAAATAATTAAATTCTAAGAATCTTCAGTTTAATAGTCTGTTCATAAATTTTTTATATATATTTGTGAATATTAAATATTACAAAGACTGGCTTGTTTATAGACTACTTATTTATAAAGTTATTTTAAATTTTTTTGTTTTTTTTTTATTTTAAAAAATTATGATGCCGATATTTCGATCTTGCGGGTCATCTTCATTGGCTAGAAACAATAGGTCAAATTAAAATTAAAACGAGCAGTATCACTAAGTTAGATTATTCACAAAAATTTTACCATATAAAAATACATTTGGAACAAATCTAAAATCAACAGCTAGAAATTCAACAGATTAAACATTTTTAAAAAAATTCTTAAACAAATTCAAAAATTTCTAAATTTAAAACTTTTTTGAAAAATGTTGTCTTCATACGTTTAATATTCTCAGCAAATGGATGTTCTTGTTGTTCCAAAGATTTGAAACAGTTACCTTTATGAATAAAAAACTAGGCATGACATCGTCCCGTTTACATTTTTTTAAAAATTGTTTTTTTTTCCACCAGTGATCAGATTTTTATTTTTTAAGGGCGCTCGCACTTATTTTAAAAATAAAACCATGCGGGCTTTATTTTTATAATTTATTTTTCGCTCTTGCACTTCGGATTATATGAAAAAATTTACAAAAAAGCTCTTTATAGGCAAAATAAAAATTTACGAGAAAAGATTTTGTTGGCAGATAGTTATTTGAAAAAAATAAATATAATTCACTCAGAGATATTTTTTATAATAATTTTTTTGTTTTTCTTTTCTTTTGGTTTAGTTTGGTTAAAATATGTATGAAAATAAGTGACGTCGATGTGAATATAAAATTGCTTAGTTTACAAAAAAAGAACAACAAAGCGATAGTTTTTTCACATATGTAATACAGTTACTTCATTCAAATCGAACGCGACTTATGTTTTTTACTGTTTTAATAAAAAAAATAAAAACGTGCATTTGCCCTTATCAGTTGGAATAGATAGAAATAAAATTTATATAAAATTAATTAATAAAATAATAGTCGAAAAAAAATTAATTAATTTATGAATATAAATTGATTAATTTTTTTTCGACTATTATTTATTTTAATTTTAACGAAATCCGCTCAATAAATCATTTTAAATAAATAATAATAAATAATTTTATTTACTTCATAATTTAATTCATGCATAACATATTAAAAATTATTCATTATTAAATTATTTACCTAAATGGAGATCATTATCAAAAATTGCGATTCAAAGATACAAATTTCTAAAATCTTTTCTTATCAAATAACGAAAGAGGACGAAAACTAACCAGATTTAAACAAAACAAACAAAAATATGTATGTAACCGTAAACGGATAGTTTAAAAAAAATAGATTTTATTTTATTCCTCTTTTCTTTGAACGAAATAAATTAAAAATAATAAAATCTATAACGTACAAAAATTTATTTCTAAAGTAAAATTAAAATATCTGAGGACGAAAAATAAGAATATAAAATTTAGCTCTTTGAGTGCAGATTTTAATTTATATGTATTTTATTTTGGGAGACAAAACTTTTTAAGGGCAAAATAAAATAAAAATCGGAACACTGCTTTCCACCGTCGCTACTCTTTTATTGGTGGACCTAACATATTCTTTAGTTGTTGTTAAAGCGAATGTGTTGTGAGTAGCCTCAATATTGGTTAATAATAGTTGAATTTGATCAGCCATATTAATCAGTGTATTATGCCAGTACACAATTATAATTCTAAGAACCTTCAGTTTACTAGTCTGTTCATAAACTTTTTTATCTATAATATATATTGATCTATAATATATATTATAATATACTATAATATATATATTATATATATATATATATATATATATATATATATATATATATATATATATATATATATATATATATATATATATATATATATATATATATATATATATATATATATATATATATATATATATATATATATATATATATATATATATATATATATGTATATATATATATATATATATATATATATATATATATATATATATATATATATATATATATATATATATATATATATATATTGATCTATAATATATAGTGATCTGTAATATATAATGGGTGATCTATAAACAACAAGTATAATTAACCTGCCAAATTAATCAACGAACAGTTTATTTATAATTTATCCTTACAATATATTTATAATTTAAACGTTTTTTTTCGAATAAACCGCAATTATTTCAAGCCATGAATTATTCCTAGCCACCAAAGCAACAATTTTTTGGGTTTTCTGTTTATATCACAATAACAGAATTACTCGAAATAATTTCCAATAATAAACCAACTTAATATATTTATAGTTTATAATTATATTTATATACAACATACCTAATAATATCAGCTGTTTGAAAAATAGGGAATTAACCGATTTTATTAAAACTTATTTGCAAACGAACGCACTTGTGTATTGTCACAAATTGAAATAACGACTGATATTTATTATTTCATTCAAACATCAAAAGGTTTCTTAACAAATAATTCAAAATTAACAATATACATTTATTGTTTTAGCTTTTGGATGTCGTTACATTTAATATTATTATTTATCGGCGTATTTTCGGCTTATTACCGGCCTATACTAATATTTGGGTGTCTTTTCGGTCTATGTTTTCGAATGAAAATATTATCGGTGTATTATCGGCCCGCTTTCGTTGTCAAAATATTTGAATAATAATATGTCGGCGTCTTTTCGGCCTGTTATCGGCCTCTAGTAATATTTGGGTGTATTTTCGGCTATAAATCGGTTTATCGGCCTCTTTTCGGTGTCTTTTCGGCCTATTATTTTCACCCGGGATGTGTGGATATTTATCAGTTAATAAATTTTTATAAAATAATCCGTTGATTATTTATTACCGCGTTACAACTGCTGGATAAGGCATACTAATATCAAACTAAATTTACTGCCTATTTTGAGACTATAAAGTTAAACAATATGGTTTAATTGCATCATCCGAAAATATGATTTCTAGAACATAAATCAAAGTAAAGAAAAATTACAAAAATAATATTAAAAAAACTTAAACAAAGAAGTCACCAAACAATTAATATTAGCTCAATTAGGGATTAGCCACAAATACACATATTTTCGATAAATCAATTGTAATAATTTACATTTAAATAGGATTACACTCACATATATGTTAAGGAATGTACTAACTGATCGATATATTGTAACGATCAGTTGGTCATATTGTAAAACAATATATTTTTTCTATTTTGCGTCTAAAATAAAGTCATTTCGATACTCAAATGCGTATCGAAATGGCCTTCATTAAGATACGCAAAGTTTTGTTTTTCAAGGTTGGTCACATTGGTCATACAAACGTGAGTGAAAGTTAAAACGAATAATTATATAAATAAAATTATTCTTACTAATTAATCTTATTATTAAAAAATTATCTAAATTAGTGTTAAATATTTTAATTAATTAAAATAATTAGTAATAATAACAAAATATCAAATTGACTATATTTTAATAAAATACACATTTTATGAAAGCTAGTTTTGAAACAAAAAAATATATAGAAATATGATGAAACGCAGAGCTTACTATTTTGAATTGAAATATTTAGAAATTTTCTTTAAAACATTAAAACATAAAAAATATTTTTTAAAATTTCAAGACAAAAAAAGCAAAATAGAAAAAATTGTATAAAAAACTCGTTTCATAAGACGTTTTATCGCACTTATCCTTTAGAAAACTTCCCGCTTCGCGGGTCGTTTTCTAAACAGATTGCGTGCGATAAAATCGTCGATTATGAAACTAGTTTCTTAATATACTATTATATGTTCATTATGAAATTGGCAATCAAACCAAATACAAGTGGTGTTTTCACTATAATTAAATATCAGGTATGGAAACATATTAATGGCGACGAAGACAAACAAGTAAGGATAAACATTTTTGTTTTAATTAAAAGGTAAAAAAATAATTTAAATAGTTTAAACAAAAAATTATTTTGTTTAATTAAATTGTGTTTGATTTAACTAAATTACTAATTATTACGAATAATAAAAGAAATTATAAATTTTTATGCTGCAATGCAATAAATTCAAACAAGTTTTTTTTAATAAAATAAGCCACATGGTTTGAGGAAAAATTTAGTGAATGGTTTTCAATTTTTTTTATTGAATATTATCAAAAAGAAATTATTAATAAATAACTAAATTCAAAGATATGGATGTTGCTTTCATTCTGGTTAAATTATAATTTTAATAAAAAAGTTATTCGTAAATATTTTTCATACGGTGTTATATGGAAAATATAATAAGCTAAGTTTGTCTATCACTTGGTTAACTAAAATAAGATTGTGTGATTTATTAAAATAAGAAATAGTGAAAAGTAGGTTATGTGGTTAGAAATTAAGGTTATTCATAGTGGATTAAAGAAATTGAATTAAAGAAATTAAATTAAGGTTGTTCATAGTGAATTAATGAAACGAAATAGAGGTTATTCTTTTGAATTAAGGAATTGAAAGAGAAATTTAGCTTTAAAATGATTGGATCAATTGAGCCATTTATCCCAGGAAGTGATTTTGGGCAATACTTAATGAGGATGGAAGAATTTTTTAAATGTAACGACGTGCTGGATACAAAAAAGGTGTCGTTATTTGTTACCTTTATCGGTCCTGATACTTTTGAAATTCTTTGTCGTTTGTTACATCCAGATTTACCAACATCGAAAAAGTACGATGAGTTAACAAAAGTTTTAAGAGATGACTTCCAGCCTAGCCATATAGAAATTGCGGAAAGTTATAAATTCTTTAAGAGAGAACAAAAAATCAATGAAACTATCAATGAATATATTGTGGAACTCAAAACGCTCTCAGCTACTTGTAACTTTGGAGGATTTTTAGAGAGAGCATTAAGGGATAATTTTGTGCTGGGTCTTGTAGATGAAAAAATTCAAAATACATTGCTGTGTGAAAAAAGTTTAACTTTTAAGAAAGCGTGTGAACAAGCGTTGAGTATGGAAATGACTAGGAAAGAACAAGGCAAAATTAAGTCTGAGCAATCATCGTCACAAATTCATCACGTTCAACCGTTCCCTAATAGAGGTCGACAACATGTGCGGAGTGGAAGTAAGCGAAGGGCGTCTATATATCGATCGCCTACTCCATTTAGACAACTTAGAAACACCAGTAGAGAAAGTGCATCGTCTAAACCATTATCAAGAAGTCCAAATACAGGCAAAAGGATATATAACTGCAACAAATGCAATGGAAGTCACCTAATTAACCAGTGTATAGCTCGTAACTGGAAATGCTTTAACTGTGGACAGATGGGTCACTCGCCAAGAGCTTGCCGAAGAAGATGGGGTTATCGACATTCAAGCAACAGTAGAGATAGGGAAATAATAAATAAGTATAAGTTTAAAATAAATAATTTTGTAGACTTTAGTCAATTTTCTATTGAACCACCACTTATCATTAAAATCCAAATTGAAAATAAATCTATTGAGATGGAAATTGATAGTGGGGCTTGTTTCTCTGTAATAAGTCATTTCTTTTATAAAGAATATTTTAACTATATAGGTTTACAAAACATGCAAATTAATAATATCCTTGTAATTACAGGAAGTAAAGTGGAAGTTCTAGGATATATTTCTGTCACAGTTGATTGGAATGGAGATAAATATAACTTAAAACTAACAGTGCTTAACACATCAGCAGATTTTTTGCCTATAATTGGACGTGACTGGATGGATACAATATTTTCTGATTGGAGAAACCATTTTTTACCACAACCAAAACAAATTAATAGGGCTATTAAAATAATGGAAGCAGATAAACCAGCCTCACCGAGGATAAAACAGGTGACATTGTTTATAATTAAAGATCTGTGTATGTTAGCCCCAAAAGTTTTTGATGAGGATAATAAAGACCCAATTAATAACTTTATAGCAGATATAGTATTGAAAGAGGATGCGCAACCAACTTTCCATAGGGCGTATACGGTGCCGTTTGGCATTAGAGAAAAAGTGAGCGAGGAATTAGATCGCTTGGTGAATGAAAAAGTGTTGCTACCTGTTAAATATAGCGATTGGGCTTCACCTATTGTGATCGTACCGAAGTCTGATGGATCCTTAAGAATATGTGGGGATTTTAAGGTAACTCTAAACAAATTTGTTAATATGGAACATTACCCATTACCTATTGTTGAAGATGTGTTTGCGAGTCTAGCAGGCTTCTCAATTTTTTGTGTACTAGATCTAAAGGGAGCATATCAACAGCTTTCTTTAAATGATACATCGAAGTCGTGGTTACGGTAAATACCCATAAGGGTTTATTTCAATTTCAAAGGTTACCGTTTGGAATATCCTCAGCACCTTCAATTTTTCAAAGTGTAATTGACCGAATTGTAGGGGGTATTCCGGGAGTTATTAGTTATTTGGATGACATACTAATTGGTGGTAACGATGAAAAGGATCTTAAAAATAAATTAACTAAAGTTTTGTTGAAACTAAATGAGTTCAATGTTAAAGTTAATGAGCATAAGTGCAAATTTTTTGAAAATTCGGTGGAATACTTAGGACACGTTATTTCTAAGGATGGTATTAAACCAAACCCTAATGTGATGCCATAATGAAAGCGCCAGCCCCTACTAATGTAATGGAATTACAAAGTTTCTTAGGTTTAATACATTATTATGGAAAATTTGTTCCGAATTCGTCTGCGTTGTTATATCCTTTGTATTGTTTGCTAAAGAAAGGTGAAAAATATGAATGGTCCGATAGTTGTGAGAAAAGTTTTAATGATTGTAAAAAGTTTTTGTCTTGTGATAATTTATTGGTGTTTTATAATCCAAAGCTCCCACTTGTGGTGTCGTGTGATGCTAGTTCTTATGGTGTGGGTGCAGTTTTAGCTCATTTAGTTGATGGACTTGAGCGGCCAATTATGTTTGCGTCTAGTACGTTAAGCCCAGCTGAGAAAAATTATAGCCAGTTTCATCGGGAAGCGTTAGCCGTTGTGTTTGCTGTTAAAAAATTTTATAAGTATTTGTATGGTAAAACATTTGTAATTTACAGCGATCATAAACCACTGCAGGAAATTTTCAACAATAAAAAAGGGTTACCCGCTGTTGCAGCTCAGCGTATCCATAGATGGTCTATATTTTTGTCATCGTTTAATTATGAAATTAAATATCGTAAGAGCTCGTTGATCTGTAATGCTGATGGTTTATCGCGATTACCAATAGAAGGGAATACGGGTTGGAGCGAACCACAAATAAATTCTTTTAATTTATCGAATGAATTGCCTCTAACTCAGGAAGAAATAGCAAAACAAACACAACTGGATGAAGTGTTATCGCAGGTTTTTAAATACCTAATGAATGGATGGCCAAATAATATTCCACATCAACTAAAAAACTATTTTAATATTAAAAATTCGTTATCGTGTGAGTCAAATTGTGTATTTTATGGTGATCGTATTGTAATTCCTAAGCGAATAGTAAGTAAAGTTTTAGAACTATTGCACAAATCGCATACAGGCATAGTAAGGATGAAGATATTAGCTAGAGAAACGGTTTGGTGGCATGGGGTGAATAAAGATATTGAAGATTTTTGCAAAACATGTATCCAGTGTAGCTTAAATCAAAGACATACTCGCGATTGTGATAACGCTCAATGGCCAGAAACTTCATATCCTTTCGAGCGAATCCACCTGGATCTGTTCCATTTTGGCAAGCATGTATTTTTGATTTCTTGCGATAGTTTTTCGAAATGGATTGATGTTCACTTATTGAATGGGTACTCCGCTTCATTAGCTATTACAAAACTCAAAACGCAATTTATAATTTTTGGGCTACCTACACAGATCTGTACAGACAATGGACCTCCGTTCACCTCTAATGAGTTTGCAGGTTTTTGCTCAATGAATAACATTCAGATCACTCATAGTCCCCCTTATCATCCACAAAGCAATGGTTTGGTGGAAAGAGCAGTTCAGACTGTAAAAAATTGTTTAAAAAAATCAGCAAATGAAAGGCAGAACATCACTGAGCTAATAAATAATTTTCTTTTTGATTATAGAGTAACACCATCAACTGTGACAGGAGTATCTCCAGCTGCTTCTATTTTTAAGTTTAAACCAAAAACCATACTAACCAAATTAAATGACAGAAATGAAAATAAGAAACAAGTTAAATTTCAAGATCAACAACAAGCAAATAAAATATTTATGAAAGCAAAGCAAAATAAAAATTTCCATTTAAAGGCGGGTCAAAAAAATTTATATCTAAATAATTTCCAAAAAAACGATACAAAGTGGATCGAAGGCGAAATAATCGAAAGAATGTCCAGTCTTTTGTATCGTATAAGAATAAGAGGCAGCACTCGTACCGCGCATTGGAATCAATTAAAGATTTTTGATTCAAGGCGTAATAAGTTTAGTTGGTATCCAACTGCTAATGTTGGTGTCAGAAATAATAAGAGAAAGCATAAAGTTTTAGAATTGCCACCGCGGAAGCGTTTTGCAAGGTCAACTAGAACAAAATATTTCTTGAGAGATAGTCTCTAGTTTTACAAGAATTTTCTGATGTTTAAAAAAAAAAAAAAAAGTTATTGTTATTTTTAAATGTTTATATTTTTTCTGTTGATCTTGAAATTTAGAAAGAAATTATAATAGTAAAAAAAAAAATTAAATAAATTAATAAATTAAAAGAAAGAAATAGGATAAATAGGATTAAATTAATAAATTAAACAATTAATAAATAAATAAAATAAATAAATCAATAAATTAAATAATTAAATAATTAATAAATAATAATTAAATTTACATGTAATTTTGATCAATATTTAAATTAGGATTTTTATATTTATTTTCGTTTTCATCTTAAAAGGGAGAAATGTTAAGGCATGTACTAACTGATCGATATATTGTAACGATCAGTTGGTCATATTATAAAACAATATATTTTATATGTTCATTATTAAATTGGCAATCAAACCAAATACAAGTGGTGTTTTCACTATAATTAAACATCAGGTATGGAAACATATTAATATACACAATAGATACACACCTACAGACTGTGAACTAAAAGAAGTTGTTAGGACAGTTTCAGGCGGTCTTGAAACATGAAGGTATTATTAATATATCGATATCAAAAATCCTATCATACACAATAATCTAACATATCAGGTCAGTTAAAAAATCATCATTTGTTTAATAGACACCGAAAGACAGTCCAAAAGCTAATTAGTTCTTTTTCACATTAACTGAAACGTTTAATCAAAGATTCGTCAAAAATACTTCATAACTTTAAGCTATAATGATTTGATATTCTTAACAGAATAAAAAAAGCTATTTAACCGGAAGTGACAAGCCAGAAGTTGCAAAACTGCTATAAACATTACATAAAAAAATGCATTAAGTTTCAATAAAATTGAATGTCAGAACTGAGTGTTTAAAGTTGAAGAAGTTTAAAATAAATAATTTTCCAGGCGATCCACTCACTACCCCCTGGTTTCATTGTCAAATTTTGAAACTAACTCAGATCTTCGTTATTCAAGTAAACCCGTCTGCAGCTCATTTTCATAAAAAAGTTTCCAAAATGATGTCGTGAGTTATCGTAACGAAAATATCACGTAGTTTTATCACATTTTCTTAAACAACTCAAAAACTAAAACTACAATTGTTTATACAAATGCCATTATAAATGGCTGACATGTCTACAAACAATATGGTAGGTCAATAACATCATTATATTATATTGATTGCATCGATTGTGACCATTTCCGTTGAAATCGAGCATTGGAAAAAATTTGGTCCAAATACAGCAATACACACACATACACACACACACACACATACAGACTGCCAGCTAAAAATAGTCTAAACAGAGTCAGGAGGTCATGAAACGTAAAGATATCATAAAAATTCCGATTTCAAAAATCGACTCAAAAACAATAACTTCCCATATCGGGAAGTTAAAAAGTTGAAAATCGGTTGATAATTCGAGAGTTATCGATGCGACCAGTTTGAAAAAAGTTGTTTTCAGAAAAACTCGTTTAAAGCGATATAGCCACTAAGGCGGCAGAATAAATAAGTGATTCTCAAGGGGAAAATTAAGGAATACGGGGATCACGTTTTTTTTTGTTTTATTTAATATTCAATTTTGTTTCATAAATTTTAATTGGAAAATATTAAATAAAAATAATACAAAGTTATTAGCTTCGATAGAAAAAGCATGATAGTATTGTAAAACTGGATTCATTTAATAAAATGACTGTAACTCAGTCCATTTTTGAAATGTTATACACATATTATTATACCTTCAATCTTTCAACTAAAACAAAAAAAATTTTTGTTGTGCGTTTCATCACAGGGGCTGTCCCGCTTCATTTCAAGTTCTCATATGACAACAAGGTTTCAATATGTATATATACAACATAATGATAATTTAATGAAAATGTTAGAAGTGTTCAAAATTAGAATGTGTACTACAGCTAAAAAGGTGCTTCTTATAGCCCGTGTCTATATTTAACAAGAAAATTAAGACCCATACGAAAAAGTTGTACTTTTTCGTCTTATTAAAGAAATTACAATTCATTATTACAAGTTTTTATTTTTCTTGCCTTTTTTGTTATTACTTTTTGGTTTTAAATTCTTTCCTAACATTTTGGTAAAAAGTTTGTAAAACAACGCCGTTGCAATCATTAATATTAAAAAGAAAAACGCAAACACATCCCAAAGCAAATACTGTGCAAAATTTAATTTTCTTGCTTTTGATTGCCAATGTTTTGCACCATTATGTCGAATAACGTATTCAATCCAAAACATCGCCTCATCTAATGGTTCATTTATGTTATCACGAAAAATGTTAGATATTTCGTTTGCCGTTTCTCTAAAACTTTGGGCTGTTAATATCCGTGTTAAACCATCGCTCAAACTAACTTCGGTTATTTTGCGATAGTTTAAGTATAATGCATATCCTTTTTTATCACCGATTATAGCATTCCTTTTTTGATCGCCATAAAATGGAATTATTAACAATGGAACACCATGATAAAGTGACTCTTGGATGCTAAATATTCCACCGTGTGATATGAAAAGTTTAACATTCGGATGTGATAAAATTGATGTTTGTGGCATCCATTTCTTAACCATTACGTTTGATGGCAATTCATTTGTGATTTCGCTATCCCATTTCCACAAAATTCGTTCTTTCAAATTTTTGAAAACATTAATAAATATTTTCAATTTCTCCTTTGGTAGTGAAGACGATTTTATGTTGGAGCCCCAACTAAAATAAATAACGCCATGTTTTGATTCATCTAAAAACTTTTGTATATCTTCTGGTAGCTTTTTAACTTGCTTTCCTAAGTTTAATCCTCCTATATCAATCATACCTGGCAGTTTTGGACGTGGTGCTGCGAAACTGACGTGATTATTAGCAAGAACAAGTGATTTTGAATTCATTAGCTCTTCGACTGTGGGAAGTTTGTTATTTTCTATTTCAAGATAAGAAAATGATTCCCTTGCGATTTGATTTTGTAGTGGAAGATAGTAAACTTTTCTCACAATATGATCAAATAATTCAACAACAACATTGAAGCATTTCTCGAAGAAATTCATGTCATCAGTGTATTCCAGAAAAGCGTGTGGCACAAATGACCACGGTACCACCAATCCCATATTATTGTCCATAAAATCAGCATAGCCAAACGCCGATACAGTAACAATCGGAGCTTTGTAAATATGACTGAACATTAACCAACTATCTTGAAACACTTCTTCAAAAATTATCAAATCGAACTTTAGATTTTGCTGTTTAATAAACTGTTTGACGTTTTCTGTTTGCAGTCCGTGGCGACTAATGACTGAGAAAAATTTATAAAAGAAAATATGCATAGCAAATACTGACATGTCTGATCTTTTTAAAATGTCATCTATACTTTCTGCAAAATATAAAGAAAATAAGTTTAGTGCAACATTTTCAACATTTAACCAGGAGTTGACGTTTGGAAACAGCTAGCAACCAATTTGTAGTGTTTCAAATAACATATTCCTTCTTATACATTTATGTTACTAACTTTATCCATTTATGTAATTATTTACTCATAGCATATAAAACAATTAATACTTACGAACTTTGTCTTTTTCAAACGGAGGATCAATTAAGATTTCTGTATAATTTTTCATAAGATTTTGATCTCGGTCCAACTTAAAATTTGTTATTGTGGTCACCTATTACAAACATAAATAAAAAAGAGTTGTTCGTTACAGTTCAAATGAAAACAGAAAACTATGTGGGAATATTTAAATTACTTCATGTCCTCTATCTAATAAGCCGTTGATAAGCTTGTCCATCATAATCCAGTGACTTTTGCCTGGAAATGCAGCCAGAAAAAGTATTTTGCAGCTTTTCACACTGGATACTTTATTCATAATAACAAAAAGTGTTAATAATATCCATACTGCCCGAATACTCTGATGTTTCTAGTGGCAAAACCGAAAACCAAAAAACATTAATAAATTTTTTAATAATTTTTTAAAGAATAAACTTTCTTCACCATTTTTGTATGTCTCAATATTATCCCACTTAGATTCTGCTATCATGCAAGGTAAACGAACGACTAATTATTTCTTATTTTGTTTCGTTTTAGAAGTCGTTTGCACTATCTTATCTTCATGTTCAAAAATGTAACTTACGATAATAACATTTGTTGTTTATCAAAACAAATGATTTATATTTGAGCTTATAAATAAACCGAAACGTGGAGCAGTAATCTTGAAGTGTATTAACACCTTTTGCATTGCACCACATGGCTTGCACTTTGCTTTGGAATATTGAAACAAATGGAAACATTAAACAACTAACGCAAACCAAAGTATTTCTAAGTGGCTTCAAATTTTAATATATTCCTGTTTCATATCTTGGTCGTTTGGTTGCTGAAGCAAAAATTATAATTTTATACTATCTAATAAAAACGAATATTCCTGCCACTAAAGCTAGTTTTATCACACAATACTCTCTCCACAACTCAAATAAATTTGAATTTTTGATGTTGTTACAGAATCGGTTAGTAAGTTTAGTGTGAACATCCAACCGCTACATCTCACACTTCACCTTCATATCATGGATATGGTTTTAGGGGCAAATATTTTTAATCTCCTAGAAGCGCATTCTTGAAAGATATTTTGTCATACATCATTTCTTCACACTAGGTTTCCTGTGAGCCTTGCTTGAATGTTAACAACGTTCGTTTGATTATAAGCTTTTAGTCATGTAAGATTTTGGATAAGTTAATTCAACTACATGCACAAGTACAAATACTAATCGGTATAAATACCAACTTATATGTTTTTTGTTTTCAAAGTCCATCGAGAGATAGAACGTACCAATAACCAATTCTCTTCTGCTCAGCAGTCAGCGTTGTTCTCTCCATATGAAACTATTATAAAAAAAACTGTATAGAAATGAACAAGTTTATAAATGGAAAAACAAAAAACCCTTTGCCAAAAATGGTTCAAGCTGCTAAGGAAACCGCAATGTATATGGAGCAACTCTCAATATCCCGTATTTGAATTGGAAAATGAAAGTGAGCAACCCAAAAATTCCATTCATGTATGTTCTTTCAAAATTACAGAAACCAAGAAGAAAAATAAGACCAATAGTATCAAACATTTCAACACCAACGGAAAAAGTGACATATTGGCTCATACAAGAACTAAACCAAATTGAATCACCGGAAGGATTTTCAGTGGAAAACTCAAAACAATTTGCTGAGCAAATCAAAGATTTTGAGTTAAAAGATGAAGAAATCATCGTTTCTTTCGACGCAACGGCTTTGTATCCAACCGTTCCAGTTGATCTAGCGATAAAATATTTGAAAGAACACCTAATATCCAAGAACATTGCGGTGCCAAAGATAGCAGTAATTACTAAAGTAGCAGAAACATGCGTGGAACAAATTTTTTTCAATTTAGAGAAAACATATACAAACAAAATTTTGGAACATGCATGCAAAGCAAAATCGCTCCATATCTCGTTTTTCTTTAAAATTAAAATGCAATATTTAAAAAATATACTTTTTACTGTTTATTTTTAATTCAATAGTGACAAAAGCACACAAACAGTGAATAATATGGAAAACCATAATAACACATATAACGTTTTTCTACCCCATTTTTAAAATAAAAATTGAAGAAACATCGCCACTTTTTCCAAGAATATGGAAGAGATACGCTGATGATATTTTTGTAGTTATCAGACGAGAAGATATAAAATCTGTCTTAAGTCTCCTCAATAACATATTAGATAACATAACATAGAAAGCAACGGAGTTATACCTTTTCTCGATATCAAAATGATAAGAAAAGGAAGCAAGGTTAAACTGGGCATCTTTCGGAAACCAACAAATACCAAACGGTTCATAACAGTTGACTCGCTTCACAATGGCAGTCATAAAAAGCAGCCTTCAACTCTTTAGTGTATAGACTATACAACATTCCCATGGAAAGGAAAGAGTTTGAAGAAGGAGGAAAATATATAATAAATGCAGCCAGAATCAATAGATACCAAGAAAAATTCATCAAACAAATTTTCACCAACCACAAAAGAAACTACACAATAAGAAATCTACCAACTTTAAAGGAGATACAAAACAGCAATTAACGAAGAATATGTCTGCCGTTTTATCCAAGCATCACAACTAAAAAAGGAAACCATTTAAAAAAGCACAGTATCCAGATCGCAACAAGAAGCACAACTTTAGTCAACTTATTAAATAACTATAAGGAGAAGGAACAGACTTCAGAAAAGCCGGCATTTACCAAATCAGCTGCAAGAGCTGCGACAAAAACTAAGTGAGGAAAACTAGAACTATCTAGAAAATTCTCTACCCGGTTAGAAAAAAAATGCAAAGCAGTTACGACAAGAAACGTCATTGAATCCAGTGTTGCGCTACATATGGTCGAAAACCCAACACATGCAATAGATTTAGCCAATTCCAAAATTGTAAAAACAGTTCGGAAAAATTGGGAACTAAACGCATATGAATCGCTATATATTGAAAAATACAAACCAAATATCATAAACTGCGAAGAAAAACAAAACGTCATAACATCTGACTTATTTAACCTCATTAAATAAATAAAAAAAAATAAACATTAATCAGACTGTAACATTTCAATATTTACGTTTAAGATGTTTAATTCATAAATTCATTTCAATTTTTGTATTATTAAAATTCACAACGCCCACAATTTTTGCACTTATCCTTACATATTTTATTATATGTACTTAAAACCATTCAGTACCTCTGAAGTAAACTGCACTATTTTCTATGTAATTTACTAGTAACATAGTGCAGTTTACCTCCGAGGTGTAGCATTTTATTCTTAAAATGTTCAAATTCGGGTTTTTTCACATTTATGTAATTAGCTTACGGAAGTTTCGTTGTCAAGGAAAGAATTTTTAGATTTAGTTGTAAATACTCTCCGAGGATGATTTCTCTCTAAGGATGATCGAAAGATTGAAACACGTGTAAGAGAAATAATCTTAAGGCTACAAAAAGGCTCGAACTCCTGGAGAACACAAGAGCTGTAGGAAAAATCATCAAGCGCTATGGAGGGATCTGGAAGAACACCTGACAGATTTGTCCATGCCGACAGATGACACAGTACCTCTAACTGCCTTTCAAAAGCAGTATAGAGTTGTAATTCCAACGATTGAGGACCGGTCCTCAACTGATTTGCTATTGGACTGTGCGACCAACACCTTGGACTTCTACACAGATGAGTCTCTCACTGAAAATGGTGCAGGAGCTGCGATTTACTTCGGTAATGAAGATCTAGGCCTGCAATTTCCACATGGCGAATACTGCACAGTCTTTCAGGCTGAGGTATTCTCCATAAATGCAGCATCGTGATCCATAAATGCAGCATCTGGCAAGATCATTGATATTTTTACTGATAGCCAGGCTGCAAATTACATACTATTAAGTCAAAAATAGTTCAAAAACGTTCTAGGTCCTTGAATTATCTCGCGCTCAAGAACAGCATATCACTGATATGGACACCAGAGCATAGTGGCAATCTCAGGAATGAAAAAGCTAATGATTTAGCAAAGAGCTCCGCAGGGAGGCTCATAGCCCTGAACCAGCAATTGGTATATCCAAAGGAAGGATAAGATCGCTAGTCGAACAAGTTCTCTTTCGGTCCAGTAACTCTCAATGGAGGAGCACAGAAGGCTGCAAGGTCTCCAAGAAGTCCAAGGACTCCAAAGTTGAGCCAGCAAACCACCAAATTCCTGTTAAATATGAATCGGTCAGACTGCAGGCTAATGGTGGGACTACTAACAGGTCACTATCATGTGAACAAACATATGGTACGGCTTTGAGTAGAAAATGATAGAACATGCCGCATTTGTCTTGATGAGGATGAAATAGTCCCTCACATTGTGGCAGAATGTTTGGCTCTGTCAGGGCTCCAAAGCGTCATGTCACAAAATTAAATTCATATTTCTTTCAAAATTCCAAAAATATTGTAAAAATTAAATAAAATCAAACTTTTTTCAAAATTCCAAAAATATTCCAAAAATTATAACAAAATCTAAAATTGAAACTATTTTCAAAATTCTAAAAATATATACCTATTTAAAATTCACAAATTCAAAAATTCTTTTTTCAAAATTCTAAAAATATTGCAAAAATTAAAACTTTCCCAGAACTCTAAAAATATTGCAAAAATTATAACAAAATCAAAAATACAAACTTTTTTCAAAATTCCAAAAATATTTCAAAATTATAACAAATTCAAAAATTTCCATGTCACAGTTACGTCATACAAAAGCTAAATTTTTTTTCCAAAAAATTAGCTAAAAAAATAAATGAAATCATTTTTTTGACATACTTGACAATATTTTTTTGACAAACTTATAATGCAATCAAACTCTCAATAATAATAATTTCATTTCACACAAAAAACTAATTTTATTATTTTCTAAAAAAATAAATGAAAATCATTTTTTTGACACACTTGACATTATTTTTTTGACAAACTTATAATGCCATAATTCTCTATAATAATAATAAAATTTCATGTCATACAAATAATTAATTTTATTTTTTCTAAAAAATTAGGTAAAAAATAAATAAACCGAAGTAAAATCTTTCTTTTGACACACTTGACAACATTTTTTTGACAAACTTATAATGCCATAATTCTCAATAATAATAAAATAAAAACCGAAGTAATTTCAAGTCATGCAAATAATTAATTTTATTGTTTTCCAAAAAATTGAGTAGAATAATAAATAAAAATCTTTGTTTTGACACATTTGACAACATTTTTTTGACAAATTTAAAATGCAATAATCTAACTTTTTGGTCTCACATACCAATCCTGACCATCAGGATTTCTTTAAATTCAATGTTTCTATTCGTAATCACTTAAAATAACGTTTTTTAAGCAACAAATATGCAAATTTCCTTGTTTTGAGACAGTAGACGATTTTTTTGACACACTTTCGGTACAGTTATCAAACACATCGTCCTTTCAGCTCTTTCCATGAGTAAACCTATTTTTAGAAAAAAAAAATTTTTGAAATCCGTTCGGTTTTTAAAGACCATACCTCAATTGTTAGGGGTAAACTACTTGCCACAGTTAGGAAACTGTATATCCTTCAATCAATATGTCCTAGAAGTTTATTAAGATCTTTGTACTTCTCTTTGTTTCACTCTCGACTGGAATATAGTATTTGCAATATGGAGTGGAAATTATAATAATAATTTGCAACCATTAAGCGTTGCTCTAAAGTATGCCCTCAGAGTAATTCATTTCAAAAGACGATTCGAATCATCTCTACCACTGTTTCGTTCGGCTTTAATTCTCCTTCTGCATTATACTTTCAAAGTTCTAAAAAGCTTTTACTCCAGAAGTGGCCATACGGTTGTAAAGGAAGGACCAGAGTATCCCTTGCGTAACTCAAATAGTTGCATCGTTCCGTTTACTAAAAAAGAATACTGTCGACGATTTTATGACTTTATTGAACATTATTTATTTAACTCGTTACCTACCTCAGTCAAAATATCAAATTCAGTCAAAATATTTCTTAAAAATGTAAAATCACAACTTTTCAGTCTAGATAACGTCGAATATCTATTATAACAGAACTTAGAAAAATTGTATATGTATTTTTTTTTTAATTTTTTTTTTGGCCCAATTTTTCGGAATTTATTAATTGATTTGAAATTATTGAAACAATTTTGTTTTACAAATAAACGAAAATATAATCATATTTCTTTTGTAAATTTTCTCTTATAACTTCTAACTTTTAAACAAAATCTTTAACTCTAGTCAGTCAACAAAACTCCTTCACCTCACAAATGTTGGAATTTGCTTACCGTAAAAAACTTTTGTCGGTGTTTTAATCACAAGTGCTATTTGGCACTTCTAAAAACACCTAATATTTCATTCCCTAATTTTCATTCATTGTTTTGCTTTATGTGAAGTAATTGTAGGTACATATATTATTTTTTGTTGTTTTATAGATAATGTAGTTAGTTTTGTCTTTACTTTTACTTTAATTTTAATTTGGTTGTTAATTTTAAGTTGAGTATTTCATTTACATGTTAATTTATATTATATTATTACATAATATAATGTTGTATAATTACTTGGTATTAATTAATATCAATTAATGATTTCGTAGATTAAAGATAAATTGAATTTTTCGTAGGTTGAAATATATATTAATGCTACTTTGTAATGGTAAAGAATTAACATTAATTGTCATTGATATTGTTAGTATTTATATTTTTATAAGCAAATTTAATCTATAAAAAGAATAGAAATTGTTTAATGAAGAAATTCTCATTGACTTGAAGGAACAAATCGGAAGAAATAGTTTTAGGAATGGAAGTAGAAATTAAATAAATAAAAAATCTAGCATACCCCAAATTTTGTTTTTTTCTTTTGTTTTGGACCATACTCTATCTAAATAGTCAATAAAAATTTTGGTGTACGTCTGTGTATGGGGGTGGTTTCGTGACATTTTTGCATAGGATCTTGATGAAACTTTGGTATATGATCCAGGTTCACTTGAAACTGGAAGAACTGTATTAATTTCAAAATGGTGGGGATGTAATGGACAAGATAGGACAAGTCAGTTGTGCTTCCATTTTCCATCCTCCTTACCTATAGTAATATACTATAGAGATCTTCATCAACTTCTTATACTACTTGTTCATAAAACACATTTCTTTCCAATATTTCTTAAATATGAAACTTCCGGAAGCCGTATTAAATTATTTGCTATTTTTTTCTGTTAATTTTTTTTCGCTTAATTATAGAAAACCTAAAGACAATTAACAGAAATACCACATAAATAATTTTATGCAAAAAAAAATTTATGCTGACAATGTTCTTTTTGGCTCGTGGCATGAAATTTTTTGTCAATTAGTTTTTTTTCAGCAGTTAATCAGTTAGAGTTTGGGAAGTTGTAAGAAGAGGCTGATTCTTGAATTCTTGAAGAGTGAGTCGGGAGTTGAGAAGTTGAGTATATATAAGATTTAAATTTGTTGTGATATACATCAAACTAGGTTTGAGGCAGGTATGTGTGAAGCAAAAGAAAAGAAAAAAAAACTATTAATTTTTGTTAATTAATTAATTATTGTTAAATGTGAAAGAACAACCTAAAAGAATTTTTACTAATTGTAAAAAACCATTTGTTATAAACTGTATAGAGAATAACTGAATAAATAAAGTGAAACCATATGATGGCTGGAAGGTATTCTGGTAATGGCACCTGAGACGAGTAGCCTTGACAGTTAGAGGATGATTTGGATGCACCATTTGAAAATAAAGGTTTTTGTAGACAAACCAAGGAATAAAGGCAGCCTCATTTTTTTACCTAAGTTTTGCATTGATCAGGTTTTTTTGTATCTTATTTGTATTGTTTTTTTTTCTATAATTTTGTTGATTATGAATTAAAATGATGTGTTAATTAGTGAACATAGCTAGAGTTGTGGAATGGCAGATCTCCCTTCTGGAGATCCTAGGTGGTATTTTAGGCACGCGATGTTTTATTTTATTTGAAATTTTCTCGTGGGTAGAGGTTGGTCGTAGAATTCACGCCTGCCGGAGCTAGCGCAGGGCAAAGATAGTGTTTTGCGTGCACGACCAACTGGTAGACCTTCACGGTTTACCAGACCTCCTACTACAGGGAGTCCCTCGAAAACCTGTAGGTTTAAATCTTCATTAACTTTTATCCCGGCTGATGACCTTATTGAAATTTGGTACATATGGTTTCAGTACTGTTTCCAATATTTCTCCATACCAATGTTCTTAATAAAAAATTACATGAAAACCATATACAAATTTTAGAGCATAATATGATCCTCAATGATCCAAAAAAAATTTGGGAATATCTACGAAAACATCGCCAGGCGAAAACAAAATTCAGATCAATCCGGTATAAAGGATCTTCAACTTCAGATATTTCATGCATAACAAATATATTTGCATCCTTTTTTAGTGAAACCTATTCATAAAAAACCAAGGAAATGATAGTCACAATGATGCAATGAACAATGATAAAACAAAAACCTATAAAAGATTATCAACATGTTCATGGCAGCAAATTTTTACATTACTTATACAGATAGATCCTAGTAAGGGAAAAGATACCGACAATGTGTCGCCAATTATTCTGAAAAATTGTGCTTGCGCTTCCACTGCAACTACTTTTAAATATATCAATTAATCAAAACAAATATCCTGATAAGTGGAAAATAACTCATATTCTTCAACTTCTTAAAAAGCATAAGCATCGGATCTACAATTGCAAAAGTTTTTGACTGATAAATTTCACGATGCTTGCTAGATTGCATTGTTTCAGACATTTGTATCGAACAACATGGTTTCGTGAAAGGAAAATCTACAGTAACAAACTTGGAATTTCACCATGCAGCTTAAGAATCATTGACAAAAGACAAACAATTAAATGTTGTATATACTTAGATTTCAATAACGCATTCGATAAGATCAAATACAATGTCATCATCGCTAAATTGTTCAATTATGAGTTCTCTCATGCAACGTTAAAATGGTTCTATCTAAAGATTGAAAATCAACTATCTTGTAAATTTACTCCAACATCTGGTGTACCTGAAGGGAATCCATATTAAGTTCTACATTATTTTTAATCGCTATTAACAATCTACTTTCAACTGTACCAGAAGTTGGAATGCTGCTTTTTTCGGATGATGTAAAATTGTTTAAAAGTATTCGCGATTCGATTTGTCTTCAACGTGCTGTTGATAATGTGTTACACTGGTGCGATGTAAAATGTATGTCATTAAACATCCGAAAATGCAAAACAATGAGTATATCTAAGTCAAAGTCGCCTATAAAAACATCATATAAAATAATGAATGAAAACATTAAAAGATTAACCGAGTATGTACTCTGATTTAGGCGTATTATTCACAACATCCCGGCAGAAATTAGTTAGGGAAAACCTGAATACAGTCAGGGTGTGATCAGGGCCTGGTCAGTCTTACAAGGGCAATCCCTATTAGGGCAATCTGATGTGGGCCTGTTCCGGGCCTGATTTAGAATACTCTTTCAGGGTTAACCTTATTTGAATATATCCGGCCCTGATCAGGTTTTTCGTATTTGACCCTACCTGAAATTTTAATTGGTTAAAATTCACTAGAGTATTATCCATTTTAGAAATATATAGTTAAAATCAGCTTATGTAAAACATTTTCCACGACTACGCTTAAATTATTATATGCATCGATACTGCTACCAGTAGTTGATTACTGTTCAGCTATTTGGAATCCTTCTGAAGCTAAATATCGCAATCAAATCGAGAGTGCACAAAAACAGTTCCTGATGTATGCTTTAAGAAACAGTGAGCAAAGAGATGAAAATTTTAAGTTTAGACCTTACAAGGAAAGATTAGCTGTATACTCACAATTGAATCATTATCAAGAAGTAGAATAAACAATGGACTGTTGTTGCCTCACAAAAGCTCATGACAGATCTTCTACACGATGTTATAAAAATTGTGCACAACCCAACTGAGTCAACATTAGTTGAAGTGTTCAAAAAGAGACTCTATAGAAAATAAGAACCCTCTTGCTGTTCTTTGTAAGAATTTTAATACATCAATCAATGAGTTTTTGCAATCAAAAGGTCGTCGATCCTATAAAGGACAAATAGGGAAATAGATGATATCAAATTCGGCCTTCTTTAAATTAATACAACTATAAATATTAGTCTAATTTTCAATAATATTATGATTTTTACAAAATGTTAAGTAGTCTGATGAGAAAGTAATAAATTAATTTAAAAAAAAAAAAATGCCAATTTCCGGTTTGTCACTTCCGGTTAAAAAGATTTGGGTCCGCATACAACATTCAATCGTGAACGAATTGTGATGACATTTTTTAAAAAGTGCAAATATATATGGGAAGGAGCTGATTAGTTTTTGAGCGATAGTGAACAAAGTGGTGTGGGGTCCACCGAGCACCTGTTTTTTTGAAAGCTCAATAACATCTCTACTTGATAATCGAATTGGAAGAAACTTGGTACATAAACATTTAGTACATTTAAATTTTTTTAAGAGGTTTTTTAAATAATTTGCAGAAATAAAACTGAAATTGGGCTCGCGTACTCAGGTCGAGTTTACTCCTTTGTCATATGAACCATCGTCTTCCTTAATCATTAAAGCCTACATAGTTAAATAGAAAAAGGAAAACTGCAAATGAAATTGAGAGTAGCGTTGGGTAAATAGATTTCATTCGCTAGTTCCCGTTAGAAATCACCTTGGCTGGTAATATCTCACTGCTACTGCCAGTGATATCTAATATCTCACGTTAAGACGTATGTCAATAGCAGCAACAGGAGTACGTGGAGCTGTTATTCCCATTGATCAAAAATCAAAAGAATTATTCAAATTTTGATACAAAACTAAATTCTTGCTTTTTATAAAGAAAACTAAAATTTAATTTGTCACAATTTAATATAAACCAAAAGGAAAAAGTAATTGAATTTGAAACCAAACTCAATTTTGGCGCCTTTTGTTTTGGCACCTGGTGCGGTCGCTTCATTGCACTCGTGGTTTATCCCGCCCTGAGACACTTATCGCAATACCGTTCAAAAACATCATCTTTGTCATTCAAATCTCCATCTTTGTTCAAAGTTTTATCAAAATTGATTGATGAACGAAGTCTGTAAGCTCGCAACAAACTTTAAAAACAATGTGTGGAACTTTAGCAGTTGGATGGTGGACCCCTGCCAATTTGATCGATGTGTTCCAAAAGTTGATCATTACCTTCTCACACAAATTGAAACCAATTTAGTGTGAATAAAGACACTGAAAAAAAAAGAAAAAATTGCAAAAAAATTTTTTACCGGAAATAAAAAACTGGACGTATGGATGCAGAGCTGTTCCGAACCGTACTATTTGTTTCTTCCAATTCGATTATCAGGTACATATGTTACTGAACTTTCAAGAAACAGGTTCTCGTGGGACCGCCCACCACTTTGTTCGATATCTTTATGCAAATTTGGTATATGAACCAGGTTAACTTGAAAATGGAAGACCTGGTTTCAATTCAAAATTAGACAAAATGATGGGGTCTCCTAAACACTTTTAAGCTTGATAACTTAAAATCCTGGATTCCCATCGTATTAAAACTTGGTATATAAGGTTTTAGTACTGTTTTCAACATATTCGAGTGCCAACCTCCGGTTTGTCTCTGCCGGTTGAAAAGTTTTTTTTGCAGTGTTTATCACTACTGTTTCCTTCAGTTACAAATCAAATTCCATAAAACTTTGATAAAATGTTTCAGTTAATATGAGAAAGATTTGCTTAGCTTTTGGGGCACATTGTACAAATGGTTGGGCGGTCCACCATACAACTGATGATTTTTATCAATATGATTTTATGTTTTTTGGGAGCATACAACATACGTACAGGAATGAATTTTGATGACACAATGACTTTGATTTTATGTCCTTTTTTTTGCTTTGTACACCATTTTAACATACCCAAAGCAAAGTGAAGGCACAAGAGTTTGGCAAGTAAAGAGAAAGTGTTATACCGACTCTTTCTACACCTACATGTTTTGCACTCGTTCATAATCATCAAAGGCATTTTAGAACTCATTAGCTTTAAACACTCACCGACTTTGTAATCATAATCGAGCATTTACTAAGCTCCAAATGTCTTGGAGAAAGTCCGTTATTAATATTTAAATTCAAATATAAAAATCTATGAACACTTTCGAGTTCTAGCAAAAAAACATTTAAGAAAAAACATGTAAGTTTGATTAAATTAATGCTCTGATTATAAGTTAAGTAACTTTTCTGATTGTAAATTAATGTTTTTGTGAAACCTGAATCATTTGAATCCTTCACATATGTATAGCTGTTTACTCCTACAATGTCTCTCATCTGTTCAAATCTTACTTTTTAAATTTGCTTAACGAATTTAACCGTAAACGGTTTATCCAATATTTCACATTGAACTAACACAATTTCTATATTTCCCCATCATAAAAAATTTTCATTTTCAAAAAAAAGTCGTTAAATATAGATCGCGATCCCTTCCAAAAATCAAACGATCATATTTTTCTCTCTGAAAATTTCTAATTTCAGTTCTAAGATTCTTTTTGTCGTGTTAAGATGTGTTTATTTGATTAAACCCTCAGTCTTTATTTAATATATTTTATTAAGTGATTATACATGTATAGGTGTGGCTAAAAAAATAATTTTTCAATCTAAAAAAGTGTTTGTGATCAATTTGTAAAAAAATAGTAATAAGTTTTCTAAATATACAGGAGAGTTTTTTTAAACACAAAGAAAATTTTTTAAAACAAAAGTGACGATCGAAAAGGATCATAAAAAAAAGAAATGTGTGGAAATTCAAATTTAAAAGTGGATGTAATTTCAAAGTGTGCCAAAAAATAAAAAAAGTTTTCCAATTTTCTATTTTAATTTTAATTTGAATTTTTTTTTTTAATGTGATCTTCTTGTGTTGAAACGAAGATGATAATATTCAAGTCAAATCAAAAATGAGTCATTTGACGGCTTTCGCGAAAAACTTGATATAAATACATTTTTGATTTGATTTTTTTCTTCATTTTCAAAGAAAAATTTTATTTCACGAAAAAGAAAATTTGTCAAATTATGTGGAAAAGGTCAATAATTTTTGTTGTTTATTTATATTTACTCTCTTTCTATGTATTATTATTTTTGTTTGACTGTATTTTTCATTTCATTAATTTTAAATTTTTCTAAAAGTTGTTTGATCTTAATTATTTTGAGTCACCCACAGTTTTGTTTGTTTCTATGTTTTGAAAAATTGGTTTTTAAGATTTTGGTTAATTGAGAATATTCCATTGAGATTTTACTATGAAATTTGTGTGAATAAACGAAATAATATAATTTGGGTAGACCTAATTTTATTGAACTGTGATCGGTGTTTACCGAAGCGAGAAGTTTTATTGTAAAAAACATATTATAAAATTTATTTTATTTTGATTGTCGTGAAATCGTCTGTTCTGTCAATAGATAAATAATTTTGTGAACACATGATGTTCAGGATCATTAGATAAAGAACAAGAATGAAAATAATCTTAAAAATATAGTAGTTGAATGTGTTGACACACACTGTTAATTTTTAATGTTAATTTTGATGACTGATGACTACTGAAGAATATTGAAGCATTTTGGTATTATTAGTTTTAGTAGAAGTAGATAACATTAATTTTCAACAGAAGGACCGGTCGTCTGAGTCGTCTTATAAGGTGTATATTCCTTTTAGTTGCATTGGCATTTTAAATTTGATTAAGGCTTTCTAACTGTTTAGCATACTAAATGTACTTAAAAATCCTCAGGTGCAATTGACATGTGAGTTAAGCAATAGCAGTAGCAATAAGATATATTACTAGCTAAAGTGATATTTTAGGGGTGCTGGAGGTTAAATCTTCGTTATGCGGTTTTCCTTCGTGATGGAACGGTAAATTGCTTGAACGAAGAGTCACAAGCCTTTATATAATTACAACTGGGTTTTAATTATTGAGGAATACAGTGTGTCACATAATCAAGGAATATGCCACTTTACCTAGCTGGATTATGGGGAATTGCGTTTTTGTTTTGTTCCTGCAATTTTTTAAAAACATTTGTTTTTATCTGTTATTCTATTTTTATTTCCTCCATTCTTTTTCTACATTCTTGAAATAATGACTTATTTCATATTCTATTTTGTGATAAGATTTAATGCTTAGTCATCCATTTAAAAAAATACATAAAGCAATAAAAATCCTCAGAAAGCATTTTGTTACTTGGCGTTCTGTTGAAAACTTTTTCAATAAAATATTTCCTCAGTTCTTTGGGTTTGTCAATGTTTGGATTTATTATTTTTAAGTTCATGAATTAGTTTGACTTGATCAAATATGCTTGCTGCTTTGATATTTGATCTAACAATAATATAACATAACTAACTAACAAACTTAACATAACTAATTCAATATTAACACTCTGTCTTAAAAACATATATCATAATAACTTTCCATACTGCTTTTCAATTATTTTTCTGCTGAATTCATTTTAACAAATTTTCTTTAATGTTACACAAAAGCTTTACATATTAGTTTATTATGCCTGGTACATATTTAAATCTTCTTGTCTACTATGTTAACACGAGAAATCTACAAAGATGATTCGGAAATATATATGCACTTTAGTTATACAAACTTCAATGTATTAGTTCCATGTTCCATGTGTTTGTGAATCTCTAAATGTATCGGGAAATTTTATGAAACAATTTACATATATGTATAACTATTTATTTATTACTTCGGTCTGAAAGACCTAAGTATTACATTCATGAGCCAAAAGTGAAATTCTTGCCCCCACTTTTTTTGGCATTTCTGGACGTTTTAAGACTTACTGATTCAAAAAAAGCAACAAAAAAAATGTATGTCTGAAATCTAGAAAACCGCTGAAGGAAATTTCAAAAAATTTTTTTCTAAAAATAGGTTTACTCAAGGGACAGGTCCGAAAGGATGCTGTGTTGGATAACTGTACCGGAAGTTTGTCAAAAAAATCATTAAGTGTTTCTAAAATAGCAAATTTTCATATTTTTGGCTTAAACAACGTTAATTTTAAATGATTACGAGTAGGATCATTGAATTTAGAGAAATCTTCTACCAAATTTTGGTTTTGTCTCTTTTTTTGTACAGAGCACCAGATTCAAGGTCATCAGATTTACAGAAATTAATTAAAAAACACTTTTATTTCTTTTTCCTGCTTTTTCTTTATTTTTACCCAATATTTTGGAAAAAATAAACTTAATTATTTGTATGACATGCAATTTTATTATTATTATAGAGAATTATGGTATTATAAGTATGTCAAAAAAAAGTTGTCGAGTGTGTCAAACTCAAAAGAAAGATTTTTCTTTATTTGTTTACCATTTTTTGGAAAAAATAATATTACTTATTTGTATAACATGAAATATATTTGTATGACATGAAATTTTATTATTATTATAAAAAAATCATGGTATAAGTGTGTCAAAAAAATGTTATCAAATGTGTCAAAAGAAATTTATTTATTATTTTACTCAATTTTTTGGAAAAAAATAAAATTAATTTTATTTGTATTGAGAATTTTATTGCATTATAAGTTTGTCAAAAAATATTGTCAAGTGTGTCAAAAAAATTATTTCATTTATTTTTTAACTAATTTTTTGGAAAAAGAAATTTAGGTGTTTGTATGACGTAAATGTAATTGGACATGGAACTTTTTGAATTTTTGAAGTTTTCGAAATATTTTTGGAATTTTGAAAAAAGTTGGTATTTTTGAATTTGTAATAATTTTTGCAATATTTTTAGAATTTTGGAAAAAGTTTTAATTTTTGATTTTGTTATGAATTTTTGCAATATTTTTAGAATTGTGAAAAAAAAAATTTTTGAATATGTGAATTTTTTATATATATTTTTAGAATTTTGAAAAAAGTTTCAATTTTTGATTTTGTAAGAATTTTTGGAATATTTTTAGAATTTTGAGAAATTTTAGATTTTTGATTTTATTATAATTTTATAAATTTTGAAAAAAGTTTCAATTTTTGATATTGTTATAATTTTTGCAATATTTTTAGAATTTTCGAAAAAGTTTGGATTTTTAAGAATTTTTGGAATATTATTGGAATTTAGAAAAAGTTTAAATATTTGATTTTATTCTAATTTTTGGAATATTTTTGGAATTTTGAAAAAAAATTGATTTTATTTAATTTGTACAATATTTTTGAAATTTTTAAAGAAATAAGAATTTGTGATTTTGTAATATTTTCTCGAAACGCTAAATGGAGAAGGTTTTTGAGTAGTTCGCTGAGTGTATCATCTTTTCACTAAATTATGTTAATTTATGATCTGTTATAATTTTCCGGCATCGTATTGATGTTTCGAGTTAGTTTTATAATAAATTTCTAAACAGAGATAAACAAATACTTGTACTTCAACAAAGAGTTATGTTTGATATACATCGCTGCCCAAAACTAAAAACCATGTCCTCATAAAAGTTTTTTGCCGAAAACTATATCAAAATCCTTAACCCAGACCGAAGTCTTAAAATCTCGGAGCTTTCTTTGGCTTTATATCGTGAATTTTTCATTGTAAAATTGAAGTATTTGAGATTAATTGAACTATATTTTATTTCCACATAAATATTAAGTGTGATTGTCTCAACTACATCGTTCTATAACTGTACAGTTGTTGAAACAATTTCGTAGTTCAATTCACCATATCTGCCCACACGGTGAGGTTGAGACAACTGCATTTCGAATGGAAACAGAACATGTTTTTTTCAGTGCATTCATTATTACCATAAAAAATGTATTCTATGATATCTAATGAACAAAACAAAAAAAAAATATTGCGACGCTGATGCATAGGCTGACTTCACTATAGCTCTGGAAACAGTGTTTTGGATATAAAGTGAGCTAATATCCATCAAATACTTTAATTAAAAGCTAACCAATGTTATAGATTTTGCATAGGTCTAATTATAAAAATATTAAAGAAAGCAGTAGTATAACTACAAACATAAATTCTGTTGTACGAGAAAAAGTAAAACGATTTTTAACCGGCAGTGGCAAACTGGAAGTTGGGATGCAGATCTGTTTTGAACCGTGCTAAATGGTTATGTATCAAGTTTCATCTAATTCGATTATCAGATACAGATGTTTTTAAACTTTCGAAAAAACAGGTGCTCAGGGGACCCCCACCCATCACTTTGTTCACTATCGCTCAAAAACTAATCAATTCCTTGCCATACATATTTGCATCTTTTTCCAAAGTGTCATACAAATTCATTCACGAACAAATGTGGTACAAACATTGAAAAAACATGGTGACGCTATAAACAGGTGTTCGGGAGGCCCCCACCACTTACCCAATATTGTTCAAAAACTAATCAGTTCTTTGTCATTTAAGTCTCCATCTTTTTCCAAATTGTCATTAAAATTGATTATTGAATGAAGTCTGTATGCTCCCAACAAACTTTAAAAACAAAATGTGAAAAGTCAACAGTTGTAACCGCCCGCAACTATGATCAATGTTTTCCAAAAGATGATAATTATCTTCTCATACTAATTGAAACGTTTTTATAAGTTTCATCATAATCTCTTCATTATTGTGGGCTGTAGTGTGCATAAAGACACTGGAAAAACTTCCAAAAATTACAAACAAATTTTTTTTACCGGAAGTGAAAAACCGGAAGTTGGGATGCAGAACTGTTGTGAACCGTAATAAATGCTTATGTACCAAGTTTCATCCAATTTACCAGGTACAGATGTTATTGAGCTTAAAAAACAGGTGATCGGGGGACCCCCAACACTTTGTTCACTATCACTCAAAAATAATCAGTTTCTTGCCATACTAATTTGCTTTTTTTTTCAAAGTGTCATCAAAATCCATTCAAGAACGAATGTGAAATTCTCCTAACAAACATAAAAAACATGGTGAAAAAAACCACCTGTATGGTGGATCCCCAAACCCTCTATCAAATGTACTCCAAGAGCTGATAAAATCTTTCTCATGTTACTTGAAAGCTTTTTCCAACGTTTCATGAAAATCGATCGGTAATTGTAGGCTACAGTAGGGATAAACACCTGAAAAAAAGACTTTTGAACCGGAAGTGACAAACCGGAAGTTGGTAGAAATAGTGGAGACAGTACTAAAACCTTATAGATCAAGTTATATATCCAGTTTCCATAAGATCATAATCCGGTATTAGAAGTTATTTGAGATTTAAACTAAGAGGTGTTCGGGAGATCCCCCGCCTTTTTGTCCAAATTTAAAATGCATACCGATCTTCCATTTTCAAGTGAACCTGGAACATTTGCCAAAGTTTCATCTATATCCAATGCAGGAATGTCACGCAACCACCCACCAAACCACCCACCCTCCCACACACAGACGTACACCTAAATTTTTATTGGCTATTTAGATAGAGAATGGTGCAAAACAGAAGAAAAAATATTGCGACGCTGATGCATAGGCTGACTTCACCACAGCTCTAGAAACATAGTGTTCTGGATATAAAGTGAGCTAATATCCATCAAATACTTTAATTAAAAGCTAACCAATGTTATAGATTTCACGTAGTTCTAATTATAAAAATATTAAAGAAAGCAGTAGTATCCCATCAAACATAAATTCTGTTGTACGAGAAAAAGTAAAAAAAAATTTAACCGGGAGTGGCAAACAGGAAGTTGGGATGCAGAATTGTTGTAAACCGTACTAAATGGTTATGTATCAAGTTTCATCTAATTCGATTATTAGGTACAGATGTTATTGAGCTTTCAAAAAAACAGGTATATGGGACAGCCCCCACCACTTTGTTCACTATCGCTCAAAAACTAATCAGTTCCTTGCCATACATAGCTGCATCTTTTTCCAAAGTGTCATCAAAATTCATTCTAGAACGAATGTATTATGCTCCCAAAAAACATAAAAAATATTGGGTAAAAACCACCTGTTGTATGGTAGACCCTCCAACCCTTTATCCAATGTACTTCAAAAGCTGATAAAATCTTTCGCATGATACTTGAAAGCTTTTACCAACGTTTCATGAAAATCGGTCGGTAATTAGGCTACAGTAGGAATAAACCCTTGAAAAAAAAACTTTTTAAGCGGAAGTGACAAACCAGAAGTTGATATACAGAAATCACTAATAATAAGAATATTGAATAGAATATCTCAATAATAATAATAAAATTTCATTTCAAACAAATAATTAATTTTATTTTTTTCCAAAAACTTGGAAAAAAAAAGTAAATAAAAATCTTTCTTTTGACACACTTGACAACATTTTTTTGACAAACTTTTAATGCCATAATTCTCAATAATAATAATAAAATTTCACTCCAAACAAATAATTAATTTTATTTTTTTTCCAAAAATTGGGTTAAAAAAAATAAAAATCTTTCTTTTGACACACTCCACAACATTTTTTGACAAACTTATAATGCCATAATTCTTTATAATAATAATAATAAAATTTCATTACAAACAAATAATTAATTTTATTTTTTTGCAAAAAAATATATAAAAATCTTTCTTTTGACACACTTGACAACATTTTTTTGACAAACTCATAATGCAATAATCTAGTTTTTGATCTCTCATACTAATCCCGACCATCAAAATTTCTCCAAATTTAATGTTCCTACTCGTAAT
Organism: Diogma glabrata; assembly: GCA_963693315.1. Classification (NCBI taxonomy): domain Eukaryota; kingdom Metazoa; phylum Arthropoda; class Insecta; order Diptera; family Cylindrotomidae; genus Diogma; species Diogma glabrata. The sequence continues at coordinate 91,390,485 of OY856186.1, forward strand.
CAACGTTTTTTAAGCCAAAAATATGAAAATTTGCTATTTTTGACACACAATGATTTTTTCGACACACTTCCGGTATTGTTATCGAAAACAGCGTCCTTTCGGACTTGTCCCTTGAGTATACCTATTTTTAGAAACAAAAATTTTTGAAATCCCTCCAGCGGTTTCCGCTGCAGCGTAGGTAAGATTAATTATCACTAAGATTAATTATCTAAAGTGTCCCTTTGTTTTTTGAGTTTTTTTTCATTACGTTCACAAAAAATTCATCAAACTCATCAATTTAATATTGCGAAATATTTAATATTATCTCATAAAAAGTTAAATAAAACGAACCATTTTAAAAATTTAAATCTTCCATTCTCATCCTTTGTTTTATTATTAAATTATTAATTTTATTATAAATATATTGGGAATAGAGCCTATTTAAAAACAAATTAATTATTTTAAATTAAAATGTATATTTTACGTTTCGGCAAACATCCTTTGCCATTTTCAAAAAAATTTTTACAAAATTTTTTAAAATTAACAAACAACATCAACAACATTCGTTGAAGAAAAAATTATATATACAAAAACAAAAAACACTACAAAGAATATAATTTTAATTTTCAAAAATAATAAAATTTGTTTGTTGAATGGTTACTAAATTCAAAAAACTATTATTCATACCCTGATGTAAAATATTCAACAATATTAATTTATTAAATTTATTAACACAAAATAAATAATTCAATGCAAAAAATATCAATTGTTTATAATATTATTATAAGAATTTCCTATATAGACCGAATCATTCTGTTTGTTTAAACAATTAGGATTCTTTTTAATGTATATCATCTCAAGAATTTTTCGTTTTTGCAAATTTGATTCCCTGGCTAAAATTTTAATATTTTCATAGTTGATTTTATGATTAATATTGTATAAATGATGTGAAAGAGCACTATTTTTGTCATCATCAATAAAATTAATTTCTGGATTGACATGCCTTGCACCATTCGAATGCTGATATACCCGTTTAAGCCATTGCTTAGTTTGTCCAATATAAAAAGAATCACATTCACAAAAAATTTTATAAACTAGCTCAGATTGTTTACCAAAAGGAACTTTGTCTTTTAATTTAGTGAAAAACAATTTATAAAAATTAATATCGCTTCTTCCAACAAGTTTTATATTATAAGGTTTTAATAAATTTTGAATTTTTTCAAATAAACACTTAATATAAGGAATGGAAATATATTTAAATGTGTCACCATCTAAATTAACAGGAGTTGATAAAACTAAAGGATCCGCATTATTAGAAAGTTTAGTAATTGTGTTTTTAATAATGTTTGTAACTAAATAATATGGATAGCCATTTTTGCTAAGTGTCGATTTTAATAAATTAAAGTTTTTTGAATGGAAAATTTTATCTGACTAATTATGATAATGTCATAATTTTTTTCTGTTAACATTTGAATGGTATTTCTTTTGTAAGAGAAAGGGAGACAAGAATTGAAATTTAGATAGCGTCCAGACCAAGTTTGTTTGTGAAACCAATCGGTTACTAAAGAACCATCTGGATTTCGAATAACTAATAAATCTAAAAATGGCAATTGATTTTGATTTTCAAATTCTATTGTAAACTTTAGTCTATCATTAAATAAATTGAAAGCATTTAGCAAATCATCAACATTATCTTTATGGATAATCAAAAAAATATCTACATATCTTAAAAAAATAACAGGCGTAAAATTTAAAGAATTTAAAACTGTTTCTTCAATATGTTCCATAACAAAATTTGCAATAATCGGACTTACAGGGGAACCCATTAGCGAACCAAAAATCTGTTTATAAAATTTACCATTAAAACTAAATTCACAATTATTTAATACGAAATTAATACATTTTAAAAATTGATCTTTTTTAATTTTGGTTCCACACTTTCTCTTAATTTTTTGCCAAGAATCTCTAATTAAATTTATTGCTAAAACATTATCAACATTTGTGAAAAGTGCTACTGCATCAAGTGAAACCAAAATATGATCAGGAGGAACAATAATGTTTTTTAATTTTTCTTTAAAATGTAAAGAGTTTTTGACAAAAGTGGATGTGTTACCGATACTAGGTTTTAAAATATCCGATACAAGAACAGATAAATTATAGGTAGGAGAACCAATAGAGCTAACTATTGGACGACATGGAACACCTTCCTTGTGAACTTTCTGCAAAGCATACAATTTTGAAATAACACAATTTTGTTTCTTAAAGTTATTAAAAGTTTGAAAGTCAATACGATTATCATTAAAAAGTTCAGACAAAATTTCATTGGATTCTTTTTGTAACCTAACAGTAGAATCTTTAGTTAACAATTTATAAGTTTCTTCATCGGATAACAAAACATCAATTTTTTGAAAATAGTCAATTTTGTTCATTAAAACTGTAACATTACCTTTGTCCGCTTTGGTAACTAAAATATCCTGGTATTCTTTCAAAAATTTTTTGGTTTCCCTAATATTTGATAACATTAATTTATCAGCTGCATTTAAATTATTGTTATTATTTTTGTAATTAGTAAGTGTATGTGTGTGTGTATTGCTGTGTGGAGAATTTTTACCCAACGCTTTCTCAACAACGGATGGGTCGATTTTAACGAAAATGGTCGCAATCGATGTATCTTGTTGTAACTTAGAGCCCAGTCGTTTTCTAGCGAAATTAAATCATTTGTTTTTTAGTGGTTTCCAAAAAACTGAAATTCATCTATTGCAAATATCATGAGATTAAATAATGCTATTAAGGCCATAAAGCTTCCATATTGTTTGTCATCATGTCAGACATTTATAATGAGATTTGTATAAACAATTGCTATCTTTGTTTTTGAGATTTTTAACAAAATGTGGAAAAACTACGTGTTATTTTCTTTATGCAAACGCATGATATCTGGATGAAACATTTTTTTTTTATACAAACGCATTATATCTGGGTAAAACTTTGGTATGTAAATGAGCTGCAAACGCATCCGGGTTTACTTGAATATCAAAAACCTGAGTTTTTCCTAAATTTGAGAAAAAGGTCAGAGGTTCGAGAGTAGATTGCTTGGTCAACTGTTTATTAACTTCCCGATATAAGAAGTTATTGTTTTTGGGTCGATTTTCAAAATCGAAATTTTTATAATATCTTTACGTTTCAAGACCTACTGATTCCTGAAGCTGTTTAGGCTATTTTTAGCTGCCAGTATGTATGTGTGTGTGGGTATGTGCGTGTGTATCGTCGTATGTGGACAAAAATTTCTCCAACGCTTTCTCAACAACGGATGATCCGATTTCAACTTTAATGGTCACAATCGATATATCCTGGCGTAACTTACAGCCCAGTCCTTTTCTAATTAAATCAGTTCATTTATTTTTTAGGGGTTTCCAGAAAACTGAAAATCATCTCTTGCAAATATTACGAGAATAAATAATGCTATCAAGACCATTTACGTCCCATTTTGTTTGTCATCATGTCAGACATTTATAATGACATTTGTATAAACAATTGCTATCTTACCTTTTGAGTTTTTTTAAGAAAATTTTAAAAATAGGTGTTATTTTCATTACGCAAACGCATGAGAACTTGATGAAACTTTTGAATTAAAATGAGCTACAAACGCATCCGGGTTTATTTGAATATGAAAAGTATGCTATTTTGAATGGGCTATTTTCAAAATTTGGCAAAGGAGTCGGGGAGGATGTCTGTGGTTCGTTGAACAACTGTTTTTTTTAAGACTTCAATAACACTCAGTCCTGACGTTTAATTTTGTTGAAACTTAGAGCATAAGGTTTTTGTAATGTTTATAGTAGTTTTGCAACTTGTGACTTTCGGTTAAAAACTTTATCTTATTCTTTTAAATATATCACAACAACAGCTACATTTATTAAGTGTTTTTGCTGAATGTTTGGTAAAACTTTTTAGTTAACATGAGATAGAACAAATTTGCTTTTGAGGTACCTTGTATATAGTGGTCGCCGTTCATCAAACAAATGCTGACCTTTTTATCTTACCATAAGGTTAGGTTGTTGTGTTGGATATCATTTTTGATATTGATCATTTTAATGATATCTTCACCTTTCAATACCTTCTGAATCGGTCTAGACAACTTATTTTGGTCTGCAGTTTGAGCGTTAGTATGTTATTAAATTTAAATATGATTACACACTGCACGTACACATTCAAATTCTATATAAAAAATTATTACAATTGATGTGTCGTATAATAAATAAATCTTAATTTTGCGTATTAAATTAAATGCGTATTAAAAATTTTGCTTTAAAAACCCTTATTGAGCTAATATTCACTTTTTGTTGACTTTTTTTCAAATTTGTTTAAATATTTATTTTGTAATTTTTCGTTTTTTATTTGTATTTATTGCAGTTTAATTATATTGTACAATTTTTTTATGTTTGATACTTTAGTATACCTTATCCAGTAACTGGTTAGTTTTTAATCTTACTGGAAGTTCTTGGCGTGGCCCCTATGGTCACACCCCCATCCCACTAGTTACTTTTGGTATGAGAACGTTATGCATTTCGCATGGTGCCAGAATAGCCACAAAATAAAAAGCATAATGTGTACATTTTGCCGCCACAGTGTTTGTTGGGTTGAAACTTCAATATCATTTTCTATTTTGTTAAAACTTGCTATATTAAAATTATTTCATAATTTGCTATACCAATTTCCGGATTGTGTCTTGTTTTAAACAATATATTTAACTTTTTATCCACAAAACAAACTACAGTTTGAAAGAAATTTTGATATTATTTTGGTACATCGTTTAAATCACCGCTAGAAATAAATAACTAGTTTTTGGAGTGTGTTGCATAAAGGCAGATGTGGATACTGCAACACAAATACTGATACTATACTTTCGTTCATGATTTAGTTTTGATGTCACATTGACAACAAATCTGGATATGCACAGCAAGGAATTGATTATTTTTTAGCTATATTGGGCATGGTAGTTGATGTCTGATGAGGATATGTTTATTTCAAACTTCAAACATTTTAACCTTCATAATAAAAGTTCTTGAAAACAATAAATGCAGTTCTTTCGAGTTTTTAAACCGGAACGAAAAAATATTCTGAGGAGCCAAACGGCAAACTTAATCGAAAAAATTGTGGGAAGAAAACCGTAAACCGCAACGAAAAACATTTCGGCTCGAAACTGTGGTTACATGTTGTAATTCCTATTACACAGCACATTTTTTTTTTAAATGCAGGTTTTACTTTTAACTTAACGGGATGTTCTTTGCGTGGCTCTTACTGTCACCCCTTCCCCTCCCCATGCACGAGTTATTAGTTTACTTGGAGGATATCAACCGCGGGTCGATTTATTTGGTAAGTTTACTTTTGCTCCATAACCTCTTGCGATGTATTGTTGTCATCCTATTCTATTATTCTCCTCGTACCTACAGCAGTGTATAGCTTTAGCCTTATCATACTAATTCAACATTTAACACAACCACTATACGTTACTTTTTCGTGTTTTTCTATTCAATAACTTTTTTCCCGTGTTTTTCATCTTTGTCGAAGGGAAATAATTTTATTTTTAGTTTTAAAATAGGAAAACATCATAAAAATACAACAAAAAATGTCATTTCTATATATTTCGTATGGAAATGAACGTTGTTAGTTAGTTTTAAGTTTCATTTAATTTTTTTATTATATTAACTTTTTTTCTTGTTAATCATCTCGACAAAAAGAATAAGAAATGAATATCAGTAAAAATAGAAGTAGCAAATTGAAGCAGAACGATTTGAATAAAGTTTGTCTCTCAATTATTATTATTTCATAACAAATCATCAAGTACTAAATTTGCTTGTATGGAAATAGAAGTTCAATTTATCCATAACAAAGAGACCGGCTACTAATTACTTTATATACTATAGAAAAAGATGTCATGACCTTTTACTTAAACTCAAGTGTAAGTAGTTTGTGGTAGGTAAGATGTATATTCATTTTGTTTTTTTAAAAACATATTGAAACTTATTTTATAATGAAATATGTAACATGTATTTCCGTACGCTCTAAGTGTTTTAATTAAAAAAATATGTTAAAAACCATTTGAGTGATGGCATGTTAAAATTTAACGATTTCTTAAAATATATGTTTTCTTTCAATTCAAGTCCTAATTCATTTTCCTGTCTTATGATATTTAAGAAATCATCAATTTTTTTTAAAAAAATTATTCAACTTCTGTTGTTATTTCACATTTAGATTTTGTTCCTCTTCAGTTTGTACTAATCTTATATGATTTGTTATTTTTGTTTTTATTTTTAAAATTTCTTAAATGTATTATTTGCAAACATGTTCGTTTGTGTTTTTAATATTATTATTATTATTCATTTAAAAAATAAATATTTTTCTTGTGAAAATATTATGTTCCGATTCATTAATTTTTATTAAGGCAAAAGTTACAGTCACAGTAAAATTCGTTTGACATACATATATATATATTCTAACCACTTTTTTCTCTATATTCACAAACACTATATTAACGCGTTTCCTTTTGTACAACCGATTCGTTAGAATCTCAAATCTGAAAATAAAATCTTATAAATAAAAAATATAATAATTATTTATTCATCATAATTATATTAATTAATTCAATGAGTTCAATTTAAAAACACAAATTAAATATAATTTTAGTAAATCAACTTCATAGTTTTGTTACTTTAAATAGTCGTTTTGAATATTTATGGTTTGCGTTTGAATTAATTGCTTTCTTAGAAATAAATTCTAATAAATTAAAAGTCTTATGCACTCGAAAGTAGAGAAAGATCTTAAGACAATCATTTTTTACAAAATAAGTAGAAGAAAAATTGAAAACATTAATGTTATGGTTTTAATGTTATTTTATACAAACAACATTCGACTAAAAATAGCATTGATATTTTGTGTCCCTTCAAGCTTTGTTTACGGTTTGATTTATTTTATGCTTATAGTTTAGGTGGTATAAAATTAGATTATGAATGCATTAATACATAAAGGTACACACAAATATTGGTTATTGTTCAGAAAAAGAAACAAAACTTATGACTTCCAGTAATCAATCATACGATTTATACTTAGTATCATAGGCGTGTTAAATTAGTATCATAGGCGTGTTTAAGTAAACACAGTGTGATGAGAAAGTAAGCACACAAATCAGAGTTGAAATATACATTCAAATCTTATGTGTATTTCATATTTTCAGACTCAGCAATAGGACATTAGTGTGGTAAAAAAATCATTCTGTACTAAAGAATATCACATCACGAAAATATCTCATTCTAAAATCACACGCGAAAAAATATCTCATCCTCTCTATGATCTACGGGTGTGACAACCCCACGTACTCCAGTCTCTGCTTTTGGCATACGAAGTACGGTACGTACGCTAGTACAACAGAACAGCATTACAATAATACAACAGTATAACATAACAGTATTACAATAGACGGTAGTACAACAGAAAGGATATAAGTTTGCAAGTGGTAAAGCAAATGTGCGCAATCTACCCGCCCATAAAGCGTCATGTCCACGGTATTTGCAGGGATATCACATATATGAATCAAACAAAAATTTTAAAATGCATTTTCAAAACATCTGCAACATCATTTTGAGCATGACAAACTGAACATTCTATTCCTTACAGAAACTCAAGTTTCTGAAAATGTTCTCTATAGAATCGCTTGATTTCAAATAAAGGCTTGAATCAGCTTGCAAACTCCATCAAGGTGTATGCGCATTCATTCATGAGAGTGTTGCGTGTACAAGCTTTCCAAATTTTGAACTACACGGTGTTGGCTTCAATACAATGGTTTTAAAGATTAGTCTTCCAGAAATTACTTTTTTACAATAGCTTTATACTGGTCCCCCAACAAACGTAACCCAAACTTTTTTAATTTACTTACAAAAATTGTGGACGAGATTGGAGCAAAGTCCCCTAATTGTGAGGTTATCGTTACCGGGGACTTCAACGTCCACAACAAATCATGGTTGGAATTCTCCAAATTGACCGACGATATTGACAATAGTGGAAAGCTGGCAGAAATTTTTGCCGCGTCTCAGGGCCTATCCCAAATTGTTAAAAGCCCAACTTTCACTCCCCGTAGTGGCGGTGATAATAGTTTTCTTTTAGATCTCTATCTTACTACAATGCAAGATATTACGAGATATCACGGAAGGTAGTATTGGAAATTCTGATCATTATTTAATTTCATCAGTTATCAAAACTGATTTACTTAAAACTAAAGCTTCGAAACCGCGTAAAATATTTCACTACTCAAAAATGGCTAAGAGTGGTCTTCAAAATTTTGTCCATGTTTTCCCTTTCGACCGTCATTGTTTTTACGCTGACAATGTAAATGTTTCTGCTCAAAACTTTACAGAAGCCATCCAATTCGCTATCAATAAATTTGTCCCTTTTTTCATAGTAAAACCCAAACAAAAATACTTGTATTCGAAAGCTGCCAAAGCAGCACTAAGAAACAAACGTAGATCATTTAATATATGGATTCATAACAAAACTCCCGCTAATCGATCCCAATATCTAAAGGCCAACAAAATATCTAACCAGATTATCTCAAACGAAAAGTCTGAAATTGACAGAGCGAAAGCTTCAAAACTTACGTCTATGTCTATTTCTGACAAGAGTTTGTAGAGTGCCATTAATTCTTTAAATTCCGGTACAAAATTCCCCCTATTATTGGTAATGATTCAATCGTCAATGATCCCGCAAGACAAGCTAGCTTGTTCGCTGGACGCTTTGCTCTGAACTCCACTGTTTTGGAAACTCATAAAGAAATGCCCCCCATCCAGTCATCAGGAGTTGATATGAATTAACACCACTTCAAACCTAAAATAGTCGCTAAACTTTTAAAGGGGTTAAACATCAACAAAGTCTCAGGAATGGACAAAATTCTACCCATTTTTTTTTAAAAGCTTTTCTAAAGAACTTGTTCCAATCTTTGACTAAGATATTTTTTTCCAATCCTTCAAATCTGGTATATTTCCCAGCTGGAAGTTGACAAATGTTTAGCCCGTCCCCAAAAAAGGACCAAAATCCAATATCTCAAATTATAGGCCAATGGCTTTACTATCGGTCCTAGCCAAAGTCTTTTAGCATTATATTAATACACACATTTAAAGATTTCTGGAAGTAAATCATTTAATAGCCGACAGCCAATACGGTTTTCGAAACAAAAGATCAACTACGGATCTATTAAACTATGTAGCGCATTAGCTCATATAGTTCCTATATTTTATTTGAAATTATATACACGAGAATCCTAGCAAAATACTTATAAGAAGTATAACATTCGTCTAAAATTCGTCAATTCGTCGATATCGTCCTAAAATTTCATTTACATTCAATTATCCGGAATTTTCGATTATCCGGCATGCTTTAATCCCCGAGCAAAGTACGCCATCTTCATTTTCAACTTGGTACTCTAAAATATACTATAGAACAATGGTGTAATGAAGGCGAATAGAGCATTCAGTTATTCGACATTTTGAATTATCCGAATATCGAATAACTTTTTCTTTAAATATCCGAATATTCGGTTAGTATTCAAATAGTAAAAGAAGTACTAAGAGCTGACTTCTAACAGATTTAACATATTATGCATTTTATTTTATTTATTTTCTTGAAATATGCATTTAAAAAAAACTTTTTAAAAAAAATAGAACCGACTTCAGAAAAAACAAAAGAGGCACAAAAAAGTGAAAAATAACTCAATTGTTGTTTTTAGAAACAAAAATACGTTTCATTTTGATTAATTTAATTTAATTATACCTTACTATAGACAAAAAAATTACGCTATAATACGAAGTTACTATATTAAAATAGTTACTTTTTATTATAATTATTATAGTTATTATAGTTGTTATAATAGTTATTATATTTTAACAGTTATTTGTAGTACAAAACTGTTGTAAATCGGTGCCAAGCCCGAGACATATTAGTCGGTTTTTCGTCAATGTGGCACCGACTTCGAACAGTTTTGTACTACAAATAACTTTTAAAATATAATAACTATTATAACAACTATAATAACTATAATAATTATAATAAAAAGTAACTATTTTAATATAGTAACTTTGTATTATAGCGTAATTTTTTTGTCTATAGTAAGGTATAATTAAATTAAATTAATCAAAATGAAACGTATTTTTGTTTCTAAAAACAACAATTGAGTTATTTTTCACTTTTTTGTGCCTCTTTTGTTTTTTCTGAAGTCGGTTCTATTTTTTTTTAAAAAGTTTTTTTATTTTTGTATTTTTAGTGTAGTCATAAAGCAAATGTCGGCTAGAGAGCGTTCTAAAAGTAATAACTTCAAATGCCGGAAAAACTTTCATCAGTGACAATCTATTAATTATGGTTTTATGATTTTTTGCACAAACGGCATACATATTTCCCGTGATAGAAAATTATTTACGATAACCTTGACAAGTATAGCAATATAATACTGCCCAAAATATTTAAACAGATTAATATGTCTTGACGAAATCAGCGAAAATGCATTAAAAATATGGTTTTTTCTAATTTTCTGAATAACGGTATTTTTCACATCAAAGAAACAATTATGAGACCCTCTGGGAATGAACTCAAATAGAATAAAATTTAAATCATCTAAATCGAACGAGCCGTTTTTGAGAAATCGGTGTACTACATATAAAAAAACCTACAGTGAAACACAGAACCTCCTGCTTTTTTGAAGTCGGTTAAAAAGTAACTATTTTAATATAGTAACTTTTTTAATAGCGTAATTTTTTTGTCTATAGTAAAGCATAATTAAATTAAATTAATCAAAATGTAACGTATTTTTGTCTTTAAAAGCCATAATTGAGTTATTTTTCACTTGTTTGTGCCTCTTGTGTTTTTCTGAAGTCGGTTCTATTTCTTTTCAAAACGGTTTTTTAATTTTTTTATTTTTAGTGAAGTCATAAAGCAAATGTCGGCTAGAAAGCGTTTTAAAAGTAATAACTTCAAATGCCGGAAAAACTTTCATCAGTGACAATCTATTAATTATGGTTTTATGATTTTTTGCACAAACGGCATACACATTGCCCGTCATAGAAAATTATTTACGATAACCTCGACAAGTATAGCAATATAATACTGCCCACAACAAACAAACAGAATAATATGTCTTGACGAAATCAACGAAAATGCATAAAAAATATGGTTTTTTCTAATTTGCTGAATAACGGTATTTTTCACATCATAAAAAAAATTATGGGACCCTCTGTGAATAAACCCAAATAGAACACAATTTAAATCATCCAAATCGAACGAGCCGTTATTGAGAAATCGGTGTACATACATAAAAAAAAAACCCTACAGTGAAACACAGAACCTCCTTCTTTTTGGAAGTCTGTTAAAAAGAGAGTTCATTTATATGTTTAAATTTTTGGCTACTTCTTATTTCAGATATCCCACCGTAGAGAAACCCCTTTCAGTTTTTGTTGAAGTGGGGCTGATAGTCGATAGAACATTATTTAAATTGTCAAATTTATTTGTTCTTTTTTGAACGAATTTAAATAACAAAAATGTTTTTTTAAACTATTAACCGCGGTTTTCATTACCACTGTTACTGTATCTCGTGTCGTGGAATCGGTAATTGAGCTGATCGCTAGTTGCAGCTTTTGTTGCAATATATTTTTAGTTTGATTGTTGACTACAAGTGCGTCATTTATATTACAAGATACCTGCAACTGGTTATCACTGTTTTCATCGCTATGATATGGTACATCTTTGAAGGCTGAAGAGGCGAGAAAGTTTTCACCACAGCAGTTTTCTTTGCGTAATCGAAATATTCGTTCGATTGTGGTATAACTCCAGTATCAAGATATAGAAATAAGGTTATTAAGGTTGTTTTGTTTCTTTTCCTATCCATTCGTTTCCTAATTTCGTTGAGTAAGATTTTGCTTTAATCACTGTTCAGATCCGTTAGAGAAGTAAATAAGAATTTGCATATGCCTTCGGCTGTCATAAGTGTTGAATTTTTTTCGCTATGTCAAGCACTTTTTGTAATAAAATTATTTCCTTTAAAATACTGAAATTTCTTAGTTTCGAAGTTTGAAAAAGGAATGATGGGATGGAAAACCATTATATTTTATAACCATTATAAATATTCCGTTATTCGAATATTTATACGCGAATATTCGGATATTTTTTATCTCCCAAAATATAATGGTTTGACTTAAAATATACCCTAATACTTAAAATATACCCAAATTAATCGGATTTTCGAATACTCGAATATTCGGATTTGAATGCTCTAGTGGCGAATGCATTATTACCTGTAAAGCGGAGAACACGAAAAGTTATACGTTTTTCCTCGGACACATTTTGTTATACGTGGTTTGTTTTTATATTGGTTAGAACTTTTTTCCCAATTGTGTTTTCTTATTAGTTGAAATTTGTATTTTATACATTGTATGAGTTGGTTCACTATTATACTTGGAGTTGAGTGTTTCGATTTACCTAGAACCGTATACCCTAGAGATAGTTTTATTGTAAAATTACTGCGTAGTGTTTGCTTGGTCTCGTAATTGCTAAGGATAAGTTTTTTAGTTGAGTCGATTTAGTTAACATTGCATTAGGCAAAAGCATATTAATGTAATATGTAGATCTAATATAAGTTTCCTAAATTAATAACTTTTCTATAGCTCTTGTTAGAAGTTCGGGTAGTAGTGGAGTGTTTAAAGTTTATACGGAGTGTTTAAAGTCTCTTTTTGCTATTTCAATATGATCTAAGGCCTCTTTAAATATTGTAGTCTGGATGTGATAATGTGTTTTAACCATAAAATCAAATGTTCCGTCTTTTTTATTCTGTAAGCTACGTAAATGTTATTCCTCATAATTACTCTCGTAATTATTATTATTCATTTTATAGAAATTAGCACAACTATGAAGAAAACATTTAATACCTTTTGGAATTTTAAATTTAGATTCTTTTTAATCTAAAATGTAATAAAAAAATTTGTGGTAGTAAATATCAACATTGAAAAACAAATCAAAATGGATAAAAAAGAAATTGAATTTGACAGATGTGTGCTCCACAATTTTTTTGGTGGAAATATTTTCGGAGCTATTTTCTGGTGTTTTAAAGATTTTGATACTGTTTTACAGTCTTACTTTTAAGATATTATTTTTTTGGGTTTTTTCCATTTTTTGTCATGCATGCGATAGTAGTATTTTATTTGCGCTAATGACATATTTTATCTTTCGAGCAGAAGCTTACAATGCGAGTGAATCCCGATCGAGAATTGCTAATTTGTGTGGGAATAAAATTCATTAAACATGAACCCGTAAACATGAACCGTTTTATTCTTTCAACAGAGTAACATAAATTTATTTAAATTGAATTATTTTAAAATTAATAGATAAAAAAATAAAACGAACAGACGAAAAAAAAAATCGTTTTATTTTATTTGTATCTTGATTCTAAATAACTTAATAAATTTTGTTCAATTTTAATACCCATTTCATTGTTTAATATTATTCGAGATAGGAACATGCGCATTAAACTTTAAATTTTATACTAATGAGCAGTTAAAAATCATTGTTGAAAAATGAGTTTTTTTTATGTTGTAAATTTAAGTTAAATCAAATCATAACATCTTTTGAATTTTTTATTTGAGATAGAAAAATGCGCATTAGTTTGAAATTACTGTTTTTTATATATGTAATTTTAAATGAGAGCGCAAATGTTTTATCTATTTTTATTTTACGAATCCGATTTTGATAATGTTAAATTTGCTTTTTTAAAACTGCTTAAATATAAAAACTAAGGGCGAAAAAATTAAAAAAAAATTCAATCGGTCGCCATTTTGTGAAAATCAAATAAAAAATGGCTACTAACGACGCTAACCACATTCATACAAATTTTAATCAACTTGATTTTTTTTTGATAGTTTTTGAGACGACGACGTTAGTAACATTAGAATACACAGGATACATACATTTCAAACACAACTACAGCGATAAACGAAAAAAATTTTTTCGTCGGAGAAATTTTAGATTCTATTTCTAATTTATCGTCGGCGATGATTATTGCCAGATATCAATTTTATTTTTATTTGGCTGCAAGGGTAATTTTAATGTTATTGTGACAGTGCCGCCAACTGAAAATATGATTTTTTGATGTTTTTTTCGTTTCTGAAACGATTACAACGTTTTGTTTTGAGTTGTCAACTGAATTTTCAGTTTATGTTTAAAGTTCGGTTTTATTCATTTAAATATTTTCATAATATGTATTTTGTATTTTATTTTTAAAATTAGTTATTAGTAGAAAAATTATTATTATTTATTTATTAGTAAAAATTAGTTATTTTTAAAATTGAAATTTGTGAAATTCATTTTGACAAAAAACAAAGTATTTTAGTTTATGCAATTTTATTTTTGACAGCTTTTCACGCTTGTTGTCGCCTTTGTTGTGGTTACAACAGCGAAATTGTAGACGTTTTTTTTATCGTCTGACGTTATCGTCCGTGTTGTGTTTCTACCTATATATTGAATATACAACAAATAAAATTAAAAAAAAAACTCGATTCAAATTTTTTTAAATATCCCCGTCAAAATCATTTCAGAAAATCACTTATTTTTCCTACTTAAGTGACTTACATGGTTAAGACCAACACACACACAATTATGGTTGCAAAACTAAAACAAAAATAAACCTATAGGATTCGAAAAGATAATAGTAATTTATTGCTGTTGTGTTTAATGAACTTTAGTTTATTTTTGAGTAAAAGTGAGGAAAACGCGAGGAACGAACAAGTTTTGCAAGTGTGTGGAGAATAAAATTGATAACAATACAATACTTTATCCATTTATCAAAATACAGATATTAATTTGATTTCATTTCGAAGAAAAAATCAAAATTGAGTTTAGTTTTTGATATAATTTTATAATTTTAAATCAGAGTATGCGGTTGCAGTTGCAAATTCAATCTCTCTGAAGATGAATTATTCGAAACATGTAAGAGATAATAGTAAATAAAAAAGAAAAATATTATAAATTATAAATAGAGTATGCGGTTTTATTTTAAATTTTCTGTGTGTATTATGTTCATATAAAAGCAAATAAATTTAATTTTTCTGTTGCGCTGGTTCAAAAATCATAGCGCAATATAATAGAGTTTTAAATATTCGTTTTTTTTTAAATGTTTACAATAATGCATACTATTATTTTTCTAAAACACACAAATAAAGTTAGTAACGTCAAATACACTGGCATAAAAATGTGTCTCTTCAGAGCTCTCTTTTGTTTAACTTCAATAACATCAATTCATTTCACTTAAAGACGCTTGCGTTAAAATATTTTGTTTGCATTATTTTTTGCATGTTTTGTGTTTTGGACATCTTGATCACACTACAGTCTACAATTATAAAGCGATTTTTATAAAGTTTGAGTAAAAGGTTTGAACTAGTATAAGAAGACTAAGACACTAATTAGAGGTATAGATTTAATAAGATGGTGGGGTCTACCATACATATGCTGAATTTTCTCTTTCAGAACTGATGATAAAAATATCATGTTCATCAGCGTTGCCGTTAATTTAGGTGAAATTAATGCTTCATATAAAGGTTTTAACGAATGAATAAGTTACATATATGTATAACGGCTACATCACAACAGCAGTATAATAACATTGGCACCAACTGCTTATATGGTCGGACATATTGCGGACGACCGACCGATCGTAGTCGTAGTCTTCTTTGCGGTTGCTTAGTGGTCTTTCGCTCTCTGCGATTCTAACTTATATAACAAAGCATTTCTTTTAGAGCTTTGGATGTAACGTTTTATATCAGAATATTCAATAACTTTTATATCAGAACCTTCAAGAAGGTCAAACTTTTATCGAGTCTTGTACTCCCCACCGAGGGTCTTAGGTGTATCAAAAACGTAAAAAAGAACCCTAATCTCTCAGTTTGAATATAAGATAAACAAGGCAAATCAATTTTGTAAGAGTCCACGTTTGTGATTCTTACATTACCACCGGTTTTGCGTGTTGTGTGAATCTAGCATTGAACCCAAATATTTGAGTGTTTTTTTTTTCTTTTGTTTTAGAAGTGCACGATTTAGTCTCTTTTCTATCCGCTACAAAAGATTACTGCTTAACTTGTCTCGCTAATGTATTAGGTTGTCTTACAAATGCGTTGATAAAAGTGCCAGCTATCGGACACTTGAAAACGTAAATTTTTATCTTTCGTTCTTCGATTCTTTTTAAACGAACATGGAGACTCCGGATAGTTTTAATTATAAAAGTATTAGTTTTCGCTGCACAAAAACCGTTTACAGCTCTTAGAATTATAAATTTTATTATATTCTTATAAATTCTTTCTATTAATCATCAATATATCTTTTCTTATTATAATACAATAAAACTTTATCAATACAATAAAACCGTTTACAGCTCATAGAATTATAAATTTGATTATATTCTTATAAATTCTTACTATTAATCATCAATATATCTTTACTTATTAAAATACAATAAAACTTTATCTTGACCTATATGATGATCTCTTAACGATCATTAATACGTTTATGGTCTTATATCAATTGTATATATTTCTTTGAACATAAAATCATAACTAAATGTGTAAAAACGTTTCAAAGAAAAGAAAATAAAAACTTGATATTTGTTTAAGGAAATTAATCGATTAAAATATATTTTCTAAGATAACATTAAAAGTGCTATTAGTGGTATTAAATTCTGTTATTAATCATAAAAAATATTATGATGGATTGAATGCATACAGTAACATAATTGTTTCTAAATATTTACAAAACTGAATTCTTATTAATTTTGAAAAGATTTTTTTCATTACATATTTTATTTAAAAACTTTTTGATATTTTAGTTTTCAAATTTAAGAGGCAATGAGTTTGGTTCAGACTTCTGACAAATATGAAAGAAAAGTTTTTATCTTTATGTCTTCCTTTTCAAATTATTTATTGAGTTTAATTAATTTATTTTCTAGTCTGGTTTGATCATTATCAATAACAATTATACATTTAAAAATACAACACTCCTACGATTAGGATTTCAAAAATTATTTCATGATCTCTCTCAATTAATCACAACGAAAGCTGAAATCATTAAATTAAATTTATAGAAAAATCTTCCCCTAAAAAATTTAATTGACTAAATGATAATTTATTATTTAAATAAAATTAAATTTGAAATCATATATATATAATTAATCTTTTTGAAAAGAAATGAATTGCAATTTGCTTTATCCTCCAGCGTTTGAAATTTTTCCCTCATCGGGACCAAAGATAATTTTAAATGATCGTTATTCGTTTCCCTTCTTATATGTTATTTTAGTCTATGTTTTATGATAAAATAAAATTCGTTATAACATAAGTTAAAGGTACTTGAAACCATATTTTAAAAATCCAAAAATAGATTTTTTTATGAATAAATCAACATCACACAGTTACAGTTTTAAGAGTCGTCATATTTTTCTTTTCTTTTCTTTAAATTAAGTCACGCAATAAAGGTCACAGTAAAGTGTTATTTAAAATAACATATTTCTTATAACTGTTAAGTGAATTATTGAAAATGGCCAAAATACATTGCTTGAGGAGAAAGATTTTTTTTTATCTTCAGCTTATTTTAAAAATTGACTAATATTATATAAAAAACTGCTGCAAAATACTTGTCATGTTTATGTACGATTTGTATGAATAATTTTGTAAATTTATAGAAAAGGACTATCTAGGGCAGATCACATCACGGTGATCGGTGATTAGTACCTTAAAACCAATGTGACTCAAGCGTCTGTTCTCCATGTTAGAAACAGCTTGGAGCGGGCGTCTGTCTTGGATCAAGCGGCTCGCTATATAAAGGTGTAAAAAGGTTGTTTTTGGTAACCTTAAGATGCAGAACGAACCCATTCACGACAATTTGGGTTGGGCCTAAGGTTAACACCCTAACCCCGGAAAAAATATTATTTGTTAAATTAGGATCTGCTACCAACGAGTACGCGGTATAAATAACAGTATTTCTCTTATTGCCGTGCATGAACCTACTAGAGCTAAGACGTTGAGAAGGATACTGTCTGCATAGCACTGATAGAGGTTATGAAACAAACACAAACACGCGACTTCATCATTGTTCTTGATGACTTTAATGGGTATGTTGGAAGAGATATCTCTTATGGAAATGTAGTGAGCTCCAACATCCTGCATTTGATTTCGAATGATAATGGTAAGAGAATGGCTGAGTTTGCGTTATTAAATAATTTAAGAATTGCCAGTACATTCTCTCCGCATCGATCGATTTATATAAAGAGACCTGGGCGTCTCTTTATATAAGAGACCTTATATAAAGAGACCGTTCCGAATAGAAACACTATAAAAATCAAACTGATCACGTGCTAATAACTGCACGTTTCTTTTCAAGCGTCCTGGAGGTGCGTTCCTTTAAAAGTGCATACATTGGAAGCACTTCTTTGTATGTGCTAAGATAAGATTCCACTTTCCAAATCAAGGCATTTCAAAATTAAATCAACGGAAACGTTTGAATATCTCATCACTAAAAAACGCTGAAACTGAAGAGAGATATCAAAACCATATTACCGAAACATGAAAGAAATCAGAAACAATTAATGAAGAGATAAGATAAGTCATAGTATTTGCTTAAAGATACCGTTTTAAGCGCTACTGGGAATTACCTTGACCGTCAGAAAAACACTCCCAGAATTCCTGGATGGATCAAGCATTCTTGATGCTATTCAGTACAAAAGAGATTGCTGTCTGAAATGTCTACAAGGATGAAACACCAGTTTTACAAAGGAGAACTATAAACTAAACTAAAAAATAAAGCCGTTACAAAGCTGTGTAGACGAACGAAGAGGGAACGGTGGAAGAGAAAGGGTGAGGAGATTGAAAGTTTTAATAAGGAACATCAATCGCGTAACTTTTTTCAACAGGTTAAAACCTTAAAGAAGGGACCTCTAGGGATTGCTATTCAAAACGAAGACGGGGAACTTCAAATAAACCTTAAAAATACTTTTGATACATGGGCCGCTTATTTTAAGAATCTTCTTAACTTAAGCAACTTGGGGCAAGTCGGGTGACGAGCAAAGCTTGTTCTTGCGTCAAAGGTACATGTAGACGAACCCACAATAGAGTAAAGCCACTATAAGAAATTAAAATGCAATAAAGCACCTGGTATCGACGACATAACATCCGAAATTATTGTACATGGTGGTGAAACTCTATCTTCAAGATTGTTGGTACTTGTTCAAATAATCTGGAGGACTGAAACCATGCCACAGGACTGGAACTCAGCTATGCTGATACCAATCCATAAAAAAGGTAATCGATTACAATGTTCAAACTACAGGGAATCGCTCTCTTCTGCACAGCATATAAGATCTTTTCTTCCATTTTGTTGGCCAAAATCAGTCCTTTTGCTGAACAACTATTTTATGGAAACTGTCAAACAAGGACATTTGGCAACTCTAAAATATAAATACATTAAACTCGTCGTTATAAATTAAACTTTTTCAGACGACACCTAAACAAATTATTTTTGGTTAAAAAAAACAAGTGGGATTTTTTTTTAAATAAAAAGAACACGTGCCGCAAAATCATCGAAGTCGATTTTTTGATAAAATCGTAAATATCTCTTAAAATATGCAGATTTTAAAAAAATAATCAAATTTTTTAAGGAAATTTAATTCTCTACAAAAAAGGGCCTGGTAATTTTTTGCCTAAAACGTTTATATCTGATGTTATTTTGAAAAACAAAAGTTCCAAATTTTTCGTATCTCGTAAAATCAAATGACAAGCATTTTGACGAAAAAGTGCTAATCTTGTTTTTCTTGTCACGATTATTTTTTTATTCGTTTTATTCCATAGCATAAGAAGAAAATTGGTACTATTTGATCATCCTTATTTTTTATGTTTTTTATGAGTTACGAAGATTTACAATTTTTTTTCAACATATCATCAGAAATATACGTTCTAGGCAAAATATGACCACGATCTTTGTTAAAACGAAAAATGATCATATGATTTTTTTTTTGTGAAATCTGCATATTTTATAAGATATTTAAAAAAAATCAACGATTTTATCAAAAAATCAGCTTCAAGATTTTGCGGCACGTGTTCATTTTCTTTAAAAAAATAAACCTCGTGTTTTTCACTTAGGGGGCGTCTGAGAAAACGTTTTATGTACACATTATAGTTTAAATACTCGCTTATCAGTAATTAGATTTTAGAAATTTAAAATGGCAACCGAAAAATTGAAAAAATTTTATTAATAAATTTAATTCGACTGACTGTTAGAGCTGTCAGTGACGAATCTAGTGTCATATTTTATGATTTTAAAATGGCGGATTAAATGTGGCCTTCAGTGGCGATCACAAAATTCGATTTTTGCCTCGACCATAAACTTGTGAATTTCGTAGGAAAATGGGGGCGACAAAAATTAAAAATTTTTGCGGGTAGTTTTCACCCTTATTTTAAGGGTTAAAACTTTTATATCGAGATTTCGAAAAATATGGCACGATTTTTTTTCTATTTTGTTTTTTAATTTTCTTTCTTTTATCTACTTTCGATTAATTTTTGTTTCGTGATGGGCATCGACCAGGAACTGACCCAAAAAAGACTCAAAGGGGAAAGCCATGGTTTTAGCGTTGATTTTTTGATTCTGTGCGATAATAAACGGTAAAGGAATAGTATATTTTAAGATTTTTAGGGGCGCTGATAACGAATCTAATGTTAAATTTTTAAAAAACAAAACGGCGGATCAGCTTTTCAAAAACTGCCAAATTTTAAAATTTAAAAAATTCCATTTATTCTACTTTAAAATTTAAGTCGATAGCATATGTGATAATTTTTTTATAAGATCTACCGTTGTCGAGAAAAAAATTCATAAAGTTTGAATATTGATAATCTAATTGTGTTTAACATTTAACGTTTAATTTATTCGTTTTTAGCTGGATTTGAGATTTTATTAAAACAACTAATCCACATCTCTTAGGTTCTTAAACTCGGTGAGTACGAATCAGAGTCAGGTTTTCAACAATCAAAATGGCGGATCTGTGGCTAGCATTTAAATTACAAAATTATCAAAATTTTAATTGTAGCAGCAGGCGATGTTTTTATCGTTAAAAATTTATGAAAAACAAATTAGTTTTTATAGAGTTCTTGTTTTTCGTTTTGCAAATGGTTTTTTTTTGGAATAAAGTTTATTTTTGCAAATTTTAAAAAATATATAAAAATCCCCTTTGCCTTTAAAAATCCCCTTTGCCTGTTTTGCCTTTAAAAAAAAGTTTAAATTAGTGCTTGAAATAAAAAATATTTGAAAAATAGTATATTAAGCATTTGAAGTGAAGAAGCATTTGAATTTTCTAAACTAGATGTTAATAGTGCACGAACAACAATAATGCAATCATACAGTGAAAAACAAAAATGTTGTAAATTACAATTTCTCTTTATAAATTCAAATGAAAAATGGCAACTATGTTTATTTGCTCATGTTGTGTAATTATATTACATGCGTTCCTTTAGGACAAAATAGCTGCTCAAAGCAGCTTTTGAGTAGATCGAACGCCAAAAACTTGAAAAGTTTGGCGATGGAACGCCAAAAACTTGAAAATAAGTAAAATATAACCACACATTTTTCAATAATATTAGAAATACTATTAAGGCATATATTTAATTGCAGCTGTGCTTTTATTCAAATAAATTGCATAATTTATTTTAATTATTACATAATGCAAATAAATTCGAAAATAAAAATTGTTGAATAAAGACTGCAAGATAATAAAAAAAAATACAATAGATGGTGTTGATGAAAAGTTGTTATAGATGAAAAACGTGTTCTAGACCAGCGATTCTTAACCGGGGGGCCGCGAAAAGATTTTGAGGGGCCGCGAAAATATTACCAGATTTTTTAATTGAATTCTAAAGAATTTTTTAAATCAAAATCGTTTTTAAATTTAGGTGTACGAATGTGGATGCACTTATTTTTCAATAAATACTTTAAATACTGATAGTAATGCATATCATTTTTGGATCATTATATATTTCGAATGTATGCAACACATACGAAGTGACATAGCGGCAGCTAGGATGCAGAAAAACAATTGGAGGATGCCTACTCCTTCATCGTTCTATCTAATTTTGTTCAAACATATAGAGATCTTTTAAAAGATGTTTTTTAATATCAAAATTTAACACGGAACTAAAACTTATGAGTGCCAAACAGAATTTAAACTTTGATCGATGTGAAAATTTCGTTTCCGTATCCAAGTAAATTTATATTTGTTTTTATATAAATATGGGCTTGTCAACCCATGGCATAAATTCATACCCTTAGACACAGCTAAGCAGAACTAGGAAAAAGTTAATTCTACTCTACTGTTCATTTCAATATTTGAGCGACATCAACTGTAAAACTAGCTTATCAAGGTTTCTGCAAACCGTCCAAAAGCAAAGTGCAAATAAAATGGCTGAAATGAAACTGATACTGGTATAAAAGTAAACATTTATGGTTGTTGCAGTTAGTATATTGTATAACAACGCTAAAATAATACTCATTTCACTCGAGTATGAAATAAACAGCAAAAGTGTAGTGAGGGCTGTAATAATATTGTTTCTAAGACATTAAAAATACATAAAAATACATGTTTTGTTTATTTAAATGCATCACCATATGCAAATATATAAAATTGCCTTGAATTATAAGACTAAAAATTGAATAGATTTTTGAATTGATTTTGATTGAATTTTTCAATTCGAAAGCATGGGCTCTCTAAATAAAATTTTCAGTTTATATTTGGTTTAACATGCGTTCCATTGGAAAAAATTAGCTGCTCAAACGAATGGCGCTTGCGACGTCAACAGTTATTAAAAACTCGTTTTTTCTGTTTGATTAAGGACCGTATGCTTCCGAAAACCCAAAAATAAAATAAGACGAAAAAATTTTCGATTTCCATTTCGTAAGTAGTATGAAGCTGTTAATAAGAAAACGTGACCGTGCGAATATAAATACGTTGGCTAGACGTGGAGACAATTCTTATTTTCAAATTACCAGGCGAAATAAATGTAGTTCCTTTTAAAACGCATGCATATTATTGAAAATAATATTCAGTTCGCAAATGGGTATTTATTTGGAACGTAGTTTAAAATCTACAAAAAAGAAAAATATTAAAAATTTAAAAAACTTCACATATCTGGAGGAAGTTTTTATTATGAATACACACTTAAAAAAAACAATGCTATCAACAAATCCGGCAATGCCAAATTTTCAAACTATCAATTTATTTTCAATACGTACGAAATAAATGGAACTACGCTTGCTGGAGTACCAACGGTTGTCACACCAGCCGGTCAAAAATAAAAAACAATTACAAAAATTATCCTGTCTTTGGGGGTCATATTTCCAGAATAAAACAAATTGAATATCCTATCCTAAACAAAAGCAATGAAAAACAAATTCCATGCATGGATTCAAAGCAGAAAGATTCAAGTTTTCAGCGTTTCCAAATTATCTCAAACAGTTACAGATATTTAATTGTGAATTCGACAAAGAACGCATAAATTATTTAATTTAATGACATCCCAAACACTGATTAAAATTTCGATTCTAATATTTCAAATAATGAACTTGATAACAGAAGACTTTGAGCACGATCCTTCTGATAAATAATATAATTCTAAATTATTGCCCTTGATAACAAATTGTTGAAATTGAGGGCGGCAGTTTGAAACTCAATTTTCAATTTTGCATTCAGGCCTGCTTGCACATATCTGCGCGAAAAAGGATTTTCCACAATGGACAATAAAATAAATAAACCATAATCTGAAGAAACTCTTTTATGCAAATAGTATAAGAACAACCACAGAAATTTTAGTATGTAATAGATTTTGATAAAAGCATTAATTTCTTTACAATTATTCAGAATAAATATGTTGATTTAGTCAAATAAATAGTTGACTACATTGGTCTATTATTATGAATCAAAGCAACATGTCAAGCATTGAATCTCGCCACCTAACTCAATAGATTTGAATATCTCCAGATACCATGTTGAGCGTGTTTCTTGTTTCATACTTTCATAATGATTATTTAACGACCAGAGTTCTGAAGGTTTGGCAGGTAAATGTAGGTTTGGTAGGTAAAATACAACTTAGCAGCAATTGGAATTGAAACGCAGTCCCAGAAGTGAAATGACACTAATATTTTTAAATATGTACTGTCCGTACTATCGAAAAAGCTCACTGTCCATTTTAAAAGTAGATACTTCTCAAATGTTTATCGCATAGGCTTATGGACAAATTTGGTTTTTTGTTGCCGATAAACGGCAATGTTGTCTTTTTCCACTGAAGTCAAAGTAGTGGTGTTGACGCGATCGTGAATATAGCAGTCGGAATAGTGGATCAAGACACCTTTGCAAATCTTTTTTACATGAAGGTTCCATTTTAAAGGCTTTATGTTATAGTTTTGAATACAGTGAAATAAGGTGAAGTAGATTCTGCTTTAGATATATTTAAAAACTATCAATTAATTATTGTTATCATAATATGTCAATAAATTCATTATTTTAAAATAAACATTATAACGATTATTATATTATTTTATAGTGAGTATGATGACCGGGAGATTATTTTATTATAACGGGACCGTGATTGCCAAAAACTTATTTTAAGGGGGCCGCGACTAAGAAAAGGTTAAGAACCACTGTTCTAGACAGTGTTGTGAAAACTTGACCATTTTTGATTTTCCTGAAACTTGACATGTAAGTAGTATGGACAAAATAAAAAATACAACTTATTTTTAAATTTTTTAAAGTGCTTAGTTTGAGCATAGGGGGCACCCCAACATGCATGAAAAATGAAAATTCTGCCAATCCGATGTAACTTTGAAATTAAATTGCTCAAGAACGGCTATACCGATTTCATCAAAATTTTTTTGTTTGATAGATGATTAGTTAGTCCTTTGAAAAAAAATTAATTTATTGTTTTTATAATTAATTTTTAAATAAAAATATTTAAAAAACTTTTTTAAAGATGGCGCTACGGTCGAAGATCAATTGGAATCTAATTAATTTTTTTTCTGAAAATAGTTCTATCCTCCTTACTCTAAAATATATCAAATTAACTCAGAGGCGTTAACTTTTGTTCTTGAGATATTTAATTTTAAAGATTTTTAGTACGACTGAAATTCGAATTTTTCTTCATTTTTTCAAACAACTTCCATTAACAAAAAATTTTAAAATCAATTAAATTTCAACTTTTTTTTTTTAAATATAGCTCTAACCTTACTTTAAAATATATCAAATTTACAAAGAGGCGTTAATTCGTGTTCTTGAGATATTTAATTTTAAAGATTTTTAGTCCGATTAAAATTCTAATTGTTCATTATTTTTTTGAACAATTTATATCATCAAAAAATTTTAACCACTGAAGTTCGAGAAAATAAGGAGCAATTAGAAGCTATATTTAAAAAAATAAAAAGTTAATATTTAATTGATTTTAAAATTTTTTGTTAATGGAAGTTGTTTGAAAAAATGAAGAAAAATTCGAATTTCAGTCGTACTAAAAATCTTTAAAATTGAATATCTCAAGAACAAAAATTAACGCCTCTGAGTTAATTTGATATATTTTAGAGTAAGGATAGACCTATTTTCAGAAAAAAAATTAATTAAATTCCAATTGATCTTCGACCGCAGCGCCATCTTTAAAAAAGTTTTATTAATATTTATATTTAAAAATTAATTAGAAAAACAATAAATTAATTTTTTTTCAAAGGATTAATTAATCATCGGTATAGCTGTTCTGTTCTTGAGCAATTTAATCTCAAAGTTACATCGGATTGGCAGAATTTTCATTTTTAATGCTTGTTGAGGTGCCCCCTATGCTCAAACTAAGCACTTTAAAAAATTTAAAATAAGTTGCATTTTTATTTTGTCCATACTACTTACATGTCAAGTTTCAGGAAAATCAAAAATGGTCAAGTTCAAATTTCGACTTTTTCACCTGCGTAGACACGTTTTTCATCTATAGCAGTTTTGCATTTTATTGTTATGACAGTTGAGAAAATTCAAAATTTTTGTGTTTTTTTTGGCAACGAAAAATGAAGTTTAAATAAAAAATTAAAAAAACTCGTCTTGTTTAATAATTTAAAGTTTATCGCCATTGTATAATTTTAATTTTCCTTACATTTTATGTATTTACTGTAGTACAGAAGTTTTGAAATCTGTTTTACCCTAAATCTGCTTAAAAACTGCTTTACATTGTCACCAAGTGCCATTTATAATGTATTTTGAAAAATCGTTTCTCCATATTTTATTTGAGCTCCTTTGTACTTTTCAACTACACAATCTATTTGAGGTAGAGTAGAGCAAAGCAAATTTGAGCAAGTTTGATTTTGGGATAATAATAGTAGTAAACATGGGATAGTAATAGTATATTCGAATAAAAGTAGTGGATAAGAATGGAGTAGATTAGAATAATAAACATGGGATAATAATAGTAGATTCTTGTATGAGTTTAGAATGGTGGGAATTCTTAACGAGGAAGAAGTTTCACGGAACAAGCGAAGCGAGTGAGGGGAATCAATCACCATCCGAGTGAAGAATTGCCATCATCCTATGCGAATACAAGATGCTATTTTATCCACGACTGCAAAATATTTCAAATAATTTCTCTGTTTGCCTGCTAAAGTTTTTATCTCCATATTATCCGACAGCCAATACGGTTTTCGAAACAAAAGATTAACTACCGATCTATTAAACTATGTAGCGCATTGTTGGAACAGCATACTTGATAAAGGTGGTGAAACATACGTTATCGCTTTGGACATCTCCAAGGCATTCGATCGAGTCTGGCATGCCAACTTCATCAACAAGCTCGTTGCGTACGGTTTTCATCCCAATGTTGTGAAGCTGATTCAAAATTTTCTATCCAACCGATACATTTCGGTAACCTTAGATGGATTTTCTTCTGAGTCTAAACTAATTAACGCTGGTGAACCTCAAGGCTCAGTATTGTCCCCAACCCTATTTTTGATCTATATCAACGAATTGTTGAAAATCACCAGCAACCCAATAAATAGTTTTGCAGATGATAGTACTCTGCACAAGTCGTTCGAGCCCCTTCCTTCAAAAGGTAAAATGCACGAACGAATTAATCCTGCCCGGAGAGACGCTGCCATAAACGTGAACAAAGACCTGAATAAAGTCGCCGACTGGGGTGACCAAAACCTGGTCAATTTCAACTCTACCAAAACACAGCTGTTGATTGTTTCCAGATTAAAGACCGAGTTCCGCAAAGATATTTTATTCAGTATGTGTGATGAACCAATAGGTGAATGTAAAAACATTCGATTATTGGGTGTCACAGTTTCAAATGACCTACTCTGGAACGATCATGTAATGGCGATGGCAAAAAGCGCGTCTAAAAAACTCGGCCTCCTAAATAGATGCAAAAAAATTTTCACTCCATACCAATTGCTCCATGCTTATAAGTCATATATTCGTCCCTGTATGGAGTACTGCTGTCAAGTTTGGGGTGCTGCCTCTGTTTCCATCTGGCCCTCATGGACTCTGTTCAAAAGCGGGCTATACGAATTGTGGGTGATCGAACTTTGACATCAAAACTTGATTCCCTACAACATCGTCGCACTGTTGCTGACCTCATTGTTTTTTACAAATATCGTCATCAGCAGTGCTCAGATGAAATCAGCGGCATCATGCCTCAAATTTATTCTTACCCCCGTTCCACTCGGCAATCGGCTGCCGCAACCGGTGAAACGGTAAAGATCCCGCGCTGTCATACTGGCAGATCGCAAAGAGACTTCTTTATCCGAACTGCGTACAAATGGAATAGTTTGCCGGAACACTTAGTCTCAGGTGGCTTCAACCCGCAGATGTTTAAAAAAAGTTAATCTACACCTTAGAATGCCAGTTGTTGTGGGACCCAGGTCTAGACCTAGGTCTTAAAAGGTATTTATGTGTTGTTGTGACACGTATTCTAAACCCTATTACACAACACATTATTTAAAAAAAAAAAATATTGAAATACAGCATAGAAAAGCCAAACAATTGACATAACGAAAAATTTTAAATTTTTTATTTTATATATTATATATGTATTGTTCTCGTTTTAACCTTTTGATATTACTAAACCAACAAATGTTAAGTATATAATTTGCAAGGAGAATATTTAATAAACTATAGAACTGTTGTAGAATGTAACGATTGCGTTACATTCTACATCAAGTGAGTGAATGTATAACATTACAATGGAAGACATACACATGGAAAGTATAAATTCTATAGTAGTCGTGAATAAAACACTTTATAGGTCTCGTATGAGCTAAAATAAGAGCGAACGAGCTTAAGAGCGTAAGAGCATAAGAGCGAAAGCTTACTCCAATTCTAGGTCATACGAGATCTACAAAGTGTTTTATTGTATGTACATAAATACTTATAAATAAATATATATAAATGTAAGTACTTTTTTGTCGTATATGCTCTATTTAGGAACGTAGTCGGGCAAAAAGTATCTTGTTTTAATCTCAATTCAATCCATTTTATGGTGGACTTTCACTTGACAACTTAATTTAATCGATTAATTTTATATGTGTGATCAGACTGTAAAGCGTCTTCTGAACGGCTGAACATTTGAACGTGTTTTGAACATTGGCTGACTATCGGCTATTTGGAAAACCAGTGTAATGTGTTAATAGTTGCTAATGTTTTGCTTGAAAGTCGAACGTTTGTCTTCTCTATTCTCTCTTCAATGTGAAAAATAGTTATTTGTCCGAATTTCTGACTACTATCAATTGCTATTTATTCGCTTATTCATATACTTTAGGTTTCGTAATACAATAAAAGCCCGATTATCCGACATTCAATTAACCTAATATTCAGTTAACCGGAATTTTAGATTTTTGAATTTTCCCCTTTCACAAGAAAAATGTTTGTTTTATTTGGCAATTTACAAGAAATATATTTTGTTTTAACTTTTGAATTATTTAAATTTCTAAAATATTCTTATTATTTATTTTATTCACTTATTTTTGTATTTGTACTAAATATTATTTGCAATCAATGTTATAGTCAACCTGAAATACATATACAAAAATAGGTTTCTAATATTTTATTTGAAAATATATTGACGAGAATCCTAAACAAAATATTTATATGAAGTATTATATGAAATCGTTCTAATATTTCATTTACATTCAAGTATCCGGAATTTTCGATTATCGGGCATGCTTCAATCCCCGAGCATTCCGGATAATCGGGCTTTTACTGTATAATGTTATATTTTTAAAGCATAAATTTATTCTGTTGAGTTTCATAAAAAAAAACGAACTAAAAAGCAGAAAATAAATTTTGCATTAACACCAGCGTTATGTCTTTTATAATTATATTTCCTTTGAAATTGTTAGAAGAAAAAATATTTAAATGGTATTTAACACATCTTAGCATCGGTGCAAATATTAAATTTTTGACTAATTTAAAATGCTAATTTTCGATTGACAAACAGTCTTCCGTTCCCATTTGTTACATAAAATAAAAGTGGGTGACGCATACGGTAATATAGAAAAGGAACAAATGTATTCTATGTTAATCTCTAACAAGAGAGACTACCAACGTTTATCCCCTTTGGTTTCTGAATGCGCCACCCACTTTTATTTTATGTAACAAATGGGAACGGAAGACTGTTTGTCAATCGAAAATTAGCATTTTAAATTAGTCAAAAATTTAATATTTGCACCGATGCTAAGATGTGTTAAATACCATTTAAATATTTTTTCTTCTAACAATTTCAAAGGAAATATAATTATAAAAGACATAACGCTGGTGTTAATGCAAAATTTATTTTCTGCTTTTTAGTTCGTTTTTCAAAAAGTGTGTTTTTTAAATTTTTTTTATTTATTTTTTTATTTTAGAGTTTTTAGTTATATAATTTTACCTACAAATAAGTTAACCACATTATTTCACAAAAAATACACCATAAGTAAAACTAGCAATTAAATCATTTACCGAAAATTTAATATTCTTTGAAATTTAAAGTAATTTTAATAAGGTTAATTGCACTATAACAATTGTAAGTATGTTATTTAAAAATCCAGTGTAAAATTTTAGTGCGTTTCTTTGCTCGTTGTATTAATTTTAAGTTGTACATAAATTATTAAATATATATGTTCGCCCAAATGTCAAGTTTTTTTCGGAAAAAAGGTCTGAATTATAGAGCTTTTTCCTTAAATTTCGAATCGTTATATTACTGTATGTAATTGACAGATTACATACAGCAATGATAATTAGAAATCATTAATTATGTATTAAAATGTATTGAAAAAATAATAATTATGCAACTATAGTAAAAAAAACTTAACGAGAACACAAAACAATCTGGATTTAGAAGAAATAACAATTATTTAAAATTTTCGAAATACAAATCACTCATTATTTACAATTTAAGGCCATTTTTTCATATAAAAATGACAAAAATGTGTAATATGTCCTCTATTATAATGAGATACTCAGTATGAGCAAAATTTCAGCGCGGTAAATGGGCATTCAGATTTTATGGATTTTCATATTTTCATACATAATAACTGATTTTTAAATATCATTGCTGTATGTAATCTGTCAAATACACCAAAATAACGATTTGAACTTTAAGAAAAAAGGTCTATAAGCTTTGAGAAATGTCATACTTTTATTTTTCTTTGTGTTCATTATTTATAATGTAAGGCTCTTTATCCATATGAAATGACACAAACATGTATGATGTCTATTATTATAATGATATACACAGTATTACCAAAATTCCTTCGCTCAAAATGAGTCAACCAGAGGATGTGGATTTCAGTGCAATTCTTTAAGGTCTTTCAGAATGAAAAAAATTTTGAATTTTTTTTCTTCAGATTTATAAAGTTTTTTGCTTCAAAAGTTTTGGAAATACGTACTGACTGCTTCAACAAACTTGTCTTTTCAATTTGGGATTAATAACATAATGGGAAGTTACTGAAAAATGAATCACAAAATTCCACCCATCAAAGCTCTCAAGAGTCAAGTTAAATAAAAGTGTGTAAAAAACAAAATTGTGTAAAAGGTTAACATGCTTCATTACTTCAAAAAGAGAAAAGATCATGTAGCATCAATTTAGAAAAGTTAGTCACTTTTGCAATACCGTGTTGTTAAATTTAACGACACAAAATAAAATTTAAAAAAGATACAAGGTCATTTCGAAAAAATCTCACAATAGTTAATTCAATACACAGAAGAAAAACAAGAAGATTTCTTAACACACGACAATTTAATTTTTCACGATTCACGAGATTTTCCGTTTGTTTTTTTTGTAAAACTTTCAACTATATATATTTTAGCCCACTTGATTCAATAAATGCTTGTTGCGTTGAACAACTGGCGCCAACCAATGAAATTATTTTGTTTTAAAATAATTAAAACAAAAAAAAAGAATGATCATCATCGTTTTTAAAGTACATCAAGAAGATCGTTTTTATACAATAATTAATATTTTACAGAATATGGATAAATTAATTAATTTTTATAAACGTCATAAAAATTGTAATAATTAATATTTGTTAATGAGATCATTAAAATTAAAAGAAAAAAAATTATTAAAATATAATGATGGTTTGGTAAAATAAAAATAGATGAAGTGAAATTAAAATGTTGAGTGATGGATGATGTGATTCAATAGAATTGTTGGTTTTAAGAAAAACTTAAGGAAGTGAAAACAAAATTTTCGAGTTTTAAATTAGAAAATTAATTTTTTTGTTATCAAAAATGCTTTATTTAATTATAATTCTTTTACTACCGTTTGCTGAAACTGTTAAAGGTTAGTTAATTTAATTTTTTAAATTAGTATAATTAATATGAAATGTTTATTAATATAACGTTTAAAAATAGCACAAATAAGTCTATTATGTCATTCCGCATATTGGAGGGATCAAGGTTTTTTAAGCGTTGAGAACTCTAAAAATAGGAATAATGAGGTGTCAGTTTAAAAATTCGAACAAATATGTAATATTACGATAACTTATGTCTTTTTAAATTCACTTGAACTTCTACTACATCCAGGGTTTTGTTATTCATTTTGCCTGGTGCAGTTTTCAAAAATGCCGCCCTAAAAAAATCTATTTGTCGTAAATAATCCGTTTCCACATCACCCAAAAGGTAGGATATGCAGTCCATTTTTTTTAACGAGGTATCCCACGTAGGTAAAGTCCTCAAAAATAAACATTAAAAAAATTTATAAAAGATTAAATATTGTTATCGTTCTAATCCAGCGTACGAATTTCAATAACAAAAAATTAATATTAAAAATATATTTAAAAAATAAATAAAGATTTAATATTGCTATCGTACTTACTAATATAGCATACGAATTTCAATAACAAAAAATTTAAAAAAATTGGATAAATAGCACTAAAATTCAAGCGTGTATTTTTAAATTGTAAAATATATTAGTTAATTAAATTTTATTTAACGCGCTTTGATTCTTGCAAAGTCGTCTATCAAATCACTATAATCCAAGTTGCTCAGAAATTTACTTTCTATAGATATTCAAGCTAAATCTACCAGTCTTTCTTGTCCTATTGTACTACGTAAATAATTTTTAATAATTTTTAATTTAGAAAAGCTACGTTCACCGGAAGCTACTGTGACTGGTATTGTCAATAAAATTCTAAGAGCTACAACTAGATTTGGTAATATCTGGTCGAATTTTTTTTCAAATATAAAATCTAATGATTCTATAGGGCTTAAAGTGCCTGATATTATACTTTGGAATGTTTTAATTTCGTCCCATAAATCTAAACCTACTACATCAGACTTTGAATTGAAAGTTAAATGCTTTTCTAGGAAAAGACAATTATTTAAATGATCAGAAGCATTTAATGAAGCCACAGAAATATTATGCAAAAATTTGAAAATATTTTTGTGTTCCGAAATTTGATCAAACCGTTCGCTAACAGATTGAATCGCCTGATCAAGGATTTGAAAATAAAATTTAACTTCAAATTTTTGATCAGGATTTGATATAATTTCGTCTCTACCTTCGTACGAAAAAAGTTGAGGTTTTCGACTAGGGCGCCTTGGAGCATCCGAGAAATTTGGTGAAACATCTAATTTTAAAGCTATTTCTTTAGCTTGCAAGATAAACCCCAGAAATTTTTCCTCATTTCGTAAGTTCGTCAAAAACTCTTTTGTGCCCTCTAACAAATGTACTGCCGTCGTTAAACAAATAGCAGGACTTTGTAAATATTTGCTAAATATATTAATTTTATCAAGAATATTATATCAAATAATAATTGAACAAATAAATTCAAATTGAATAATTTTGAGAGATAAACTATTCGCGTTATTTCTTGTTATTCCGTCCTTATCCTTGTCACTTCCTATTTGAACTAAAGCGTCATATATATTACCTAAACTGCACATTAAGGGTTTTTAAAGCTTATACGCGGCTTTCCCATCTTGTCGTACAGAGTGGCTTGAGAGTTAATGTTTTCACATTCTGTTTCAAAATCTTGAAACACATTGCAACAGTGTGCCCACCTCGACGATACAATGGCGACATCTCAGACATCCAATTGGCAACTCCCAATGTAGTAGCATGGATAGACTCACTCGATGTAAATATCTAATGTTCAAATATACTGCCCAATGTTCAAATATTTTAATATTTTACTTTTTAATTTTTAACTAAAAGACGCGCAATCATATTGATTGTAAGCTCATTTAATGTGTATTCATGTTTTGTTTTATGTAAATTTCATATGAAAATCTATCTATTTTAAGTTTTATTTTTGTTTTTAATGTGTCAAAACAAAAACCATACGCTAAAAAAAAAAATCTTGAAACAGAACTAGAAAAAAAACATATAAACATTGGACAGTATCAAAAAAATTTACAGCTTGAAGTGAACATTGAACTGAATCCAGAAGGACTAGGTTAGCTGAATGTGATGCGCATCATGCAGGGCCGGCTCTACCATGGGTGCAATGGAGCGACCGCACCCAGCGCCAACACAAAAGGCACCAAAATTGAGTTTTGTTTTAAATTCGATTACTTTTTCGTTCTGGTTTTTAATAAATTTTAAGGCAAATTATAATTTATTTTTCTATACAAAAACCAACAATTTATTTTTGTATATTTGTTTTAATTTTTGATCTACGGGCGTGACAGCCCGATGTACTCTTGTCGCTGCTATTGACATACGATTCAACGTGAAATATTATATACCACTGGCAATAGCAGTGAGATATTACCAGCCAAGGTGATATCATTCGGGAGCAGTCGAATGAACTCTATTCATCCACCAGTACTCTCAATTTTATATGCAGTTTTCCTTTTTCTGCAGTTTTCCTTTTTCTATAAATTATTGTTATAAATTATGCGGCGTCATCTTCTGGAGAAACTCTTAATTTTTTTCAACTATATTTATTTTTTTCAACTGCATATACGCATATTTTTTCGAAATTCGTTTGTCGTGTCGTTTTGATCTTTTTAGGCAGCAAATGAAAAGCTTAGTTTAAGGTCATAGTAATGAAACTTGCTGGGAAAACTGAAAATCAGCTGTAAGACCTCTTAGATTTTAAACCGTAGAATTTTAAAACACTTTAATTGAAATTTCTTTAGACCAGACACGCAAAACTATATAACACAATTTGGAGCAAAATGTTTAGCGAAGATAATGCTGCTTTAAATATCTTTGCAGTTTAATTTTGTGAAACGATCTTCTCTCAAAACTTAATGTTGTTTCTAAAATGATAAAAAGTCTGAACTTGAACGTAATTAAATGTATTTTATTGAATGTATGTAAAAGCTGACGGGTTTCATAGAGAGCGATTCGAATATTCTGCATCCACATCAAATACGAATTCATCGTACAAGAAAGAGTTTTGAAAATGAAACACAAGATAATATAATATAAAATCCAGGATCCTTCACAAAATTTCTTTTTCTTCTATGATTTTTTTTTAACGGCGTTCATGCTCCATGTAGGAGCGTTACCTGGCTAATCAGCTTTGAATATTCACCACGGTTATTCGCAACAGCGACATAATTACCATGGCAGCCGATTTTTTTAAGGTCGTTTATTACGTCAGTCTCCCATTGTAGTTGTGGTCTACCTCACGGTCGCCCACTCCCTGGGGTATAAACGTACATTTATCTAATCATTCCAGACTGTGAATCGGCTCGTAGAACATACCCAAACCAAGCAATCCTATTAGAATGGATACAACCTATTATATCAGGACCCTCAAGAAGGTTTCTGACCTTAAAGTTATTTCTTCTATTGATATTGCTATTAATTCATTAGAACGATTTATTCTTACGGATGACCAGTGCACAATGATAGATATGGCTTTTTATATAACATATTTTAATTAAAAACTAAGATAGAGATTAGATTTTAAAAATTTTGAAACTTCTATAGAAAATTTTACACCTTCTATATTTGCAAAACATGCATGATATTTTCCGAATTTACTTAAAGCCAAGATACTGTCATTAACAGTAGCTCCCGCTGAAAGGAGCTTTTCTAAATTACACTAGGTGATGGAGCATGTGCCGGGAGAGGTTATATCGCAATTGAATCTGAAATTTCTTATTTATGAAAATACGAACCGGCAATAAAAGAGTTTTCTGAAAATAAAGCGATACCATAAAAGCGAAGTGAGCTTTATTTAATACAATTTTATTTGTATATATGAATGTTATAGTATTTTTGATTTTCATATTATAATTAGTCTTTCTTACAAATTAAGACTACTCTCATGTAATTATACCGTATCACTGCTATATTATCAATAACTTCTGTCACCGTTGTTCAACTAACTGTATCGTGAACTAATTTGTATCGTGAACTATTTTGAACTAATCTATCGCCAGCGCAAACTTTTTTATGCTAGTCAAAAATTAAATGGCAAAAAACATAACACAATATTCGAAACATTGCACCTAGGTGTAAAATCTACAATTTTTAATTTGTTTATTTAGCTACTCTATCATAGACTGTGTAGTTTTTATTTTATTTTCGTATTAGATAAAATTATTTAATTCTGTTTTTATCTTCAGAAACTTATTTAGGTGTTATTCAGTTTGTATCGCGTTAGCAGAACCATTTTCCAGTAAGAAAACTATCAATAGATTTTTTTACATCGCACTCCATAATCATTACAATATTTGAAAAAAATTCGTATAACATTTTTTTTATTAAAATAAATTTTTATTTACTGTGCGATTGTTTGCTCGAAGATTTGCCTCTATATATATATACCTAACTCTATTTGTGAACTTTAAGCATTGATCACGGGAGTACGTCACATGAATGAGGAGTATTCCATCAGCTAGATTATTAGTAACCTTGTTTTAATTATGTTTTTCAAATTTAAAAAAAAAAAAATTTATTTTGTTTCTATTTTCCACATATTATCATGAAATTTTGACATGTATCATATTTTATTATATGATAAGATTTATTGTCTGTCCAACTGTCCAACTTTTAAGTATTTAACTTTTGAAAAACCATAAAAGAAAATGTTGATCCAATTATAAAAAGCGTTTAATACTTGAACGCATGTGTTGTGGGGTCTAGATCTTAAAATCTCTCTATGTGTTGGTGTGACAGTGAAACATATTCTAAATTCTATTACACAACACTTCGTATTAAAACAAGTATGTATCGCATTGATTTTTGAATATATTATCTTACAATATAATTTAATTTGAGGGCGCGATTTACCTAATCTGCACCCGGCGCTGAAATAGCTTGATCCGGCACTGTGCGCATGGCACAAAAAATGCTCGGGGTTCTATTTGTTTAATTTGAGCTTGCATTCCAATGTTTTTTCCCTTCATATTTGAGCCATTATCATAGCCTTGTCCCCTGCAATCACTAATTGAAAATTTTAGAGAAGTTAGTCGGTCTAAAACTAAAATCGTTAAGTCCTTACCCGTCCGATCTGTAGCTTTTAAAAAACCCATAAAAGCTCCTTAATTTCATGTTTGTTTTGATTTCTATGAACAACTCTAACAATAAGTGATAATTGTTCATTGCGGCTCTGATCTGGAGTACAATCAACAATTATCGAAAAATATTTTGCACCTTTTATCATATCACCGATTTTATTTTGAATAATTTTAGACACGATTGAAATTAGTTCATTCTGAATGCTTTTATACAAATATTTGTTTTGCGTCTCATTATTAGTTATCCGTCGTAGGTGTTCTGAAAGAACATTGTCAAATTCAGCAATTGCTTCTACTAATTTGAGAAAATTACCATTATTTTTGTCGTATAACCTGTCTGACCCACCCCTGAATGCCAAAGATTGCATTGAAAGAAATTTTACAAAAAAAATTTAAGAATTTTTACACAGTGAAAAAAATATTTTTGGTAATAAATTTCGGTAATTAAAATATTTATTTTATTATTTTAAATTTTTTTTTATTAATTGGGTTTTGGCGCCCTCCAATTTTAGCACCCCGTCAAACTGTTCGTACTGTTCCATGGAAGCGCCGGCCCTGAGATATACTTTTCTTTGTTACATTATTGTAAATACGTGTTGAAAGGTATTGGTTCCAAAAGAAATTTAAAAATAGATTAAATTAACAAATGGTATTTAATTCATTTTAGTTTATATATTAATTTAAAATGTTTAATTGTTACTTTAAATTAAATATTTTATTGTTATTTAAAAATTTTATTTTATTTTTATTTACTAGACAAATTGTGCACATACGAGCAATTCTTTCTTCAAACAACGCTTTCCTAATTACATGTAGTTCAAACACATTCATAATGTTGTTTCGGGACCTTTTTTCAACAATTGTTATATAAAAACAAATTATTTGCCGTACCGAACTGCCACCAGGCGAATCGGCTTCAAAATCCCTTATGTGTTATAAAATTTAGTGTACTTCATCAAAGAACACGTAGGCCTAAAACTTTTAAGTCTCCTGTATATATATAAAAAAATTTTCAAAATCAATTTTTTTCCAGTCTACAAGATAAAATTCAAAAACAGTTTTTAAGTAATGTTGTTGACCAAACTTTTTGTGATTGTCCTGCAACTTATACTGGCCGTACTACTCAACTTTTAAGCAAACGGATTTATCAACATAATAAAGATGCCTCATTAAATAACGATAGTGATGTTAGCGCTTTGTCTATGCATTTAAGATCAGCTAAACATATTATAACTATGGACAATGTTAGAATTTTAGAGAGGGAGAATAATTTTAACAAATTACAAATGTTGGAAATGCTTCACATTAAAAAAAGTCCTAACTCCTTAAATAAACAAACAGATTCAAACTACATTCATAATTTTTATAACTCAATTATAAATTAAATCATATGACAGCAAAAATCAAAGTAGCGTTAGTTTTTTCGGTTAAGTTTTATTTTTCAATTTTTTCTTTGTTTTAAAAATTTTTTCTATTATAATTCTGTGTTTCTTATTCAACTTTTTGAAAATGATGCGATAAGCGTCGAAACCGGTCAAAGGTTTTTTTCATGTAAAATATTTTTGTTAAAATATTTGTTAATAAAATAGGCTATACACCAAATAAACAATTTTTTTTATTATAAAAATAAAATAATATTAAAGCCTAATAACCTTATATACATATATATATATATATATATATATATATATATATATATATATATATATATATATATATATATATATATATATATAACATATATATATATATATATATATATATATATATATATATATATATATATATATATATATATATATATATATATATATATATATATATATATATACATATATATATAATATATATATATATATATATATATATATATATATATATTATATATATATATATATATATATATATATATATATATATATATATATATATATATATATATATATATATATATATATATATATATATATATATATATATATATATATATATATATATATATATATATATATATATATATATATATATATATATATATATATATATATATATATATATATATATATATATATATATATATATATATATATATATATATATATATATATATATATATATATATATATATATATATATATTATATATATATATATATATATATATATATATATATATATATATATATATATATATATATATATATATATATATATATATATATATATATATATATATATATATATATATATATATATATATATATATATATATATATATATATATATATATATATATATATATATATATACATATATATATATATATATATATATATATATATATATATATATATATATATATATATATATATATATATATATATATATATATATATATATATATATATTTATATATATATATATATATATATATATATATATATATATATATATATATATATATATATATATATATATATATATATATATATATATATATATATATATATATATATATATATATATATATATATATATATATATATATATATATATATATATATTAAAAAAGAAATACAAAAAAAAAGAAAATTGAAAATTAAGCTTACAGCCAAAAAATGCAGATGTAACATACAGAAAGACATCCAGATGTATATCCTTCCTGCATGTCATTGTCAGCACAATTCCTTCTCTAATATAATTCCTTTTCCAGGCAATACCTTTTCCCAACACAATTTATTCTAAACTATAATTTCTTTTCCAAACACCATTCCTTCTTTATATCCTAGTACGATTCCCATGCCGATCTATTTTCAGCAAACTAAACTCTGGAACAATAATAAAATGAATAACATTTTGGTTATTTTTTTTTTTATTTAAATTAAATGAAACAAATTTTATTTTGGTTTTATAATTTGTTTTACATGAAAATTAAATTCAATTTTTATTTTCTAGATCACAAACGATTTAATTAATCGTCAAATTTATTATAAATTTTGTTTTTAACATTCTCGGATATCGACTACGATCTACATATTCTTCTCTTTCTTTCTTCGTTAAAATTTTTTTCTGCCTTAAAAGTAGACGAGGGTCTACAAAAAACTATTATATTTTAATAACAAATATGTGTCGAAACAACCAACTGAGGTAAATACAAAAAAATAAGGTAAAACATTTATTACTTGAAATTTAATTCAGAGAGAACGACAACAAGAAAAAGTATCTAAAGAAAACTGAACCAGCTTAAATTTTTTAACTTCCCGATATGGGAAGTTATTGTTTTTGGGTCGATTTTCGAAATCGGAATTTTTATGATATCTTTACGTTTCATGACCTCCTGAATCTGTTCAGACTATTTTTAGCTGGCAGTCTGTATGTGTGTATGTGTGTATTGCTGTGTGGAGAATTTTTTCCCAACGCTTTCTGAACAACGGATGGGTCGATTTTAACGAAAATAGTCGCAATCGATGGATCTTGTCGTAACTAGAGCCCAGTCCTTTTCTAGCGAAATTAAATCATTTGTTTTTTAGTGGTTTCCAAAAAACTGAAAATCATCTACTGCAAATATCATGAGATTAAATAATGCTCTCAAGGCCATGAAGCTTTCATATTGTTTGTCATCATGTCATCATGACATTTGTATAAACAATTGCTCTCTTAGTTTTTGAGATTTTTAACAAAATGTGAAAAAACTACGTGTTATTTTCTTTATGCAAACGCATGATATCTGGATGAAACTTTGGTATGTAAATGAGCTGCAAACGCATCCGGGTTTACTTGAATATCAAAAACCTGAGTTTTTTTCTAAATTTGACAAAAAGGTCAGAGGTTCCAGAGTAGATTGCCTGGTCAACTGTTTATTAACTTCCCGATATAAGAAGTTATTGTTTTTGGGTCGATTTTCAAAATCGAAATTTTTATAATTAGGCCAGGAAAAATAGTATTTTAACAACAAAAAAATTCGTTACAGCAAACTGACAGCGGGATATTGTAGAACACGATATTGTAAAAGAGGGAAACATAAATCGAACCAGCAGCTGCTATCCGGGGGAGAATGGGGAGGGTTTTTAGGGGTTGAAAAAGGTTTTTCGTGATTTCTGGCTAAACCGTGCATCCTATCAAAAAGAGTTATAAGTAAAAGTTGTAGGGAATAAAAAGATCTACACTTTTTGTACGGACCATTTTTACCCTCACCTCAACATTTTTCGAAAAAATGCGAAAAACCGATTTTTTTCTTTTTTCTTGTTTTCTTTTACAAAAAAAATTTTATGAAGTTCAAATTTTGGAAAAAGATACCTCCATTTATTGGAAAAAGGCAGAAATTTTTTCGGAGGGAAATATTTAGACGTTGTTGTTAAAATTAATTTTTTTGAAAAAAAAAACCAAATTTTTAACTGCGATTCCTCTTAAAACTACGCCTCCTAAAGAGTTCAGTTTTGACTCATTTACTTGTTCTTACGTCTATTTTTCATAAATGGTAAAAAAAGTATAAATCTATGGACAAAAAGGCGGGAAAATTGAAAAAACCGAAAAAATTGCTTTTTTCGTGGTAATTTGCATATTTATCGTTGAATAATTGTTACTAATTAATAAAATCATATTATTTTTTTTATTATTACGTAAACAACGATCATTCGAAAATACATTTATGAATAATTAGATGCTTTCGTTTTCGAACTTGATAAAAATTGTTCGAAGAAATAATCAACAATTAGAATTTCAGACGTACTAAAAATTTTAAAAATTAAATATCTCAAGAACACGAATATTAGCCTCTTTGTAAATTTGTAATATTTTAGAGTAAGGATAGAACTGTTTTTACAAAAAAAAATAAATTAAATTTCAATTGATCTTCAACCCAAGCGCCAACTTTAAAAAAGTTTTTTAATATTTTAATTTAAAAATTAATTACAAAAACAATTAATAATTTTTTTTTTTCAAACGATTAACTAAATCACCTACAAAAAAAAAAGTTTGATAAAATTGGTAAAGCCGTTCTTGAGCAATTTGATTTCGAAAGTACGTGGGATTGGCAGAATTTTCATTTTTCTAAAATATTTAATGCTTATTTTAGTTTATAATTTATGATAATTAATATATGATATATTTTAATTTAATATGAATTTTTTATTGTAATTGAAAGGAAAATTCACTATCTATTTGATAAATTTCAGCAAAATCTGCAACTGGCATATTTTTGCTAACAAATATTCGAATTGGTTTTTATCGTCGAACAAAACGTCTGTCTGTAATTTGAGTATGTTTTGGGTAAAATATTAAACCTTCAGAAAACCCAAAAAAAGCTTATTTAGTACCTTCTTTAAACCTCATTTAGTACCTTCTAAACCCAAAATAAGTTTAATAGAATCAGTAAACTTGGGTTTAGTGTATGGCACAAAGTACAAAAAAAATCAACCTATATTCAAATGTGTTTTTCTCAAAAACAAAAAATAACAATTGTCTTTATAGGTTTAGTATGTTTTAAGTAAATAACAAATCTGTAAAA
The DNA here is from genome assembly GCA_963693315.1 of Diogma glabrata. Taxonomy (NCBI): domain Eukaryota; kingdom Metazoa; phylum Arthropoda; class Insecta; order Diptera; family Cylindrotomidae; genus Diogma; species Diogma glabrata. Next base: position 91,432,987 of record OY856186.1, read on the forward strand.
TATAAAAAACATGAAAGAAAACTAAAAGGTACTTTTTGAGATCGCCATGTTTGAAGAATAAAATTTTCTTTTTTGTTACCTAAATAAACTAAAAGTAACGAAAGCATATAATTAATTATTCATTAATTTATTTCCAAATGATCGTCGTTTACGTTTATCATTAAAAATTTAAATGATTTTATTAATTAATAACGATTATTCAACGATAAATATGCAAATTACCACGAAAAAAAGTGATTTTCTCGGTTTTTTCAACTTTCCCGCCTTTTTTTCCATAACAGTGTACCATTTTTTTACCACTTATCAAAAATAGACGTAAGAACGAGTAAATGAGTCAAAACTGAACTCATTAGGAGGCGTAGTTTTAAGAGGAATTGCAGTTAAAAATTTGGTTTTTTTTTCCAAAAAAATTAATTTTAACAACAACGTCTAAATATTTCCCTCCGAAAAAATTTCTGCCTTTTTCCAATAAATGGAGGTATCTTTTTCCAAAATTTGAACTTCATAAAATTTTTTTTGTAAAAGAAAACAAGAAAAAAGAAAAAAATCGGTTTTTCGCATTTTTTTCGAAAAATGTTGAGGTGAGGGTAAAAATGGTCCGTACAAAAAGTGTAGATCTTTTTATTCCCTACAACTTTTACTTATAACTCTTTTTGATAGGATGCACGGTTTAGCCAGAAATCACGAAAAACCCCTTTCAACCCCTAAAAACCCTCCCCATTCTCCCCCGGATAGTAGCTGCTGGTTCGATTTATGTTTCCCTCTTTTACAATATCGTGTTCTACAATATCCCACTGTCAGTTTGCTGTAACGAATTATTTTTTTTTTTCTAATTTTTTCTCCTATTATTACTGGCCTAAATATCTTTACGTTTCAAGACCTCCTGAAGCTTTTTAGGCTATTTTTTGCTGCCAGTATGTATGTGTGTGGGGGTGGGTATGTGCGTGTGTATAAAAAAATCATCTTTTGCAAATATTACGAGAATAAATAATGCTATCAAGACCATTTACCTCCCATTTTGTTTGTCATCATGTCAGACATTTATAATGACGATTGTATAAACAATTGCTATCTTACTTTTTGAGTTTTTTAAGAAAATTTGAAAAATAGGTGTTATTTTCATTACGCAAACGCATGAGAACTTGATGAAACTTTTGAATTAAAATGAGCTACAACCGCATTCAGGTTTTTTTGAATATGGAAAATATGCTATTTATGATTAAGTTATTTTCAAAATTTGGCAAAGGAGTCAGGGAGGGTGTCTGTGGTTCGTTGAACAACTGTATTTAGACTTCAATAACACTCAGTCCTGACGTTTTATTTTGTTGAAACTTAGAGCATAAGGTTTTTGTAATGTTTATAGTAGTTTTGCTTGTAGTTACTTGTCACTGTCGGTTAAAAACGTTATCTTATTCTTTTAAATATATCACAACAACAGCCACAGTTATTAAGTGTTTTTGCCGAATGTTTGGCAAAGTTTTAGTTAACATGAGATAAAACAAATTTGATTTGAGGTGTCTTGTATATAGTGGTCACCGTTCATCAAACAAATGCTGACCTTTTATCTTACCATAAGGTTAGGTTGTTGTGTTGAATATCGTTTTTGATATTGATCATTTTAATGATATCTTCACCTTTCAATCCCTTCTGAATCGGTCTAGACAACTTATTTTAGTTTGCAGTTTGAGTGTTAGTATGTTATTAAATTTAAATATGATTACACACTGCACGTACACATTCAAATTCTATTTGAAAAATTATTACAATTGATGTGTCGTATAATAAATAAATCTTAATTTTGCGTATTTAAGGCTTTTAAAACCCTCATTGAGCTAATATTCACTTTTTGTTCACTTTTTTTTTCAAATTTGTTTTAACATTTATTTTGTAATTTTACGTTTTTTATTTGTATTTATTGCAGTTAAATTATATTGTACAATGTTTTTTATGTTTGGTACTCTAGTATACCTTATCCAGTAACCACATTGTTGAAGACTTTTTTGTCTGCGATAGTTCACCAAAATATACCAAAAACACATCTTCAGAATAAAAATTTTCTGTTTTTTTGTTCTTACACCAATTGATAAATAATAGGTAAGCTTTTTCATACCAGACTTTAGATTTTTCAGGCAACAGCTCCAAAGTTAAATTGTTGGCTGCTTCTTTTATATGAGGTGAAGTGCTAATTATATTACTTTCATCACTAGTGCTCATTTTATATTATTTTTATTTAAAAATAGATATAAACTCTGTATAAATTTATAATTTATGAATTTAAAATTTTAACTTGACCTCCGATACGTTTTTTAAACAACAAATAAATGCCTCCTTGGCAACTTTAATCGTATTTGTCGGCATTCGTTAAAAAAATAGTATGTATACTTTGAGCAGAAAGTAACATTGCTGCTCTGGCATGATTGAAATTTTCATGCACGAGCTGCAATGTAGTACTTTCTGTTCTTAATATACAATATACTATTTTGAGATTCTAATTAGATGTTAATTAGTATTTTTAAAAGTTATTATTTAGTTGCAATTAATTTAATGAAGAGAACTAAAATAGGGTCATTTGCGAATGTCTTTTACTTAAATTGTAGTTAAAATTCGACTAGTGTTACCACTAAAATATAATTTGAATAGTAAATAAAGAAATAAATCAGAACTAATGAAATTTTAAATCACTAAGGAACTGTTTGTGTGGCCTTCAAAATACTATAAAAAATTATGACTGTTTATGACAATGATCTGGAATTTGTCTCTGATGTCATTTTGTCATTCATTGTTTGAATCCAAAAAATAAAACTTAAATTTATATGAAAATATTGCCAAATTTCAAATTTTTAAGATGATCTTATTTCGGCTTAAAAATGATTTATTCAATAGAATAATTGAACTTGTTAACAATTGTAATGCCCACACTTCCTAGAATCACTATTTAACAGATTTTTATTTTGTTATTTGAAAAAAAAATACAAACAAAATTAATTTATAATAAAACATGAAAATTGAAGAAATAAACGTAAATTTTTTTTGTTGACTTTTCCTTTCTCTTTGAGTGTTAAAAATAGAATTTTCTTTTATTTTGTTTGCTTTTCACATCACAATGTTTATGAAGAAAATGAATTATTGTGAGTTTATATTTTATTTATTATATTTATGATTATTTGAATTGAAATTGAGTGACATGAATATGTGTTGTATGTATGTAAAATCACTTCTTAATCTATAACTATCGACGATAATTAGACAAAGTTCTAATAATTGTAATGCATATTTGAATTATATACATACATATTTAAATATCACTTCCACTTGTTTAACTGCTTTTTGAAATAAGATTACTTACGACGCACGCTAAAAGAAATTGATTTTACTTTAATGAAAACAAACTATGGATCCCTATTGATCTGGAATTTCAAAATTATAATGTTGTTTGATGTTTACTACATAGTAAGAAAATCAAACAAATGATGTTTTATTTATAATTCTTTTAAATAAACAAAACAAAAAAATTACCAACAGGTGGAACGATTTCATAAATTTATTATGAAAGTTATGAACAATAAATAATTAAGTAATTGTAAAATTTTTATTTACTTGATTTGATGAAACGTTTTGTTAGTAAGTTTGTGACTCACACTAAGTTTACACCAGTATCTACTTAGCTACGTATCAAATTTGCTAACCATTTTCACCATCATACTTTTTAAATTTAATACGGTGATGTAAACTACTAAACTCTTATAAATTAGGTATGACATATTAATTTTTAGCGCGTCTTTTTCATTGTTAGTTTTTTGGTTAGAAAAAAAGAATTTCCATATATATTTTGTATAAAAAACTGTAACTATTTACTATATTCTTGCTAAAATTCTCATACTTTTAATATCAGCAAAAAAATCACATGAACATAAATATATATTTATAAAATAAGTTGATTTATTTTTATTTTAAATGTCATAACAAATTTTACTGTTCACACCGTAAAAATAATGCCTATTTGCTACGTACCTAATTTGATACGTAGCAAGTCATCCTATGAAATATTTGGTGCGTACTTTTTTTATAACTGTTTACATCGGCCATTCGACAATTGTGCGGATAGCAAAAAAATTTCATAAATTGCACACCTTATATTGTTAGATTCAGTCTTATCATTCATGATGGGATAACTTACATCAGAGTGATGTAATATCACAAATAATTCATTGAATTAATTGTAGATAATGTGTCGATAGACACAAGTAAAGATGGTCATCTTCTTCTCGCCGATACAAGTTTTTTTATCCAATTCTAACTTTGTTAGAGTATAACAACAATAGTGATCAACTAGAGAAATAAATTGACTAAACCTGAATCTAATAACTATATGTTTATGAAAGTTTTTTGTTTTCTTATACTTCGCTAGAGCAGAAGACCAATTTTGGTTTATATAGCGTAACTTTTTGTGGTAGTGTATTTAGTCGGCTAGCCCTGATGAGAATTATATACTTTTTGTAAAGTGTAATAAAAAGTTCTTATTGGTTCGAAACTAGATCGATCGACAATTGGGTGGATAGCAAAAAAATTTCGTAAATTGCACACCTTATTTTGTTAATAAAATACAACTTTTGACAAAAAAAGACATTTCATAATCAACTAACTGATATTTTCCAACTCCTAAAATAAGTCCGAGGTGGGAGTCCAAATTTTGAATTTTGACTTTCTTTGGAAAAACTTGAATAACTTGCTGCAAACTGCACCAATATTCGTATCTTTAAGCTTAAAAGAAAGAAAATTGAAGCTACTATAGGCTCAAAGAAATAAAAAAAAAATTAGTGTCTTTATTTGTTCAAAATTTTTGGTGTTGAAAATGGAAATATGAGACCCGAAAACCGAAACAACATTTTTGATCACCGAAAAAATTGGTTTTTCGTGAATATCTCAAAAACAAGAGCTAACAAGAGCTTACAAATCCATAATAAAAGTTGGATTTTATTCAGGGAGACAAAAGAAGTTCAAAATTTGTAAACTAGTGTTATCTACCAAAACCTAAAATTTTCTATTAGTACCGAGAAATTTTCAGAAAACTTTTTCGTTAAGGCAAATGCTTCTTTTCAATAATTACAAGAAACACGAGATGATATTTTCCAACCCTATTAGTTCACAAAACTTTTTACAAAACCTCTCTTTTTACTGTAAATGCGTATTTTTGATAGCTATAATGTTTGTGAAAAACGAAATTTAATATGAACCGTTGTAGTAAAATGTAAAGTAGACCGTGCAGTTCTGCAAACCCAATCTTCACCCTGTCAGCTTCAGCGAGTATAAATTCTGGTGACCTACCTCTTTACAAGAAATTTTTTTAAAACGAAAAAAATAAGAATAACTATATGAAATAAATGAATCAACAACTCACCAACTGAAACGATGTCCTCCTGATATCCATCAATGTCTCATCAGCATTTGACATCAATCCGTATCCATCTCCTTCAAATCAACAAAAAACAGAAGGCCAATAAATTTCACCACATGTCTATTTATTATTAAAGCCTCAATTACACATAGAGCTCCTACGGGTAGTTTTCACCTTTTCTCAGAACAAAAACAAATTTTACATTGCTGAAATTCAAATTATTATTAGTTTGTTTTTTCATTCAAACCCACATTCTGGTAATTTCAAATTACTATAACATAAAAAAGAAAAGAACTTAAGATCTCAAACCACATCATATTTATTTACTTGCATTCACCGAAATAATATTCTTTTATTTTCCTATACTGTTCTGCATCTTATTTTCCGACTCAGCTCCTCTGCATTCCAACTCAAATCCTCAAAACTCACTCTACTCAAACTTAACTGACTACATTCTTCCTGAGAATCATGGCAACCGGGTTTGAACCCGAAGTAAAGACTCTCAGACTCTACCGACTGAGCTAGCCAAGATAAACAAAAAATTACTAGAGCAAAAAAACGAACAAACGCAAAAAAACTTAAGGAACAAACAAATATATACCTAGAAAAAAATTAAAGAAAACTTTGAGGAGGAAATGAGAAAACAATTTGGATACGTAGTAATAAAAGAATTGAGCTGAATTTTAACCACAAAATTGAAAGCAAAAAAAAAAACAAATTTAGCTACAACACAAAATAAACAAAAAAGTGGAGTTTTGGAAGATTGCTTCGGTGAAGTCCGTGGGTGATAGGAGGACAGAGGCGGTCTAACTATGGTTTAGAAAGCCAAGGGCTAACATTTTCCTTCTCACTATACCTTGGCGCGGTAAAGACACCCCCGAACCCCCTGTACTGAAAAAAAGGTTGATGTAGGTATAGAGAGAACGTTGGTCACATCGACCTGAGCGATTCTAAAAATATTACAAAAATTATAACAAAATCAATAATTGAATTTTTTTTCAAAATTCTAAAAATATTGCAAAAATTATAACAAAATCAAAAATTGAAACTCTTTCCAATATTCTTATAATATTGCAAAAATTATAACAAAATCAAAAATTGAAACTTTTTCCAATATTCTTAAAATATTGCAAAAATTATCACAAAATCAAAAATACAAACTTTTTTCAAAATTCTAAAACTATTCTAAAAATTATTACAAAATCAAAAATTGAATCTTTTTCCAAAATTCTAAAAATATTTCAAAAATTCGAGATCCACAAACTTATTCAAAAATTCTTAATATATCGCAAAAATTATAACAAAATCAAAATTCAAACTTTTTTCAAAATTCCAAAATTATTCCAAAAATTATAACGCAATCAAAAAATTGAGTAAAAAAAAAATTAAAATCATTCTTTTGACACATTTTGACATCATTTTTTTGACAAACTTATAATGCAATAATTTAGTTTTTAGTCTCACATACCAATTCCGACCATCAAGGCTTCGCTAAATTCAATGTCCCTACTCGTAATCACTTAAAATGAATGTTTTTTTAGCAAAAAAATATGCAAATTTCCTTCTTTTGACACACTTGACGATTTTTTTGACACACAGTTCGGTACAGTTATCGGTACAGTTATCGAACACAACGTCCTTTCGGCTCTTTCCATTGAGTATACCTATTTTTAAAAACAAACATTTTTGAAATCCCTCCAGCGGTTTTTTAGATGTCGTAGGTTGTGATGGACATACATTTTTTGCTTTTTTAGAATCAGTAGTTCCTAAAACGTCTAGAAACGCCAAAAAAGTGGGAGTAAGGATTTTACTTCTGTCTCGAGTATGCAATACTTACTACTTAGTTCTTTCAGACCGAAGTAATATCAAAATTTCAAAAAAAATTTCAAATGAACCAAACATAATTTAAAAATGAAAGACATGAGTATGACCAAAGAACACAAGATGGGTCATGTTCAAACCGTTCATTTTTTGAGCGCACTGATTACACAATCCGCTGAGGAGGGCTTAGGGCATTAGGACAACGGAAAAAAATTTCGAAAAAAAATTACAAATAAAATTTTAGTTACAAACAAATTTTGAAATTGAATAAAATAAAAAATTGTATTAAAAATATTCCGAAATTACAAATATACCAAAAGTACAACAAAATTTCAGAACTTAAAATTAAATAAAAAATAATTAAACAAATACAAGCATTTGTCAAAAACTTTCCAAAAAAAGTCAAAAACTTACAACAAATACAAAAAATTCACAAAAATGTTTGTAAAGTATTTAATATTAAAAACCTACAAAAAAATAGAAATTCCAAAAAAAATATCCAAAGTTTAAAATTAAAACTTACATTAAAAATATTTAAAAATTAAAAATTTACAAAATATTTCAAAAACTATTTAGGAAAATACAAAAATAATTTCAAAATTATTTAAAACTATACAAAATATCTAAAATGTACAAAAAAAAATTCAAAATTATTTAAAAATATTTTCAATATTCAAAGAGTATAAAAATCCTTAATCTTCCTATTAAATGTTCTAAAAATATACCTAAACTTTTCAAAATTTCAAAAACATTTACATATACATTCAAAAACATATAAAATCAACTAATGAAATTTCAGAGGTTGTTTCAGTGTTGACAACAATGTGAAAAGCCAACACATATGGTCTAGTTATAGCACAAAGAGCCAAGCATTTTTCCTTTCATTTGTTCGCCTACAAGCCCAATGTCAACGCTCAAACAACCTGTATGGAGAAAACATTGTTAGTTTTTTCGTTGTTTTTCAGCAAACGACCGTGGTACGAATAACAGGGTTTGTTATGAATCACGACTATTCCACCCAACAACACCCTAACATGATATATTCTAAAACCCGAAAATTGAAAACAATGGGAAAATTTTATTAATCAGCATAGCATTGTAGAGTTTCCGTTCTGCCGAGGACCCAGGGCCTAACGAAACAATTGCAGGTTGGGATGGTATGCCAATAATATATTGGATGCATTTTTTTGTGTTATTTGTGAAATGCAAAAACAAACACAAGAAATTGTGTTAAACTAGTAACAGACAAAGAGGTTTTAAATGACAAATGCACTTAAGATTTTAACAAATTTTTAAAATAATTGTAAAAGGGGGCTGCCTATTAGACCGACCTGATATTTTTCTAACCCAACTGTTCCAATAAGTCCATAAAACCGTTTTTTATTACAGATTAGATAGGTGACCGTTTTTTACCACCGTTTTTTTTAAACTTCAATAACAAATATGGTCACACCCCCATTCCACTAGTTTGTTTTGGAAAAAACGTCATTTAGTCTGCAACAAGCTAACATTTTCATGGTTGTACCTATTAGTCATCAGTGAACGCAGGAGGGTATATAATAACTGCACTTGGGTACAGTTATTGCCAAGGATATCTAAAGAAAATAAAAACCAGTATGGCCTTTTACCCAGAAAAATCTCTAAATGAAAGTTATTTACTTTTATTTCATCAAACAAAACCTATCGGGTTCATTAAGAGTTATATTTGTACATATAAGAATAAAGAATCAAAAAAAAATTAAACAATAAGAATAATAATAACTTATCTTAATATATTTGATAGTTCATTTCCTGTTGTAATGATGACAGCGACTTTCGTCCGTCTATGTCAACTTCGGTCCGTGTACAATCATTTCATATCATTCATATAAGTTCGTTCTGGAATCTTACGATAAATTTGTCCCACCACCTTTCAATAAATGCGTTCTAGTAAGGCGCTAAAATTTTTCTTTTTACGTAAATCGAATAGTGAAGCTAACATCGAATCGAGGTGAACTATCCAATTCGAGATTATCACGCGTGCATGTACTGTTGAAACAATTACTGCGAAAACAAATGATAACATCTCTTTTTCAAATTATGTCTTTTCTTTTATTTTTATAAATTGCTACTACAACACCAATGAATAATATTTTTGATTTATATTAATAATAATTTTAGTTTTTCTTTAAAAAAATTTTGTTTTTATCTATCAATTTATGATTCCTGACATACGAATTCAACTAATTTTATTTTTCAAATTATAAGAGCACGGTTGTAGATTAATTTCCTTTTCTAATTTTAAGTTTCGAATAATTTTACTTTTATATTATGAAACGCGGCTTTGAATTTTTAGCTTTATATTTAGGAAATATACAGCACCAAGAGAATTTTAATTCACTTCTTTTTTGAAGAATCGTGAACCATCACTTGAGTTTAATTAAAAATATCAATCACCAATTTTTAGAAATCACTCGAAATCGAATGTTTATTTGTATCAATCGGAATTTATTTATTTATTTATTCAACCATACGCTAAATAAAAACCATTCGATAAAAGAATTTAATTTTTGTAAAGGATAACTTCCATTTTGTTTTGTATCAAAACGCGTACAGAAAAAAATTTTAATAATTTTTTATTTGAAAATCAAAATCGAACTGACTTCGTATGTTTTAAACCTAATATTTATATTATCTATAATAGAATAAATGAACGAGTAAAAAGATCGGCTACTTGAAACATTTATGTTGCCATTTCATTTACGTTTTCCAAAAAAAAACTAGAAAAGATATTCACAATCATCTTCTTTCTTGATTAATATACAGGAATAAAACCGGCTAGGCATATTGCATTTTGTTATCTAATTGTTACTTGTCCAAAAAAAATGAAAGAAGGGATCCAAATCCATCAACTGTTTTGTTTCGGTTGTTCTCATTAAAAAGAGGGGAAACAATTAAAATTGTTCGTAAACAAAAGAAATGCAAATATGTAACGACAAACCGATATAAACAAAAAAATATCAGGTCGTATCAATAGATATTAACAGAAAGGTTTAATGTAAAAATGCAATTATTAAGAGTTTTCGTATTCGCATTTATTTGTTTGCTTCAATAGATAAAAATAAAGGAAAACGATAGTGTTATGATGAATGTATAACAATATTGATTTCGGAAAATCATAATATAGTTGGAGGAGCGATTAATAGATTCTTTGTAGGGATCGGTTTATGATATGGATCTATTCAATTACGACAATGTAAAATGTAATGCATTGACGAGAATCTAAGTTTTGTTGTTATGGAGTGATTGACGAGTTATTGAAAAATGCAGAGTAGTCATATTATAAGTAAGATAATGGAAGAGTGTGGTGATTGAGCAGGAATGTAGCTTTTACTGTTAGTAGGCTGTAACCGTTAACTTCCAAAGTCTGCATTCCTTTCAATCCACCGGTACAGAACTTGAACTTGTTCTGAAGTGGATATAGATCTTCTTATAAATGCTACCGGTTAGATATCACGTCAAATTGTGGGTATTACAGGTATTCAATCAAAAAACCGCTCACAATACTTTTCCATTTAGTGTAACTACTTCTTCATTAATTACAACATTTGTAAACAAAAAACCTTTTAATCTGCAACTACCAGATATTTTCCAACTGTTCCTATTATTTAAAGTGGTGAAACCCGGATTCCGGAAACCTTAAAAATGTACTAGGGCCTAGCCTTTATCATGTTTTTTGGAAAACGACATTTAATCTAAAACAACTTGATATTTTTCAACTGTTATTCATATTCCTGTTATTCAGAAGTAGTTGAACCATCACACACAAAAACACACTGCGCTATTGTTTTTGAAGGGACTGGCAATAAAACAAAAAATATTTTTAAGCCTCATTTAATTCATTTATAATAAAAGTTGAAGTTTGTTATTATTACTTATCGTTAGTCTTAGAAGCTCAATAATGTTGGTGTGTCTCACAATATTAAAGCTTTCTAAGATTAAAGAATATACATTTCAAAACAAAATCACAGTGGTTCGGTCGTCACCCCTTAAAATGTATTAATACTTTATTTTTTTCCATTATACAATTTTTTTGCATAATGGAACTAACATTTTTGGTTACAGTAACAGTTTGCAAACATTTAGGAATTTTAGGAACATTCAAGAATGTTATAACATTTTGCGGCTGCTTGTCGCTTAAGTATTCATAGTTAGGTATAACCACCATATAATAATTAAGGTCACAGAAATAGAAATAAGAATACGTATAGCATGACGTTATTCAAAGATAATAACTTGTTTTGCTCAATTAGATAATAAAATAAATAGTGTAAACTTCAGTATTCCAAGTATGTAGTAGGGATGGAAAAGTCGATTCCGATTCTACTCGAGAATCGACTTTTCTGTTAAAATAATCGAATATAAAGAATCGAGTTTTAATTTTCAAAGTCGATCAAGAATCGATTCTTAGTATTCGACTTTCGAATTTAGTACTATAGTCATACACAGTTGACAGTGATTTAGTCAATCATAAGTGGTGGTGACGTGGTGTTAGACACAGTAATATTTCTGTAGATAAACTACACCAAGTCACATTTTTTTCAAAATACGTTTTTTTATACTGTTAGAGTCAGGATTTTGTTCTCTACCGAGAGGTTAATATCACTGAGTCCTAAATAGTATAGTTTTCGAGATAGAACAATTGTAAATGACACCAAGTCCAGAGCCCTTAAAGGTAAAGAACGTCAAGTGAACAAATTTTGACACCAACTCCAAATGTTTAAGAGGTAAAGAACATCAAGTGTACATAGTTCTGTTTATGACTAAATAGTGTTGTAGACGACAACAATGTATTTAGAGGTAAATACCACCAAGTCCACATAGTCAATGTGTCTAGGTTTTAACGGCTTTCTTTTAGTTTCTTAAAAAATTTAAACAATTTTAAACGTTTTTTACGTTAAACTTACATTGTATATTTTGAAGTAAAGTTTATAAAAAAGCCTTTAACCTTATTTTTGGAAACACCTTTTATGTACAATTGTCTTGGACTTGGTGCTGTATGTTTCAAGGGACTTGGAAATACTAAGATCCATCATTGTGAGGTAAAGCACACTAGGTCCTTTTTAACAAATAACCGTTACATAATATGACGTAATTTAATTAATTATTGATATTATGGAAATTAAAAATAAATTACAAAGTAAAAAAATTTTCGGGGTAAGGGTAGCAGTTAATAGAGATATAACAGGGTTTGTGATTTTCAAACAGTTTTTTGGCTTTCCTGTAAAATTTTAAAAATGTGACTTGGTGTCGTTTACCTCTCACCTACAGATTTATAACCTTATATTTAATATTAAAATAATTTCTTTTTAATATTAATAATTGTATTGATACACGATTATACGAAATGGCACCGAGTGCTGTGTGGATTTATTATAAAAAAGTGAATAACGGCTCAAAGGTTAAATGTCGTGAATGTGGTAAACACTTTACATTTAACAATAGTAGCAACATCAACACCATGTGAGCGTTTATTTTCACATACTGGTCTGATTGCAAATCAGATGCGAAGTAGACTAGCGCCTGATCATTTGAATATGCTACTATTCTTAAGATCAGTTGCAGAAAATTTGTGGTTTTCATAAAATGATTGTTTAAAATTTTTTTCAGTTTATTTTGAATAAATGTATGAAATAATATATGAAATATAAATTTGAATTTAATTCTACCAAAGCTAGTTTTTCTAACATAGAAATCGATTAAAATCGAAAGAATCGACTTTTTCGGTCGGAGAATCGATTCTTGGAATCGAAATTTATAAAATAAAAGTTGGAGTCGAGAATCGACTTTTCTATAAATCTTTCCATCCCTAGTATGTAGATGTATTTCCGTGAATTCTCCAAAAAACTCACTCATCGAGATACTGCATACACACTAAAAACTATTTATACCAACCGTGACAATGTCCACCGGATATAATTAAAATAAACAAAAAAAAATGACTAATTTCACACATATCTAAAATAGGTGCTGTGGTATTAGTATGACAAGACCCAATATATAAAGGAAGAAGTCTCGGAATTCAAAAACCAATCTTTTTCATTTCTTTGGTATTCCAAAAACTATGACAATTAAAATAAAAAGACCTTTTCGATCGTTTGTGTAGAAGCGGTTTGATTTGTAAATATACTTACACCCACTTAATTGATAGTTCGTTTGTTGTTGTTCTACTTCAGTTTATCTAAAATTAGATGGAATATATAGCGAAATTTATTTCAATTATAACATTAGTCATTTAATGACCTGACAATTTTAGTGGCTGAAACTAAGTGATTTAGATTTAAATGTTTGTTGTTCTGAATAAAAAAGTTATTTATGGTAACGGTCATAATTTTTCACGGCTAAGAAAACCAATAAAATATTAACTTAGACTACACATGTTCAGTAAAATTATGATTTTGTTTAGATGAAGTTATAATTCATTGAATAATATTAACATTTTGTTTACGTTGTAAACTATGTGTTGGTTTTTGTTCACATTTGGTAACATAAATTAGGTAAAACGACCAAATATAATTCATAGTCAACAAACATGTGTTCGAACATTTTAGCTTCTCTAACCGTTAATAATGTTTGTGACATTTAAGCGCACCAATATACTGTAAAAAATGCATACCTAATACTTTAAATAAATATAAATCAAATAAAAGTCTGTAATTTAAAACGGATTGTTCTTTTGGGCAAATTGAAAACATACATTGAAAAAAATATGCTGCAATTTATTTACGAATGCCATTCATTAACTAATTCATTAACAATAATTGTTAGTATTGATATTATCCTTATTAGTAGTACCTCGATTATTGTTATTTCCGCCACCTTTGACTTTTTTCAGAATTATTTACATAGTGTTGTTGAAATAACTTTTGTTACCGTTACTGATGCCGTTGTTGTGCAAAACCACTTCCCGAACCAGTTATATTTAAACAATTATTCAACAAAAATTCACACTATTCACTGTTGATGGTGACCATGATGGTATAAATATGTTACTGCTGTCGACTAATTATCTTTATTAAGTTTGTCACAGAAGTTGCTGACGAAGTACAACCGCAAAATATCGGAGATAACATGTTTACTTTTCTCTTTTGATTTGATTCATTAGATTTCACTATATGTGAATATTAATATAAAATTATAGCCCATCTATTGATTATAAATCAACTAATTAATTTTAGTTGATTCACCAATTAATATCATAACTGTTATAGTACAATCATATATAAGAAATAACAATCGATTAAAAAACGAATAAATTAGTTTCATCTGTTTTTTATCAATAGTGGTTTTATAACAATAGTATGTGGTCTGAAAAGTAAGACTCATTTGAGGCTCTCCAGTTTTTTATGACCAATGCTTTCCTACCGTTATATGCAACACCTCATGTCGTGTTTTCGTAATAAAAGTGGGTGTGTTCCGTAGTTTCCAAGTTTGACCATCCAAAGATTTTTTGTCAATTATTCTTAAAGAAAGTTGCGCCTCTGTTTTGCTTCCGAGTGGCCACTTGTCTCATTGTAAGTTTGTGCATTCATTGTGAATCACACCCGATGCTTAGAGGGCACTTTCTCCTGTTACGTCATATTTCCCCTGCGTTCCTCTATTCATAATGAATCATAATGCACCCTCTAGGTACATTTGTGCAAATACCACTAAAAAGATCGCTTTGCTGTTTGCAACACCTCAAACCATGTTTTGTGCATCTAGGTTTATTTTTATATGCATGGTAGCCTGACATATTTCTTAGTGAATGTCTTGTTCACTACAGCTGCTCTATAAAATGTTCTCAAAGAGGCGCATATATGCCTCTTCATCTAGTAACAACCTTTCCTTCTTCCCGTATCATTGATGCCAAAGCTATCTTCTATATAGTGTCTATCTCAATTCCTACTATATAAGCATTTCATCCACCGATCTTTATGGTTATAGTTTCCTCCTTGTGTTGTGGCGGTATCCGGGGTGCCTCCCTCAAGATTTTAACAGACCTTTTTCCTCTGTCTCGATGACTTTGTGACGATGACTTTTCCGAGTGTGTAGTTCAGTGTAGTCCCTTCCAAAGGTAGGATTTAAAATATGCAAATTTTTCATTAATCTGCAAAGCAATCCTTGGGAAGAAAACAATAGCCTTAGAACAGTTCAGGTGATCATCTTCCATTCTTGTCACAAGTGAATGTGAACCGACTTCCATTTGCCGCAGTACTACCACAACCGTTAGTTACTTTACAGCATGATCGTCATATTTTACATGAATATTTCTAGATTTGAAGTGAATACCCCATCACCCAACCTTGTGAATTCAGCCATTCACCAGCTGGTCACAAGAGCTTCTATGGTTTGGCTTTGTTACTGTGCACTGTTTACCTTTTTCTAATAAAAAGTGTTGTGTTATAGGAATTACAATATATGTCACAACAACACATAACTATACCTGTTAAGACATAGGTCCCACAACAATATGCGTTCTGAGGTGTTGGTGGACGCTTTTCTTAAACCTCTGTAGAATTAACCTATTTGTACGATGTACTGACAAAGAAACCTCACTGCATTCTGTCACAATGGCATTGAGTGCAGATATTGATAGTTTGACTATTTGCACAAACCGATTGACGAGTAAAACGGGGAAAGGAATGTATTTTTACATCTATAAAAAAACGAGTTTTCTGGCCGCGCACTTTGTCATTGTTATTATATGATCGTTAGATGAGAAATTGTGACTTCCCAATTAACGAACGCTTTTGCATTCGTCTATTTGTTCGTCAAATATACTAATTGAAATTTAAATGGGGAACTCGATCTTCGATCTGAAAACAATCAATAGCTGTGCTTAGGTGGTATTAAAATTGACAAATTTTTTTATGGTCTAGAAGTAGTCCTTACCGCTAATCTTTTCATTTGCAGCGACATAGCATCGCCTTAGTTTCACTATTTGCTCCTACATAACTAGAAACCTGCCCGAGATGGTTTTGCTCTATCATAGCTTACTTTACCGCGTTATTCTGTGGCGTCATTGATACTGTTTTCCACTGTAAAGCAGCTGCTTGTGCTGTAAAGGCATTCCCTTTCTATCACAGAGCCCTTTTATTTTAGTCCTCCGGAGAAAACCCCTCCACGAAAAACTTCAGCTTCCACCGGGTCCAGATTCACTAAGTTCCTACCTATCAAAAATTTGTATATAAATTAACTAACGCAATTGTAGCTGAAAAATTAGTTCGGTTTTTATTCCTAATTTTGATTAATGTCATCGTTTAAAATGACCAGTAACCCTATTGTCAGTTGAACAGATAATCGGTAAAATTTACAAAGAAATAAATTCGACCCAGAAATAAGTTGAAATGTAATAAAAGTGAACGAGAACAAGAGAAACTCTCCAAATAGGTGATGGACCTGTAGGGCTTCCACCAAAGCACAGTTGCTTGCAGATTAGAAACCAATTTTTCCGTATCGGACGTTAAATTTAAAACAATTAACTCTGCAAGATCATTCCAAAAATAACTCTCTAAAACTTAACCAAATCAATAGATCTAAAACCACCGCCATATGAACGTTTGCAGATAACGAACTTGATAAATCGATTGCCTGTGAAGCAATCTCCAAATCATTTTCCTGAAAACAGAAGAGAATAATGTTGTTTTCTAATTCCAGTCCCTTAAATAGGCGTTTATCTACACACAATTCTTTTCATAACATGTTCTCTAAAAATAAAAATTAATTTAACCACAAAAATTATTTTGATGTATTCTCAGAACAATTAAATTATTAAAAAAAAACAAATCTCTTTAAATTTAACTCCTGTAGAACAAACAGTCCTAAACTCAATCAACCCGACATCCATTATGTTAACCATCCATACTCACTCATATCTTTAACAGAATTATAACAGATGTGAAATATTATTTTATCTTTCAATATTATCTTATTCTTGTACAATTGACTTATTATAAATTTTCTTATATTCACTTCTTCTTCATTTTTATTTTTATTTTTATTTAATGTTTTATTATTATTTTTTACAAAAACAAACAATTTCTTTGACTTTCGAAAATTTACAAAAAAAAAAATATTTTCATTGAATTTTTTACGATTTAAGAGATTCTGAGACAGTTTGTAAGAATAATCAATTGAAATTAACAAAATATTTTTTAAGATGAAACCAAAACATATATTATTAGTATTTAGTAAAGAAACACGTGGGAGGAAAAAAATATGTTGAGTTAAAAAATTATTAAGTGCAATTGAATTGTGCTACAAATATGTATCATATGGTTTTGTTTATATTAGAAAAATTTGTTTTCTTTTGTTTTGATAATCATTTATAAAATTTATGTCATAATATTTGATTTTTCCGTTTCAGTTTCATTCTATGGAGCAAGTCATATTGCAATGCCACTACAAGAAGCAAAAATCTCAACAAATATACGATTACGATTTCGTACACAACAAACGTCAGCGATGATATTTTTAGCTGCGGGACGAACTGATTATTGTTTGTTAAGTTTGGAAAGTGGACGAGTGAAATTAATTTATAAAATTGATGATCATCATGCGGAGGTATAGTTATTATTATAATTTGAAGAATTTTTTTACTGCTTAAATTGCAAGTGAGTTTTAGAAGAAGGTTTGCACTCGATACTAATGATTCTGGCAAATCATTCCATTTATACACAGTTCGGAGGATTCTCTCTTCGCTCTCTCCTAATGTAAGCGCAGGTTCTTGAATGTTTGACTGTTTGCACTGACCGACTAACAATTGACATGGGGATATAATATGACAGCTTAGACAAGCTTTAAAGATAGCTTTTAAATACAATAGTAGTTTATGTAACAAGTACGCTAAATATGGTTTTAACGGACGAATCGTAATGTTTCCGGACGAGGCGCTAGCCGAGTCTGTAATATGAAGATGAGTCTGCCATTTGCGTACGTGTTGCATACAACGTTTTTTTGTATTAGCTCTTAAGATTTTTTTTTCTAATTTATTGCTTAATTTGTATTCTTGCGTACCTAAAAATTTGATTTTTGAACAAAACTTATCAAAGCAATTGTGATTATAATTTGAAAATAATTATAATATAAAATGAAAACAAATTTTGAATCCGTTAAAGTATTGTCATAACGACTTTAAGTACTAGGCCGCTAAAATACAATTTTGCGAACTCTAAACAGTTCTAAAAGTAATTATTTTTCGGAGCTAATACTAAAAAAATAATTTTTTATTCGCCTACATATTAAAGTGTTACTTTATTACTGTGATATGCGGCTTTAAAGTATCACTTTTCAACTATTTATTTTGTTGTCATAGCTACGTCCAAAAAAGTAAAAAGCATTTGTATTTGTTTAAATTCTATGAAAATAGTTATTTGTTTAACTAGGCAGCAAAGTAGAAGATTGACTGCCGCGGCTGATAGTTCATAGCCGAGCGCAGCGAGGCTAGGAATTCAGCCAAGGCAGTCAATCTACCTTGCTGCCGAGTTGAACATATAATTTTTTCTCCGATTGATTACAATGATATGTAATTTAATAATTATTACTTTAAAAATAAAGCAAAATTTTAAAAATGAAAAGAAAAAAATCGCAATTGTTGGAAGATTTAGTTGTTATGGAAATGTAATAGTAATTATAGTTTGACAAATTAAAAAATTTCTGCCAGATTCGTGGAAAAATATCTGTTTATTTCTATGAAGTCTAATTATTTTGCTGCCTAGGCAGCAAAGTATAGCAGAATTTTTTTACCAGCGAACACAAAATTTGTTTGTTATGCGCATATTGTTTGCACATGCGCATGCACATGCGCATATTGTTTGCACATTCAGTGTCTCGATTAAAATATTAAAAAAAACTATTAGGGTCCCATCGAAATGGACAAAAAAAACTCATAAAAATTAATATATTACTATTGAAATTCAACCAATTATAATAGAAAATCAAAAACTAGTAAAAATATTAATGATTTTGTAGGCAATGTAACAAAATTTTGATAATTAAAAATAATTATAATAAAAATAACGACGCCTATGGAAACAAATATCACAACAAACAAATGGTACGAACTAGAAGTAGAAATTTAACTAATATAATTGTTTTGAAAACAAATTTATCCCAAAATAAATAATACATCTCTGTTTTACTTTTTGTCTCATCTTTTATCTTTTGCTGCGCTTTAGCTGTCAGAAATTCGCTGGCAAAAAAATTCTACTATACTTGCTTTGCTGCCTAGGCAGGAAAAGTGCCACTTTGCTGACTGAAATAAGTCTGCAAAATTTATATTTGCTGTCTATCGGAGAAAAATAAATTTTTTTATAAAAGCAACCCTCAAATTCAAAATTTCATTATAGAATTAAAATAGTTGTTATCATTTGTTGTCATAGCTACACAATAATTTGGAAAAAATAATAAATATTTTGTCAAAGGTTACTTGTTCCACTTTTTTTTATTTTAAAATTTATGAAAATTTATAATTTTAATTTAGAATAAACAACTTTTCTTAAAATATTTTGCTTGCGGCGAATAAAAAATAGTATATGATGCACGGACGTAAGCTATTTGGACTTAATGTGGGTGCAAATCTCGGCTAGCGACTCGATTTGCAAACTCCACATCCGTCCAAAATCTTTAGCTTTACGTTCTAGCATCATAATGTACTATTTTATTTTTAACAAAAATTCGTAATCTTGACTTGTTTTTGTACCTATCCATAGCATGTAAAATGTTGTGTAGAAGCCGAAGGAAGGCTTCTCGGGCACTGAATATTTGTGGGTAAGATTTGTACTTTCTTGTAGTACTATTATAATATTACTTTCCGATGAGTATCTTCGTGGGCAGTAGAAACTTCCAGAGCTACTAAAAGACAGAAATAAATATTGTTATTTGTAATTATAATGCAGATCTAGATAAGTTAGCATTAATCATAGTTTGCAAGGCCTTTGTCTTTACATCCATGATTCTGAGGTTCCTGTATTAGCATGACATTTTGTTTGGTAAATTTTCAGGGCAACACAAATGATATACTGATATGTTCCATTGAAAGTTTTCCTTAGTCACTCGTTAGGTTTCTAGCGGCTGCTATAACTAGGAAAGGTCGGTTACTTCTTTTTCACATAATAATACCCTTTTGACTTGCTAACTCCTCCTTAATAGCCATTATTTCTGAGGTGGATGCTACTACCAGTCTCATTAAAATTAAAGCTGATATATTCTATGTCCATCTCTTTTCGGAAAGGAAAAGTAGCTTAAAAACTTATGTGCAGTTAAAAAATAATGTTCAACAGTTTTCTGGATGCTGTTCAAGTTTTTTGACTGGTAGCTAGAGAAAATTTATACCAATTTTTGAGAAACAACATGCAGCTAATGCAACCAAAATTAAACAAAGAAATGGAGAATAGATCTTAACAAATCAATTTAACTTGAGATATCTAAGGTGGTATGTGCAAGTGGCGCATATGTGTCTAGTCTTATCTTATTCCCTGTACAAAATAGAATTTTTTATAAATCTAGTGACCCACATGTCATGAACATTTAAATAAAATTAAATAAAAACACAACCAGTGCAAATGTGTCTGGAATGTATTTAAAAATTGCCTTCAATGCTCGTTCAGCTATGTAGTTTGATCATCTCACCGATAGTAAAAGTTACACGTTAGAAGATTTCATGTCACAATGGGCTCTGTTTGTGGTAAACATACCCGGGAACCTAAACACGTTTTCATACAATGATGAATTCTCCGTGTAAATTACTATTGTGTCAAAAAATATGGTACAGCGAATTAAAACCTAGAGAGCCCATGATGGCTAGACCGACAGTGACCACCACGCTAACTTTTTCAAAATTAGCGGTGAACAAAATTGATATGCTAGCAGAAAGCAATTTAGATCTGAGGCTGTTAAAGCAGGCTGCATATTGTGACGTACATAAAATTTACAGATAAAAGGTTAAAACCACTAAAACAGAAACTTCAGGAAACTTGTAACGGAAGTAGGCAACAAGGATTGTAATGAACATTGTGCATTCTTGATAGTTGATTTACTGTCATGAACATTAAAGGAATTGCTTGCCTTGTGATTTAATTTTCCGACTGACTGCAGTATGTGAGTTCGATTATAGTCCGATATAGCCCATTGCAAATGCTGAACTGCACGACAAAAAATTCACAAGAATACGGATTCAAATAAGAATAGGGACTCTGACGACCTCAAAAGTCGGAGGAACCAAACCATCACCCACACCACATCAAATATAATTATTACATTTAAAAATTAAAATGTTTTACTTACCCCCATTATGTGAACTTGTTCCAACTCTTTATGCTTCCTCCACACTAGCCAACCATAGTGAATAACATAAAGAAATGCATCTGACAAATCCACCAATCGTTGCATCAATAGTACAGGCGATTCATGAACAGTATCGATAATGCAATAATATAATAAAAGTCAATCACCCATGTGGTGATATTTAAACCGATGGGGGAACCGGCGAATGTTGAATATATGAATATTAATAATTTAAAATAACCAGCCAAATGTTGTGCTAATGGTACAGGCGATTGTTAAATATGTATAATAATAAAACAATATAATAGAAACCGTTGCGCCAATGGTACCAGCGATTGTTGAATATGACTAATAAATCAACAGTAATCGTTGCGTCAATGACGATCATAAAACAATACAAAAAATATAGTTGTACTAAACGTCATGTACTCAACACAGGAATTGTTGCAAAATGTTTCTTTCTAAATGTTAAATGTTATAAATAATTCAATTATAGAGATAAAAGCATTCAACATGTCGTTCCCATTTATTCCGTTGTTCCACTTTCACAGCACAAACAATGAAAATCAATAAGTAGATGACCAACAACTCCTTGAGTTTATTTCTATATGGCAAAAAGCTTACGAAAATAGGAAAAAATTTGAACAAAAAAATTTCATCATGAAACAGATTGAACAGTCCTTATACATCGATAACCTCGGATCGGTAAAACTAATTTTAGAAATTATTTAAGAGACAAATTCTTCGTAACAAGATCCATAAGGTTTTTTTTTACAAATATCAGACAGGGAGGCTTGCTTAATGTAGATTGTTTCGTATCGCTCTCCGAGGCTACAGCTTTTTATCAAATCAAAGTAAAAGTTGTACAGCAGCCCTGGAAGGCTGCCTCAGATATGGTGCATATCTAAAAGAGTGCAAAATGGGTTGGGATATTATAATCTAAAAGGTCTATGATAGAAATCTTTGAGATCCTTAATTATACCTTCAAATTTTGCTACCATCCGTACTGAGCAAAATTTTGGGAAGATTTATAAATATCAGACTTCAAAAATGCAGCGTTTAAATGGTGGGCTGTCGGATAAGTAGTATGGTTTTCACCAGGGTCGCTCTACTGATTGCTAATTTCAACCTGTAAGCTTGCTGACGTCGTCCATTCAACCACTGAAAAGTACGCTCTGCTCCGGGCATTTTCATTGATATATTGGGTGTTTTTGATATTATTTGGTGGATTAGTGTTATGACTTATGAGCTACCTTAAAACAATAAATTGTCTACGAAATGTTGGTATAGATTACTAGGAAATTATGTACATGTACATAATGATAATGAACGCAATAATTAAGGATGACCATGACTTAGTGGAGAAGATCATAACGAGAGGTGCCCGCAAGGATCTATTCACGGCAAACCTTTCTGGAATATGGCTGACACTAGCATGAAGAGCGGTGTTCCGGGGGTTGCGTACGCTGATGATAAGTAGCTACAATAACCAGGAAGTTAAGAATTAGCAATTACAATAACAAAGTTAATGAGCACAAAACGATATGACTTCATGGTGCAATTTGAAAAACTAAACATTTCGACCCACAAAGTACGATCGTGCAAGACCTCCATTAAAGTTAATGGAGTATCAATTAAAATGGTAAGCAAGACAAGATACCTTGAGGCTTGAAGTCGACTTGTACGAGAGGCTCTGGGTGTCAAGTCACATTAACCGAATATGTGACAACCCACAGTCTCTCGTACAAAGCTATCACATTAACGATGATTTAATGCACACCACTAAGCAATACAACTAACTTGACAGACTCACGATACAATTCATATACAGCATTGCAGTTGGATCGATTATGACTGGTCGTACTGGTCGGCTGGTTGGAATGAGGAAACCAACGTTAGGAATGCTTAACATATATTGGGCGCTCAAAAGAGTATGTTGCGCCGCATGATTTGAGGCTAGAGAACAACGCTATAGAACCAGATCTTTGTCTCAGGCCGTTCTGAGTTCAATCTCTGTGGGTCTTCTTCTTAAGACAAAGGTCAGCCTCTACAATTAAATTTTAAATACAAGTTATGCAACTGAAATTTAATTAATAAAACAGTGACTGGCCCAAGAGACGCTCAGTAACTAAAAACACACTGGACAGTCTTAGATACTGTAATGAACCTTGAACCTGCTAGTGATGTCACTAACAGGCAGCTATCGGAGGACTGTATGCCAAGCGAGGTTTTGTTCCAGCAAACTTCAGCCATGTGCGTCCGAGAGTTAATTTCCCCCAGTTCAGTACAAATAATCAGATATGCAAATGAAACTGTATAAACGGAATTAAATAATCTTAAACAAAGAACTCTGACGACCCCAACGGCCGAAGAAACCGAGATCACCACACACATATGTATAACTACGATTATTACATTTTAAAAAGAAATAATAAAGGTTTTACTTACTCCATGATTGCATCGGATCCATATCGTCATGCCCAAATTGATTCAGCCGATCATACTAACAAAAGATTAGATCTAATTTCCACACTAACAATTACACAAGAGAAAATAAAACCAACAGTATTACAAGTGATATATAACAATGTTGCGCCTCTAGTTCGGGCGATAGTTGCACAAGAATAACCAAACAAAAAGTAATACAAGTGATATATAACAATGTTGTGCATATGGTGCGGGTGATTGTTGTACAAAAATATTAAACCAATAATAATACTAATTGTCACTAATAATGTTGCACCTCTGGTTCGGGCGATTTTTTCATAGGAATAATAATGCAAATACTAAAACAAGCTGTCAAAATAAAAATTTTGCGCCTCTGGTCCGTCCGGATGATTGTTGCATAAGATTAATCAAACAAAAATACAAGTGATAAACAACAATGTTACACCTAACAACGGCATATCACGCATACAGCCGAAATGATATAACAATGTGTTGATAATAATAAAAGCTTGTATTTGGAATAATTATGTAAAAGAATGATTATAATTTACAAATGATTATAATTTAGAATTTATTTCTAATATGAATTAAAAAGTTTATGCAAAGTTAAGTGCAAGTTTATGCAAGTTAATTTATGCAAATACTTTTTCTTATCAAATAATCACAACGTACATTAAATTATAAATTGAATTATCATTTTTTTGTTTTTTTAAAATAATGTCATAATCAGCAACCGAAGAGCACCAATGCAATAACAATAACAAATATTCAATTTCTTTTTTTTTTTTCTATTTGTATCTTTAATAAATTTACTTTTATAATTATTTTCTGTTTCGTTTAATGAATTACCACGCACAATTCTGTTTTCATTTATCTTCTTTACCATAACCCAAAATTAAAGTCAACGAGTTGTAGCAAAATTTATCACACAAATTACGATAAATAATTGGTTTTATACGCCCGAAGGTTTAATGGATGCTTGACGTTTCTACCGAATTTTACTCACCAAAAAACTTTAGCTTTCTTTTCCTTGGATTCACTCATTAAAATTTAATGAAACCAAGCCAAATTTTAAGAAATTATAATAATCACTAACTAAAATTACTACACTAAAGTTATAATACTCACTAACACGACACTTGGTTTGGGATTTAACAAAAAAAATGATCAACTTAGGCTTTAATAATTACAATAAAAATAAAACTACAATAATTAACTCCGACCGACTTTTGAATTTAATTCCGTTCGACTGTCTTTCAAAAACAAAATGTCCATGTACATATAACAATAAAAATATGAATCAACAATATATCAAAATCAGACAGCAATCGATAAAAGAAAATCAATGTAAACAGGGTTCAGAACGATATGAATAAAAAGACGATAAGTTATATTGATCGCGTTGATTTAACGGCTTCGTAACAATATGGGCAGGCAACCCAAAAGGTGGCTCTAACCAATCCTATGGTTCATAATCTAATCAGTTCCAACCCTTCAAGTTAGACAAACAAGCTCAAAAGATAGTAGAATATGCTTATAAAATAAGTCTGTACACCATTACCTGCTGGAGGTTGGGTATGAAAACTAACAATTATAAATCTTTTGGATACATTTGGGTCGGCTAATAAATGACCGATCACATGGCAACTTTTGTAAAAGATTTAACGAAGACCAGAGAGACCAGAGCAAAATGATCACGGTGTTGCGTCTTGTAGCTAAGAGTGTTTATGGTCATCTGAAATAAAAATTGAATCTTGGTTAAGACTCAAGACAACTGATGCTTGAAGCTAGATATATTTAACTATAAAAAATTAACTATTTCGCATACTTTTCTACTATTGAGTATTGAGTACAACTTAAATTCACTTTTTGTTGTAAGCTTTAACTCTTTTTATTTTGGTTAATTGAACAAACTTACAAACTTTGTGTCATAGGAGGTTAATACCATATTTGTGATATTAACGTATGTATTTAACGCATTTTTACTTTAAACCCATTGTTTTTTAAGATAAACTGTTCATGTTAGGGTCATACGTTCGCCCTTATGTTGGTCGCCAACTGTAAAGAGTATACCCAAAATACTAGTGCTTGCTTAATGTCAGAGTTTGTCCGTCGATCTGGAAACTATGCCAAAATTGATTTAAAGCTTTCAATGGCAAATCGCGTTAGTGAGCCTTCAAAACCTATATTCGATTTGTTTACATTTACGAATACAGCACGAAAGGTTGCGCCCCATTTTGTCTACTATAGTTGTTGCTCTATTGCTCTTGCATTAAGTAGTTCCCAGAACTTACAAATAATTTACAAAATCAACTCTGCGAAAGATAAATTTCTAATGCAAGATGCTTTTTCTTTTGGGTGTTTGTTGAAAAAATTCGGGGGTCTCTGCAGCCTTTCTCTACCAGAGAAACAGATTAGTTTTGAATTTTTGTTAGTTAACAGAGAATATTTTTAATTAAACGGTTCAAATAATCTAAGACCATTTAAAACCCTTTCAGATTAATTTGGACTACCTTCATTTATGAATTACTTTCATTTTCAACGTTTTTTTATTGGATGGGAAGAAAATGATTATCAGAAGGGTTAAAATGGAAATGATATTTTTGTGGTTATAATCTAAGTTCATATTGTTACGATTCAGAAAAATCTAGACGATTACGGTCACTTCCAGGAAAATAAAATCAACAAAACACAACAAACAAATTAATGAAATGAATATTGTTGTTGTTGTCTCTTCTTAGAAATAGGGTCAACATAAACGATTTTATGAATCAAATCAACATAACGTAAAATAATCGAATATTCTAATATTTTCTCAAGGTTTCTGGAAAGTGATGTCGAATTATCTAGAAGTATTGCAGAAGGTATATAAGAAAATAACCTCTTGTAGTTTTGAATTAGTTTTATTTTAAACCTGCGATAGTGAAGTTAAAATTATAAAAGTGATCTTTAAATTAGTTTTTGTGTAAAGTTATAAGTGTTATTGAGTAGAAATATTTTGTGTATTATTTTGAACGTGGTGTACTGGAAATTTCTACAATAAACCGTTGGAGTTTCTGAAGCTGTTGAGAGAATATTCTAGTTAGGAATATTGTTTGCTGTATTGTTTTCCTATTGTTTTGGAACAATTAAGTTGTTGAAGACTTAATAAAACCTGGTGTTTGTGCTTACTAATCAGTGATCGAACTCAGAAGAGATTGGGAATTACGTTTATCGAATTGTGAGTTAGGCCAATTCGAAGGAGGTTAAGAAAAACGTAACATTGGTGACATCGGCGGATTAGTTAGCTGTTAATAAAGGTTTTATTAAGTGATTTGAAGGTTCTTGAGTTAAAGAAAGAACTAGAACAACGTGGATTGTCAACAAGCGGAAACAAAACTGAATTAATGCTACGGCTTCGACAAGGTATGGAAGCCAATGGAATGGACGTGGAAAGTTACCAGTTTGGGGTAGTTACAACAAATATTGCAACTGAAGAGGAGAAGAGTTTTGTTGTGGAAACAACAACACAACTACCACCTGCAAACTTCGATTTCAATCAATTGATGGTAGCTATCAATCAAATCAATGCTTATATGGTTGCCAATAAACAGGAAATGAATCAGCAACTGGATGCCGTAAATGCCAATATGAATCAACAAATGGCTGCTACTAAGGAAGAAATCAGTAGTAACATCAATCAACAGCTGGAAACAGTCAATAACATGGCTGTTAATAAGGAAGAGATTACTGCAACACTTGCTGCAAATAAAGATGAGATGAACCAGCAAATAAATGAGTTGAAAATTGGAATACATCAACATTTGGATGAGAAACTTCTACAAATGTCAATGGCATTCGATGTAAAAGTCGAGAAAATTCAAAGCGAAATCCAAGAATTAGAACAAAAAGTGCTTGACGAAAACAAAAAGGTACTTTCCAAAGTTGATGATTTCGAAAAACCGTTGCAGGATGTTGAGACGACTAAAGTTACTTCCCAGGTGGTACATCAAGTAGCAAACATCAAATTAAAACCACCATCATACGATGGAACAACATCGTTCGGAATCTTTAAATTCCAGTTTGAAACGGCGGCAGATCAGAATATTTGGAACGCCGAAAATCGTCTTGCTGCATTGATAGTTGCACTTAAAGGGGAAGCAGCTGAAGCATTACAGGCAGTGCCGGAAAATGATCGGAAAAGTTATGCAGAGGTGATGAATGCATTGGAACGTAAATATGGTAGCGACCATAAAAAGGAATTATACAGAATCGAGTTAAAAGGTCGCTTGCAACGGAATGGGGAAAGCCTTCAGGACTATTCTTCGGCAGTGGAACGGCTTGTACATTTGGCACACTCAAACACTCCACCATATTTTATGGAGAAGATGAAGATTGAGGCCTTCATTGATGGTATCCGAGATCCAGAAACCAGGATCAAAGTAATGACTACACCTAAGGCGACTTTCCATGAAACTGTCGCATACGCAATGCAATATGAGATGGTACAGAGGATGTGTATGCCATCTGGTGGATGCAGAAAATGGAATGTAGAGGGGAACATCGAAGGGGAAGTTTTGGCACACAGAGATGGAAGCGATATCAGATGCTGGGTATGTGATGAAGAGGGTCACATGGCACGGGAGTGCAAGAAAAACGGGGAAGCAGACAGATTGTCGTCTTCTGTAAAGAACAGAGGAGCCGAAGAGGTGGAGCACGTAGGGTTCAGGAACAGCAGTAGAAAACTCCTGTGCTGGATATGTAGGAAATCGGGCCATATCTCACAGGACTGCTGGAACTGGAAGCGTGATAGATCTTCGTCTCCTATGCAACGAAAGCCTGTTGAAGGTGCAACTGTAAAGCCAAAAAGTGAGGAGAATGCAGCCTACATTCCAATTTCAAGAATTGCGGTAAATGGTGAAAGCTTGGGTATCAACGGACAACTTGAAGGTAAAGGTTGCTTCATGACACTGGATACAGGTTCAGCTCGAACATTCGTTCGCAAAGGTTTCATTGACGGTCTTTTGGAACCATCAGATGGATTGAAACTCCAAACAGTAACTGGAGAATGCGCTGAAATAGAAGGTAAAAGAATCGCTGAAATAAAATTGGGCAATAACTGCTATCAACAAGAGGTGCTAGTGGCAGACATTATGGATGAAGTCA
Organism: Diogma glabrata; assembly: GCA_963693315.1. Taxonomy (NCBI): domain Eukaryota; kingdom Metazoa; phylum Arthropoda; class Insecta; order Diptera; family Cylindrotomidae; genus Diogma; species Diogma glabrata. The sequence goes on from OY856186.1 coordinate 91,462,100, forward strand.
TTTTAGGGATGGACTTCATGAAGGCGAAGGGATTAGTCTTCGATTTTGGATGTGGGATCTTAAAGGTTAATAATGTTCAGATGCCACTACTTGTGAATAAGGCAGAGTCAACAGATATTGGCAGCGATGAGAAACTATGCAGTGCAGATGAAAATCCAGAACCATCATCCAAACAGAAAACGGAAAGAAACGTCAACCGACGCAGACGTTTGAACAAACGCCGAAAGTTAAAAACGAAACAAGTTCAGGTCCAGTACGAAATGAGCAATGTAAATGAAGTGGTTCAAATAGCTTCAAATGGAAACCAATCGCAGCTGAAAATGAGAATGGTTCGGAGACATGGCAATGTAAAACACTCAAAGGGAAAAGATAAGGAGGACTTTAGAGATAATGAGAATCCATACTTATCACGGTGGGCGGACATAGAACAAAGTAATGGCCAAGGACTTAGTAAGGGACCAGAAGCAATTCTAAACCGCCTGGGAAATAGAAAAAGAAAAAAAATGTTTGGATTCAACAATTGGAGGAGAGATCTAGATCCTGTTCGGGACGAACAGGCTTAAGTGGAGGGTAATGTTACGATTCAGAAAAATCTAGACGATTACGGTCACTTCCAGGAAAATAAAAACAACAAAACACAACAAACAAATTAATGAAATGAATGTTGTTGTTGTTGTCTCTTCTTAGAAATAGGGTCAACATAAACGATTTTATGAATCAAATCAACATAACGTAAAATAATCGAATATTCTAATATTTTCTCAAGGTTTCTGGAAAGTGATGTCGAATTATCTAGAAGTATTGCAGAAGGTATATAAGAAAATTACCTCTTGTAGTTTTGAATTAGTTTTATTTTAAACCTGCGATAGTGAAGTTAAAATTATAAAAGTGATCTTTAAATTAGTTTTTGTGTAAAGTTATAAGTGTTATTGAGTAGAAATATTTTGTGTATTATTTTGAACGTGGTGTACTGGAAATTTCTACAATAAACCGTTGGAGTTTCTGAAGCTGTTGAGAGAATATTCTAGTTAGGAATATTGTTTGCTGTATTGTTTTCCTATTGTTTTGGAACAATTAAGTTGTTGAAGACTTAATAAAACCTGGTGTTTGTGCTTACTAATCAGTGATCGAACTCAGAAGAGATTGGGAATTACGTTTATCGAATTGTGAGTTAGGCCAATTCGAAGGAGGTTAAGAAAAACGTAACAATATTTTTGTGGTAACGGCTAGACTTTGTCTTCCGTTTTCTTGTGATGCCATAATGTATGTTAAAGCATAAGATTTATTGATCCCAAACCTGCTTGACTAATCAGGACGTTTTTGACGGACTCAATTATATGTTTTGTCGGTATTTAAGTCTAGCTATTGTAATAAAAAATGCCACAAAATCTAATGCCTCAGCGAAGCTTACCGACCAATATTTTATGCTTATGAGAGAGCGGTGTGAATTAATAATTCCCGCTTACAAGATGCTAAGAAAATATATAATTATAAGTTTTGTGGTATTCTTATTGAATTGCTACTATAACTATAAAACATCTTTCGAATAGAAAATATATTAACAAAAGAAATTGTATAAATTAATTGACTTCATTTAGGAGCAAAAGTTTGTTTGTAAAATTTTCGAAATTATTTTAATATAAAATTAGGTCTTTCGTATCAAATATAAATCTATATGTATTTATTAAGTTGCTTTTACAATTCAAAAAGGTAATTTCTTTGCTTTGTTTTAGCTTTGGTCACCTAAAAGTCTACAACTAAACGATTTGGGATGGCATGAGATAGCAATTACACGATATGAAGCAAATATTACTATGCAAGTAAATGAACATTTTATGAGGTATGATTTTTGTAACACACCAATATTTTTTAATATTTTATTTTTTAGTCTAAAATTTTTTTTTTCGTTTTGGTTTGTACAGAGATGTTTTACCATCCAAAATCGGTGAGCTCAATATTCATTTCGGTGTGTTTATTGGTGGTTTAGGTGATTTCTCTGAATCATATTTAAATGCGGTTGAAAATTTTCGTGGTTGTATATCAGATGTCTACTACAATAACATAAATGTTTTCAAGCGGGCTAGAGAACGAACCAGCCATGTAACAAGTGTAAAGGTCTCATGGAATTGTGCGGCAGAATTTGATGCTGGAATGCATGAGAGTATAAGTTTTATTGAAGAAGATGCATTTATGATGTTAAATAAAGAAGTTCTTAAAACGGGCGAAAATTGGAATTTAGAATTTCGAACGATCGAATCAATGGGAAGTATTTTATATAATACTGGCTTCAGTAACCGACATGATTATATTGCACTTGAGATTGTTGATAGTAGATTACGATTTTTAGTTGGAAAAGGTGCAAATGCGGTTGAACTAGTCCCTGAACGAAATGTATCCGACGGAAAATGGCATAATATATCGATTTCATTTAGTCCGAATTTTGTTGAGATTATAGTCGATGATGTGAGTAATCAAGCATCGTTTGCAAATGGAAGCAGCTCAATAATCGAACTAAGCGACGAATTTTATATCGGCGGCATAGATTTTTCAAGAAGACGTCGTGCAAACATTAAAGGATTTCAGGCATCAGAACATTGTTTTCGCGGATGTTTACGTAATATATATGCAGAAAATCAACAAATTGGCTTTCCATCAATGAAAATTACACAAGGAGTAACTGTTGAATGCGTTTGGAAATATCCTTGTGTTGAAAAATCGCCATGTATAATCTCAGGAATCTGTCAACAATATGGGATTGATGAGTTTATATGTCATTGCGATCAAGCGTATTGCATAAAAGCTGATTTTACAGAAAAATATAAAATCTTTTCGAAAGTTGAATCTCCATTTCACTCAGAAATTATTGGTATAACGCCGTTGCAATTGCTTGAAGGTGATTCTATTTTTTTGTCTCCAACTTATATTGATATACTCTTTGATTACTCAAAGATAGGAGTATCAGAGTCTGGCATCCTGTTTCATGTAGTTCAATCACCGAAACACGGAAAAATTATTATTTCACAGCTTGGAATGGATGATTTGAATTCTAGTCAGAGTAAATATTTTTCGTTTATTGATTTATCAACTGATAAAGTTAAATATGTGCATAATGGTGGAGAACATTTTACGGATCATGTCACCATTGACCTACAATTGGTTACAAAAAATAATGAAGAACTACCGGAGATGTTACAAGGAAGACATAGATTTGTTTTACATGCTAATATTACTCCTGTCAATGATCCACCAATACTATATATTCCATCCAATAAAATCTTACGATTAACCCAAGGAATTTCAAAAATTCTAAATAATGAAATTTTAAATGCAGAAGATCCCGATAGTCAACCGATAACATTAATTTATACAATTCAAGCTCCAAAATATGGCTTTTTTGAGATAAACGGACAACAAACATTAACGTTTTCACAAAATGATGTAAATCTTGGGTTGGTTTCGTTTTTAGTGACCGGACCTTATGATGATGACTTATCATTTGAATTACATATTCAAGTTTCGGATGGAATGGAAACAAGTCAAACTGTTCCACTTAAGGTTTCAGTAGTTCCATTACAATTACGAATGATCAACAATACAGGATTAGTTTTAGTTCATAAGTCACCAGCATTAATTACTCCATGGAATTTGTCGTTTATATCAAACTCTGATGATGATAGTGTTGAGATACAGTAAGCGTTTATTAAAATGATTTCAAATAAATTTTTTAATATTTCTTTTTGGTTAGGTTTGACGTAGTACAACAACCTCAATTTGGAGTTATACAGAAAATGCGGGCAGTTGATCAATCATGGATTGCAGTGGACTCGTTTACAAGTAGTCAAATTGCTTTGGGACAAATCCGATATCTTCATACAACTAATCTGCCACAATATGACGAATTTAAAGTAAGCTTTATCATTTTTTCTATATTACATTAAGGACTCTCTTACCACCTTTTCAAATGTTATAATTATGAATGGAAGTTTCGAAAGCACACAGGTTTCCTTGCTTAGATATCAAAAACGCATTATCGGATGTTCATACATAATACTCACATCTTGTTTAGGCTTTCTTCAACAATTAGTCTCAATAGTTTAAGGTTGCGTAGTTTGGATACATGATAAATGTTCTTGTAATTTAGTTTATAAGCAGGTCTGAAATTCAAATCAGTTAAAATAGCTTAGCAAGCTCGAACATTTTGGTTGAGTTAATTAAGATTCATCATTTGAATATAATAATTTTGAATATAATATTTTGATCTACAGGTGTGATAACCCCGCGTACTCCAGTCCCTGCTATTGATATATTTTGAATATAATATTTTCAAACCAATATCAAGCTTCTTTTATGCGCATAATGAGTACAAAAAGGAATCTTGTCAAATAATAAGCTTTTGGTCATTATGCTTAAAACATTTGCTTATGATTGTCTGTTAATAACAAAAATATTAAAATTATATCCTCTTTTATTTTGAAAAATTAAAAATCAACTTTCAGAACTTTTTCCTCATTCGCCGAACTACACTGGAAGAAAAAATTGGGTAACTACAACCTCTTTTGTGCCAACCACATGGAGAGATCAAATTTTTTTATTTTTGATCTACAGGTGTGATAACCCCGCGTACTCCAGTCCCTGCTATTGACATACGAGCTAACGTGAGATATCACATACCATTGGCAATAGGAGTGAGGTATCACTAGCTAAGGTGAAATCTTAGGGGTGCTGGCGGCTCCAGTAGTACCCTTAGTCTTAGCTATGGAGTATGCCTTGATTATTCCACGTTACTGCTTACTCGAAGAATCGAGCCTTCATATGACTCTATATATGGGCTTTAATCATTGAGGAAGGAAGTGCGTCGCAAAAATATGCCACTAGTTGGATTATTGGCAACCATTTGTTGTTAACCTTTTATTTTATTTTTATTTCCGCTATCCTAACATGAAAGATTGGCCTATGTCATATTTTTTATGTAATAGGATTTGTTGTTTAGTTATCGCTTCTATAAAACAACAAAAATTGAGTCCATCAACACCTTGTTGCATGTTGTTGTGGGACCTTGGTCTTAAATGGTGTTTATGTGTTGAAGTGACACATATTGTAATTCCTACTACATACCACATTTTGTTTTAAAAAAAACGAGTTCCTGTCACAATAACCTCTAATTCGGTCGTCTTTTCTTCAAAAACCATACTTGAAGAAACAACAATCGAATTTGAGGTTATTGTTTTGTGACAGAAAACGTTCGGTTGGCACAAAAGAGGTGACCGAATTTTTTTTTTCAGTGTAATGTTACGATTAACAGAAGTATATATGCTGAGGATCGAAACAGAATTATATATGATTTTTTACTTAAGGTATGGCCTATTTGTCCTGATCTGACTTCTATTTCATTTTAATAAATTTCATTTGGTTAAAATTCACTAGAGTATTATCAAACTAAGTATTTAAGATATACATATAGTTTGCAAAATTTCATGAAAACTTAAGTGATCGCTTCTCTGTGTTATGACTACATATAGGTATAAAGTTAGAATAATTTTATAAAAAAAGTTTCTAGTGTTTGTAGTAGCAAATTTTTAAATTTTTCTAATGTATGTATGTTAAATTCATCCGGTCCTGGTCTGGTTCTAGAAGGGCTGCCTGATCCGGTTTTTGTAGTTTGAGGTGTTACGTTACTGATCAGAGTCTGTTCAGAGTGTCTGCGGTCCTTATACGTGAAAGTCGTATTCGGTCCAGATCTGAGTCTTTAAATATTGTGTGTCGGGTTTATCGAGTGGGAATTCTTGGGACCTCTCATACAAGAAAATATAAAAAATACAAAACTCATAATGCGTGCCTCTAATATCATCCTGGTTTCTCAAGAGGGTGTTATACCGTGTCACAACTCTCGCCTTGTTATGAATTTTTAACCGACTTCCAAAAAGAAGGAGGTTCTGTGTTTCACTGTAGGGTTTTTTTTTATGTATGTACACCGATTTCTCAAAAACGGCTCGTTCGATTTGGATGATTTAAATTGTGTTCTATTTGGGTTTATTCACAGAGGGTCCCATAATTTTAATAGATAATTTTAATAATTAATAGATTGTCACTGATGAAAGTTTTTCCGGTATTTGAAGTTATTACTTTTAAAACGCTTTCTAGCCGACATTTGCTTTATGACTTCACTAAAAATAAAAAAATTAAAAAACCGTTTTGAAAAGAAATAGAACCGACTTCAGAAAAAACAAAAGAGGCACAAACAAGTGAAAAATAACTCAATTATGGCTTTTAAAGACAAAAATACGTTACATTTTGATTAATTTAATTTAATTATGCTTTACTATAGACAAAAAAATTACGCTATTAAAAAAGTTACTATATTAAAATAGTTACTTTTTAACCGACTTCAAAAAAGCAGGAGGTTCTGTGTTTCACTGTAGGTTTTTTTATATGTAGTACACCGATTTCTCAAAAACGGCTCGTTCGTTTGATTTAGATGATTTAACTTTTATTCTATTTGAGTTCATTCCCAGAGGGTCCCATAATTGTTTTTTTGATGTGAAAAATACCGTTATTCAGAAAATTAGTTAAACTATTTGGATATTTTGGGCAGTATTATATTGCTATACTTGTCAAGGTTATCGTAAATAATTTTCTATCACGGGAAATATGTATGCCGTTTGTGCAAAAAATCGCAAAACCATAATTAATAGATTGTCACTGATGAAAGTTTTTCCAGCATTTGAAGTTATTACTTTTAGAACGCTTTCTAGCCGACATTTGCTTTATGACTACACTAAAAATAAAAAAACTTTTAAAAAAAAAATAGAACCGACTTCAGAAAAAACAAAAGAGGCACAAAAAAGTGAAAAATAACTCAATTGTTGCTTTTAGAAACAAAAATACGTTACATTTTGATTAATTTAATTTAATTATACCTTACTATAGACAAAAAAATTACGCTATTATATAAAGTTACTATATTAAAATAGTTACTTTTTATTATAATTATTATAGTTATTATAGTTGTTATAATAGTTATTATATTTTAAAAGTTATTTGTAGTACAAAACTGTTCGAAGTCGGTGCCGCATTGACGAAAAACCGACTACTATGTCTCGGGCTTGGCACCGATTTCCAACAGTTTTGTACTACAAATAACTTTTAAAATATTATAACAACTATAATAACTATAATAATTATATTATAAACTTGTTTAGCCGGGTTTAAAATTTTATATTTTATTATTTTGTTTTTCCTCAAATTACCCCGTTTAATTGAATATAATTTTTATTATTAAATCTATATATTTCGGGCTAGGCCCATCTTCAGGATTATTAATAAAAATAATAAAAAATTATATCACAATAAGAAAAATAAAATTTTTGACATAAATTATATAAACAAAAAACGATATACAATTTAACATGAGTTACTATGTTATAATTAACTTAAAAAATGGTAATCAAGTGAAAAGCTTAAAGTTACTTTAAATTTTAGAACAATCGGATTAAATTAAAATAATTATTATCACTTTTAAAATTACAAATTGTTTCCTCATTTTTTATGATTTGGCACACCTCGTGTATCTGTAATTTAGTTTTATTTCTTTCCTTAGCCAAAATTTGAACATCATCGAATTTAAATTCATGTTTATTTTCTATAGAATGTTTAGCAAGTGCAGAACAATTATTAGTAACTGAAGTTTTTTTAGAATCATATTTATGTTGATCCATACGAACACCTAATTTTTGAATTGTTTCACCGCAATATATGTTGTGTTACAGTTATTACAATCAACCTTATAAACAACACCACTATGTTGTTTTTTAAGTAACTTTAAGCTTTTCACTTGATTACCATTTTTTAAGTTAATTATAACATAGTAACTCATGTTAAATTGTATATCGTTTTTTGTTTATATAATTTTTATTTTTCTTATTGTGATATAATTTTTTATTATTTTTATTAATAATCCTGAAGATGGGCCTAGCCCGAAATATATAGATTTAATAATAAAAATTATATTCAATTAAACGGGGTAATTTGAGGAAAAACAAAATAATAAAATATAATAATTATAATAAAAAGTAACTATTTTAATATAGTAACTTTGTATAATAGCGTAATTTTTTTGTCTATAGTAAGGTATAATTAAATTAAATTAATCAAAATGTAACGTATTTTTGTTTCTAAAAGCAACAATTGAGTTATTTTTCACTTTTTTGTGCCTCTTTTGTTTTTTCTGAAGTCGGTACTATTTTTTTTTAAAAAGTTTTTTTTATATTTTCATTTTAAATTAACAAACTTTAGGCCCGCTATACACTTGAGCTAAGCTATGCGAACTATGCGAACTATGTTTTTTGTATATAACGTAATCAAATGGATGACTATACACTTGAGCTAAGCTTATAGCTTAGCTCAAGTGTATAGTCATCCATTTGATTAAGGTTATATACAAAAAACATAGTTCGCATAGTTCTCATAGCTTAGCTCAAGTGTATAGCGGGCCTTACTCTCATATTAAAAATATACCAAAAATAAATCTAGTTGCTCTCTACAAAATCAATTTATTTCTGAAGTTTGGTATTATTCTATTGGCAATTAACGAAGTAGCCCGTGTTTTATGTTTTTATCTTTTGTTCCTAAAGTTTTTAATGTCTTTTTGTAACGTCTTTTGTTTTTATAACTAACCCGAGTAGAAATTATTTAGTGAAAGCCTGAATACAATCAGGGCGTGATCAGGTCCTGGTCAGTCTAGAAAGGGCAAGCCTGATTAGGGCAATCTGATATTGGAATGTTCGGTCCTGATTTACAATACCCTTTTAGGGTTAACCTTATTTAAATATATCTAAAAACCGATATCTCAAATTATAGGCCAATAGCTTTACTATCGGTCCTGTCCAAAGTGTACGAGCATTATATTAATACACACATTTCAAACTTTCTGGAAGCAAATCATTTAACAGCCGAAAGCTAATACGGTTTTCGAAACAAAAGATCAACTACCGATCTATTAAACTATGTAGCGCATTGTTGGAGCAGCATACTTGATAAAGGTGGTGAAACATACGTTATCGCCTTAGACATCTACAATTCATTGGATTGAGTTTGGCATGCCAACTCAATCAAAAAGCTCATTGCGTGTGGTTTTCATCCCAATAATTTGAAGCTGATTCAAAATTTTCTATCCAACCAATACATTTCGTTCTCCTTAGACGGATTTTCGTCTGAGTCTAAACTAATTATTGTCCCCAACCCTATTTTTGATTTATATCAACGAATTGTTGCAAATCACCAGCAACCCAATAAATAGTTTTGCGGATGACAGTAATCTGCACAAGTCGTTCGAGCCCCTTCCTTCAAAAGGAAAAATGCACGAACGAATTAATCTTGCCCGTAGAGACGCTGCCATAAATGTGAATAAAGACCTAAAAAGTCGCCGATTGGGGTGACCAAAACCTGATCAATTTCAACTCTACCAAAACACAGCTGTTGATTGTTTCCAGATTAAAGACCGAGTTCCCCAAAGATAACTTATTCAGTATGTGTGATTAACCAATAGGTGAATGTAAAAACATTCGTTTATTGGGTGTCACAGTTTCAAATGACCTACTCTGGAACGATAACGTAATGGCGATGGCAAAAAGCGCATCTAGAACACTCGGCCTCCTAAATAGATGCAAAAAAACAATTCACTCCATACCAATTGCTCCATGTTTATAAGTCCTATATTCGTCCCTGCATTGAGTACTGTTGTCAAGTTTGGGGTGCTGCTTCTGTTTCCATCTTGACCCTCTTGTACTCTTCAAAAACGGTCTGAGATGAAATCAGCAGCATCGTGCCTTCAACTTATTCTTACCCTCGTCTCACTCGGCAATCGGCTAGCGCAACCAGTCAAACGGTCGAGAGCCCGCGCTGTCATACTGGCATATCGCAGAAAGACTTCTTTGTCCGAACTGCATACAAATGGAATAGTTAGCCGGAATCCATAGTCTCCGGTATTTATATGTTGTTGTGACACATATTGTAAACCCTATAACAGAAGACTTTTTATTTAAAAAAAAAATATCAGGCCCTGATTTGGTTTTTCGTATTTGACCCCTAGCTGAAATTTTGATTTGGTTAAAATTCACTAGTGTTTTATCCATTTTAGAAATATATAGTTAAAATCGTTTAATGTATGTTTAAGTTTGAGTTATCGCTCCTCGGCTGAAAGACTGTAATAATAGTGATTAGACGTGGTATTATTATGTATATTTCAATTTTTGCCATTGTAATATTTTTATTTAAATTTGATTAATTTATGTATATAATATATAAATATATATCAGGGTCTGGTCCGGATATCCTAATCAGCACCTGATGCGATTATCCCAATCAAGGTCTGATCGGATCATCGCAATCAGGGTCCGTTCCAGTAATCCCAATCAGGACCTGATAGGGAAAAATCGTTACACCCATGATCAGAGCCAATCAGGCTGCACTACCAATGCCTGATCTGGACTAGGGCAAACGTGATCAGGACCTATTTGAGTCCCGAAAAATTTCTGCTCCTCAAGTTAGTTAAAGTGCATTATATGAAACAACTAGACTGTTAAATTAAGTGTGAAGTGCTCCAAGTGAAATAACATAAAAAGTCAAATAAGTGCGAATAAAATTCGCTCGCCAAGGGTTCCGTGAATGTAAAAGAACACAATATAAAAAATTATTGACAAAAAGTTCTGTTGTAATGTCTTTATATTTCCAGCCCCTAG